>CM076675.1:119644828-120844828 GCA_038501925.1 Xenopus petersii
TAAATGAACCAAAAATGACGAATTTTCTAACCAGAACAAGAAAACTGTGTGAAAGTGATTAAGGGTAAGTCCACACTGGGCCTTTTGGGGAGATTTGGTTGCCTGGCGCCTAATCGCCTGTTCTTTGCAGAGACCAATCTCCCCAAACGCCTTCCCTGACTCTGCACCAGCTTAAAATGAAAAAACGCAGACGCTACTTTCATAACCAGCCAAATTTTGTGTAATTAACATGGTAATTAGGAGGTGTGGCCAAAATGGGCGTGGTCAAAATATTGCAGCGCATTACCAAGGTAGATCTCCTGATGGGGGCAGATGTCAAGAGTAGATCCCAGTGTAATAAAGTCAGGGCACCCCTGTCTTAGAGTACTAGGCTGGGTCAACCACAGGGGCTCTATTTCTTAGGTACTGTAGTTGCTCAGCTCTTCACAGTTAATTGAGTCTGCCTCATCACAGGACCTTACACAGTGTAAGGAATTCTAATATCCTAAACAGATCATTCCTATATTGGGGCTGTTTTGGGTTCTTACTCCTACCAAGTGTTTCTTACAGGTACCTTGCAATTTGCACTGAAATTAGGCATACATGTGATGAATGTTTTTTGGTGAGTAGAAGAGTAAGTATTTCAGCTTGCTGAATTCGCCTTGCACAGGAGTGTCCTCTCTCTCTCTCTCTCTCTCTCTCTCTCTCTCTCTCTCTCTCTCTCTCTCTCTCTCTCTCTCTCTCTCTCTCTCTCTCTCTCTCTCATGGTGGTTAGTGAGCTAACTTGTTCCTCACTCTCAGTGGGCTAACTCTCTCTCTCTCTCGTGCTCTCTCTCTATAGTATAGGCTATACTACAGCGCTATTCTTAGCCTGGTGAACTTATTCTGGGGTTTTCACCTGGACGCTCTATATTAAAGTAAAGAGTTTGCATGATGGTGGACTATCTAGTCAACGATACTCCGTTCCTTTTTACAGATTCTTCTTAAAGTATATTCCCTCCCATGGGATAATGTTAACTTGCTACGTCCCGTTACGTACTGACAAGGAGTTCGTCTAGGGAAAAAAGATTATTTCATACTTACCGAGATCTTCCTTTCCTAGACGAACTCCATGTCAGTACACCCGCCCTTTTTTTCCGGTAATTTAAGAGCTTGTTACAAAGACGCCGGTAGGTGGGTGTGGTTGGCCTTTTAAAGGCTTGGGGAGGTTCCTTCTAATGGGAGCAGGGAGGACGGGCAATCCCGTTACTTACTGACATGGAGTTCGTCTAGGAAAGGAAGATCTCGGTATGAAATAATCTTCCTTTTTCTTCCCTAGTTTCTCCTCAGACTGATTTATAGTTTTTACAAGGAAATTCATTCAAAAGGGAAGTTTTTTTTAATTAGCACAAATTGTTTTGTGCTATAGTTAAAAAATAATTGTGGTTATAATTTAAAACTCCTTCATATGCCCATGCGTCAAAGGTTGCTGTTTAAGAGTATGTTTGAATATCAAGAATGTGTAATATTTTATTGTATTTTGCAGTTTAATAAAACCCACTGCTACAAGAACATTTTTATTATGTTTTCAATTGAATATGAAAGGTTTGCTGTTCAATTTCCTGGGCATCCAAGCTTATTGGAGGTAAGTCCAGGTTTTTTTAAAGAGAAATGAGCTAATGTTTTGCTTTGAACTGTGGGCTATGGTTTATTTATTGTTTATATTGTCTGTAAGCTCTGCAAATGTAAATATAAATGCTAAACTTTGCCAATTTAAATTTCTATGACCGGCATTATTTTATTAACAACAGCGCAAATGATGTGTAAGTTTTATTTTTTCTGCCAAGTCCAGAGGAGGAAGATTTCATGGCATTATTAAATGTTAGCACTAGTGTGTGTTACAGAGTGTTCTATTAGATGGTGATCATAGACTACAAGATCTGCTTTGAATTTTAATAATTTTATGGCAAGGAAAACATATGGATAAAGTTGAAGAAAGAAAAACATTTCTCCCTCTTTTTTTTAATGAAGCATTAGGGATGGCTAAAAACGAAATATATAGAAAAACGAACAGTACCACAAAGATGATAAACAACCTAATAGCCAAAAACAGAATACAAAAATATGACTTTTAGAAGTATGCATTAGGCAAAACTATCTACTGCTCAGTAACATTGGGTGCTGGGGAACTTGACTTTAAATGCACTACATATTGTTTACAGTGTAAAACTCACCTACAATAAGGCACCTTTGGCCATAGACTGACACCTCATCTTTTGTTATAATTGTTTTTAAAGACAAACTGTGTGCTGGCAATATTTATAGTTGTATGTTAATTGGTTGCTGCATAAAAGCTCCTTGCTTTTTTTTACTATAGCTCCTGAGTTAAAGATAATTGCACCATGATCTTATTACTCGGTCACACTGTTTGCTGGGGGACCTGATTGTACATGCACTTCAAACTTTGGTGTCTATTTATCAAAAAGTGAAGTTAGAGGTCACCACTGTGAAATTCCACCACTCTCCATTAATTTCTATTTGGTTTTTAAAATGAGTATTTATCAATTGGTGAAAGTGAGAGTTCATCCTTTGATAAATACACCTTTCAAAATCCAATAGAAATGAATGGAGTGTCGGAATTTTACTCTAGAGGACAGGGGCGATCTCTAACTTCATCCTTTGATAAATATACCTCTTAGATTGCCAATAGTGTAGGAAGGGAATTACAGGTATGGGATCCGTTATCCGGAAACCCATTATCCAGAAAGCTCAGAATTACGGCAAGGCCGTCTCCCATAGACTCCATTATAATCAGATAATCCAAATTTTTAAAAATTATTTCCTTTTGCTCTGTAGTAATAAAACAGTAACTTGTACTTGATTCAAACAAATATATAATCAATCCTTATTGAAAGCAAAAACAGCTTATTGGCTTTATTTAATATTTACATGATTTTATAGTAGACTTCATCTATGAAGATCAAAATTATGGAAAGATCTGTTATCCGGAAAACCCCAGGTCCCAAGCATTCTGGATAACGGGTCCCATACCTGTAGTTACAGGTGTATATTAATTGGCTGGGGCTTAAAAGCTCCCTGCTTTTTCACTAGAGCTCCTGAGTGAAGGGTAAATGCACAATGGTCTTACTATTCAGTCACACTGTTTGCTGGTGGACTTGATTTTACATGCACTACAAACTTAGAATGCTAATGGATAGTGCAGGACTCCTGTACAATGAGGAGCCTTGACGTGGCTCATGAGCTTACATATTTTGGCCAAAGTTTGGTACTAACACTTCATTTTTTTGTGATATTTGTTTTTAAAGGCCATGCACTGGCAATCTTTCTTCTTTTTGTGTAATAGGTAAATGTAATAGGTAATAGGCTGTTATACGTAAATGCCACTAATAGGATCTTTGAATTCAAAAAGTTTATAATGTTGTAATAGTAATCACACAATTGAATCACTTTGGACATGGTGATTCCTATCAACACCAAAGAAAAGTTTTTTCAGGTATTCTGTCACTTACTGTATATCACTTCTAATGTAAGAGATGTTTTTTATTTCTTTTCTCAACCGGAAAACAGTATAACAATATTGTTTTGACATTGTCTTACTAACAAAAAATGGTGTATGATGTACAAAGCGTACCTGTGCAATGCTAATCTGTTTTTTAAAAAATACAAATCTCATCAGGTTTTAGGTAGCAAATAACAACCATTGCATTTTTTTCCCCAATATTGGGATTTTGTCATAAAATTACAATCTCAACATATTTCATTTGGTGAGCTTTTTTAGTTTTTATAATATGGGTTCTAGAAAAATAAAATATGACCCACATATTGTGGGGAAAATTTCAATAAAACACAAAGATGTATAAATCTGTCCCACAGTGTTTCAGTTATACACATTTTTTGTTCTGTAGTTTTTATCTTTAAAATTGAACTGCCATCTGGTTTCTAAGGTCATTAAATCTAGTAACTAGGCAGCATGAGTTGAAAAATAAGAAAAATTAAAAAGAACAGCCTCAGATCTAATGTGCTTTGTGTTAGTGACCATGGCAGCCAGATGATATTTCATACTGAGAGCGGAAGACTATAATAGAAAATAATTTCAAAAACCAAAAGAGCATGCCCAAATTGTCTAAAAATCACATGGTCTACTTCACATAATTAAAGTAAATTCCCCCTTTAAGATCCTCAGAAATTAAAGCAATTACGTATTCTTTCTTATAAGCTTAACATGGATTTTTTTTAAATGGTCTCCATTAAATTTGGTCTTTTGTGTCCAACTCCCTTAGCTTCAGATTTTCAATTGGTCTTGAATACCACGTGTAGCGGTATTATACAAACTTGCCAAATCTCATTAATTTCCTTTTTTAAAAAAAAAAAAAAAAAAGTTCTCTGAGATCCTGTGGAAACTCTGTTCATTGATATCTTTTCTTTGTTCCTCAGCATTGTGAACTTTAAAAACCCGTTAAAACCAGAAATGATTATCTTAAAAATTATCTTTTTTTTAGAAATAGTACATTGTGTGCTAATATAGGGTCTGTTTCTCATGCTGGCAGAGGAGACAAGCCTTACATATTAAAGGTCTAAACTCTAATTAAGCAATGCATTGCCAGTATTCTTTTAGAAAACACACAGTTTATATCTAATGTAACTGTGATATATTAACTTTAACCATCAACATATGATTTTTTTGTGAAATATTAAAGGAAAACTATACCCCAAAATGAATACTTAAGCAACAGATAGTTTATATCAAATTGAATGACATATTTAAGAATCTTACCAAACTGGAATATATATTTACATAAATATTGCCCTTTTACATCTCTTGCCTTGAGCCACCATGTCGTGATGGTCTCTGTGCTGCCTCAGAGATCACCTGACCAGAAATACTACAACACTAACTGTAACAGGAAGAAGTGAGGAAGCAAAAGGCAGAACTCTGTCTGTTAATTGGCTCATGTGACCTTACATGTGGTTTGTATGTGTGCACAGTGAATCTTACGATCTCAGGGGGCGGCCCTTATTTTTTAAAATGGCAATTTTCTATTTATGATTACCCAATGGCACATACTACTAAAGTATATTATTATGATAATGGTTCATTTACATGAAGCAGGGTTTTACACATGAGCTGTTTTACTCAGTATCTTTTAATATAGACCTACATTGTATGGGGGGTATAGTTTTCCTTTAACTAAGGATGCATCCGATCCAGTTTGGGATTTGACATTTTTCAGTAAGATTCCTATTCGGCCGAAGTCAAGTGCCTGGATGTACCAAATTTTTTAAAATCACGTGACTTTTCATCACACAAACAAGGAAATGAAAAACATTTTTTTTCCATATATGCAACACATGCTTCTATTTACCGCTTCCTTGCACTAATTTGCATATGCAAATGAGTGTTCGATGCAGTCCAGGATTTTGCCAATTTTTGCAAGAAGTTGTCAGGATTTGACCAAATCCCAAAATAGTGGTGCATCTCTAATATTAACATCTCTGACAGCAGGAACAGTTGTGTGCATTTATGAATATGCTCCCTTTAAGAGATCACGTGAATGCAGAGAAAAATCATAGAAAGAATTAGAATATTTTTGTTCATATTAAACTTTTAATTTTTTTATAAACTTCTCCAACAAATGATCCTGATATTCTGAAACATTTCATGGCTTTTTTTCAGAATTAAACATTTTGGCTCATTTATCAAAGAATTTTTTTTGTTATTTTATAAAAACAACAAATTCTTATGACCTATCACACCAACAGTAATAGGACTAACATACATAGGCAACCCTGGCACACCCCATACATTGTGTGTAATTGACAACTTAGACACAGGGGTGCAAGACACTGAAGGACCCTGTAAATACCTATTCTACACTCAACCCTTTACAAAAGATCTTTAATCTGCAACAAGACACAAATAGCAAACTGAGGATAGCAGGAAAGCAAACTATAAGTGCATGGGTTGTAAATGCTGCAGATAATGTATACACCCTTTAACTCTCCAATACTCACACCATGTCTATCCTAAATACATCCTCAAATGCTTTAGATATTTGCAAATGCAATGACTAGATGCAATCAAAAAGAAACTGGAGCTAAGGTCCATGGAAATGCACTGATATTTCCATTTCCAGGGAACAAGACTTTTTACTCTGTGAAACCGTTATTCTCTTGAGGTATGGAGAGGATATACCATCAGAACCAGTTCATGTCATTTTTATGGTTGTTAATGACAGGAGAACAATGAAATGACTAATGGATAGCCTGTCACCTTCTTCTTCTTTGTACCTTGAGCTGCAAGATTATTAAAGGTGTTGATTGCTCCAAAATCTCATGAAAAGTAATGGATTGCCTCATGATACTGATGACCCAAGTACTGAGTAAAACATACTATATACAGTACTCTGAGTTTGTAGTGAATGTGTGTGTATATGTATGTGGCTTACTAGTTAAATTCTCTTGTCACTGGGCTCCTCGGGCAGCTACTGGTATGTGGAGAGTTGGATTCCCCTACTTCAGGTGAATTGGATTCAGCTTTTGTCTATTTTCTCCCAGCTGCTTTGTACTAGCTTCCTGGTCATGCATATTAGTTTTGCTACCTGCCAGCCAGTCATTCCTTCCTGTAAAATAGCTGACTGACTACAGATTTATTCCCTCAGGTTCAAACTCTCTATTGATGAGGGACCCTTGATAGACCCTTTGGTAACTTTGAGTTGTACGGAGACTCTAAATCCTAATAGCATCTGACAAGCTGAGGGTTCCTCCCTAAGTTATAGGTGATTATTCTAAGCAGAAACCCACATTTAGGGGCGGATTTGTCAAAGGTCGAAGTGAAAATTTGAATTAAAAAAATTCGAAGTTCAAGCTAATTTTTGTGTACTACGACTAGGGAATAGTCCAAATTTGATTTGAATTTGAAAAATTGTGTACTGTTCAACTACCACCATTTGCGATCTAAAACCTGCCGAGTTGCTGTTTTAGCCTATGGGGACCTCCTAGAACCTATTTGGAGTCAATTGGTGGACTTTGAAATATCTATCTCCTTACCTGTCGGTGCACAGGATGATGGGCCCGTTGTGCCGATGTGCATTATGTCAACACGCCATTGAGTCTTGTTGTGCAATGTGATGTCATGCAGTGTGATGTGACATCACAAGCATGTGCATTGCACGCATTGTTTGTAAACAAATATGAATTTTGTAGATTATTGGTACTCTACCCTGTCCATCATAAATATACATTCCTGATTGGTCCCCTAACCCTTTAAAATCCTCTCTCCCACTTCCCTTTGCCCAAGATCACTTTTGGTTTTAAGAGCATGCTCAAGGCTGTGTTTTGCTTGTTGAATTGTTTTTTGATCCAGTGGAAGATGTGACTGCATATTGTTAGGATGCTTGCTTAGGCTATAGACGTACAACATATATTGTTTTTCAAACCCATCACTGATCAGTGTACTGTGCTTTTAAATCATTAAACTACTATGGCCAGCAGAATTAAGTATTTCAGATATCTGTCCTGGGTCATCTTGGACTCCAAAATACCAATGACGTTTTTGAAATGGAAGTCTTATTCTACAATTTACTCTAACTATAATCCATAATTTGCAATCTAAAATATCTGCATAAAAACATCATTAAAACAATGGTTACTATAGAACTGTATGGGAACATTACATTTAAATCAGAATTCAAACCCAAATTTAGTAAAAGGAGCGCTGTCTATCAATATATACAGGTTTATAAAAATAAAGTGCACATGTTAAGCACATGCTTTATCTAAGATTAACAGGATGTTTAAAAATGCTGTCTATTTTGCTTTTGCAGCAGATAAATACAGATGGCCAAACGCTTTACGATCTTTTAGTGGTAACAGATTTATAGTATCACAGAAAAAAAGGTGAACATGGATAAAAAGGAAAAACGTCTAAATCTTTGCCAGAACTTTTATTTATTTTATTTATTTTGTTGACAATTTTAGTCCAGCTTGTTTGTCCAAAGCAAATATTTTATTCCTTATTTAAAAAAATCTTTTGACCGTTAATAGACCATACAATTGCAGATTTATTTGTCTCCACGTCAAATGAAGACAAATCCTCTTTTTTTTTTTAATTAATGGCCAGTTCATTCTGGTTTTCAGATTGTGTCACTTTAGTCCTGTATTTGGAAATCTGGAAGGCCATGTGGTTAACACTCAATTTTGATCACTTTGGGTATTGAAATTTGTGGAATGCTTAATCATTAGAGATGGCGCGAACTGTTCGCCGGCGAACTTGTTCGCGCGAACATCGGGTGTTCACGCTCGCCGGAAGTTCGCGAACGTCGCGCGACGTTCGCCATTTTGGGTTCGCCATTGTTGGCGCTTTTTTTTGCCCTCTCACCCCAGACCAGCAGGTACATGGCAGCCAATCAGGAAGCTCTCCCCTGGACCACTCCCCTTCCCTATAAAAACCGAAGCCCTGCAGCGTTTTTTCACTCTGCCTGTGTGTGCTGAAGAGATAGTGTAGGGAGAGAGCTGCTGCCTGTTAGTGATTTCAGGGACAGTTGAAAGTTTGCTGGCTAGTAAACGTTTTGATACTGCTCTGTTATTGGAGGGACAGAAGTCTGCAGGGGTTTGAGGGACATTTAAGCTTAGGTAGCTTTGCTGGCTAGTAATCTACCTTCTACTGCAGTGCTCTGTATGTAGCTGCAGTGGGCAGCTGTCCTGCTTCTGATCTCATCTGCTGACTGCTGCAATAACAGTAGTCCTTGTAAGGACTGCTTTTATTTATTTTTTTGTTCCAATACAGAGCAGTATCAAGCAGATTACTAGCCAGCAAACTTACTATCATCTGTCCCTGAAATCACTAACAGCTCTCCCCCTACACTATCTCTTCCAAGCACACACAGGCAGATTTTTCAGATACATTTTTGCCCTTGATCGCCCTCTGGCATGCCACTGTCCAGGTCGTTGCACCCTTTAAACAACTTTAAAATCATTTTTCTGGCCAGAAATGTCTTTTTTAGATGTTAAAGTTCGCCTTCCCATTGAAGTGTATGGGGTTCGCGAACCGTTCGCGAACCGCTCGCATTTTTGCGCAAGTTCGCGAATATGTTCGAACTTTTTTTCCGACGTTCGCTACATCCCTATTAATCATTTTAAGTCATATCTATCATTTCTCATGATAACTAGGGAATTTAAAGGGGCTCTGTCATTTAGAAAAGTTTGTTTTTGAGCCTGAAAAGGTTTTACATTAAATGGAGAATTTTTTGAAAACTATTATTTTAATTTTATAAACAGTGTAGTCATCTTTGTAGAGAGTAATGTAAAGTCAATTATAATTTGTAAATAACTTTACAAAAAAGCATTAGACCACAGTGGTCGAAATTTGGATCTAAAACCAACTGATCATCAGATTTGGAATCTGAATTCTTAGCAGTGAAAGGTCTCTTATTTAAACCTTTAGGGCATCCCAAAATACCAGGTGATCAACTGTGTGTTTGTTGAGGGACAGGAATTCCTGCATTGCATCTTCAAGTGACTGGAAATCAGCGCCGATTCTAATGAAAACGCCGCCTGAGGCGGCTCCTTAAATGCCGCCCCTCCCCTCGCAGAAACACTAGTGCGGAGAGCGCAGTAAAGCCGAATTTCCGGTTTCAAAACCGGAAATTCGGCTCTTTAAAGTGACAGGAGCGGCTTTTTGCCGCCCCTGGAAACGTATCTGGCGCTGCCGCCTGAGGCGAGCGCCTCAGCTCGCCTCATTGGCGGAGCGCACCTGCTGGTAATTGTCTAAGATATGTAACCAAGCAGGGTTGAGAAAGCAATAAGATTTATTGCTTGATTCATCAATGGCAAATTGTATATCCAGTGGTATTCGGCAGCCCTTATCTTTGGATAGGGAGTGCTTGTTGGTTAACAACTGCCAACACCTTTTAATGGCAGTATCTTAAATAGTGTATTTATCTCTGCAAAGTCTATCAAGGGTTGTATCCAGTCACCCATAGCTATTACATCTGCATGTGGGTAGTGTGATACAAATGTAATCAGCTGTATCAGGCAGGTATGTATCCTGGTATGGGGGAGGTATATAGTAGGGATACATGGAATCCACTTGAAAGATTCGGCCAAATACCAAACCGAATTTGCATATGCAAATTAGGGGTGGGAAGGAGAAAATATTTTTTACTTCCTTGTTTTGTGACAAAAAGTTATACGATTTCCCTCCCTACCCCTAATTTGCATATGCAAACTAGGATTCGAATTCAGTTTGGCCAGGCAGAAGGATTCGGCCGAATCCGAATCCTGCTGAAAAGGCCGACTCCAGGCCGAACCCCGAACTGAATCCTGGATTCGGTGCATCCCTAGTATATAGATACTGGCAAATATTACTCTGTGCACCTGAATGTAGCTGTGTATAAATAAAAATCATCCCTTTGGGTCCGATTTAAGTGATACCAGTCTGAAGGGGGTGTTACGGGTAATAAGAATTAAGAACTCTAGAGGAGTAATCGGATTATTCCGCATGGCAATATCAACCAACCCATGGACTTCTAGGGATTTGCTGCCTTGAAGGTATGTTTCTTGAAGCATTAACACATTGGTCCTAGACTTCCTAAAAAAATATGGAGCTAGTCTGCTCTTTATGCTATCATTCAGAAAGTGCACATTTCAAGTGAGAAGCTTTATGAATGGGTCAGTTTATAAACATATAAAGAACCATGGCACTGAAAAGTAATAGCAGTTAAGGTTACCAAGTGTGTAAGTGTGCACATACCTTGACATTAGTAAGAAAACCAATTAACCAAATTAATTGTAAATAACTGTAAAAACTCGCAGACCCAACCCATCTGCACAGATTCCCAACTCCTGGGAGATTTTTACCCTCAACCATGATATGTCAACTGAAACCTCAGGGTGCTGGTTAGCACTAGGCCTATAGGGGACATGAACCTAAACATAAAAAGTAGGTTTAAGTAACATTCTTTGGCTCCCGCCTGATCACTCTGAACATGGTAGACACTGGAAAGCATTGTGAACTACAGCATGCATTATCTGATGGGGGAAATGCATTGAATATTATTACAGAGAAGCCAAGCGGCAATCAAATGTTATGCCAGGTTCATTATAGTCAGTAGAGCCTTAGGAAAACATAAAATAGTGATACAACCGGCGATAGCTGCTCAGATCTGTACTGACCCAACTATAGTGGAAGTGGTTAGGTTAGAAAAGTAACAGACTGTATAGCATATACGACCATCGGATAATGGAGAACAAGGTCACACAGGTAGCGTTTGCATTCTTATTTAGATGTTAAATAAGTGAGAGCTTTTTTCTCATGGGCAAGAGAGCACTGCATCCCTATCATGGACATTAAGAAACCTTGCAATAAAGGGTCTTGGAGCAGCTCCATATATAGGAGCTCTCGCAGGGATACTATGCGCTCTCTCAACAGGAAAAATAGATGAAAAGGCATGCCTTCCAAAATTTTCCAGAAGCCAGATTTGACAAACTTTTCTGCAGAGTTACCTTCAGAAGTTCTTGCAATATAACCTTTTCTCCAGGTTGTTGGACAGGAAGTTATCATTTGATTGTTGGATGAAATCAATTAAGGAATTACACACAACTTTTTACCCAACTAACCCTGCGCTCCAGTGTCACAGTTCTTTCCCGTAGATTTTGAAGGTCTGATTTGATAATGGATAAATTGACCTTGATTTCCTCTGTCTTGGAGCAGATCAGGGTTGCGCTGGAGTCTTTGGAGGACATGATCTAAGTCAAAAGATCCAATAGAGCAGACTCAGGTGGAGGTGAATCACCCATTGTGTTAAAACACTCTTTTGGGGAGTTGGTCTGGTTAGTAGCTTTCGAGATAGATTCCTCAGCGCCATCTTGGCTTGAGTGGGCCTCCTGGGCAAACTTGTCAAGTTAAGCCTCTGCCTCAGATGCACATTTCTGTGCCTTATTTTGTCCCATCAGTGTTCTCTGAGGTAGAGGTTCCCAGGACTCCATTTAGCTGAGAGATGCAGCTGATATTATCAGGATAATGTAGACCAGGAGACAAAGCCAAGCTTAGATGCGTCTGCTCACGTGCGGTACCCAAGTATAAAAAATGTTCTTTATATATTTTTGAATAATCTGACAAATGCCTGATAGGAAATTAAAATTCACATCCCCATTATATGCATTATCAACAATTTGAATTTATATTGTGAGTCTCGAGTCAATACAGCTGAGGTTTAGCCTTTCTTATGCCTCCCACAAGAGATACAGAATCTGACGTTCAATGTAGAGTTGATCTCCCACAAGAGATACAGCATCTGAGGTTCAATGTAGAGTTGATCTCAGTGGACGAGTGGCAGGGCAGGAGTGTGGAAGAGTTAACACAACTCCCATGAAGAAAGTACCAAATCAGCAAAGTTAACAATCAAAGCCAGAGGACAGGCTAAGGTCAGGGCTGACAGCAATAAACAAGATCAGAAGATGGCCCAAGAATAAGGAACCATTTGTCAAAATGACAAATCCTATCTGTAACAGAGGAATCGTTCCAAAATTAGCAGGCTTAACCAACAGGCACATAACTTTTTTCAAGGAAACTCAAGCCTCAGCATCCTTTTAAGCACTATCTGCATGTGTCAGAACAAGCTCAAACCCACGGTTACATCAATGCATGACCTGAGGGACCCTTATGGGAATTCAAATCAGGACAAAGATGCTTGAAAATTGAGGTGCTTTAGATATTTTCTATGTATTTGCTGTGGCTAAATTGTTCTTTTATTTCCATTTGACATAATGTATAAACTTTCAGCCCTTTGGATTATCTCCAAACGCCAAAGGATGTGTATATGTTCTACTTCCAATGACGACAAAAATTCCAAAAAGAAAATTAAACTATTCCCCTTGTGCAAACAACAAACCACATGTAAAAACGAAACTAGCATACATAAAAGTATCTTTCAGACACATTGGGGCAAATTCACTAAAGGACTCATTTTTGCCAGGAGCAAATTTGTTACCACTACGCTAATTCTATAAAATGCGAAGTTGCGTCTCAGCAGCCAAACGCTGGCTATTTTTTCGATATTGTTACTTTGGCTGGGCGAGCATTTCACAGCAAATTTGTTAATATCTGTTAATAATAGTTAATAATAGTGAAACTTCGCTAGCACTCTTATGCTTAGGTTAATTTGAATAGGGCGGGTACCTAAAAGCCATATGGACATCTTTATTAGTAATGTTGGTGCAAATGCTTGAAGTGGCCACTTTTTCAAACATGTCCAGTGAGCCATAATGATTACAGAAAAGATCCTCTAATGCCCTAGACATGAGCCCACCCTTAATCAAATGTGGCCTGCCCCTCAAATTAGTTAAAATTGTTCACACATAAATCTATGTGAAGGCAATCCCACTTCAAAAAAAGAAAAGTCGCCAGCATTTTTTCCAACTTTAATGCATTTCCAGCATACAGGATATGATGTCACTGACATAAGATTGAGCTTTGTTTTATCAGTTCTCCTGGTCTGAGGTGACAAAGTAAACTCTGGCAAAAGAGGTAACGTTCAGTAAAATTCGCATCTTATTGAATTTGTGGAGTAAAATAGAGCGAAAAGTCACCTGGCAGTAGGGTGAAAATGAATTCTAGCGACGGTCTTGTTCTCTAGCAAATTGTCCTCTACGCCTGCATTGGCGATGTCCCTGTGGATTGGATTTCTGGAAAATTGTCGCTAGTGTCGGCCAATTTACACTTTAGTGAATCTGCCCCACTGCTGATATTTTCCAATAGACACTAAAAATGCTGTGAATATCATCATTCCACCGTGAAATTAATTTTTTTGCAAAGAATTGGAGAATGTAAATATATCTTGCAACATACATAGACTGTATGGAAAGTTGTTCAGCGTTTAACAGAAGGGCTGTAGGAGACAACAAGGATATTGACCATATAGGAATCAGTTTCTCTATAAAGGGCTTCTTTGTCCTGAAACAGAAGATCAAGACCAGACATTGAAAAATAAGTATATTTACAAATAGTCTCTTTTTTCTTGTTATGTAATGTTTACATCATGACTTTTCATAATGAAGGTCTCAGTGAAAGAACTTCAAAATGCTGCATTTATCAACAATTATAATGATGTATAGTCAGTAATACACATTAAAAGAGCCTGAAAATCAACAGTGACAAGTTGAACCTGGACTCCTTTTTCTACTTTAAACAATATCCTCAGGATTATAGAAGAACCATTTTGCAAAAAGCATTAGTCCAGTCTATAGCATGCTGATTCTGTACTACTCTTACTACTTAATGTGAAAATAGGAGGGGATTAAAATAGAATATAACAATTTTTTTCCTGGTTAATATGCTTTCATTACCTTGTAAAATATTTTAAATTAAACCCCAATGGGGGAATGTAATAAAAGTTGGTAACAGAAAATTTTGCAATGTGAAAAGTTATGCCTTTTCGTGAACAAATTTTATTTTTTAGCTTTTGCGAACCAGGAAACTTCATAGCAGAAGAAGATTTGCGAATGTTGTCGTTTGCGCCAGTGTTCAGTGAATGTAATAAAATGTCTTACTGAAAAAGTTGTTTGCGCCAGAAGATTACAACACCTTCAAGCACTTCTTAAACGTGGGCAATTAGAATTTGCAATGCAATAACAGTTTAAGCAAGAATTTTACATTGTGAAATTGATATTCTTATTTGTGCAAATTGTTTTTCTTTGTGACTTTTATTACATTCCCCCACGTGTATGTTACCCATTATCATCTGGTTGCCCACCAATGGGTTCACTCTACTTTTTACATTGAAACAATATCATACTGCTGTGTTCATGCAATGGATCAGTGGATAATTAACCCTGTTTCCAGGCATTCCTCTAGCTAACGCAATACAGAATCCTAAAATTTTACAAGTGTAAAAGTTTACAAGCCAGCAGTATAAGCACTAAGCACACACTGCTGCAGACTTGTTTAGATACACTAAGCAGTCACATTTCTTTCTGGGTGATGTTCAAAGCCAGGGCAAGAACTGACCTTGAGAACATGAGATGAGCTTGTTAAAATGAATCTAGAAGAGAAGATGATGGCCATACTGGACATAATGTTTCAATAGCTGATAACATGTATGATTGCCCAATTAAATTATAAACAGACAGTTTACAGAAATTTTTACTTACTCCATAAAACACAGACTATGTAGAGATCATAGTTATATATTTATACCTATATTAAAAATGTCATATTTGGGTTTTTTTTCAGTTTATTCATATAGAATTTAACCTGCTTTTGGGCCATTTGATTTGTAGCTGAGTAATGTTCCACTGGAATATAATTGTCAGGCAATCTCAAAATAAAATGTGATCTTCTTTACAACCTTAAGGTGGCCATACACGGGCCGATAAAAGCTGCCGACAGACCAAGTCAGCAGCTTATTGGCCCGTGTATGGGGCCCCCCCCGAAAGTCAGCCAGATCTCGATCGGATGGGACAAAAAATCCAATCAGATCGCACCCGCATCTGTTCTTTGATGTGGTCCCACGATCCGACCACCATTACCATTCGTAAGAATCCAATCGTTAGGCCCTAGAGCCCACGATCGGATCAACCCGATATTGCCCACCTCAAGGGGCATAACAGAGAGAGATCCACTCGTTTGGTGACATCGCCAAATGAGCAGATCTCTCCGTGTATGGCCACCTTTACACCTACAGTGTCCATAGAAAGATATTGGTTCTGCATAAACAACCATGTGTATTTAACTGAAATAATCAGATTGCTATCTGGTCAGCGCTTTTTAGATATCAACTGAAAGTCTGGAGGAAAAGTCTAGGGTGGGTTTAGGACAGAATTAAGCCATGTATGAAGTTCACAGACAACAATACTGTTTGTGATTTGATCAGTAGCCTGAGGTCTGAACATTTGTATCATTCTGATTTTCCACACTACTTTTATGGCCAGACTGTGTTAAGATCTGCTGGTTTGGTTACATGGTCAAATAAAGATATTTATATTATTTGTGTAGGGACAGCCTAAACTGAAGCTACAGATCATGTAGAAGAAAATGTATGTAAATAAAACACAAACAGTTCAGTTTCAGTTCAATTTTCACAGGATCTGGTATAGTTTTGATTTGTGGGTTACTAGTACACATGCACATATTCAGATCTGATGTCAACTTTGCTAATGGTGCATCAATAAAACTCCAGTATCTGCATCATAACATGTAGCTTGTCAAGGAATGATATGCTGATGCTGAGTAGGAATGACGCAAAGTCTAGCAAACACACACATATACTGTACTTATTCCCTGTAAGGGTACTGTTTTCATGTGCACAAGAGCAGACAAATTACACACACTTTTACTTCACCCCAGTGACCTCTATTTCCTGTGTGGAAAAGAATAGAACTGTCTATCATTTGCACATCCAGTTTGTAAACTGCCTCCTTATTAAGCAGCTAAGTGTAAGAACGCATTTATAAGGCCATCAAAAACTCTTCCTGAGCAGCAGTGGTATGCAATATTCTCCTACAGAATACATGACATATCTACCTCTCATAGGCTAACTTTGTGAAGTACAGTAAAGCAAGGGCCACAAACTTGTTACAAATATGACCACTCACTATATAAAGGCACTACAATAGATTACATTTAAACTGAAAACTGAAATTATATCCATTAACTTTAACTTTAACATTAAAACTACTTTTCATAACTTGAATTTTGCAGTTCCACCTTATAATGATCGTTTCAGAAAATATGGCTTCTTCTTGTGCAACAATTTAAGGGTGTGTGTACCACTAGTAAAAAATGTTCGGTCAGGTGATCAAGCATGCATATCAGCATTTGTAAACGTTTCAATTCAGTAAAATCTATTTTGACAAATGGGGAAATAAAACTGAAATCATCAAGTGGAGCTATGATAAATTGTCCCGAAGAGTTTATTTGCACCTTATGGGACAAAAAGCCAGCCATAAGCACAATTGTGTTGTTAATTATTGATTAATACCAGCACATACTATAATATCATTTCAACACTTAAGAACATTTATGGGGTGCATTTACAAAGTACCACCAAGCGTGCAAAGTGCCCGTGCTCTAAGACTTACGCCCTACGGTATGGTAAAAGACCCCTATAGTATCTAGTATAAATCTTAATAAAGAATAAAGGAGTCCCTCTCATTTTAAACAATATTCATGCAGCATTATTAGTAGTGTGGATTTGTAGAGGCACCCAGAGGCCATGTCCCCAAGGCAAAGTCTCATAAAGGGTGAACCTTACCATATTCAAACACAATCTATGCACTAGTATGCCTTGAATGGTGCTTGTTATGTGAAATGGTTCCTTTATATGACACAAGTGATAAGACAGTTTCTTTAATCTTCTGAAAAAGTTATTTATTTTGGGCACCTTAAATCACCTCTAAACAATTGATGTCACAACCCTGTAACTCATAGGCTCATATGGATCCCTAGCAATTCAGAACAAAGGATGGTCCATATAACCAAAGTATTATACAAATCTGCAAGCATAGCTAGTTTAGAAATTTATGAGCTAAAACTCAAGTATGTAGATCAGTGGTATCTTTGCTATGAAATGCTCCCACAGCCAAAGTAACACTAGAGAAAAGTCATCAGCGTTTGACGCCCAGGACAAATCTTTGCATTTTAGTGAATTAGCGTATTGATAGCGCATTTGCGCCTGGCGAAGTGGTGTGATGCTGACGCTGGTGAAAATTCGCCCGTTAGTGAATATTCCCCAAATTAAAGTATTTCTCATATTTCCTGTGCATAAAGTGTGATATTTATAAAATATCCAAATTAAATTAATCATCTGTTACACAGAATACTAATGAAAAATCCATGTAATCCTAATGCACATTCCGCAAAATATCTTGGAAATGTCTATGGTATACATTTTCTCATCCTGTCCCAGAATGTTAATATTTATATTAAATAGATTTCACTTTTAGTGCCTATGAAGTCAGTCAACTTTTGCAAGGAAACCGACGTCATTGAGTATCAATTCATGTAAACAAACTGTAACACCAGCAGCGCGCCAGCGCATAAACGCTGGAGCGCGTCAACTTAGGCGCCGGCGCATAAACACTGGTGCACACCAAAATGGATGCTCCCACCAAAACACTGAGGAGCTATGACATCTAAATTGGGCGCCTGGCTTCCTATTGGTCCCTGATCTGTCTGTCTTCCTCAGCCTGCTCCTGATTGGTTCCTGTCCCCTTAAATACCTTCCTCTTCCTCCTCACATTGCCCAAGCTGGCTTCTGTTTCCACAGTTCCTGCTCAAGCCCCGTTTGCCTGCTTTCCTGTTTATTCGACCCTTGGCCTGTTTATTCAACCTTGTACCTTCGCTGCCTGAACCGACCACTGCCTGTAATTGACTACGCCTTTGCCTGATCCCTGGATACTTCGCTTTTGGCTAACACGCTTGGCTCCTTTGCTGACTCCGCCGCAGAAAGTCCGGGGCCCCAAAAGGGCGTCGGTGAAGACCGGAGCTGTAGAGGAATTCCAGTTGCCATTTGTCTGCATAGGACCAGCTGTCCTCCTCCGGGATCCCAGGTAACAGATCGTTACAGTTAGCTTGGGCCATTTAAAATGGATCCTTCCCAAGCCGCTGGTCGACCTTCCTCTCTGGAGACTGTTTTGGAGGCTCTCATGAAGCGTCTTGAGGATTCTGAGACCCAGCAGTTGCATCTCGCTCAGAGTATTCAACATCTGTCCAGTCGCCTAGATGTCCTGCAGGCCTCCCAGACCCCATTGCCTCCTGTTTCTGTGGCACCGCCTGCTCCAGTTCTGGTCTCGGCTCATTTACCCAGTGGGGAGAGTTTTTGCTGGAGACCCAAGATTTCTGCACCCCTTCGTTACTCCGGGGACCCCGAGACCTGTCGAGGTTTTTTGAACCAGTGCAAGATCCACTTCGAGCTTTCACAGTTTCCTAATGAAAAGTCCAAAGTGGCCTATGTCTTGACTTTGCTTTATGGAAAGGCCCTGGCCTGGGCTTCCCCTCTCTGGGAACGGGACGATCCTCTGGTTCACAACTCCACGGCCTTCCTATCCACTTTCCGTGAGATTTTTGATGCTCCTGGCAGGAAGGAGAATGCCTCGACTCGTCTCTTAAAGATCTCCCAGGGGTCACTCTCTGCAGCCGAGTACGCCATTGATTTCCGTACCATTGCCGCGGAAGTATCCTGGAATAACGAGGCCCTTGTGGCAGCTTTTTGGAACGGTCTCAATGAGTCCCTAAAAGACGAGTTGGCTGCCCGAGATCTTCCTCCGCAGTTTGAAGACCTGGTCTCTTTGGTCATCCGAATTGATGTTCGACTGAAGGAGAGGCTTTCGGCCAAATCATGTGCTCACAGACTGCTCCTCGACTCCAACATTCCTTCTCCAGCTAATTCTCTTCCTGTGCCGGAGGAACCCATGCAGCTGGGGGCTACTAGACTTACCCCCGAGGAGAGGTCTCGTCGTCGTACGGCAGGTCTGTGCCTTTACTGTGGCCTGAAGGGTCATTTTGTCAAAACTTGTCCTAACAAGTCTCAATCTCGGCCGCAGGGAAACTCCAAAGCCTAGGTCGGCCGGTGGAGACCGTCCTGGGCACTGCCGCTTCTTCTCCACCAAGAAATTACTCTCGCCTATTGGTTCCATGTCTTATTAAGCACTCCTCCAAAACCATTCCTTGCCAGGCTTTCATCGACTCCGGTGCTGCTGGGAACTTCATTGACCTCTCTTTTGCCCGAGCCTCTTCCTTGCCCCTTGTTCCTCTTCAAGTGCCTCTGGCGGCTCAAGCAATTGATGGACATCCCGTCTCTCCTGGACTGATTACTCACTCCACTTGCCCTCTGCACTTGCAAGTTGGTTCTTTCCATAAAGAGAAGATTTCGTTTTTGGCCATCTCCTGTCCTTCCACTCCGGTCATCCTAGGGTTGCCTTGGCTGCAACTGCATAACCCTGCTATTGACTGGTCTGCTGGAGAACTGTCTGCTTGGAATTCCTGCTGTTCTTCCAATTGTTTGCGCTCTTCTTCTTCTTCTCCAGTCTCCGTTTGTTCCTTATCCACCCTCGAGTCTCTTCCTGCCTGTTATAGAGACTTTTCTGATGTCTTTGAGAAGAAAAGCGCTGAAGTCCTTCCCCCACATAGACCCTATGACTGTCCCATTGACCTGATCCCTGGAACCGTCCCTCCTAGGGGAAGAACTTACCCTTTATCCATACCTGAAACTCAGGCTATGAAGGACTACATCCAGGACAATTTATCTAGGGGGTTCATCAGGAAGTCTAATTCACCTGCTGGTGCCGGATTTTTCTTCGTTCAGAAGAAGGATGGGGGTCTTCGGCCATGCATCGATTATCGTGGTCTCAACAAGATAACTATCAAAAACAGATATCCTCTCCCTCTCATTCCTGAACTTTTTGATAAGCTCAAGGGCGCCAAAATTTTTTCTAAATTAGACCTCAGGGGAGCCTACAATCTTATCCGTATAAGGCAAGGAGATGAGTGGAAGACAGCCTTCAACACACGAGACGGCCATTATGAGTACCTGGTCATGCCTTTCGGCCTCTGCAACGCCCCCGCTGTCTTTCAAGACTTCATGAACGATATTTTCCGAGACCTCCTCTACTCCTTTGTTGTCATCTATCTGGATGACATTTTGATTTTCTCCCCTTGTGAATCTCTTCATGTTTCTCATCTGAGACAGGTCCTTCAACGCCTCAGAGAGAATAATTTGTTTGCCAAGATTGACAAATGCGAATTTCATCAGCCCAAGATTTCCTTTCTTGGTTACATCATTTCTGCCTCTGGTTTTGAGATGGATCCAGCAAAAGTCTCTGCGGTCCACAAATGGGTCCCTCCTTCTAATCTGAAAGCAGTCCAACGGTTCCTGGGCTTCGCCAACTTCTATAGGAAGTTCATTAGAAATTTTTCCGGCATCGTCCTTCCCATCACTGCCCTTACTAGGAAGGGTACAAGGTTTGTCTGGACCCCTGAAGCACAGAGAGCTTTTGATGACCTGAAACAAGCCTTTTCTTCTGCTCCTGTTTTGATTCATCCAGATGTTTCTCGTCCTTTTGTTTTGGAGGTGGATGCTTCTGATTCCGGAGTTGGGGCCATCCTCTCACAACGGTCTGACTTTCATGGCCCGTTACATCCCTGCGCCTTCTTTTCACGGAAATTTTCCTCTGCTGAGAGAAACTATGACGTGGGCAACAGAGAACTTTTAGCAGTTAAATTGGCCCTAGAGGAATGGCGTCATTTACTGGAGGGTTCGGCTGAACCTATCACCATTCTTACGGATCATAAAAATCTTGAATACATCTCTTCTGCCAAGAGACTGAATCCCCGCCAAGCACGTTGGGCTCTCTTTTTCTCCAGATTTAATTTCATAATTTCTTTTCGCCCTGGTTCAAAAAACTCCAAGGCTGATGCCCTGTCCAGATCATTTTCGTCGGATGAAGCCCCTGTTCTCTCTCCTACTCCAATTATCCCTCCTGAATTCATTGTGGCTCCTGTTTCTGTCTCTCCTCCAGAATGTCCTCCTGGGAAGACCTTTGTGCCTGCCTACTCTGTCCCTCAAGTCCTGTCCTGGGCTCATTCCTCCAAGTTGGCTGGGCATCCTGGTGTCAACAAGACCATCGATTTGTTATCCAGGTACTTTTGGTGGCCCTCCTTGAAACAAGATGTCTCTTTGTTTGTGTCTTCCTGTGTCACCTGTGCTCAACAGAAGACTCCTCGTTCCCTTCCTTGTGGCCTTCTTCAACCTTTACCCACTCCCTCCCAACCCTGGGTGGACATTGCAATGGACTTTGTGGTGGATTTACCCAAGTCTTCGGGGATGACTACCATTTGGGTCGTCGTGGATAGATTCTCGAAGATGGCACACTTTGTTCCCCTCAAGAAGCTGCCCACAGCCTCCACTCTCGCTCAGCTTTTCGTCAAAGAGGTTTTTCGTCTGCATGGCATTCCTTCCTCCATTGTCTCTGATCGTGGCGTTCAGTTTGTTTCAAGATTCTGGAGGGCTTTTTGTAAACTTCTGAACATTCATCTGAACTTTTCCACGGCTTACCATCCTCAGAGTAATGGGCAGACTGAAAGGACGAACCAATCTTTGGAGCAGTTTCTCCGATGTTTCATCTCACAAAATCAGGATAACTGGTCTGATCTTCTTCCTTGGGCTGAGTTTGCACATAATAATCTCAAACATAGCTCTTTGAACTGCTCTCCCTTTTTCTGTGTCTATGGTCTCTCTCCCTCAGCTCTTCCTCCAACTGCTGTCAAAGTGGACGTTCCTGCAGCTGACTCCTTGTTTCGGAACTTTCAGAAGATCTGGACAGATGCTCATTCCGCCCTTGCCAAGGCTTCTTTGCGCCAGAAGGTGGCTGCCGATAAACATCGTCGCCCTGCTCCCGGGTTCAAGGTAGGGGACTCTGTCTGGCTCTCTTCTAGGAATATCAAGCTCAAGCAGTCCTGTCCTAAGCTGGGTCCCCGATTCATCGGTCCTTTTAAAGTAAAGGAAATCATTAATCCGGTGTCTGTGAGGTTGGACCTTCCTCCCAACATGAACATTTCCAGCTCTTTCCACGTTTCATTGCTCAAACCTGTTGTCCAGAATGCATTTTCTTCTCTGGAATCACCTCATCCTCCTGTTTTCGTGAATGGCCATCAGGAATTTGAGGTACAAGATATTATTGACTCTCGTAGGTCCAGAAGAGGAGTCCAGTACCTGGTCCACTGGAGAGGCTTTGGTCCTGAGGAGAGATCGTGGGTGAGTGCTGCCAATACCCATGCCCCCAGATTATTGAGGACCTTCCATAGGAGGTTTCCCGACAAGCCCTGGGAGCCCCCGGAGGGGTCTCCTGAAGGGGGGGGTACTGTAACACCAGCAGCGCGCCAGCGCATAAACGCTGGAGCGCGTCAACTTAGGCGCCGGCGCATAAACACTGGTGCACACCAAAATGGATGCTCCCACCAAAACACTGAGGAGCTATGACATCTAAATTGGGCGCCTGGCTTCCTATTGGTCCCTGATCTGTCTGTCTTCCTCAGCCTGCTCCTGATTGGTTCCTGTCCCCTTAAATACCTTCCTCTTCCTCCTCACATTGCCCAAGCTGGCTTCTGTTTCCACAGTTCCTGCTCAAGCCCCGTTTGCCTGCTTTCCTGTTTATTCGACCCTTGGCCTGTTTATTCAACCTTGTACCTTCGCTGCCTGAACCGACCACTGCCTGTAATTGACTACGCCTTTGCCTGATCCCTGGATACTTCGCTTTTGGCTAACACGCTTGGCTCCTTTGCTGACTCCGCCGCAGAAAGTCCGGGGCCCCAAAAGGGCGTCGGTGAAGACCGGAGCTGTAGAGGAATTCCAGTTGCCATTTGTCTGCATAGGACCAGCTGTCCTCCTCCGGGATCCCAGGTAACAGATCGTTACACAAACATATACAAAAATGCAATATTCTTATCCATTAACTGTACAGCAAGATTATAACAGTTTCACATTATTGTTCTCATCTTTAAGACAAACGATTCTGACATCAATAGCAACGGAATCAATCAACACAAAAAGCAAAAAAAAAAAAAAAAAAGCAAAAAGAAATATGTACATATTTCATTATTTAGGGAAATATTATTGAAAATATGACTATAATCTGTAAATAACAGAATGTAACCCTTGTTGTAACATAAAAAAAATGTTAGTTATTGCAGTCTTCCATGAAAGACGCAGGATTTCACTATCTCTGTGTTTAGTCAGCCATGTGGTATTTGTCTGTTTAGATCATAGGTTAATTGATTAGATACCCTTAAGGGTCGGCCTACAATATGTATGACTATTTTAATGCACCTCAAATTAAGACATCATTTAGCCTAAGGCAGAGATGTGCTTTGTGCAGTCCTCCAAATGAAGCTAAACCAATATTTTCACTATGAGATCCAATTCATTATTTTGAATATGCTGTATTTATTTAAGTTTTATTGACGTTTTCCAATTTACAAATTGTGACCATTTCATTATTTAATGCCATTGCTTTGTCAAAGGCTTTCATTTATGGGTAATGCACCAATGAGGCTGGTTGAGGAACTCGTATCAGGCAGAAGCATCCCACAAGTTAACAGGGGTGGAAAAAATGCTGCTTCTGGTAAATTTAAGATCTGAATTTCTGGCTATCCAACCAGAAATGTGTCTATTCTAATACAGAGAGCTCAATGACACTGTCTGCACCAGCAATGATGACCCCCCCCCTTGAACCCCCTCCTTCACTAGAAATGTAAGTGTGGGGAGAAGGGATGGCAGCAGCACAAAACCCATCTCAGGGAGGCAGAGGGGTAAGAATTACCCTTTGTAAATGTTTAATATGGCACAATGCTCGCCAATGATTGGATACTACAAGTCACAGCAATCATCCCCTGTCACTCTTTTGGTGACATCCAAAATGCTAAAAATCTCAGTAATTACAAAACTGTCACCACATGGGGAGGCTTGTTTATCAAAATTCAAATTTTGTGAAAATTTGAACAACCATGAAAACTTTCCATGCTTGAATGTGTGCCAAATATAAAAATAACTTGAATATAAATAACTCAATTGAATAAACACTTACAAAAGCTCAAATGCAGTGAATTTGCATTCTACTCATTATTTTCAATGTCTAACCACTCTCAAAAAAATAAAAAAAAATGTAAATAAAAACTTGAATTGAAAATAAATCATTTAAATGTTGCCTAGAACATTTTGCATTGACTTCAACGGGACTTACATTTTTTTTTTACATTTAAGTTTTTTTGCACTTAATAAATTTAAAAGAATGGAGTTTTGAAAACTCAAATTCAAATTCATGAGTTTTAGCACAAAAAACCTTCAATAGTGGTAATAATTTGAATTTTCACTCAGCCCCATAGAATGTGTTTTTTCAGCAAATAAAACTATGCATCAGCACACAGTTGGTACATTAGTAGATAAGTCAGCACTTTGAGATTCAAAGTCTGCAGTAACTAATGGAAAATAACTTGGACTGGAGGGTGTGGGTTTAAGGCAAACTGAAGAAAATGGGCTCATGAGCATCAGTTGTAATGGGCACACACAATTTTCTGGCATTTTAGCTTTTAAAAAATGTATTATTTTTAAGGTACTGCAGCTTTATTTTAATAGTATATGATTTATAAGATCTTTGCCAATAACACTAGAACTTAGGTGATATAGCATAGCTTTTAACAGGTGGGGAAGCATATCTAGCTATACACCCTTACCAGAAAATACTGTTGGCCATACAAACAAGTACAAAAGAGAATTTTGTTATCCATATTCCCCAGCAATGCTTTACTTCACTGACTATTTTCACTCAATATCGCATATGCTTTTTATGCTTATATGAAAAATTTATTTTTTTGAATATAGAAAAGCACATGGTTATGAGACTTCATCACAGTCATGATTTATTGTGGGGATATGGACTGGTAACACTCAGCCTTCCAATATTTCAGTGATTTTGAAGGGCTAGGCAAATATAACATCTAAGTGGCTGCATTACAGCTGTTTATGATACTGAGGAACTATTTACACTTAAATGTGTATAAAAATGAATCACTAACTTTATTATTTATATATACACTTGAATGATTTAGATTCCTGGGCTAATAGCCAACTGCAGTCTAATGTTGATAGTTCTGCACTTGTGGGAGTGTTTATAAGACATTTATGGGTTTTTTTATACTTACTAAGCAAAATAACACGGCCTCAATAAACTGTAAATCTTGAAGGAAAATTTTAAACTTAGTATATGGCAATAAGTATTGAGAGGACTGGCCATGGCAGGCATGAGAAGAACAATGGTCCCAAAGATATAGATATATAACATGGACACAATTAGTTGGTTCCTTCTAATTTCTAGCAGAACCTTGAAACTACCATTTTCGATTTTGCTGTAATTCCCAATGTTTTCACTTGCACCTATATTAAAAAATGCCGAATGCATGCACTGCATGTAAATTGTTCGGAGCACTTGAAGGGGCCCATTTAATAAGGGTCGAAGTGCATTCGAAGTGAATTTCCGAATTTAAAAACTTCGAATTTCAAAGTAATTTCTGGGTATTTCGCCCATCGAATAGACCAAATTCGACTTCGACTTTGGCTTCGAATTGAAAATACTTCAAATATTCGACCATTCGACAATCAAAGTACTGTCTCTTTAAAAAAGGTATATGAATTCGACACTTCGCCACCTTAAACCTGCCAAATTGCTATGTTAGCCTATGGGGACCTCCTACAACCTATAGCCAATATTTGGCTCAAAGTCAAAGTTTTCCTTTTGAAAATCACACTTCGAAATTCGACCCTTGATAAATCTGCCCCTGTCTGTACAAGCTCATTTATCAATGCATGCTCAGTTTTGCTTATATATCAGTACTTTCCACTTGAATGGATATGTATATATGAGCAAAAATTTGGGAGCAGAAGTCTCTCTTATGCAAAGTGCAACTGCATTGCAGTTGTAATAATAATTCCTTTTGATATAGCAAAAATGCTAATTTAATTATCAGTTACAAACATCTCATGTTTGATAAATAGCTTGCAAATAATTGCCATAGCACTGTCTGCAAATAAAAATCTATTCAATAATCTTTTAAAAAGGGAGTACAGGGAGGGGCGATCCGCCAATGAGGTGAGCTGAGGCTCTCGCCTCAGGCAGCAGCGTCAGCTAGGTTTCCAGGGGCAGCAAAAAGCTGCTCCTGGTGCCTTTAAGAACCGAATTTCTGGTTTTTAAATCGGAAATTGGGCTTTACTAGAGCGAGAGAGCGCAATTGCGCTCTCCGCACTAGCGTTGCTGCCTACCCACCCAGAAATGTAATCGGGCTGGGGGGGCGGCATTACTGGAGCCACCTCAGGCGACAATTACCACAGGATCGGCGCTGAGTACAGGAAAGGAATGAAACAGACTGAGCTTGTTTGTTTGGGCACTGAAAAAGACACTCCGCGATCTGCATCTGTGCCCCAGGGGATGTTCTCTCCTTCATATCCTCCCTGACATTCCAGACTAGCACTTCACAGTAAGATCAGGAGATTGCAACACAAACATGTTATCCTGTATGAGCAACTGTTGTGAATATACAGATCCCAGTGTTATAGTTACATCCTATTTATCCCTAAATCAGGATTGCAATACAGTAATTGAGGTGTTCTGTGAACATATGAAGGTCATACAACTATCAAGGAGATATATACAGGGAGTATATTTATGTGTAGTAACAGGGGATACATTATTTACTATAAAATATAAACACTGTTGTTGAAATACACACTTGAGAAAGATTGTTGTAGAAATGGAACTTATGGGGAGCCAACAGGGGAGCCAATGGGGAGCAAAAGGTGCATTTGTCCAGGGTCAACCAGGATTAGCAAACTTTTCATTTTTGACTTTTGACAGAAGCATCACTCAGAGATTTCAGACCCCTAATTCGATCAACTGGGGCCCACTGGTAGCATTTCTCAACATAAAAGCCTGGGGATTTGAGCACTAGTGGTGTACAATGCATGTGTTCTGTATGCATTCTCTCTGCAGTCTACTATTACATTACAAACTGGGTCTTATACCCAGACACATGGCCATAGTTGGAAACACCATGACATGTTACTTTGCAGCAACTACCAGCAGACCCTGACAACCACTGCTTCCTCCTAGTCGATAATAATAGGCATGTAATAAGAAAAAGCCCCAGAGCCATACATTATACTATTAAACTTATAAACAGGCATTTAGGAATCAAATAATAAACTTATAAATAATACACAGGTTCTTTTATATATGCACATATTGAGGGCAAATGGCAAATTGCTGATGCAGAACATGAATATTCACATTTACAATGTACATGAGTGTTGGGAGATGTCTGCCCTCCTATGCTCCTCTCATTTCCTTGGCAGCTTTCCATACTACTGTATCATATTATCATCAGGGTAACAAGGCATGACCAAGATGGAAATCCATGTGCAAATAGCAAGAGCATAATTGGATCCATATGGGTACATTATCAAGGCAACTTGTCAGACCCCTGACATTGCTGCACAGACATCCCCAAAAACCTCTGTATGGTGCATCATGGCCTCCCACAGCTCCTTGAGGGAAAGTTCACAAACGAATAAGATTGCCGAGCTTGTTTATTCTTAAGTGTTCAGATATGTAGACACTACTTTCCATGTGTTTTTATTGCTTTACTTGCATTTGTGCTGCTCTGGGATTGTACTCCATGTACAGGTCTATAAAAAGAAAGCGTTTTCGTAAGCACAAACAAGGGCTGCTCAGTACCTTGTCTCTCATGGCACATTCCTGTGAGCTCCAGTCACACAGAACAAAAACAACAATAAACGCTAGTAGATTTATATTTATAGAGCTTCATGGCATAGAAGCAAAACAAAGTGTAGTAGATGTCTGGACACTCGCAGGTATCCGCAGCGTGTGACCCTTCAGCTATAGATGGACTATTACTTCAAACATACTTTGGCAAATAATACTTGATGAGTTCTGGGTTTTACAGTTAAACCACAGCAGAAAATACTACGGTAACTTCTCAATGAAGCTGGAGGCTGTTCTTCAGGCGATGTTGGAAAGTATTCATAGGTAAATGCTGACCAGTAAATACAGTACATATATTGAAAAAGATGTATAGGTACTTTTTCTACACTGATGAAGCAAGTATATCTAATGTTACAGGTCCTGCCCTACAGAGACAAAAGACCAAATCCCATGACGGTCCATGAAGGCTCTACATTCATAAATGAGTCTTAATACCTCTTCTCCCAATTAATGAACAGATCACCTTTGCACTTTAAAGACTCCAGTCCATCTGTCTAATCCCTCCATATATACCAGATTCTAGCAGAAACAAAAAGAATGCATTTATTATGAACATCCTTTTATGTGTGAAATACTTGCTAGATCTGTTATATAGCATAAAACCACACAATTCTGTGTAAAAAAAAATAAATGAGATAAATAACTCCATCCTGCATTGCCATGTAAAACCAACAGTTGACTGGACAATTTGAACCTATAGTCTTATTTTTTATGCCAAGAACATATATTTATGGTGCCAAAAGAGTTGAAAGAGAGAAGTTTTATGATGATGTCTCTTTAATAGTTTATTTTAACTAAGAATCTCATACATTTGCCAAGAAAGTAATTATTGCAAAGAGTATAACATTGAGTTGTGCATAAACTAAGCCAGAATGACAGCTTCAATATAACATGCAACCTTACTGCCATAACATACTGTATCTTAATGAGTGTGTGTCGGGGTGTTTATAGGACAATAATCAGAAAAATACAGGGGTACAATTGTTTTGGGTCCAGCTATAACCATGGCCCATAAATTCACAATTTACTTTGACCTAAGTCAAAGGATGTGACTGTCCTACTAATATAGAGCCTCAAAGTGACTAGCAGGTTTTATTATGGAGACCTTACGTGTGTGTTGTGAGTATATATGTACATGAGACTATTCATAGCTACTGCTGAGATACTCTTTGTAGTTACTAGTATCTAGAGCACCACCTAGAGGCACATTTACCTAGGGTCGGATATCGAGGGTTAATTAACCCTCGATATTCGACTGCCGAAGTTAAATCCTTTGACTTCGAATATTGAAGTCAAAGTAGTCGAATCCTTTGACTTCGACTATCGAATGGTCGTAGTCGAAGGTCGAAGTAGCCAATTCGATGGTCGAACTAGCCAAAAAAATCATTCGAAATTCGAACTTTTTTTTATTCTATTCCTTCACTGGAACTAAGTAAATGTGCCCCCTAGTGTTTATTTTGCATCCTTTAGGAAAGAATTGGCTGAATATGTGGGGCATCCCACTCACTTGTTGAAAAGCAAATGTGGAGTACTACTAATGTGATTCGTTACTCAAACCATTTCACCTTCTTACTTCCAAGGGTACACATCCACAAACTGTCTCCTTCATACAATATACAACATTATGTTATAAACATATAAGGAGACAGTCCCTGATTGCTGATATAGTGAAAGTATATACCCTATATTTTACTTAATTTTTGTGGCCAGTTTTGAATTTATTTTCTCTTATTCACAAAGCTTACACATTTACACAGTGCTTTACAAAGATTATGGGGCAGGTTTTTTCAAAGGTCGAAGTGAAAATTCGAATTAAAAAAATTAAACATTTGAGCTAATTGTTGTGTACTACAACTAGGGAATTATTCCAAATTCGATTTGAATTTGAAAAAAATTTGAATATGGAAATGTATCATGTACTGTCTCTTTAAAAATTCGACTTCGACCATTCACCATCTAAAACCTGCCAAATTGCTGTTTTAGCTTACGGGGGACCTCCTAGAACCTATTTGGAGTCAATTGGTGGAAAAACCAATGCAGTGAACAAACTAAGGCCCTATTACATTCTCACACACAGTAGCGTTAACTTATCAGTAAATATTACCCTTTCACATTTTTTCCCTTGAACTGCTATTTTTGATGTACCTGAAAGAAATCCAAGCAGACACAGGAAGATAGGGTCCCACTTTTGATTGACAGACTGCACAAATGGGGCCAGAGTAGGTGATGTTGGGAATAGAGCAAAAATATTTAGGAGCATGTTGGAATGTTTAGGAGCGTGATGTTAGGCAGTGGTATGTATCGGCAGCCCGTGATTGGCCAAAAAGGCAAGTTTTGTCCTGGATTGAGACATCTGAAATCTGGACATGCAAATTTAAACCAATCTGACCAGGTATGTACAGGTATGGGACCTGTTATTCAGAATGCTCAGAACCTGTGTTTTTCCAGATAAGGGATCTTTCTGTCATTTGGATATCCATGCCTTAAACCAATAGGATTGCTTTGCCTCCAATAAGGATAAATTATGTCTTAGATCAAGACAAGGTACTATTTTATAATTATAAATGAAAAGGAAATCATGTTTATATAAAATTTTTGAGTTATTTGGTTAAAATAGAGTCTATGGGGCAAATTCACTAACCGGCGAAAATTCGCCAGCGCTGGCTTTGTGCACATCGCAATACTTTGCCAGGCGAAAATTCGCCTGGACAACGCTAATTCACGAAGCTAACATATCGCACATAAACTATACTGTGGGCACATGTGTAGGGCATTATAACAACTTATAAAATTTTATTAAGGTTCCCTGGCATTGTGTAGTGTAATGTATTTGCTGCAGCATAGCCAACGCTAGTGTAACTTTGAACTGCTGAGCGTAATTTTGCTGGCGTAATTTCGCCAGCATTCAGTACCCTGTGCGCAGCTTCGGATCTTCGTGATTTAGCATTGTCCAGGTGAATTTACGCCTGTCGAAGTGTTGCGATGTGCGCAAAGCCAGCGCTGGCGAATTTTCGTCGGTTAGTGAATTTGCCCCTTCGTCTGGTCTGAGGTGGCGAAGTCAAGTCTGGCGATAGAGGTAATGATCAGTAAAATCAAAAACTTAGTGAATTTGCATAGTAACAGTGTCGGACTGGCCCGGCGGGATACCGGGAAAATACCCGGTGGGCCCCGACCCTAGTGGGCCCCCGCCGGGCCAGTCCCCCTCTCCCAAACAGTTTTTAAAAAAATAAAAAAAAATTTGGCGCATGGCAGCGCCGTTTGCGCATGCGCGCCGAGCGCTGTTTGCATTTGCGCATGCGCGTCGAGCGCCGTTTCCGTTTGCGCATGCGCGAAGCACCGCCTGGGCGCCGAGCGGCGAGACGACAATCAAGTAGGTAGCGGGGGCCAGAGGGGGGCCCTCGACACCAGCCCCGGTGGGCCCTGGGCCCCCCAGTCCGACCCTGCGTAGTAACGCTCTTTTGCCAGACTGAAAATTCGCCTGGCGTAAGAGTGAGAAGTTGCGCCAGAGTCTGTCTCCTTGGGGAAATTACGCCAGTGAAATTATGCCAGCTACCGTTAGTAAATCTGCGAAGTGCCAAAATGACGTCACGCTGGTGAATTTTCGCCAGCGTTAGCCACTTCACCCTTTAGTAAATTTCCCCCTATGGGAGATGGCCTTATAATAATTTGGAGTTTTCTGGATAAGGGATCCCATACCTGTAGTTCCAAACTAGACAGGTGGCAACCCTAGAGGCAGAACATACAAACTGCCTGCATATAGTGCCAAATTCCCGCGATTCACCACCGGACGAACACATTCATGAAACCAGCGCAAAAATTCGCCGGATTGAAACAAATGGATGCTGGTGCCGTTTTGCAAATTTTTTCACAAATTTCGTGGGAAATTTGTGAATTTTTCGGCAAAGCGAAACGCCCAAAATTCGCCCATCACTACCTGGAATCCATTCCTGTAAGATATAAATGTTTTTTAAGATGAATAAGCAGCTTAGCACTTGGTGGGGTAATGAGAAAAGTTCTGGATACAGGAAGGGGACCTGAAGGGGGAGGAGCCGAGTGTATGGAGAGAACAGCCAGGAATAAAACTGAGTTTTACCCTACTCGTAACGTTCATACAACCCAGCGCTGCAAGGCAGAACTTCTACCAAGTGATCCACTGTGTTGCCTTCTTTATTCCTTTAGAAGGCATAATGCATCACAACCCTACACAGAGAGTTTCATAAACTTTAATAGTGTAACCACCTTGAAATAAGAGCATACTCCAGATTAATGAAGTCTGTTTTTAAGTCACTCTACTACTTCTGTTAGAAAACAGAAAAATGAGGTTCCCCTGGTGTGTCTGCCTTTAGATATCCCATGTGCATATTTAGCTTGCACAAACAGGCTGCTGCTGCTGGTGCTGAAGGATTCCCACATATACATCACATTTCTACAGAAAACTGAGCTGCGATGCAAAAATAAACTGGTTTGATATTGCTGTAGAGTCGTGCTGAAACTTTCTTCTTTAAATACTTTTATCCAGTGAAGAAAATAGTGAACTTAATGAAGTGTCTGTCCAAGCCACTAATTACCTGAGCAGAAACCAGGACCCAGTTAATATTCTTGCATAATGCCAAAAGATGAGAAATGTGTTTCTTTTTTTTAAATGTATTTATTTGAGTGATTATCATGCTAATTTGTACACATAATGTACTCCAGGCAACCTAAAAGGAAAAAGGGGCTAAAGGTTGTTATCCCAAAGGAGGGAGCAGGCGGAGTCTATCAGTCATTGAAGTAAAAGTATTTGACTAATCTAAAGGGTTTCAAAGACACACACATACCAGGAGCAAGGTCTGAACAGCTCATTACTGATATCCCCTGAAAGATTTCCCTGGCCTCTCTGCATGATAACAACTTGCCTGAGAAACTCACAAGCTGAGAACCTCTAGTGCTTTATTAGTTTGGAATTCTCTGCTAATTCTTAAATAAGGTAAATGGTGCTTTGTGCAAAGGTTTTGTGTAATCTGTTCTGCTATGTGTGTGTGTGCCTGCTTTGACATGCAATGTTTTCTTTCCAGATGTTTTTATGTATAATATTTTTATTTATTTGATTTATTTAGTTCTCATTCAAAAACTGTCAAGTGACATTTATTTCACCTTTCTATATGTCTATATGCTATAATATGCTGTAGGCAAATAGTATGCATTATCCTGATATTATTGCTGTATTATTATGTACTAAAAATTTTGAGCTAGGGCACTGAATTTTATTTAGCCAAAAACATACATGTGCTTGTGCATGGGGGGACTATAAGATGTTCTCATTTTTTTTCAGGAAAGGTTAATTGACATTTTGCTTATTTATTCAGGTCCTGGGTGAATACACAGACCTACTGTAAATATTGCTGAAATCGAAATCAAGTCATAATGCAGAATACAAAATATTGTATAACCCTGACTGCTCTTCTATGTTTTACTATTGTTGCATTTGGAGAAGAGAATGGGTCAAAGTCATCCTCTAATGGCAGGCTATCGTCCCTGGGAAGCATGACTGCTACTATGAACTCATCTTTCCTCAAGACCATGAATGCTAATGCTTCAATCCTAAACATACAAGCTAATAAAAGTTTTATAAACGGAAAAAACAGGTTTCCGATGTGTGACAGGCCAACAGGGATCAAAGACACATTCAGATACATAACCAGTGTGGTATCCTGCCTGATATTTATAGTGGGCATCACTGGTAACACAGCACTGCTAAGGATAATCTACAAGAACACCTGCATGAGGAATGGTCCTTACATGCTTATTGCAAGTTTGGCATTGGGAGATGTTCTCCATATCATCATCAATATTCCAATCAACACGTATAAGGTAACATTTTTTTTTTAAATATAGAAATGGGATGGGAGAGTAAGGTGTGAAAGAATTCCATATAATCTACTGAACATTCATTACATCCACCTGACTAAACAATTAAAGAAACATATAAAAGAGATACAGTATGTTTGCATAATAAATCATTGGCCTTGTAATGACATTAAACATCCAGTGGATCTAGTTGTCTGCTCTGAACAGACACATAAGCAAAATACTGAATATACTTTACAATCGTATATGAATACTGTACTAACATTGCAAGAACACTGTAGAAACACAAAAAACATACATTCCTGCTTAAATACCATGCAGAAATAATGAGTTTATGTATCTATTGTAACTAAGAGCAAATCAAGGAAAACTGATAAATTGCCCATACCTATGAGACAATGTTAACTTTGCACTGGTGAGGCTTATCTATAAAAGGAGTATTACATTTCACAAGGTAAAGAGCCCTTGGCAACCAGTCAAACATTTACTTTGTTAATGCACTTTTCAAAGCCAGCTGCTGATGCACTGTTGCTTAGTGGTTATGAATTTTTTTGATCAGCATTAGTGTACTGAACCCCAGCAAATCCTTAACAAAAAGGATAGGCATTTAGCTTTCCATGTGACCTTTGGATTGCACCAGGCCAACAGATGTATTAATTAATTTAATTGCCCATTTCAAAAACAGTTCAGAGGAAGAAAAGCTTACGCAATAGCACATCCTTAACGATGATCAGAAAAGATAAACATTTGAGTCCATATGGTAATAATCAGAATAAAAGCTCTTACCTCAAGCCAGACCCCTTTGTAAGGTCCAGACATGTGCCTTGATGGAATTACAGTTGTTGATTTTTTTGTTTACTTGTCAATATACAGTACTGATACTATGGGGGTTATTTATCAAAATCCGAATTTATCTCAATATTTTCTGAAAAAAACTCAGACCAAATCCGCACAGGTTTTTTCGCCTGATTTATTAATACACTTTCCCAGGGGGAAAGATTTTTGCCCAAAAACACTGAAATCATCAGATTATTGCGCAAAACCCATCGTGGATCAACAAATCTTTGGAACTTCTCCCATTGACTTATATGCAACCTCGGCAGGTCTGAGATGCTGGATTTTCGGATTTGGACTTTTTCCATCCTCGGGGTATGATAAATTCCAAAAAAAATGTTTTGTTTTTTTCCCACTAAAAATTCAGATTTTGTACTAAAAAAAACTAAATTTTTTCGGATTTTTGGCATTTGGAATTTAGTAACTTAGTGTCTATATGTGGGATTTCTCAGTATATGGTTGTAGTAAAAGATATGCTCTATGATTCCTGGAAAATGGGGTTGCTGCTTTATTAATAATCAATTCAATGTTGCATATCACGAGTATTACAAATTTTATCTCAAAACTATAGTATAATTATAGATTCACTAGTATTTAGAATGTGCTATTTACATATATATTTTGCCTAATACCTTAAAAGTAGATTTTAGCCCCAAAGCAACAAAAGTACTTCAGGAATACATAAGGGTTAAATGCAAGACAAATGTGCAAAGTACAAAATTACACACAAATTCCTATTTTTTTTTTTTTTTACAAAATACAATATTGCAACAGAATAGCTGACACCCACTAAATAACATGCACCATAATTGATAATTCACAAGTGCAACTTTGTATATTAGTTGCAGCTAAAAACATTAGCCTGTAAGTGCAAGTCGCTTGTGTGTGTGTGTGTGTCCCCATGGCAGGTGCTACTACTAAGACTCCCTTCTGTCCTGATACCTTGCTCTTTATACTTTATTCAACAATTGGAAGCAACTTGCATTTAGGGGCAAAAGGAGCAAATATAGTGGGGGAAATGTAGAGACAAGTACAAGTAACAACAGCTTTTAAATGTGTGTAATGTTACACATATTGGGCCAGATTCAATTCAGCGAGAAAAAGTTTTATCATGTAAAAATTTGTGGACAAAATTCAATTTGCGATGCAATTTAATTCAGAAAAACTTATCTCACTGTTTATCAAGTTGCAACTCTATTAAAGTCTACGGGGGAAAAACTGAACTAAATTAGGAGAAAATGTGTTTTCTCCTCGAATTGAGTGAGTTTTCACATGATAAACCAGGAGATAACTTTTTCTGTAGCCCATTATTTGCAATTTGTACTCTACTACAGTAAAACTGCAGGCTACTAGCTTATGGTATTTATATTAAAACGTATTATTAACCAGAAATTGTTTGGCATGTATAAAGATGTAGCAGAAAATTAATGCAGTACCAGCTTGTAGCAGAAACAGTTAGTTCAAATAATGGGAAACATGGATATAAAAATCAAGTGACAAACAAACATTAAACAACTCCAAAGTTACTATTTGCCTAGCAATCACGTGTTTGCTAAACATTTGGAATATCTATGTATGTCTCTGCGTCTGGTTCTTTAATGACAGTATGAATATGACACCCCCCAAAAAAAGCCTATGAAATATTAATTTATGACGATGTATATGAAAAATCAATACAAAAACGTTGCAATAAATGCTGTTTATATTTTAGAAAATCTCTTTGTAACAATTACATATTTTGAATAATTTTTTTCTTGTGAAAATGTGCCTTGGTTTTCATAGTTGGTGGGATAAATTCTCCATAGTAAATAGACTGACTAGTCTTCATAGAAAACTAGACATCCTTCTCTCACTGTGTGGCATTTTCCCAGCATAACCCAAATAGGAACCAATCTGGTTAGTTCTCTCCAGCTAACAAAAATTGGTTTGTTACTGGTTACCTAATTGATTAGCTAACGATTTTCACTTTTCATCTATTCGAAGATAAGGAAGACCAGTGTTTGATAGACAGAGATGTAGATTTTAAAATCTATGGCGGGTACGTGGTTAACGAGACACTATACAGAAGAAAAAAAACGTTCTGCTATGATACTTGATGATAACATATTTGTGCTGCAAAGGCAGTAGAAATCAATGAGTCCAGCCCTTTCAGCATTGAGGCTGCACCCATAAGGGTCAGGGCACACGCTGTGATTCAGGGAAATTAGTCGCCCGGTGACAAATCTCCTCTTCTCACCGAACTGCCTCCCACCGGCTAGAACGTAAATCGTTGACGGGATGGCACTTGGAGTACTTCATTTTCAGAAGTCGCTCAAAGTTTCCTTGTGAAGTAACTTTGGTCAACTTCGGAAAATTAAGCGTTCTGAGTGCCATCCCGTCAATGATTTACGTTCTAGCCAGCGGGAGGCAGTTAGGGGTGAATAGTTGCCCCCAAGAAGAGGAGATTTGTCGCGACTAATCTTCCCGAATCTCAGCATGTGCCCTGATCCTTATCATAAAGTGCAATAGCTTCCAAATGCTTTTTAAATTCTGAATGAGTATGTAGCAGTAAAACACAGATTAGACTTTAGATATACCTTGTTGTTATATTTACAGACAACTATGCCACTGCCTTGGCATGTCTGTCCTCTTATTCCCAACCCACAAAAATAAAATAAAATAAGAAGGATTATTTTATATACAATATGTATGGACTTGCCTTATGTTAAATGAGGGCTAATGAAACACTTTGCTTTTTCAGTCAGGGAGACTAGAGTTCTGAAAGACTGGACTTTTATTAGCCACTTACATATGCCTGCCATTACATCAGGCTGTATATCAGAAAGTAACTGATTGCCTTTTTCCAAAAATTAACAGCCTGATTCTATTATTATTATTATTATTATTATTATTAATAAACTGGTAGGGGTTAACTCTGCTGACTTGATAAATGCCCCTTTTATTTGTCTCCCTTTTTATTTGTGTTGGTTCCAAGTTTAGCTCAATTTTAGCAGAGTTAACCAAATCAGTCCCAGTGATGAACCCTTATCTATCAGCCTCCTGCTACTACAAAAGCCAACTTGGTCCTACAGCTCTGTGCCTCTATTTCATCCATCAGCACTCAGATGTACTAAAAGGATCTCAAGTTAATGCTTATTTCCTTCCACCAGTTGATAAGAATTTAAATAGTCTACATCAGCTAACTGAACTTCTGTACCTACTTCTGCCAACTCTCTTTACTATTTCACAGCTGCTTAACTCTGAAATGCATTCGGCTTCAGCTCCATGCAACAAAATTCACCCCATTGCACACAGAATTCAATTTGTCTCTCGCTACTTGCAGTAGTATTCAGCCATGTCTCCTGTGCTGCTAAAACAATAATGTGAAAGCAGGATCATCACCCAATTTTCTTTAACCTTGTGGATGAATTTAGGAATGAATTTGTCTGCTCCAGCATAGAAGAGTGGGGAGTTCATCTGGTCTGCTGCCTCAGGAATTAGGAAGGGCAGAAAGAAAAGCAACAGATGCAGATTTTATTCTGGTCTTGCAAATCAATTTTGGGTCTCCCTAACCTGTAGTGATAAATTTTGTCAGAATAAATTAATATGTTACAGGCCTAGGTGTCTTTGCTAAAGTAACATAGTAACATAGTAACATAGTAAGTAAGGTTGAAAAAAGACACATGTCCATCGAGTTCAACCTTTTTTTTTTATTAACTACCTATCTGCCAGTTGATCCAGAGGAAGGCAAAAAAACCCATCTGAAGCCTCTCCAATTTGCTTTAGAGGGGGAAAAATTCCTTCCTGACTCCAAAATGGCAATCGGACTAGTCCCTGGATCAACTTGGACTATGAGCTATTTCCCATAACCCTGTATTCCCTTACTTGCTAAAAAGCTATCCAACCCCTTCTTAAAGCTATCTAATGTATCAGCCTGTACAACTGATTCAGGGAGAGCATTCCACATCTTCACAGCTCTCACTGTAAAAAAACCCTTCCGAATATTTAGGCGGAACCTCTTTTCTTCTAATCGGAATGGGTGACCTCGTGTCAGCTGGAAAGACCTACTGGTAAATAAAGCATTAGAGAGATTATTATATGATCCCCTTATATATTTATACATAGTCATCATATCACCCCTTAAGCGCCTCTTCTCCAGCGTGAACATCCCCAATTTGGCCAGTCTTTCCTCATAGCTAAGATTTTCAATACCTTTTACCAGCTTAGTTGCCCTTCTCTGTACCCTCTCTAATACAATAATGTCCTGTTTGAGTGATGGAGACCAAAACTGTACGGCATATTCTAGATGGGGCCTTACAAGTGCTCTATACAGTGGAAGAATGACCCCCTCCTCCCTTGACTCTATGCCCCTTTTAATACAGCTCAAGACCTTATTTGCCCTTGATGCTGCTGACTGGCATTGCTTGCTACAGCCAAGTTTATCATCTACAAGGACTCCAAGGTCCTTTTCCATAATGGATTTGCCTAGTGCAGTCCCATTAAGGGTATAAGTGGCTTGGATATTTTTACATCCTAGGTGCATGACTTTACATTTATCAACATTGAATCTCATTTGCCACTTAGATGCCACATCCTAGATGGAATTAATTGGGCTGGATAATTTTGTGTCATCTGCAAACACTGATACATTACTTACAACACCCTCCCCTAAGTCATTAATGAACAAGTTAAATAAAAGTGGACCCAATACTGAGCCCTGGGGGACCCCACTAAGAACCTTACTCCATGTGCAAACGACTTCATTAAGCCCAACAGACCTTAGTTTAGAAAGCAGTCGTTTGTGGGGCACAGTATCAAACGCTTTGGCGAAATCCAAATAGATCACATCTACTGCCCACCCACTATCCATAATCTTACTTACCACATCATAAAATGCAATCAAATTAGTCTGACATGACCTATAGAGATGTCGCGAACTGTTCGCCGGCGAACTTGTTCGCGCGAACATCGGGTGTTCGCGCTCGCCGGAAGTTCGCGAACGTCGCGCGACGTTCGCCATTTTGGGTTCGCCATTGTTGGCGCTTTTTTTTGCCCTCTCACCCCAGACCAGCAGGTACATGGCAGCCAATCAGGAAGCTCTCCCTTGGACCACTCCCCTTCCCTATAAAAACCGAAGCCCTGCAGCTTTTTTTCACTCTGCCTGTGTGTGCTGAAGAGATAGTGTAGGGAGAGAGCTGCTGCCTGTTAGTGATTTCAGGGACAGTTGAAAGTTTGCTGGCTAGTAATCGTTTTGATACTGCTCTGTTATTGGAGGGACAGAAGTCTGCAGGGGTTTGAGGGACATTTAAGCTTAGGTAGCTTTGCTGGCTAGTAATCTACCTTCTACTGCAGTGCTCTGTATGTAGCTGCAGTGGGCAGCTGTCCTGCTTCTGATCTCATCTGCTGACTGCTGCAATAACAGTAGTCCTTGTAAGGACTGCTTTTATTTATTTTTTTGTTCCAATACAGAGCAGTATCAAGCAGATTACTAGCCAGCAAACTTACTATCATCTGTCCCTGAAATCACTAACAGCTCTCCCCCTACACTATCTCTTCCAAGCACACACAGGCAGATTTTTCAGATACATTTTTGCCCTTGATCCCCCTCTGGCATGCCACTGTCCAGGTCGTTGCACCCTTTAAACAACTTTAAAATCATTTTTCTGGCCAGAAATGTCTTTTGTAGATGTTAAAGTTCGCCTTCCCATTGAAGTCTATGGGGTTCGCGAACCGTTCGCGAACCGCTCGCAATTTTGCGCAAGTTCGCGAATATGTTCGCGAACTTTTTTTCCGACGTTCGCTACATCCCTAATGACCTATCCTTCATAAAGCCATGCTGATTGTTGCTCATAATGCCATTCATTAGGACAAAATTTTGAATGTGATCCCTTAACAAGCCTTCAAATAATTTGCCCACCATAGATGTCAAGCTTACTGGCCTATAATTGCCAGGCTGAGATCGTAATCTCTTTTTAAATATTGGAATAACATCAGCTTTTCTCCAATCCATAGGCACCATACCAGATGACAGTGAATCTGAGAAAATCAGAAATAAGGGCTGGTCTAAAACTGAACTAAGCTCTCTTAGAACCTGGGGGTTTATGCCATCAGGCCCTGGAGCCTTGTTTACATTAATTTGTATTAAAGCTTTTTGAATCATATCCTGAGTCAGCCACTGCCTAGATTGAGCTGAACCATTTGTGCAGTTATTAAGTGAGCCTGTGAACCCAGACTCCTCTATTGTATACACTGAAGAAAAGAACTGATTTAACACATTTGCCTTATCTGTATCTGTTACAACCATACTGGTACCATTATTTAATGGAGCAACACTCTCAACCTGCATCTTTTTACTATTAATATATTTAAAAAACGTTTTAGGGTTAGTTTTCACCTCCACCGCAATTAACTCTTCATTTCTTTTCTTAGCCTTCCGGATTGCTGATTTACAACATTTATTACAGTGTTTATATTCATTAAATGCAGCTTCTGTCCCTACAGATTTGTAGTTTTTAAATGCCTTTCTCTTCTGTCTCATTAACTTCTTTACTTCTGTATTAAGCCACACAGGATGATTCTTAGAGCTTCTACGTTTAGTCCTTAAGGGAATAAATTGAGAACAGTAATGATTTAATATCATTTTAAAGGACAACCATTTCTGTTCTGTCTTTTTAGCTGAAAACCTAATGCCCCAATCAATGCTCTGTAGGGCAGCCCTCAAGGCACTAAAATTAGCTTTTGCAAAATTCATGTTTTTTGTTGCCCCAGTATATTTTTGTTTTCTGCACCAGACATTAAAAGATATAACCTTATGGTCACTATTACCCAGGGGTTCAATGACTTGCACATTTGCTATAAGTGCTGGGTCATTTGAGATCACTAAATCAAGAATAGCATTTTTTCTGGTAGGCTCCTCAACAACCTGTGCTAAAAAATTGTCGTGCAATAAGTTTATAAACTTGTTCCCATTAACTGAACTAGCAGTACTGTTGCTCCAGTCAATATCTGGGTAATTAAAATCCCCCATTATCATTACTTTACCTAAACTAGTAGCCTTTTCTATTTGCATTAGGAGCTTTGTCTCTTCCTCCTCACTTACATTAGGGGGTCTATAGCATACGCCTACAATTAATTTGCTGGATTCTTTACAATTGGTGAAGTACTCCACCCATACAACTTCTGCCCCCTCATTTTCTAACATAACCTCCTCCTTTATATGAGCTTTTAAATCCTGCCTAACATACAGACATACCCCTCCTCCTTTTCTATTGCCTCTGTCCCTCCGAAACAAGGTATAGCCACTGATATTTACTGCCCAGTCATGCGACTCATTCAGCCATGTTTCGGCCACACCATTCACATCATATTTTCCTTCCATCACCAGCAGCTCCAGCTCTCCCATTTTACCAGCCAGACTTCTTGCATTTGTAAACATACATTTAATACTGGCACCATATTGAACATATGACATGTGGTCCTCCCTCTCCTTAACAGTATCCCCAGCCAAATCTCCACCCCCATTTTCCCTTTCTTTGCCCACTATCTCATCTAACCTGTCTACCACTGAATCTTTTACTGAACCCTCCCCCCCCACACCTAGTTTAAAATCTCCTCCAACCCTCTAGCCATCTTCTCTCCCAAAACAGCTGCCCCATCATCATTGAGGTGCAGCCCATCCCTAGCAAAGAGCCTGTAGCCGACTGAAAAATCAGCCCAGTTCTCCAAAAACCCAAAACCCTCCTCCCTACACCAATCTTTCAGCCACGCATTAATTTCCCTATGCTCCCTCTGTCTTCTTAGCGTTGCTCGTGGCTCAGGTAATATCTCTGAGAAAATTACCTTGGAAGTCCTCGCCCTCAGCTTTGAACCTAGTTTTTTAAAATCATTTTTGAGGACTTCACCACCTCCTCTAACTTTGTCATTGGTACCTATGTGTACCAAGACTGCTGGGTCTTCCCCAGCCCCTCCCAATAATCTGTCCACTCGTTCCAAAACATGCCGAACCCTAGCACCAGGCAAGCAGCAGACTGTTCGGCATGTAGGGGCCTTGCGACAGATTACCCTATCCACCTTTCTAATAATTGAATCCCCTATAACTAGAACCTGCCTTTCCTTCCTTGCACTTCCCCCACCACCCGTATTAGAGCCACTGCCTCCCGGGGTGTTCTCCGAGAGTCAGCCTGCTCCATACATGCCAGTTCGGAGTTTTCCTCCCCAGCATCTTCAGCAAAAATGGCGAATTTGCTGTTTTGGACAAACTGTGGACCAGCCCCCCTACTCTTCTGTCCCCTACTTCCCCTCTTGACTGTCACAAACCTTCCTCCCTCATTAGCCTCCACTGCCCCTTCTCCTCCCCCCGCTCCACTAGCCCCTGCCCCTAATTTTTCAGGATTCATTGAGATCTGGCATAGTGCCGAGAGACTGGCGAATTGCTAATGTGGTGCCTCTATTCAAAAAAGGATCCCGTTCTCAGCCTCAAAACTATAGGCCAGTTAGTCTGACGTCAGTGGTAGGAAAGCTTTTCGAAGGGTTAATAAAGGATAAGATACTGGACTTCATAGCAAATCATAATACTATGAGTTTGTGCCAGCATGGTTTTATGCGTAATAGATCTTGCCAGACTAACTTAATTTCTTTTTATGAGAATGTAAGTAGACACCTCGATTCTGGGATGGCAGTGGATGTGATTTACTTAGATTTTGCTAAAGCATTTGATACAGTGCCACACAAAAGGTTACTGGTTAAATTAAGGAATGTTGGCCTGGAACATAGTATTTGTACTTGGATAGAGAACTGGCTAAAAGATAGACTACAAAGAGTGGTGGTAAATGGAACATTTTCTAATTGGACCAATGTTGTCAGTGGAGTACCGCAGGGCTCTGTACTAGGTCCCTTGCTTTTCAACTTGTTTATTAATGACCTGGAGGTGGGCATTGAAAGTACTGTTTCTATTTTTGCAGATGATACTAAATTGTGCAGAACTATAGGTTCCATGCAGGATGCTGCCACTTTGCAGAGTGATTTGTCTAAACTGGAAAACTGGGCAGAAAACTGGAAAATGAGGTTCAATGTTGATAAATGCAAGGTTATGCACTTTGGCAAAAATAATATAAATGCAAGTTATACACTAAATGGCAGTGTATTGGGAGTTTCCTTAAATGAGAAGGATCTAGGGGTCTTTGTAGATAACACGTTGTCTAATTCTGGGCAGTGTCATTCTGTGGCTACTAAAGCAAATAAAGTTCTGTCTTGCATAAAAAAGGGCATTAACTCAAGGGATGAAAACATAATTATGCCTCTTTATAGGTCCCTGGTAAGGCCTCATCTGGAGTATGCAGTGCAGTTTTGGAATCCAGTCCTTAAGAGGGATATAAATGAGCTGGAGAGAGTGCAGAGACGTGCAACTAAATTGGTTAGAGGGACGGAAGACTTAAATTATGAGGGTAGACTGTCAAGGTTGGGGTTGTTTTCTCTCGAAAAAAGGCGCTTGCGAGGGGACATGATTACACTTTACAAGTACATTAGAGGACATTATAGACAAATGGCAGGGGACCTTTTTACCCATAAAGTGGATCACCGTACCAGAGGCCACCCGTTTAGACTAGAAGAAAAGAACTTTCATTTGAAGCAACGTAGGGGGTTCTTCACAGTCAGGACAGTGAGGTTGTGGAATGCACTGCCGGGTGATGTTGTGATGGCTGATTCAGTTAATGCCTTTAAGAATGGCTTGGATGATTTTTTGGACAGACATAATATCAAAGGCTATTGTGATACTAAGCTCTATAGTTAGTATGGGTATATAGAATTTAATTAAAAGTAGAGGGGTGTATGTATGGATGCTGGGTTTTCATTTGGAGGGGTTGAACTTGATGGACTTTGTCTTTTTTCAACCCAATTTAACTATGTAACTATGTAACTATGTAACTATGGTTGCTCTGCGAGCCTCCTGTCATTCCCCTCGTTTGCCGATGCTCTCAGTGCTGCAAGTTCACCCCTTAGAGTCTGCAGCTCAGATTCCAAGATGAAAACCCACCGACATCTCTCACATGTAAATACTGCATGGAACTGCTGCTCCAACACCACATACATGTGACAAGACACACACTGAGTAATACCAGCAAATCCACTCATATTTACACTGGGTACTTACAGTCTCCCAAATGTAATTCCTCACCAACGCCTTTTCAGTTTTAAACGCCTTAAGGTTTTTAACACTGCTTAACACTTAATTCACATGCAACACTTCGATCACATGCAACACTCGCTAAGCAGCTCCCACTCGCTTTGCCTTCACAAGTGTAAGGTTTCAACCCAAGTAGCCTATGCCATTTTCTAATCTAGTATTGAATATGACCACTATAGTTTAGTACTACACCAGCATAATTTAGAAATGCAAATATATTTTTTCCATTGGGGTGTCCCAGTGCTGGTGCCTGGTGCATTAAACTGAGTAACTTTAGACAAACCATTGGCAGGCATCTTATTTAACAATGTATTCAATTAATTCCCAACTGATCCAGATGGCTTATGGCCAGACTCATAAACAGCTTAGTAGAGTAGCCATCTCCATAGTAGTATCATAGGATAATGAAGAAAACTGGAGAGCCTTCCAGTGTGAATAAATGCAGTTTTTATTGTCGCACTACATGTTTCAGGCCTCGAGGGTCCTTCCTCTGGTGCAAGTTGCACCAGAGGAAGGACCCTTGAGGTCCAAAACATGTAGTGCGTCAATAAAAACGACATTTCTTCACACTGGAAGGCTCTCCAGTTTTCTTCATTATCCTATCATCTTATTTAACATACTGGGAGTGTAGGTATTGTTGCCAGAGAACATTGTAATCCATTAATTTATACACATGTGAGTTTTATTAAATAAAATATAATTAAGCATAGAAAAAATCATAATGGTGTTTTTAACACCATTCTGTACTTTAGCATTACCATTTGCTTCTTTCAGTGTTTGCTTCTCCTCTAGAGCTGCTTTTTTAACTTAACAAGGCCTGAGGAAGGGCTTTGGCCTTTAATGCAAAAGATGAGAGTTACACATATTTAATTATAAAAAAATTATAATGGTGTTTTTAACACCATTCTGTACTTTAGCATTACCATTTGCTTCTTTCAGTGTTTGCTTCTCCTCTAGAGCTGCTTTTTTAACTTAACAAGGCCTGAGGAAGGGCTTTGGCCTTTAATGCAAAAGATGAGAGTTACACATATTTAATTATAAAAAAATTATAATGGTGTTTTTAACACCATTCTGTACTTTAGCATTACCATTTGCTTCTTTCAGTGTTTGCTTCTCCTCTAGAGCTGCTTTTTTAACTTAACAAGGCCTGAGGAAGGGCTTTGGCCTTTAATGCAAAAGATGAGTGTTACACATATTTAATTAAGATTTTAAGGTTTGTATTAGATCTAATTTCCCGTAGCAACTAATCAGCAACTAATCAGTTTCAAAGCAAATATCTGATTGGGTGTTATACTTTTATAGAAATTTTTTTTTTACAATTTCCCATTGACTATAAAAATGCCATTGTCTAAAAGGCAGTGCAAATGTACTGAATATCTCAAGAAGCATTATTTTACAAGTGCCAAAAGTGACATTGTAACATTTTGTTCAACATTTATCTGAGCAAAGCCTGCCCTCTAATTATCGGCCTTCCTTGCAGAAAGTGCATCATACATGTATTTTTTCATACACATTTTTTCTAATACATAACTGTTACTCCATCTGCAGGCTGTTAGAGAATTCATGGAGTTGAAGTACAGTAACAAGACTGAGCTACTGGGTGGGTGGGCATCTATACTATAACTTTCGACATTTCAGTTGGGTTAAATTATTCTTCATAATACAAAAGAGATGTCACAAGTGTAAAATAATACCATTCTCACTATTTCACGCTATTGTACCGATGTTATTGTACAGTAGAACAGTGCAATGTAAAGAGCAGAATTGTATGTGTCAAGCAAATGATAAACACTGAGTTCAGGAGGGGGCAGCAGGATCCTTTAAGTCAACATGCGGGAAATGATAAAAGAGACTTAAGCAAAAATGCATATACTGATTGATCCAAATGCTTATTTTGACAGCTGAAGGCACAAGACTTTTCTGCAGATGTATAGACAAAGCCTAGATTGTTTTCTTTTCTCTGCTGGGTTTTAAACAATTCAAATAATTTTACAAAGTAGGGGAATTATTGTCTTAATTGTAACCACTTCTTAAAGTGCTAAATGGGTGTTTCCTTATGTGCAGCTATAAATATAGAAACAAAACTGGATGGCAGATGGGACTAAACTACCACCTGGCCTTTCCCTTTTTGAATACTTGAAAGATATCATTGCAATTCTTTGGTATTAAGAAAAGCCTTAGGGCTATCCCTTGTATTTCCTTATTTAAGCAAGCTCTGGTACTTCTGTCAGCAGTCTATTGTATCTAATACCATATCTGAAAATCAGTACTTCCGTATATTTCCCCAGAGAAAATGTCACCAAAGACAGATGCAGCAATGGACAGCATGCTCATATTTCAGAGCCCCCATATTTTCTCATTATAGCGCCTTCTATGACTTTTTATTTAATAGGAGCAATTAATAAATTACCTGTAAATTATATTACATAATATATTTATGGCAAAAAGTGATTCAAGTTCAAAATGTCTGTTAATCAGCAATAACACAACATGAGATAGCATGAGCTAATATAATGCATTTGATTCCATGCAGAGTTATAGTCATACTGGCTGGAGATAGTTGATAATAACTATGCAGATACTGTATGTGTATTGCACCTCTACAATTATATTAACATTTATGGATATCGGCAGTGCCGTTGCTGGGGCTGCCACCACCTGAGGCAGCAGCCCTGATGCTGCTCCCCCATCTACTTAAAACTTTAATGATGGAGGGTCGGGGGACTCATCACTAACGCTGAGATGCTTCTGCTCTCAATGCACTAGTAGAGCCGAATTTCCAGTTTAAATGCCGGAAATGAATCTCTTACAGTTACCAGAGGCGGCTTTTTGCTGCCCCTGGAAGGTAGCTGATCTCACCTTGCCTCATAGTAGGAGTGGCTCTGGATATTTGATTGTAGACTGAAACACTTAAAGGAATTGTTCAGTATAAAAAAAAAGAAAAACAGGGTAAATAGGATGTGCAAAATGAAAAAAAAATTCAATATAGTTAGATAATAACCAGAATACTAATTCCTGTGTTTCAGCTCCCTTGGTTTCCACTGATTGGTTACCAAGCAGTAACCAATCAGTGACTTGAGGGGGCACGTGGGTCATAACTGTTGCTTTTGAATCTGAGCTGAATGCTGCGGATCAATTGCAAACAGTTACTCAGAGTTAGAGAGCTGAAAAGCAGGTAGTAGTGTTCTGGCTATTATGTTAGACATCCGGTCACACACAATATTAGAAACATTTTTTATTATGCACATCCTATCTATTTATCTAATTTTTATTTTTACACTGAACTGTTGCTTTACTGTGTTTGTATATGAGGAGGGGTGGTGGAGTGTGCTGGCTGGTGTTTATTTTAGTCCTGGGGAGGAAGGAGGGAAATCTGCTGCTTTGTTAGGCGAGGGAAAAGTTTCTGGGCTAGAAAGTGTGAAAATGTTTGAAGTACAGTGGGAAAGTAAATTTCAACAATGTAATAATCAGATTGACTTTCTGTTAAGTTATAACATTTTTTTGTTGCCATCTTGATGTTATTTCCTTGGCATGCATAGTGAATTTATGGAATGTGATCTCACACAAAGGCACTAAGGACAAGAAACTATCCAAACTGCCAGAACTGTCTCTTTCCCTTGCTGTCATTTTCAATATCTCTAGTTCTTTCAAGCATAGGCATCATTTGCCGATATGCCATACGGATATACGGAAATGAATTCTTCTTTGTCATTGTTTTATTTCAGTTCACTAATATCCACAAACCCAAGGGCGCATCAGTGGTATGCCTTAATAAAGACCTGATAAACCCTATGCATAGTAGGTGTCATATGGCATTTAGATATCCAACTATTTATTGTTGCCACTGGTGTAGCTACTGGGGGGTCATGGCATGTGACTTCACTAACCCAAGGCCCATCAGACACAACATGTGCAAAGGATATTTACAGGTACACACATATACACACACACACACACACACACACACACACACACACACACACACACAAACATGTTCTCGGTGGGGGCATAGAGTGGGCTGTGCAACTGGGCCGCCATCATGCAGTTTCGCCACTGTTGCTGACCTAAAGAGCCAAAGATAATTAAGTGGTTGGTAAATAATAAAGTCTTAGTTAAATATTATTCTTATTATTTTATTATTATTGGGGGATACTATATCTCTGTATTGGTCTCTGTTTAATTAAAAATTGCAAATAGTCTGTGTACTGGACAATCTGACAATCTGATTACCGGACTATACCACAAAATTGACCAGAAATCCCTATTTGGCCATCAGGTCAGCTTTAATCCTTTTGCACCAGAGATAACAAATTTCATTCCCTTTAAGTCCATACACCTAATTGTTCTAAAATATTTAAGTTATGACAGGAGCTAAATTGCCCTAGTCTATTTACCTATTGCAACCAATTCGACTTTAGCTTTCATTTTTAAACTGTAGTTGACAGATCAAAAATACATTTTAATGGGCTGCTATGGGTAAAAATAATGGTTAGTTGTATTTTAGTAATCAGCTTCAACATTTAAATTATAACTGAAGTGTGGTGACTAGGGGCAGGGGCGCTTTGCCAATAGTTGAGAAACTTGATTCAGATAAAATATTCCGCTCTTGTAAGCCCCATGGACCCCTCCACCGGCGTTGTGGACCCCCCCTTGACCCCCTCCAGGGCATAAAGGTGAGTGCGCAGGGGAGGAGGAAATAAAAAATAGAATAAATCTCCCAACAATTCCTGTGATCCATTATGGTTTATTGTGTCAGTTCATGTAACATTTTACTGCAATTTGAAATCTCCAGCAGAAGTTTGAAGGAAAATGACGAGAGACTTTGCAAAGAATGTGTTTAGTCTAATCCCTACAGGCATTTTTAATAGAATTCACATGTTGAAGAACACCATCCTATATGCTGTTTGCTCTGCTTAAAGCACAAAATGTTTACTGCAAAAACATCTTTAAGTGAAACCCCTGCTGATGTATTCAATGTAAAGGCCTTAGCACCACTCAGAAAACCAACGCATTTAGTGAAGTTCATAAACATAAAAGACTTTGCAGAATATGAGATTATGTGATGCCTTTAAACCTTTCCCTGGCAGGGACTACTTCTTCCTGATTATTTAAGACAAATGTGCAAATATTGTGCTCTGAATGTGAAAGTACTTATGAAAAACCAGCTTGAAATCCCAAGTTATGTAAAGAACTTCTTTTGTAATCATTCCTATATTTTATCTAGCATAAATGAATGTTTCTTTGGGATACAGTATGTAAAAAAAAATTTAGCAAAACAGTAGAAAACACATCAGGATAAAAAGCCTTGGCTGAAAACATACACCCTCATAGGGATAGGTACAGTAGGCACATAAGGTTAAAGTTAAGAATAAAAAACTGATCTGGGAAAATTAAATTACATTTGGGAAATGGGAATTATGTGTGAGAAAAGAAAAGCAACAGATTTCCATTGATTTCTTTTGAAAGATAAAAAGTGGTGATAAGCAAAGAGTGATTGAAGGAGTTCCAGATGGTGTCTCAGAGGATTTAAGTTTATTAGGGACCTCCCTAGTGAGCAAAAACAGAATCTCTGCCCTAAGCTGGTGCATAGCTCTGCCCTCTCTTCTTTGTTATCTGTGTTTACTAAAATATTCATAATTAATGCTGAGTTAGTTCAACTCCAATTATAAGATAAAACATGAATGTGAAAATAAAAGATTGCCAGACATTATCTAGACCAGCAGTCCCCAACCTTTTCTGCCCCAGGGACTGGTTTCAAGCTAGACCATTTTTTGAAGGACCAGGGGTGGGGGTCGTATAATAAAACAGAAACTAGTCACAGTGCATATATAATTTAGGTTTCATGGCTTCATTTGATAGCCGCTTACCACATATTATACAGAACTGGCATGGAGAATGTGAATAACCTGTTGCAATGAAACCATATTGTAAGTAAGACCCATAGTACTTTCTTTTAAATGCAGCTCTCTTTGTGTTGGAGTCTCCTGCTGTGTCATCAGTGGATATTTCCCCCTTTCAAAGAACCACTTCAGCAATGTTTGTTTATTTGCTCATTTTTGCTTAACTCGTGAGCTTGAAAAAAAAAACACATGCAAAAAGCCCAGCAGTTGGGGACTCCTGAGCTAGACCTTTAGACATTTTGCTTAGATGGTTCATCGTGTCCCACTGTTTGAATAGATGTTTATTACGCCATCTTCATTGAAATTAATGCTAGGAGATTGTCGACCATAGTGTGCAATATTACACTACTGTATATGAGTTATTTGATGCCAAAGCTGGGTTCATCTGTGTTTTGGATCTTCTCCGCGTTCCACGGCTTTCATTATAATTGAAGAATAAAATGTCAAGTAACCTTTACAGAGTATAGATGAAACTTTCTAATTAATCCACTTAATGTAAACATTTATTTAGTTATCAGTTATTTATAGTGATGGGTGAAAAAGGCAACAATGTTTTTACATCCAACATTTTTTTTCCTTTTTTTTTCTCACTCCACATGCATTAAAATCAATGGTCGTTTTTTCTTGCCAAATTTTTTTTCATAGAAGTCTTGCCACAGTTTCGTGAAAACATTCGCAGATGGCGAAATGTGGAATTTTGCAGTAAATCCATGACTGGCCTGAAAATATTCGCTCATCTCTAGTTATTTAGTTTTTTGATTCAGCAAAAGCAAAATGCACAACTGTAACTTGTATTCTAGCTACAGAGGCAGCAGACTGGTGCCCAGGAGGTATAAGGGCCCACGAGGCCCTAATTCATATACAATTTCAATAAATATTGGTCAATCTCTAGATATGTTGGGGGCCTGAAACATAATTTGCTGTGGGGTCCAGTCATCTCTAGTTACGCTACTGGCAAAGACCATGGGGCACATGAGGCCCCTCATCGGTTCCAGTACAACTCCCAGCCCCACTGCTCATTGGTTGCTTCTCTGCACAGGCAGGAGCGACTATAGGGATTACTGGGGCTCCTTGCCCCACGCTTCCCAGTGGGCCCTAAGGTGACTGCTCCCTCCCCCCAGGGCAGACACCACCTGTCTGAGTAATACTGTAATACTGAGTAATACTGTAATACTGTGTAATACTGTAATACTGAGTAATAGTGAGTAATAGTGCAATTGCTTCGAGCGCCCGCCCACCCCAAAAGCCACAGCGCCCATCCCGACTGCACCACCTCACCTGCACCAAGTCATCGTGCATCACGCGGGAGCTCTTCATGTCTTCTGCGAACAGCGTCCCTCCCATGATTGGCTCCCCTCAGACCGGCGGCTGCTGGCCCAGCACAGGCTTCACTAAACAGAAAATTTAATGGTTCCTGTAAAGACTGGCAGGAAATGAACGTGTATAGATTCTAGGTTAATAGTAATAGACATATGCACTGTATTCAAGGATAAATGTCATATAGATATCATTTGTCATTAGCACATAAAGCGCCAACATATTCCACAGTGTTGTACAATAAATAGGTGTATACACTGAGCACACAGATTTACATACAAAACAACAAATCAGAAAAAAAAGTGAATCCCATACAGCAATAAATTGGTTGATATGTTTGATAGAGTCTTAAAATAACATAAAGACACACTCAAAAAAAAAAAAGGAAACCTGAAACTAGAATCTGAACCAAGATTGGGTTGAGTATACCACCTCTTCAACTGGGGAAACATATATAAGTGTAGTTGGGATCTATTGAAATCACAGTTGCCTGGGAAAATACTTTAAAAGTGTCCCTAGATAAAGCCTAGATAAAGTGTGACTTGGTTAGTCTAACCAAGCAGCTGCTAAAAGAGTATATCGTTTAAATAGGACCACCATTGGTGCATGCTTGAGCTCACAGGTCAAAAGAAACTACTGGGGTCCTGCCTTCAACATTGTTATCTGCCTGGTCAATCACAGGTGGCTTAGTGAGATGAGTACAAATGTTGGCTAAGCTGTTCCTTTTTTTTTAGATATATGTTTATATAGGTAGGAATCAATAAAAAGGGAATTTTAGAATAACAACATTCCTTGACCTTTACAAAGTTTGGATTGAGATAAAAAAAATGGTCTTGTTTTTGGTTGTTACAATGAGCACTATACAAAATAATGACAGTAGTATTTTATATATCACAATGTCATACTAAACACACTTGAATCTTCTTGCATTTATAATGGCAGCATGCTATAATTTTTACTCTGGTTCATAAGGCACAATATAATCCTTTATCTGACTTGTAAGTGTATCCCATATCCCATTATTACCTGTGTCCTACCCCTTTGCAAACAATTTTCCATTATAAGCAACATACAGTACAATAGTGTATAAGGCTTCTGGCAAATAATATAACAGTAAGCATCTAATATGTGTTTGGTATAAAAAACAGGTTATGTTTTGTTAAATAAATATCTACATATTGTCATATGCAGTAATTAAGTTACATTTTGATATGAGATATAATATTGTGTTGAGGAATAATAAGCAGAGTTTCTTCAGTACAGATAAAATACATTTGTAATTGGTTGGTTCTGCACACTACTGTTATATTAATGTTAGAGTTTTTATTTAAGAGACAATAATACAGATGTACTTTTTTTGTTCTCTTAAAAGCTACTGGCACAAGATTGGCCATTTGGAGTTGAAATATGCAAACTAGTTCCATTCTTGCAAAAGGCTACCGTGGGCATCACTATGCTGAGTCTATGTGCCCTTAGCATAGACAGGTAAGCTTCAACAGTTTTCCATATCTTCTATAAAGAATTGTCAGTTTTGTAAAACAGAACACTGGTTTTACATAGTGTTATTGCCTGCTCAAGCCATGAGATAAGGATTATTGCACATGGCCAAGCAACAAACAATATGTCTGAAGCCAATAAACAGGAAAAACAATAGGAAAGATGCCTAAAGAATTCCTCCCAGCTTGGTAGCTCAATCCTGATTGTTTCTAAAACTGTCTTATTTGGAATAAACTAAAACCACATGGATACAGAATCTTACCTGTTAAGTCAATTGAGACATAAAGATTGTAGGAGGTCTCTGGCTGAAGTCACATATGTTTTGTTAGTTGCATGGCAGGTAAAAATCAGTATATCATTTTTCTTCTGAAGGTAACATTATCAGTATATATAGGAGTAGGGCCTGGGGGTACATAGGTACGTAGGTAATAAACCTAGATGTAGCAAGCAGTTAGAAGCAGGAAGAGCCAGCAGTATATTGTCTTGTATTAAATGGTGTATACATTTGTGGATGTAGAGGTTTATTCCTCCCCTTTATAAGGCACTGGTGATCTTGAGTACACTTAAAAGGATTAGTAATGAAGAAATTTATGAAGAAAGGCTGGCCAAGCTGGAATAGTTTACATTAAGGGGTTATATTATCATCATCATTTATTTATATAGCGCCGACAAGATACACAGTGCTTTATGATAGCTATGTATAAATATACAAGGAGACCATACAATATATTGCTTAATGGTTTATTCACAAGGCATACATGCAAATGAGAAGAAAGGAAGTTTAATCTGAAAATACGAATGGAGATTTTTACAGAGATAGCTGTATGACAAAAAGACAAAAAGAATTAAATAAGAAGCGGGAGCACATATTAAGAAATAATGTTATCCATGTGATTCTTTCACTTTATTCTGAAAGGAATTCAAGTGAGCTTTCAGCATTCACTAGTATGTTTAAGGAAATATTACTGTACCAATAAATCAAACTTTAATAAAACAGCTGTCTCCACAGGGTAAATTATATTTCCATTGTGCACAGTTAGCCTTAGTTTACCAGACATTCCAGTTTAGTCTGCTCAGGCTTTGGTGCAAATTTACTTACCTCTGATGTTGCACCAGCGTTGGCTTCGCCGCACTTCGCCATGCGTAGATTCGCCAGGACTGCGCAAATTCACAAGGATCCAAAGTTGCGCACAAGGTACCTATCATTTGCGAAGTTGTGCTAGCGATATTACGATCAGCGGTTCGAAGTTAGGCTAGCAATGGAAAATTTGCACCGGCGTGCAGTTAAAGTACAATGGCCATATATGCAGCAGCAAACACATTACACTACACAAGGCCAGGGAACCTTAAATGTTTCTAATGCCCTACACATGTGCCCACAGTATAGTTTAGGAGCCATATGTTATCAAATGTAGGGGGGAAGGCGGTTACCCTAAAAAAAAAATTTGATCTTTTTCAGCCTATCACCCTATAAAAAGTAAAAGACACCAGCATTTTTTTGGGACTTAGAAAAAATTCTACTCTATTGCACTTTGCCTGGTCTGAGGTGGCAAAGTAAAGTCTGGTGATAGAGATAACGTTCAAGAAAAATCCTCAACTTAGTGAATTAGCGTGAATTACGTCCCTTCGTCAGAGCACAATTTCGCCTGGCGTAAAGGTGCAAAGTAACGCTAGACTAGGTCTATTTCGCTAGTGAATTTACACCAGCACCCGTTAGTAAATCGGTGAAGTGGCAAAATGACGTCACGCTGGCGAATTTTCGCTAGCGTTGGCCACTTCGCCCTTTAGTAAATTTGCCTGTTTGTCTATTAATACTGGTTAATAGGGATAAAAAAGGATATGTAGCCAATCAAAGAAACTATGAATGACATATATTATTACACAGGTACAGGGCTGTCGTCTCCTGGTCTCATGTTCAAACTACTGGTGTTTCAAAATGGATTGCAGTGGAAATCGCTTCCATCTGGGTTATATCATCTCTTCTGGCAGTACCTGAAGTGATAGGTTATGATTTAATTGTAACTAACTATCGAGGGGAACACCTCCAGACCTGTATGCTTCATCATGTACAAACAACTTCCTTTATGAGGGTAAGTTTTGCTTTCCTTTCCCTGTTAGTGAACACCTGTTAATGCTTGCTTATAAGTAATAGTAGCATGCACTAAATCAACAATAAAAAGGACTAACGACATTGCAGGGCCGATTTATCAAAGGTAAATCGCGCTGTACATAAAATGCATCATATTGTTTAGCTAATATTATATTTTACTTTTTTTAAAATGTTTATTTTTTGACTTTTAATCAGCTTGAGTAGTAGAAAGAGTTAAAATCTAAAAGTAACGATTATTATTATGAACCAACTGTAGCTTGGGATGGGGTGGTTATATATCTATCGTCAGTATATCTACAAGTTACGTGCTTAACCCAACTCGTGAAACTGTATGTTGAATTACACAGCAGTTTTCCTTGGATGTCTTGTACCCCAAATGTAATATAAAATTGTACAGTAAATAATATAATGTAACCAACTTTACAATCTTAACTGACAGCATATACACATGTATACAGCATCATTCACAGGAGACATTATCCGGAAGATGAATCTACTTTCTTAATTGATGAGTTCTGTATAGCCAACCAAACTAGCATGTCAATGCCTTAGTATGATTAGAAATACAACTTGTATTGGGAAATACCACCAGCAGCTTTAATTACCAATTACCCCATATATTACATCATTTAATGGTTATGTTGTGCAGTTAAAGTATGATATATTATATGATGGCAGTAAGTCAATTTAGGATGAAATTTGTAGCATGCTGTCATACTTAACTACATGACAAAATGTTGTGGGATGGACAGACTGATCTGTCCAAAGCCTGTCATGTACCTAGTTAAAGGAACAGTAACAGTAGCAACTGAAAGTGTATCAAAGTAAATAAAATATAATGTACCGTTGCTCTACCCTGGTGAAACTGGTGTGTTTGCTTCAGAAACACAACTTTAGTTTCTATTAACAAGCTGCTGTGTACCCATGGGGGAAGCCATTCAAGCTGGAAAAAAAAGGAGAAAAGGCACAGGTTGTATAGCAGATAACAGATAAAACACAATTTTATTTGACAGGGCTTATCTGTGATCTGCAATGTAACCTTTTCATCTTTTTTTCCAGCTTAAATGACTGCCACCATGGGTACACAGCAGCTTATTTATAGAACTACAGTAGTCTTTGTGAAGCAAACTTGCTGCATTTACCAGCGCAGTGTAGCTGTACACTGTATTTTTTATTACTTTGCTACACTTTCATTTTTTTGGTGTTACTGTTGCTTTAAAAGCAATATTTTGTGGATTGTTTCTTTAAAGTTTAGGTGACCAAACAAGGAGAAATGCAGGGAAGTTTGGTCAGTGTTGGCCTTATGGCTAAAAAAATTGCTATACAGTACATTACATATGATTTTTAAGATAGCAAAATCACAGTCTGTTCAGGTGCAGAATAAGACCAGTCAGTGGGTGGATAAAACTAAGATGCATGGTTCCCATTGTTGTATAAAGGTTTGTCTAAAGTAATATACTCTTTATTTATTTTCCCAGTTTTATAAGACGTACAAGGATATGTGGCTGTTTAGCTTTTATTTCTGCTTCCCTTTGGTTCTGTCGGTGATCTTCTACACCCTGATGACGTTTGAGCTATTCAGGAAGAAAAATGAAATGGGACTTGCTATTAGTGACACCTTACGACAGGTACATAATGATGGGGTTTGATATTGTACATTAACATTGCTAAAACAGTGCTAGAACAATATAGAAATGATTGCGTTTAACACTTTTATTAAACTTAGTACTGCAACATACCATTATTGCCAAATAATGTCTGACATAGAGTTCTGTACATGATGTACTGCATTACAATCAAACACTTAGGGGCAGATTTACTAAAGGGCGAAGTGGCTAATGCTAGCGGCTTGCTAGCGATGCGACACGCAGGGACATTTCACTACCAGTCGCAGGCGCCAATTCTCTAGCGAAATGGACCATCGCTACCGTTCATTCACATTCTATGGCCAAGCGTTTTTTTGCTCAGGGTGAACGATTGTTACTCTGCAAATTCACTAAGGTGCAGATTTTACTGAACGTTACCTCTTTCGTCAGAGTTGACTTTGCCACCTAATAACAGACGAAGTTCTAAAAAGAAACTAGATCTTCCTCAATCTTCTGTCACTTACATTATATCCTGTGTGCTAAAAATGCACTGAGATTTTTCAAAAACGCTGGCGACTTTTCCTTTTTTAAGCGGGATTGCATGCAAAAGTCCTAACAATCTTTTTTTGGGTAACGGGTTTACTCCAGACTTTTCATAACATATGGAACATTCATTTTACAGTGGGCTCATGTGTATTGCATTATATAAATTATCTTTATTAAGGTTCCCTGGACATTTGTAATAAAAAGTGGTAACTTTAAGCATTTGCATCAACATTTAAAATAAAGACGTCCATACAACTTTAAAATACCGTATGCAAATTGACCTAAGCGCAAGATCACTGGCGATTTTCCGCTAGGCACAAACAAACGATAATAAAATACTCACACTGCTGAAGTAATGCTAGCAAAAAGTCGCCACCGTTCGGCTCCCAGGATGCAACTTTGCATATTAGTGAATTAGTGTAGTGGTAGCGAATTTACACCTGGCAAATGAGTGAAAAGTGGTCGCTGGCGACAATTCACCCTTTTATTCTGCAGCAAACCAAAGCAATCAGTTGCTGAAAAACCCCATGAGATCAGGAACTTACATATTTATAACCAAACATCTATATATGTCTAACAAATACATACTGTATATGTGATACTACGAGTATGGGATCCATTATCCAGAAAGCATTATGGAAAGAAGTCTCCCATAGACTCAGTATAAACGGTATAACGAATCTGTACTGGAGGTAAAACAATCCTATTGGGTTTATTAATTAATGACTTGTTGAGGTGCTATAGAAGTCAGTGGGAGCTGTGCGGATTAGACCACTCTAAATAAATATGGACTTTTTTGTATTTTTTTTCCTCTAAAAATTGTCAGAAATGTTATAGTGCATTGCTCAGCGTAATTTTCCGTTTATAATTTTATGATTCAGATTTTTAAATATATCTCATGATATTCCTAGTTTTAGAGTTTAGTTTTTAAAAACCTCTCTAAAACCACTAAAATCTGACCTTTGATAAATCGCCCCTCCCATGTTTGGAGATCCAAATTATAGAAAGATCCCTTATCCAGAAACCCCCAGGTACCAAACATTCTAGATAACAGGTCCCAAAACATTTACAGTGCAGCACAAAAGACAGATCATCATCCAGCAGTAGATCATCTGTCAGTGATCAGTAGATCAGCATTCTCCAGATATTGCATCATTAAATCACTATCCTGGTTTCTTACTATTACTCTGCTCTTGAAAATACATTTTTTTGAGAAATGCATGTAAAATGAAGTTAAATTACATATTCCATAGCAGTGTAATAGAATCATGACAATGGCAATGAGGAAGAAGATCTTGAAGGCATTACTAAATGAAGCCCTCCTCTGAATTACAATTAATAAAGTGTTTTTAACTGTTTCAGAGACAGGAGGATGCAAAAACAGTCTTTTACCTTGCGCTTGTATTTTCTGTTTGCTGGCTTCCTCTGCACCTCAGTCGGATTTTAAAATTCACATTTTATGATGAAAAGGATGCTAAGAGGTGTGACTTTCTAAGGTAAATAATTCTGCCTGAATGCATCATGCAGCTTTCTCTGTTTTGTAATAAATCATTTTCTTTCAAGAATGCATCATTGAAAAACATGTGCTGCTTCAGTGAACCAAATGCTTACTTTTATTACAATATCAGCAGCTGCCACTTGTAGCTCACTAGGGTCATGTTTAATTGTTTCATCTGAGAGTTTGATAGACTCTCTCTCTCTCTCTCTCTCTCTCTCACGAGGCCGAAGGCCGAGTGTTTTTATACAGATCATGGAACCCCGAGGTAACTTCTAATATCCTCATATTTTACAACTGGGGGTACTTTATTTATTATAATACACAAATTTCAGTGAGTCATGTGACAGAAATGACATCAGAACTCACCGTTTATAACTGATGACATCAGAACTCACCGTTTATAAGGATATAGTTTACAAGATATTCATGGTTTTTGTGTATTATAATGTATTATTGATTGATAATCTTTAGTAGTAAAGTATATCTAAACTTTTTTTTGCCAATACAGTTTCCTCTTGCTGTTGGATTACATTGGTATAAACATGGCTAATTTGAATTCGTGCATCAAACCAATAGCTCTCTACTTAGTGAGCACAAGGTTTAGAAACTGCTTTAAGGTATGTTGCAAATATAACACATATTTTACTACTATTTTTTAATTTCCTTTCTTTCATTCTTTATCTGTTTGTAAATAATAATAACGTAACAAGTTTAATAAAACACTGCACAGACTCACAAACTGGTCACTGGATCTTAAATGGTTCCTACTAAAGTAAAGCATGTGAGCCAATTGTATCTGTTTATGTCATCTTACAAATGATCTTACAAAATGAGTTTATTTTATGTTGCATTTAATGTCGATTAAATTGAATTCTATAAGAGTGGAACTAGAGTAATATGGTTCTTGATACTCATAAACCTGGGGCTGTCATTTTCCTTTCGACAAATTGGCAGTTTGACTGTGTTTTTGTGATTCTTTCTGTTTTTTATAACAAGCCTTCAAAACAGGATTCGCAACTCCCTCTTCCTTTCATGATTATGGAAATTGGGATGTAAATATATATTTTATATATATTTATTTATATTTTTTATATATAAATATATATTTTCAGCCATACTTAGCATTTACTACATTTGAGAACAATTTGGGATGATACAGATATGGGATCCGTTATCCGAAAACCTGTTATCCAGAAAGCTCGGAATTTTTATTTTATTCTATCCAAATAATCCAAAAAACGATTTCCTTTTCCTGTGTAGTAATAAAACAGTACCTTGTACTTGATCCCAACTAGGATATAATTAATCCTTATTGGAGGCAAAACCAGCCTATTGGGTTTATGTAATGTTTATATGATTTTCTAATAGACTTAAAGGACAAGGAAAGGCAAAAAAATAAAATCCCATTTTTACTTTCTTTAATGAAAAAGAAACCTATCTCCAATATACTTTAATTAAAAAATGTGTACAGTTTTTATAAGAAACCTGACGGTATGCAGTGACATTCTCCCTTCATTTACTGCTGTGGATAGGAATTGTCAGATGGTCCCTAACTGCTGAGCAGGGAAACAATCATACTTATGAACAGCAGGGGGAGCCCCCGCCTTACTTACCAGCCATGCAGAACTCAAGCAGCTTTGTTTATGATATTCCCTAAGCAGCCCAGACCACACTGAGCATGTGCAAGATCAGGCAAAGATGTTTAACAAAGTTACAAGATGACAGCCCCCTGTGGACAACTTTGAAAGCATAAATTATTTGTTTGATTAGGCTTTGTGGTGCAGTAAGTTCATGCTTATGTTTAGTATACAAAATACAGCTTTTCTAGCCATATTCTATTTTAGACTTTCCTTGTCCTTTAAGGTATGAAGATCCAAATTATGGAAAGATCCGTTATCCTGAAACTCCAGGTCTTGAGCATTCTGGATAACATGTCCCATACCTGTAAAAAATTTTGTATAAATACCTAAAATAGATACAGGTCTTTGTGTTACAATTAATGATGAGTGAACTTTTTCACAATGTATGGATTCACAGGGAAATTTCACATTTCACCCTAAGTAAATATTTTTGTGAAAGCATTGCAAAAGTTGGTCGAAAAATGCAGAGACAAAACACCCATAGACCCCCAATGTCGCAGCAAATTGAAATGGAATAGATTCGCCCATCAATAGTTACAACTTTAGCTAACACCACTTCATTTTATATCTCCTTTATTGTGAATAACTGTGAATATAAAATTAGTCTATTAAAGGAGGATTAAACCCTAAAAATGCCATATTTTATATACTAATCTTATTGAACCAACAATCATTAAAGTAGTAATAATCCTGGCTTTCAAGGCTGTCACAGAAGTTTCCAATTTTGGATATTGTTAGGAATGTCTGCAACATGCACATCCTCAGTAAGCTTTGAGTAGCTGTTGAGAAGCTAAGAAAAGCAGAAAAGAAGATGGGGAGCTAAAGAGGCTTCTTTGGAGACATAGATCTTTACTGCTGAAGGACTGTGGTTGTCTTTGGCTGGTATAAAAGCCCAAAACATAATTTTTACAACATTCTGCCCTACTTCTTTAGTTAAACTTTAGTTCTCCCTTAAGATCACAAGTAGGTGATAAGAAGATTGAATATTGGTATCCCTTTTTTCAAAATAGAAATAATTCAATACTTCATAATGACTATCCTATCCATTACCCATTTGCATTTGTTTCATTTTTAACAAATTTGTCTTTTCCAGTCATGTTTGTTCTGCTGGTGCCAGTCTAAAGAGATGCTGAGCTTGGAAGATAAGCATTCTTGCATGCAGTTGAAAGCTCATGATCATGAATATGACAACCTCCACTCCATAAGCAAAGACAGCTCATCATGAAACAAAAGATGCTTAGATGCGTCCACTCTTTCATTTCATTAATGTGATCAGTGAATAGGAACTTCCAGGAAAATACGTTTTTTTTTCCAGGAAGAATACTTGCAGGCCCTAACATATTATTCATAGTTCCTAGGTCAACAACTACATTACCATTATATAAAGCTATGCATTAGAACAGGAACATTGTCACTGATAAAGCAAGTGGAAGAAATGTCAGATTTATCAAGTTAAGCAAGGATTGATGTGGGATCTTGAAAAACTATGTGAAAGGCCCTAACTGGCGTGTATTAAGCAGTAGAATCATTATTACCAACATCAAATATTACAATTACAAACATTGCAGTGTTTTTTACATTAAACCAATGGACCATTACTGGTATATTTACTTTTTTTGTTAACCTACCCAGAAATTACCTAAACCACCCACCATACAATAAAATAAGTGTCCCAAAAACTCAAAAGTATTATTATTTAAATAGATTTACATGTAAATCCCCTACAAAGATGTACTCAGTAAACAGCCTCTTTGAAATATTTAAATATCTGCCTCTTTGGTTGTTAAAATGTTTATAGTAAGGTTGCAGCATACACTTAATCACTTAGGATTCCTTCTCCTCCTCCAACCCACTCGGCCCCCTTTCTTAGCAATTTTTGGCTACTGAGCATGCTCAGTTCTTCTTAACTCTGATTACTAAACACACATGTTCACATGTGCTGCTTGCAGATGTAAATAGAGTGTCAGTGAAAATGGCTTGTGGGTGATAGCTGCTATTTGTTTTGGGGAAATGGGATACCGCTGGCGAACAGAGGATATATATGGAGTACAAATTATGGTTTGGGTGGGGGTTTCCAACATATATACAGTACATGGTAGGAGAATGTAGGGTGTACATGTCCTTTAAGGAATGTATAATTTTTAATACTGATTGACAACGAGCTGCCTGCATATGTTAGTCTGGCCTATTTTGAATACATTTATTTTGAATACATGCAATGTAAAAAAATAGTTTGCAGAATAAATATCTTATCTGCATTCATATAAACACCTGATTTATATATTACTGAACAAGGACAGAAATATAATCTTCTGTGTTTCATAACATTACCATAACTATAAATATAGCAAACTTAATTGCCCTAGGATGCTGCCAAGCAACCACAATCCAGGTTATTTATTTACTGTATTTAATATGTAATAAAGACATTCCATAACTGGTTAAAATCGAAAAATAAATGGATCGTGTGGCAGATATTTAATGTACTATTAAAATATATGTGTATCTTTCAAACGAGTAGAGGGTTAATATCTATTTAATTTAAGATATATTTTATAATAGCACTGTTTCAGTTAAGAGTATGACATGCCTTATGAAGTGGTTGTAGTTAAGCTAAGAGGTTGTTAAATTCTTAAATTACAGTTGTTACTAGGGTTGAGAGTTGTCTCTGTATCCGCTTTAGTTAACACAAATTTAGATAACAAATGCATTTTATACTCAAAACGGGTGAATGTTTTGTTTAATAGAGAGACATTCATTGTTTATTATTTTATTATATAAAATAAAGATTCAAAAAAATATATGTTTTTGCTTGAGTCACTGAATGCTTCTGCATGATTCTTTTCAAAATATAAACTGAATTCCATGGCATGTTGTGCTAAACAGAATCTGTATTTTCTTTTATAAAGAAGGCCAATTTAGTTCATAGTTTCTTCTCAGATGTAAAGTAAACGGTGAACTGCCAAATGATAACAAGAATATGTGAAAGGGAAACTGTTCATTTATTTTGTAAAATACATGTATAAATATATATATGATTGTAAAGAATATAAAAGAAAATGGTTGACAGGATAATGCCACATGTATGGTATCCCAAAACCAGAACAAACCCCAGAACACGTCTGCCCGTAGCAGCCGACTTTGGCTTCGGGAGGAGCCCTTTGCTAATCAGATGCTGCCAAGTCTTAAAGTAAGAAGACCAGGGAGAAAGTTCTGGGCAGGCAAGGGAAACATAAAGTATACAGGAGGAATGGTGAACAGAGAGTGAAGTTGTGGAACAAGCAGTGATAGTACCAACCAGACAGTGAAGTACAGATTCAGGAACCAGTAACGTAGTCAGAATAAACAGTGAGGTCAAACACAGGCAAAGGTCAGAAACAAATAAGAACAGATAAGAATCACACCCAGGAACTATGAGTCAGTGCAGAGCAGGGGGTTTTATAGGCAGACAAATGGCTTACACAGATCAACTGTGGCCATATTGGTAACAGGTGAAACAAGCCATGCGAACTTGCAAATACAAGGATAGCAAAAGGAGTGAACCAGGACCTTATCTGTCTGCTCACATAGGGCAGAGGTAATTCAGACAGCAAAGAAACACCAGGCCACTGGTTCAACTCCAGCCAGGATATTGCACCCAACCATTCCATTATCGAAAGATTATAATTCTAGTATTTATAATTGGCAATTGATACAACTGATAAATGATATTTCTAAAAAGAAAAAAATGTCTAACAGCATAAGTTAATTTTGGTCATGTCAATAATGAGCCAAAAATCATATAGAAGCTCCACAACATCCAATACCATTTTATAGCATGAAAGGAAAAAGCCACTCTCATAGTACCCTACTATAGTGCTATAATAAATCAGATATTTCCCCATGTACATATAGTCACCTAATACTACATGATGCCTGAGCTCCACCCTCCAAATGTGTTTCCTGGCATTCATCAGAGGAGGTGTGGCATATTAATAGTTACATGGTTACATAGATAAATCAGGTTGAAAAAAGAAAAAAGTCCATCAAATTCAACCACTCCAAATAAAAACCCAGCATCCATACACACACCCTTCACACACACCCACATACCTTCACATAAATTATATATACCCATATCTACACTAACTATAGAGTTTAGTATCACAATCAATAGCCTTGTGATATAATGTCTGTCCAAGAAATCATCCAAGCAAATCTTAAAAGCGTTAACAGAATCAGCCATCACATCATCACTTGGCAGTGCATTCCACAACCTCACTGTCTTCACTGTGAAGAACAACCTATGTTGCTTCAAATGAAAGCTATTTTCTTCTATTCTGAAGGGGTGGCCTCTGGTGCAGTGATCCTCCTTATGGGTAAAAAGGTCCCCTGCTATTTGTCTATAATGTCTTCTAATGTACTTGTAAAGTGTAATCCTTTCCCCTCACAAGCGCCTTTTTACCAGAGAAAACAACCCCAACCTTGACAGTCTACCCTAATAATTTAAGTCTTCCATTCCTCTAACCAGTTTAGTTGCCTGTCACTGCACTCTCTCTAGCTTATTCATATCTCTCTTAAGGATTGGAGTCCAAAACTGCACTGCATACTGCAAGTGAGGCCTTACCAGGGACCTATAAAGAGGCATAATTATGTTTTCATCCCTTGAGTTTATGCCCTTTTTTATGCAAGACAGAACTTTATTTGCTTTAGTGGCCACAGAATGACACTGCCCAAATTAGACAACTTGTAATCTACAAAAACTCCTTGAACCCTCTCATTTAAGGAAGCTCCCAACACACTGCCATTTAGTGTATAACTTGCATTTATATTATTTTTCCAAAGTGCATAACCTTGCATTTATCAACATTGAACCTCATTTTCCAGTTTGCTGCCCAGTTTCCCAACTTAGACAAATCACTCTGCAAAGTGGTAGCATCCTGCATGGAACCTATAGTTCTGCACAATTTAGTATCATCTGCAAAAATAGAAACAGTACTTTCAATGCCCACCTCCTGGTCATTAATAAACAAGTTGAAAAGCAAGGGACCTAGTGTAGAGGCCTGCGGTACTCCACTAACAACACAGGCCCAATGGCGCTCTGCTCCTCTTTGGCGCCACATCCAAGATGGCGGCGCCCATGACCCACGTGGTCCGAGACGACGCCGGCGCAATGACGTCATGCGCCCGATGCGAAATTCAAATGCTTAAGGACTTCCAGGTCACGGGTTCGATGCCCTATCGTAGGATTTCGGTTTGGTTCCTGGGTGCTTCTATAATTCGTGTTTATTGTTTCCTGAAATTCCTGACCCTGCCTGAACTTGGATTCTGCTATTCTACTGCCTGCCTACTGAACTTTTGCCTGGAATTGACGACGATTATTCCTGTTCCCTTCCTCCTTGGCCCCGACTACTCCCCGCTTTGAGCCGATAGGCCTCCTGACACCAGGTCCCTGCTCACCTTATCATAAAAAGAAATTAAGTTAGTCTGGAAAGATCTATTATGCATAAAACCATGCTGGCACAGACTCATAGTATTATAATTTGCTATGAAGTCCAGTATCTATTCCTTTATTAACCCTTCAAAAAGCTTTCCTACCGCTGACGTCAGACTAACTGGCCTATAGTTTTGAGGCTGAGAACTGGATACTTTTTTAAATTGTGGCACCACATTAGCAATTGTCCAGTCTCTCAGCACCATGCTAGACTTCAATAAATCCTGAAAAATTAAGTAAAGAGGTTTGGCAATCACAGAGCTAACTCACTAAGTACCCTGGGATGAATAACATCCGGCCTGGACTTTTGTGAATCTTAACATGTTCTAGTCGCTTTTGAATTTGCTCATGTGTGAACCATGCATCATTAGTTGTATTACTAGAATTGGGACTATTAAAGGGATCCTGTCATTGGAAAACATATCAGTTAATAGTGCTACTCCAGCAGAATTCTGCACTGAAATTAATTTCTCAAATGAGCAAAGAGATTGTTTTATATTCAATTTTGAAATCTGACATGGGGCTAGACATTTTGTCAATTTCCCAGCTGCCCCTGGTCATGTGACTTGTGCTCTGATAAACTTCAATCAGCTCTTTTGAGAAATGGATTTCAGTGCAGAATTCTGCTGGAGCAGTACTATTAACAGATTCATTTTGAAAAAAAAAATTCCCATGACAGTATCCCTTTAAGAAGGAACCTTCATTAACTGTTAATTCATTAAGTATTAAAAACCACAAATGAACACTAATACAAGACTTTGCCATCTAAAAGCTGTCAAAGTCATGTAGAAGTCAATGGGAGTTGTCCTTTTCTAAATGTTAAATCTTTCTTTAATTCAAGATTTTCAGTATTTTTTTAGTAGTTCTTTTCGTTGGTGTTGGCAAAAGGATTTTGAGCTTTACATGTTGGTATTCGGATTAGTTCCACATTTTGATTCAGTCGTACTTTTATTTGGCAGGTACATAAGTATTACACACATTTCACATGTTAAGTTTCGTTCATGCCAGTTTGTTTTTGCAATTTTTAGTTGTACAAATATAGCCTACAATATGAACAAATATTGAGACCTTTAACTATACCAACAAAAGAAAAAGAAAGTAACAATAAAAAGAACCTGGAATTACCTTTGTTATACCCTACCCAAGTGTGTCTTTATTTCGTTGTGTATATCTTAGTTAAGACCTGACACCTTGCCCTACATTCCAGATTTAGGTTCTGGCAGAGAAATATGTTATCCATGGGGACCAGGTCTGTTCTTCAAGTTGGGTTGCATTAGTTATATATGCTGTCATGGTTTCAAAGTTTTTATTGTTATTCATTCTCTAAATAACCTCTGTTATGATGGGTATCATTTGTGTTTCCATTTAGATGTAAGTGCTAGCCTAACAGCAGCCGTGATATGATTAATCAATTTCTGGGCTGGGCGCTTAATTTTCGAGATAGGTTGTCCCAGTAATAAGTATGCAGGTTTAATAAGTAATGGTGTATGAATTAAGGTTATTACTCCAGCTTTTTTTTGAGAGTTGTCGGCTTGATAAATCTGCGTGTAATTTCTGGAGTTTAAGCGTGCCTCTTCTGAGGCCTTGAAATGTGATTCTTGAAACATAGCTATATCTGCTTTTAGTCTTGTAATCTCTTTCATTGCTAACATGCTTTTTAGGGCTATTAAGGCCCTTAACATTCAATGAGACTAATTTAAGCATCATGGTTGAATGCTTTTAGCAATTTTAATTGTCAACTCCTGCCGGGGGGTCTGCCATCCGGTCATCGTTAACCTGTACCGGTGTAAAACATTATATTCACAGATATCAATATGGTTAAACAGTGTGGCTGATGTTAGTGAGTATTGCACCTTAGAGTCCATGTCTATATGTATCCTCTGGTAATGTTGGGTAGTTACCAGTATTTCTTTAACTGGTGGCTGATTAGGTAGTGTCAATCGCATTATCTGCAACGTGATGTATAGGGATGAGTGCAGAACCATTACAACACTTAAAACCATTAACACTGTAAACCAAAACTTACTTACAGTATATTTAAGTATGGAGAACATAACTTCAAGGGTAAAGTAAGGAGGGCTAACACCATTGCTTTACTGGTGTTGTTTATCCTATAGAATATAAGACTGTATTCCCTAACAGTAATATGTCTTGGGAGACTGCTGGAAAAGATGGTCCTTGTGTGATGTAGTAGTCTCCAAGAAACATTAATGGTAATGTAAACATTTTAAATTTGTTCACTAATCCTGTTTTTTTTTAATGTGTCACAAACTTACAGTTAATAAAACAATAAGCAATGAAAGAAATCAATCACTGAGCTATTAGATCTATTACCCATTGAGAAAAAACCTGCAATGAAAACATGTTCATGAAGACGCTTGAAATAATCTAGGATTAGGAGTCCATTTTACAATAAATTAATACAGGCAAAAAACTTTGATGGTACACAATGACTTAAAAGTATATAAAAGGCTTTCCATTCAGAGGTCATTGTTGGCAAAACAAAATACATGGCTAGTTTGTTCATCCTAAAACTTTTATAGTTCCATTTTCAACACTACTAATTACTTCAACAAAGAATTGAAGAATTTCCATTGCACCACTTTTGCAAACAGAGCCAGAGATCAAGGAGCAAGGAGATCACTGACAAAAGCAAGTGGAAATTTTAAACTAAACAGACGAGACACAACATCGTCAGCAGGGCTAACAGTCAAAATAACATTATTTATATTGCCTTCAGATTATGGGGATTAGTGCATCTTTGGTTGGCTGTATGTTTCAAACAATGGTCAAATGTTAACGATGCATTATGATACTACTGAAGGATGTTTTTAATCGACTGATAACAAAACATCATACCTGGTGGTCTAGAGGGGTGTGTGATGTCATCGTGCCTGTCTGTTTTTCCTTGTCCAACATAGGTCCCCGTCCCCGCCGAGGGGGCAGCAGGCGTCCCTGCCGCCCCCCCACTAGACTACCAGGGTGAGTTGTGACACATGGCCAGAACCTTGGTGTTTGTTCTGGGTTTAGGATACCAATCATGACAATACTCTAGTTGTAATTTCTTTTAGATGTTGTTTCAACAAAAACAGCTAAAACAAAAAGTTTCATTTGAAATGCTAAAAACCCACTGCAGGTGGCTTTTCTAACATTAGAGAATAAAATAAAATCCACACTTAAAGAAGAGTTAAAGGAACAGAAACATACAAAATGAAAGTGGTACGTTGGTACGTTGAAATAAGGCTAAATATATAAGACAGATAGTGAATAAGCTCTGTCAGACACCATTGTATTCTGCTCTGTGCCTTTACTCCTTTCCCATCTTAAAAAGCTAACCCATGGCTAAACAGCAGCTTATTTATATGAACTATAATAGTGTTTCTGAAGCAAACCCACAAGTAGTGTAGGGCAGTTGTGTTAAAGATTTGTATATGTGGATGCAATTAAGTTATGAAAATTTTAGTGTAGAGAAAACTCATGCCACACAGTGATGGTTTGAGAGAGCAGAAAGAAGGAAGAAGCCCAGCTAATGTAAGAATGAGTAAAGGAGGAGCTAAACCAGAATGTGGCTGGACTATAGCCCTATAGCCTGCAGCCATATATGTTAGTGTCAACTGGGGAACTAATTCGTATGCTGATGGGGGTGTCTTTTGAAAATTACTTCAGCCCATATAACCAGTGTGCCACACTGAACTAAATAGGATATGAGCAACACCATAATTATTTTTGCTATTGCCTATTTCTTCAAAAGCTTTCCCTAAACAAGTCAATAATACTTCTATGGGTGCTGCCCAACCTCCCCTAGGTAGATCTCAGAGGCTCCTAAAACGTGATTTTTAAATCAAGTATATTAGGTAGAATAATTATTAAGCAGTAATGCATATGTCAGCAAAACATCACAAAGGGTCTCCACATTAAAGGGATACTGTCATGGGAAAACATGTTTTCTTTCCACAATACATCAGTTAATAGTGTTGCTGCAGCAGACTTCAGTACTGAAAACCATTTTTCAAAACAGCAAACAGATTTTTTTCGATCTAATGTTGAAATCTGGCTTGAGACTCAACATATTGTCAATTTCACAGGTGCCCCCAGTCATGTGACTTATGCTCTGATAAACTTTAGTCAATCTTTACTGCAATGCTGTAAATTGGAGTGATTTCACCCCCCCCCAGCAGGCCATCATCAGAACAATGGGAAGGTAACCAGATTACAGCTCCCTGGTAGATCTAAGAACAGCACTTAAATGTAAAAATCCATGTCCCACTGCAACTCCTTTTGTAATACTGAGTAGGAGAAACAATAGCCTGTCAGAAAACAGTTCCATAGTGTAGCTCTTTCTGAAAGCACATGACCAGGCAAAATGACCTGAGATGGCTGTCTACACACCAACATTACAACTAAAAAAATACACTTGCTGGTTCAGGAATGAAATTTTACATGGTAGAGTGAATTATTTGCAGTGTAAACAGGGTCAATTATAAATAAAAATTACACCATAAATATCATGACATAATCCCTTTAATGCAAGAATGCTTGTTTACGTACTTTCCAATAAAATAAAGACAGTATTCTCTTCTACTGACTGAACACTATTTTAATGAGGAGAGAGATGTAATTGAAAAAGTTCAAGAATCTTTGTTTTTTAGGGAAAAAGATTAAAGAGTGGATTATATGTATTAAAAGGCATTACGTTTGCTGAGGAGCAGTAACCCATAGCAACCAATCAGTGGGTAGTACTGGTCATCTGTTTAAAAGCAAACCTCATATTGGTTGCTATGGGTTACTGCTCTTGGGCAAACTTAGAGCCTTTTATTACATAACTCCAATGGTCTTTTAATGACCTATTCCAATGATGATCTAAAGAAAACAGCACCAATATATCCAGCAGATCCTCAGATTTCTCACACTATGTTTGTGCCTGGGTGTGTCTAGAGCACAGGAAAATGTCAGATCACAGAGGCATGCAGATGTATTAGCTGACAGCATAGCATGCACAGGGTGTATTCTCCACTCATGACAAAACAATTTACATAACAAAATAATTTTACATATATATTTATAATAAAATTGTACAATGTCCTCTTTTATTCAAGACCCAGTTTGTTAATTTAAAGAACTATACAGGTATGGGACCCACTATACCGAATTCTTGGGGGTGGGGGTTTTCCAGATAAAGAGTCTTTACTTAGTTTGGGACTTCATATTTTATACCTACTAAAAAAATTATTTAAATTTAAAATAAACTCAATAGCATTGTTGTGCCTCCAATAAGTATTGATTATATTTTAGTTGGGATCAAGTACAAGAACAATGTTGTTATTATTACAGAAAAAAAAGAAATCATTTTAAAAATTTAGAATTATTTGATTAAAATAAAGTCTATGGGATATGGCCTTCCTGTAATTTATAGCTTTCTAGATAATGGGTTTCTGGATAACGAAACACATACTTCTGGGAATGGCAGACTTATGAACACTATATGGGCCTTATTTATAAAAGTCTGAATTTATCTGACTATTCTAATTAAAAAAGTTTGATCAAACTAGAATCCGATTGGACCGTATTTATTGTTTAAAAAAATCAAGTTTTTATTGGATTGGGGACAAACACAAAAAAATCAAGTGTGTTTGTATCTTAATTTTTTTTCGGATTTTTTTCCCAAATCACTAGATTTTTTCAGACTTTGTCATGAGAAGTTCGAATTTTTGGAATATTGACCGAAAATCTCGAAATACAGTAGTTGGATTCTCTGGCTAATTCCAGCGCAGACCACAGAAACTTCAAAGTATGATAGGGACCCTCTCCCATTGACTTATATAAACTCGGCGGGTCTGAGATGCCAGATTTTTGGATTCTGACTTTTTGCATCCATGGGGTTTAATAAATCTCCAAAAAAATCTACATTTTTCTCCACTAAAAAATAGTTTTTTTAAGCTAAAAAAAACTAATTTTTTGAGTTTTTGGCATTCGGTTTTTTATTATATAGAACTAGGTTTTGCTGGTTAAGCTTGCCTAAACTGGTGTCAAGATTTATGTATAGGCTGTAACAAATTATTACCTACTACATTTTCTAACATATGGACCATAAATTATACAGTAGGCTCATGTGTAGGGCAATATAAAACTCTATTTTCTTTATTAAGGTTCCATGGACTTGTGTAGTGCAATGTATTTGCTGCAACATGTACATCCACTTAACTTTACAGTTTCCTGCCGTATGCAAATTAACCTGATCGAAGACCTCTAACGAAGTTGCGCTAGCCATAATTGAACGTTAGTGCATCTTCGCTTTGATTGCTGAAGTAACGATATTGAATATTCACCAGCGTTCAGTGCCCTGGACGCAACTACACATTTTAGTAAATCAGCATTGTCTGAGCGAATTTTCGTCTGGCGAAGTGTTTTGATGGCTGCGAAGTCATCAATGGTGAGTTTTGCCGCTTAGTAAATTTACCCCATAGTGTCCTGCAACCTGACTATGAAACACATAGAGGCTCATTTATCAAAGGCAGAATATCATTATTTTCTGAAAAATACTCTGACCAAATCCGCACAGTTTTTTACCCTTATTTATCAATACATTTTCCCGAAAATTTTCTGTGCGGGAAAAAAACTGAAAAAAATTAAACTTTTAAGTTTTTCGCATTTTCGACCCGAAAACTCAGTTTTTTTCTGATTTTTGCCATAAAAATCACAAAATGATGTGTAGCAATGGTGGAAATTAAAAAAGGTTATATGGCACAGGTTATATAATGAATAACAGATAACATAATTAAGTTCTACAGAGCTATCTGATGTGTAAACGGAGCCTTTTCCTTTGAATGGCTGCCCCCATGGCAAACACAGCAGTTTTACCAGTGCCGGGCAACACTACATTATATTTTTATTTCTTTAAAACACTTTAATTTTTTTGGTGTTACTGTTCCTTTAAGGTATAATATGAAACCTTCCTAATGCTATGAAACAAAATCAGAAAAATGTCAGATGGTGAACTGAGTTGTTTAATATGTTTCCAAAATATTTTTGAATTGGACATCCAATTGTTTTGTCTGTGATTAGGTTTTTTTCTTTTGCTTCACAGATGCGTACCATTACTGAAGCCACAATTGTACTGTAAATAACTTCCACGTTAACTCAATTTCTTCCAGACCCTTTTATACCATAATGTGTGCAATAAGTATTCTTCACTTCAGAAGAAGACGTTTTAGTGATACATTGTTCAACATAACACAGACATGCAAATTGTTCACAGCATTCTTCTCACATATCCATAGCAAAATCCTGGCAACACATGCATTTTTATTTTGGGTTCTAGTATTTACAATTTTATAGATGAAATAACTTCAGCAAAGCTGTTTGAGATAATACTGGAACCAGATATATAAGGGAATATATTTCTTTGCAAAAGTTTATGCAAAATGCAATACTAGATGATTTAACCATAATAGATTTTAAGATTCATCAGACTTTTTTTTATGAAGGAGGGATTTTGGCTCCACTGCCTGCAGCAAATTACCTGATTTCCCCCTTTCTTTTCTGCAGTGTAGGCAATGGGGTGAATTTGTTATTATAGGGGTTCAGCTATGGTTTTCACACTGTAAGAAACACATTTTCAGAGGAAAAAAAATGGCTCTTAAATGCATTGCTTTTTGCTACCCCTGGTAAAGTGGTACCTTCATTACTTTATTATTCTCCTCAGGCATATATTACTTTCTTACAAGTACACCACGTCAATTGTTCTCAAAGTTTAAGATTTAAACAGTCAGTATAACCATTTGTTTAAGATAAGTTCAATGAATTGGAACTGAACTGAACATACTTCACCTGTTGTTTTGATTAGTAGAAATGAGCCTTTAGTTAAGGGTAGGACTCCACGTGTGATTTCCACGCGATCCGACGAGCTGTGCAAAAACGCAGGCGTCACGTCAGATGCGACAGAAATAAAGTAAGAGATGGAAATGTCGGATGAAGTTGCATCGTTGATCCAATGCAACGCAACTAACGGTTGTAGATGCAGTGTGCAGCGGGTGCATCCTACAGTCGCGTCGGATCAATGCTGTGACACCATCCAACATATGCATCCAACGGGATGCCTGCGTTTTTGTGTAGAGCATCAGATCACGCGGAAATTGCCCGTGGAGTCCTACCCTAACTCTTACACTAAACTAAACATGGCAAACGGGGAAATTGAAACTACTCCAGGTTTGCAGTATCTAGTGGAGATAGAGTGCAGATAAGTAGTGACACAGGCCACCTCCTCCTGTTAGGGATGGTTGTTCCAGCTTGGCATAAATGGCCTCCATCACACCTGTTCACAAGGGATCATCCCTTTCCTTTAGATGAGTGATCCCCAACCAGTAGCTCGCAAGCAGCATGTTGCTCCCCAGCCCCTTGAATGTTGCTCCCAGTGGCCTCAGAGCAGGTGTTTATTTTTGTATTCCTAGTTTGAAGCTTTAGTTGCATAAAAACCAGGTGCACTGCCAAACAGAGCCTCCTATAGGCTGGCAATCCACATGGGGGGCTACCAAACAGCCAATCACAGCCTTTATTTGGCACCCCCTTTTTTCATGCTTATGTTGCTCCCCAACTCTTCTTACTGTGAATGTGTCTCACGGGTAAAAAAAAGTTGGGGACCGCTGCTTAGATGTATATAGACTGTTGAGTCGTGTCCTGAGGAGTTAGTTCTCTTATGCTGGGCCACTTGCTTACTTATTGTTGGTTGACTCTCCCCAGTGTATAGATCAGTGCACTCTTCACTACATCAGACAGCATAGATCATATTACCTTTTTTTGTGTTTTGGTTGTACCAGTTTATGTCTCTGGATGTTGCTTGGTTTGAAAAACACAATCATGTGATGTTTACTAAAAATTCTTGAACATTTCCAGCCACATATGGCATAATTATGTTGTTTCAGCTAGGGGCTTCCCCTCTCTGTGTTGGTCTGATCTTTTTGCTTGACCTTAATGTTTTGACAAAGACCCAATCTGGGTATGCACAAGGACTCCATGTTTGGCCCTTGCAAGGTAGAGTAGAAGGTTACCAGCATGCAGATAATCCTCTTGCATCCCTCTCAGACATTTTGCCGTACCCTACACCCCCCACCCTCCAATTTAATTTTTTCCCTGTAGTTACTTTTTTGTAGATGAAACTGTTCAATGGCTATAACCATAATAGGAAAGAGCATTATGACCCTCCAGACTTTAATTTAGTCACATGAAAACCCATTTACAGCTCAGAATCCTGGGGATGCAATTTCACACTCACATATATATAGAAGGGCCTTTGGATTCATTGCAGATATACCCTGGACACCTTTACGTCCATGAACTGCTATTGCAGTTGGAGGTTGTGTACTGGGAACATTGGCCTGACAATTGCAACAGGTTTTTTGTAGCACATAAAGCAATGCCAGAGGAAGTCAATGCCTTGTGCTTTTATATGGTCACATAACTCCTCGGTAACTAAGAATTGCTTTAGAAATTACAGTAGGGGGGTACATTATCCACAATATAAATATACACATTATAAAAATCCCTTAGAAAGGAATAGAAAGTGGGTGAGTTTTTCTGTGTTGAGATCTAATTTCACACTTTAATAAATCTAATATTATAATATTTGGAAATGAGGGTGGATCCTCTGTTCGAGGTGAGGATAAAGGCTTCGTCAGCCTAGATTAAACTACATTTATATGATGCACACAGATTTATTTGATTCTATTGGCAGGGGGTAAGTCTTGTGACTCGATGTATTGAATTGTGGATTTATATGATGCAAACATGTTTGATTGGGTGAAATGTTTACTGTGTTGTTAATAATAATTAGATAATATCTATAAAGTTTAGCAGTTTTGAACATTCATATCTGACCATGAATCATCCCATAATAAATGCCATAAAACAAAACGCCAAAAATATTATAGCATAAATATTCACAAACTTCATTTGTCGCCAGAAAATTCGCAACTCGCTAAAATTACCGCTAGCGTAAGCTGGTTCGTCAACGTAGTTACCGCAAGTGATTGCAATGACCTCTGAGTGCATCGCGGTTTAGTAAACTTAGTCAAATATTCTGGCAGAAAAATATTCACAGTGATAACATGCGGAAACATATCATCAAATTTACCGCGCTTTAGTAAACAGATCCCATTGTTTTAGCAATGCTGTGTGCATGCAACAAATCATATTTTGAAAATCCTTTTTTGAAAGGAAACAAATTCATTGTTAAAATAACGTCCCCGCTGGGACACAATACACCATGATACTTCTTTTTGCTGCTTATGGTTGTTTCTTCTGACCCTCCATTTAAGCTTCACATTCCAGTAATGCTATTGAAGCCATGGAAAAAATGTTTCTCTGCATTTGTGTCTTATTGCCTTCTATTAAAAACAAGGCCTTAAATGCCACTGCCATAAATTATACTAAACAGTATAGAGCGTATCCAGATTTCAGATGTATGTTATTCAGAGAACAAAGCAAGCTCATTAGCAGCTTCTTTGATGATCTCAAAGTCCACAGTCCCATGCCACATTCACAAAAGGCAGATGTAAATTCTGCCAGATACTTTACTTTTATTATGATGTCTTTTTTAGAATCATCTTGTGCCCATATTGCTGTACACTTTCTCGCTTATGGTTGCCAACGGGAAACGAATGATTACAATGTCATATTTCTTAGTTATTAATAGCACAAGGGATCTATACACTACTGAATATTTATTATTTGAAAAAAATGTTGTGGAATGATGCTTCAGTTTAGAGTCAGAAAAAAAAGCGTATTATATTTTACCTTAGTTCATACAAATTTATGAGCAAATCTGTGGATTAGGTAAAGCCATGATGCTGCATCGTCTCGTGTTATTGCCATGTAGCTGACCAGGTTGCCCATTGTAGCCATATATGATCTAGGAATGATCTAGGTATGGGAATAAAATTATCATTGCTGACATCATAGATAGGCTACTTCTAGAAATTAGCCTTCATCTGACCATCTTGCAATTTATATTGGAGCAGAGCCAGTAACAAACATTACATTTGTTTAGCCTTGGATGAGGGTGTAGCTGGTTTCAGCCTGGAAGGTGTCTTTCAATCACTATTCCTAATTACACCACACATTGAGTCCTATTACAAGTATTATACTTTTCAAAAATGGTCCAGATTATGGGGCAGATTTATCAAAGGTCGAATTCCGAAGTCATGTGAATTTTTTCATTTATGAAAAAAACGTGAATGTCTAATATATGATCGAGTACGAAAGACCAGAAAATTCAAATTGAATTCTAATTTTGGCTGAATGAGTCGCATGACTGGGCAGTAAATATCAGTGGCTATACTATGTTTCGGAGGGACAGAGGCAATAGAAAAGGAGGAGGGGTTTGTCTGTATGTTAGGCAGGATTTAAAAGCTCATATAAAGGAGGAGGTTATGTTAGAAAATGAGGGGGCAGAAGTCGTATGGGTGGAGTTCTTCACCAATTGTAAAGAATCCAGCAAATTAATTGTAGGCGTATGCTATAGACCCCCTAATGTAAGTGAGGAGGAAGAGACAAAGCTCCTAATGCAAATAGAAAAAGCTGCTAGTTTAGGTAAAGTAATGATAATGGGGGATTTTAATTACCCAGATATTGACTGGAGCAACAGTACTGCTAGATCAGTTAATGGGAACAAGTTTATAAACTTATTGCACAACAATTTTTTAGCACAGGTTGTTGAGGAGCCTACCAGAAAAAATGCTATTCTTGATTTAGTGATCTCAAATGACCCAGAACTTATAGCAAATGTGCAAGTCATTGAACCCCTGGGTAATAGTGACCATAATGTTATATATTTTAATGTCTGGTGCAAAAAACAAAAATATACTGGTGCAACAAAAACCATGAATTTTGGAAAAGCTAATTTTAGTGCCTTGAGGGCTGCCCTACAGAGCATTGATTGGGGCATTAGGTTTTCAGCTAAAAACACAGAACAGAAATGGTTGTCCTTTAAAATTATATTAAATCATTACTGTTCTCAAATTATTCCCTTAAGGACTAAACGTAGAAGCTCTAAGAATCATCATGTGTGGCTTAATACAGAAATAAAGAAGTTAATGGGAAAGAAGAGAAAGGCATTTAAAAACTACAAATCTGTAGGGACAGAAGCTGCATTTAATGAATATAAACACTGTAATAAATGTTGTAAATCAGCAATCTGGAAGGCTAAGAAAAGAAATGAAGAGTTAATTGCGGTGGAGGTGAAAACTAACCCTAAAAAGTTTTTTAAATATATTAATAGTAAAAAGATGCAGGTTGAGAGTGTTGCTCCATTAAATAATGGTACCAATATGGTTGTAACAGATACAGATAAGGCAAATGTGTTAAATCAGTTCTTTTCTTCAGTGTATACAATAGAGGAGTCTGGGTTCACAGGTTCACTTAATAACTGCACGAATGGTTCAGCTCAATCTAGTCAGTAGCTGACTCAGGATATGATTCAAAAAGCTTTAATACAAATTAATGTAAACAAGGCTCCAAGGCCTGATGGCATACACCCCCAGGTTCTAAGAGAGCTTAGTTCAGTTTTAGATCAGCCCTTATTTTCGATTTTCTCAGATTCACTGTCATCTGGTATGGTGCCTATGGATTGGAGAAAAGCTGATGTTATTCCAATATTTAAAAAGGGATTACGATCTCAGCCTGGCAATTATAGGCCAGTAAGCTTGACATCTGTGGTGGGCAAATTATTTGAAGGCTTGTTAAGGGATCACATTCAAAATTTTGTCCTAATAAATGGCATTATGAGCAACAATCAGCATGGCTTTATAAAGGATAGGTCATGTCAGACAAATTTGATTGCATTTTATGATGTGGTAAGTAAGATTCTGGACAGTGGGGGGCAGTAGATGTGATCTATTTGGATTTTGCCAAAGCATTTGATACTGTGCCCCACAAACGACTGCTTTCTAAACTAAGGTCTGTTGGGCTTAATGAAGTCGTTTGCACGTGGATAGGAAACTGGCTACAGGATCAGGTACAGAGGGTGGTTGTTAATGGGACATTCTCTACTTGGAGTAAGGTTCTTAGTGGGGTCCCCCAGGGCTCAGTATTGGGTCCACTTTTATTTAACTTGTTCATTAATGTCTTAGGGGAGGGTGTTGTAAGTAATGTATCAGTGTTTGCAGATGATAAAAAATTATCCAGCCCAATTAATTCCATCCAGGATGTGGCATCCTTGCAACATGATCTTGACAAACTGGCAATCTGGGCAGCTAAGTGGCAAATGAGATTTAATGTTGATAAATGTAAAGTCATGCACCTGGGATGTAAAAATTTCCAAGCCACTTATACCCTTAATGGGACTGCACTAGGCAAATCCATTATGGAAAAGGACCTTGGAGTCCTTGTAGATGATAAACTTGGCTGTAGCAAGCAATGCCAGTCGGCAGCATCAAGGGCAAATAAGGTCTTGAGCTGTATTAAAAGGGGCATAGAGTCAAGGGAGGAGTAAGGCCCCATCCAGAATATGCCGTACAGTTTTGGTCTCCATCACTCAAACAGGACATTATTGTATTAGAGAGGGTACAGAGAAGGGCAACTAAGCTGGTAAAAGGTATTGAAAATATTATCTATGAGGAAAGACTGGCCAAATTGGGGATGTTCACGCTGGAGAAGAGGCGCTTAAGGGCTATTCCACACGGGGAGATAGCGACGCGTTTGCGGTCGCGGCGACAAAGTATTTTGTCGCCGCACGAGGCGATGCGCTTTTCAACAGTCGCCTGAAAATGCCTCGCCAGGCTTTTTCAGGCGACTGTTGAAAAGCGCATCGCCTCGTGTGGTTAGCACAGGCGTTTTAACATAGGCGCCCATACAAAACTGTCGCCTGCGCCGGTCGCGGCGACTGTCGCGGCGCTTTGACGCCGCGACCGCAAACGCGGCGCTATCTCCCCCTGTGGACTAGCCCTAAGGGGTGATATGATGACTATGTATAAATATATAAGGGGATCATATAATAATCTCTCTAATGCTTTATTTACCAGTAGGTCTTTCCAGCTGACACGAGGTCACCAATTCCGATTAGAAGAAAAGAGGTTCCGCCTAAATATTCGGAAGGGGTTTTTTACAGTGAGAGCTGTGAAGATGTGGAATTCTCTCCCTGAATCAGTTGTACAGGCTGATACATTAGATAGCTTTAAGAAGGGGTTGGATAGCTTTTTAGCAAGTAAGGGAATACAGGGTTATGGGAAATAGCTCATAGTCCAAGTTGATCCAGGGACTAGTCTGCTTGCCATTTTGGAGTCAGGAAGGAATTTTTCCCCCTCTAAGCCAAATTGGAGAGGCTTCAGATGGGTTTTTTTGCCTTCCTCTGGATCAACTGGCAGATAGGTAGTTAATAAAACAAATTTAAAAAAAAGGTTGAACTCGATGGACATGTGTCTTTTTTCAACCTTACTATGTTACTATGTAATTTATATGAAAAAAACCTTGAATGTCAGGAAAGGCAATTAGCATATTCCAATAGTTCAAAGGACCTCTGCCATTGACTTGTAAATTAGCTCTCACATTCGAATTTGAGTTGGTGAATTAAATTCGAATTTGGACTAAAATAATATTGGATTTACCATTCGAACCTTAATAAATCTGTCCCTATGTGAACTTTGTGTGTAAGGGAATCTAACCCCAAAGCGATAGGTAATTTAGACAAGGAATGTCTATTTATTTTCATATTAACAGTTTCATGTTCAAACAGGTGGTCAGTTAATGCTACTTGCTGATTGGTTGCTATAGTTCATGAGACCCCTTTATTATATAATCCCAGAAAACAAATATTTCATGACAAGGACAGTATCAGGAACCACCCTAAATAAGTTTCTAAATTGGTTTAGATACACGTTATGGTACTTTCTTACTTTCATTTAAAAAAAAAAAAAAACAACCACATTAGAATCAATGTTGCCAGTATTTCGAAACACTTTGATGCCCCAATACTATGAATAATTCCTACAAAAATATAGGCATGTTTTGGAAACCCATCAACCTGAAACTTTGTTTTAGGCTATGATAAAAGTTATATCAGGAGAACAGCATTTATAACCTTGCATGGCAGTTTAACAGAAGGTTTATGTTAAATCCCTTTATAGTATGTGTTATGCTCACTGGTAGTGCTTTGATGCATATACATGAGTTATAATCTGTATATTATGCAACTGGAAACTCTTCTCATTGCATATGGTAATGATTAGCACAAAAGCAAAAATACTTACAGTATGCTTCCGATGAAATATATAAAATATCAAGCAAAGCAGCAACTGTGTACTATAAAGTCAACACTTTCTCCCATATGATACTGGTTATAAGGGATGTGTTTTGCTTCCTTGCTCTTTGATCATCTACCTTGCTTAAACTACTTTTGCCATTCTTTAGACAGAATTGTATCCATTTTCGACCATAGATGTTGTTGCTAGGCAAAACTGAATCACTCAATATATCATATATATTATATTATATATATATATAAAGCATGTAACTCATTATTTTAAAATCCAGATTCATATTTTTTATGTGAATTCAAGTTTAAACTACTTTTGCCATTCCTTAGACAGAATATTATCCATTTTTGACTGTAAGAGGCAGATTTATCAAAGGTTGAATTTTGAATTTTTAAATTAAATATGTTTCTTTTGTGGAATTTGACTAGAGAATAGTTACAATTCTATTTGAGTTTTTAAAAAAATTCTAATATGATTTTCGAAATGTATCATGTACTGGCCCTTAGGGGGCTTTCTGGGATCAATTTGGAGTTGTTTGCAGCCTTCATGAAAATCAAAATCGGAATCACTCAATATATTACACAAAGCATGTAACTCTTTATTTTAAAACTCCATATTTATTATGTGAATTCAAGTTTTTTGGAATGTTGCTTCACATGTTGTTTTTGTATAATTTCTTAACATGGGCAAATTTAAGGAGTAAGTAAAGACAGGAAATTGCATAACCTCTTGCCCTACAGACAATTACGGTAGGTTGTTAACAGTGGCCGTGTGTTTTTAGGAAGCTATTGTTAGACAGTATAGTACCTAGAGTTATGCAGCGAGTTGGAGCCCCAAAATAGCATTGTTGATATCTTGGGTTGGCCACTTCTACAGACTTTCATGTGCTGATTATGGTCCATATGTTGTCTGACATCTTGATATTGTTTTATCTGATTAATGACACTAATCAGATCACTTCAAATCGGAACAATGTTGCCATATTCAGCCATAATTTTAAAACTAATATAAAGTATATATGATTGTTGCTACAGTGAAACTAAAACACTCAATATAACACACAATGGATATGATTCATCATTTTGAAACCAAAGATTTTCAGACTTATGATACCCCACTGTTTTGAAGAAACTGTGGAGATAGGAGATAAAAAACAACATATAGGGGGTTATTTATTAAAGTCCGATTTTTTCTGGTCAGAGTTTTAAAGGGGAAAGCATAGTTTTTTTGCAGAAAAAAACTCGAATGTTTCATAATTTATTCAACCCTGATGCTGCTCAAAGTCTGAATAAAAAAAGTACTCCATCTCAAACCGATACAGATGTTGAAGTCAGAGGCAGATGTCCTGTTTACTATCTGAAGATATCATGATCTGCTCTGGGTTTTGTACAATAATCCCATTAATTTGTGGTTTTCAGGCGATAATACAAAATTTCTGAGTTTTCGGTTGTCAAATCCAAACAAATCGTACAATTGGGATTTTTTCACGGTTTAATCAAGTCTTTTCCTACACCAGATTTTTTCAATGTAATTTATTGATAAATACAGTAAAAATGTTGACAGGAGTTTTGAATTTTAATAAATAACCCCTGTAATGTAGCAATGCCTCAAAATTATACCATTCTTGAAAGAAATTGATTAAAGTAAATCTGTTCCCCATAATACTGCTGCAGATCAAAAGCTCACATATTTTTTCTTAACTGTTTCCAGACTGTCCATCACCTTTCAGTGGAAAAACCCTTACCTGCCCAAAATAGCAGATACACTGTCCATAGTAAGAAATATGTGGGAAATGGAATATAAGACTATATGATGACTACAGGGCCTACATCCACAGTGTGAAATAATTTTATCCCTAGAAGACTTCTATGCAACACCAGCGCTGGTCGAATAATATTGATATGCGCATGCTTTTTTTTTTTTTTTTCTACCCTTAAAGGATCTATGAAGCTTCACTTACCATTCCACTACCTTTTTTGAAGACCAAAAAGTTACCTACAGTTACAAAAAAACAAACCTAAGAGACTGATTGAGACCCAACAAATAAAAAGCTTCTTTAAAGAACCACTAGAACTCAAGTTCAAATATGTGATATCAGTGTGTTGAATCCTTTCTCTCTGCAACAGCAAAGGCCCACCTAGGAGAGAGAGCCCCATGTGACATATGCATGCTCTATCAGTTGAAGATCTGAACACACCAGATCTGACTGTAGCAAGGGAAGACAACATCCTCTGTACAAAGAGTGGTACAGCTCCAAATAATATTACATTAGATATGGACAATGTGGGACAGCCTGCAGTATCTAGCAAGCACTAAGCACTTATAGAAAGTGCGTGACCTGGAGTGATGAATCAGGTGGAAGAGAGCGGCAAAGATAACAAGTGTCAAAGCCTTGTTTTAGTTCCAGTGTGGTGACACTGGTGGTCACAGTTGCCATCTTGGGAGTCAGTGAATGGTCAAGAAGTGACAGCAGCAGTTTACCAAAGACAAGTTTCCATTCAAGTACAGATGAAGCCACTTGGATTTGTGAGTTAAATGCGTCATGACTCAGGGGTAATTGAAGAAACTGTGTTATCTTAAGTCATCTTAACTCATTTAATGCATTTAACCTTTTCATTAGCATACCAAAGCTCCATTGTTCACAATGGTGAATGCTTTAATTAGATGGGAAGTTGTGACGCAGTTTTCTGTGTTAAATGAGATAAATGGGATATCTGTGTTTAGTTATTCTGTGTCAAACAGACAAACCAAAGTGGCTGCATCTGTATAACTAAGTTGGGTTCTGCATTAGCAGACAAAGATCATATCACATGACACTGTATCAGTGTGAGATCTGTATGAAAGCACACTGATAAATACACATCGTAACACCCCTACTTGTTCTCATACTACAGAAAGACTTATTTAGCATAAATGTATGGTTTATACTCCAAATATGTATATTACAAATTCTTCCATTTATGTTACCCTCACTTAGTACAGATCTAAGGAAATTGTATTTGATATCAACATGTTTGCAAATAGCGAGAGCTATTGCACCTTGATTGTCTTTAAACAATATTACTAGCTCACATTGACATTCACTGTTAATTTATTTGAGTAACTGTACAAGGTATAAACTCTCCTGTGTGGTTAGCAGCCAATGCTATGTATTCAACCTCATAGGAAAGCTTCTTCTGTCATTTATGTCTAAGGCATCACTGTATGCCTCAAGTTGTATGTTTTCTTTACATTTCCTGTAGAATACTGTAACTCAAAATCAATAGTACCTTTCAAGTACCTGTTTAGCAATAGTCCAGTATTCTTCATTTGGTTCTGAAAAGTAATGTGACAGCTTAGTTATCACCCATCTTAAATCTGGTCTTGTACATATCATGACATAAATTAAACTGCCTACTAGTGATGGGCAAATCTGTGCCGTTTCACTTCGCCAAATAAATTCACAAATATACCAAAAAATTCGTAACACGGCAAACAATTTGCAAAACGGACTGAAGTCAATGGGTGTCAAGATTATTTTGATGCATGACAATTTTGGCGTGAGCAACAATTTTTATACGCGCAACTATTTTGTCCAAATGCATTAAAGTCAGTGGGTGTCTGAATAATATTGACGTGCGCTAATTTTATGCGCACAATCATTCTGGCGCTAAACAATTATTTTGGTTGCAGTGGATTTTTTGGCAGTGAATTTTTGCTGCAGTTTTTCAAATTTATTCGCTAGTAAATTCAATTGTGAATACATGCCTGGCAAATTATTTAACCCATCACTACTGCCTACTACCTCTGGAGACCTTTTGATTCATCTTTAGCATTTCACCAGTTTGTTTAAAATGAACACCTAGAAAATAAATCTCATGACTAGCAGCAATAATAAGATCAACCCATATCAATAGTATTACTCTTTCATTTCCAGCTTGTTGGATGTATACACAATGGTCTACTGAATTCTGTACAAATTAATTTGTGTATAGGTAGCATTTTATTCCAGTTTTGACCTGACTGTTTAAGACCATGCAGTGATTTATTCCTCTTGAGATTATCATTTGTTTCAGTTTTGATCTTGAATGCCTCTGGTTGGTCCATATAAACCTCACAATCAATTGGGGCATATAAATAAGCTGTTCACATCCATCTGATGGACAACAAAATTCTACTGTACTGCCATTTGCATCAAAATGCATATATAATAAAATGTCTCTGTGTAATCAATTCCCTTTACTTGACTGTATCCTCAAGCAATATGCTTTGCATGTTTCAGATCTATCTGCAATGCTTTTATTGCATAGACCCATCTACCCCATAATGCATTTTTACCTACTGGTAGGGTGTTCATTATCTTTTAGTGAATCTATTTAATCTTTCATTAAAATGAAGCAATACCTGTGACTGGGGTGAATCTATGACGTCTCTAAAAGTTAGTAGTACATCATGCAACAGTAATCAATGTTTATCAGTATCTGATCAATACAATCTGACTTTAGTATATACTCATCTAAGTACTGAGGGGCTTCTCTGTCCCTTTTGGGGTATCTTGTACAATGGTTGTCCTGTATTTGACCATTATCATTGCCCTCTGCACTCTCACCTTCAGATACAGAAACCTTCCCCTGCCCCTGGGAAAGTGTCTCCAATTTGCCTCAGAGGGTGAAAAATGCCTTCAAGAGGGAAATTGGACAAGTCCCTGGTTCAGCTTAGTGTCTCTGGATAAATGTTTTATCACCTATTGCTAACAAATGCATATTTTGATATGTAAATGATTATTAACACAGCCCCTGCTACTCAGATTTCCTCTTCTGGAATATCTTTGCAATGCTGGGGCCCATTTATCATTGGAGGACCATTAGGCCGGGTGGCAACCCTAACTGCAATACAGAAAGTGTGCTCTACTATTACATTTCATGCACAATATATGTAACAAGTGAATGGCACTTTAATAGATGTTTCATAGAATATAATAGAACTTCGAACACATTTTCCAATATTTTTAGAACTGATATATGTAAATGTAATCAACATGATTTGAGATTTTGGGGCATTTCTTTCTATAATGGCCCAAAGGGTCTTGCTCTTGTCCCCTTTGTAATACAGATACTGCACTAAATGCGTGCATAGAAAGATAGCCATATGTATTAGCATGGGTAATCCTTTATATAACATTCCAAATGAAATTTATTGTAAGAACATATAATCCAAACAAGATCATTGGGTATTCCTACTTTAGAAAGGAAGCAGCCAAATCAAAAGATAAAGAGTGTTAGGAAATGATCCCCAACCAGTGGCTCACAAGCAACATGTTGCGCACCAAAACTTTTAATTTTGCTCCCAGTGGCCTCAAGGCAGGTGCTTATGATTGGATTTCTGTATTGGATATGACATTTCGAAGGCATAAAGACCATGAGTACTGCCAAAAAGACCCACCTGTATTCTGCCAGTCTACACAGAGGCTACCAAATAACCAATTACAGCCTTTTTTCAAGCTTGTTTTGCTCCCCAATTTTTTTATATTTAAATGTGTAAATGGGGAAAAAAAGGTTGGGGATCCCTGGTATTAGGAAATATAGATGAAACAACTGATACATTGTATGGTAGACTTGCAGTGTTCAGATTACGGTTTTTGGTAGTTCTGTACTTTGTACTCTGGGTCATTAGCCCTAATTACTGTTACAGTTATACAGTCAAACACTAAAGGGTTCATCTGTAGGCTCAAATCAAACACATTTTATTATTATTTCTGATAACACAGTATTTCCATTTCATCTTCTCCTCTTTACTGTACTTCCTCACGTAGGCAGGATTGATTCTGTAAACCTGGGTTATCCGTTATATAGAACATATATACAGTATTTGCAGAGGGACTCATATCTACTTAGAGACAGAAGGGAAACATACCGTAAATAAAAGGTAAGTGTTAATTAATTACTCCAAAATACAAAAACAATTATTAAAGGGATTTGTCATCACATAATTGCAATTTTTATTTTAAGGCTGTTTAAAAGGGAAGTACATTCCCTTTTCAACATGAGGTCAGTGAATAGGGCTTGTGCATAATATACAGCACTTTATGCCTGATGTTTTCTAGGACAAAAAAACGAAGATACTCTATGTTAAGCTACTCCATGTTTGGTACTTGAGAGGTAGATAATTCACTTACCAGTGCACAGATAAACTGAAGTCTAATAGTCAGCTTCACAAGGAGTAGCTTCAGACTCCCTATTTAGCTCAAAGAATAACAAAAAACACACATTTTCCTGATAACAAGCAAATAATATGTATAGCAAAAACTCTGTTCACTGAACTAGAAAAAGCAGGGTATATGGCCACTTTAATTTCTTTTACAAGTGTTTAAAATGTTCTATTTGTTTCTGCCATTATGAGATCGAATTTCATACATTCATATTGTTCATAAGTCCAATGTATGTATTTGTTTCCATATGGTTCATTTCCCAAAGAAATGCAAAGCACTAGAATGGATTCAAAACTGAACACGCATTGATGCTATTCTCATACCCATACATGCTTCTACCAATTTGTGTTTGGCATGTTCTGTTTAATTATGTGCTAGCGATTTGCATTCATGGACAAAAAATGACTTGCATAATAATCATGAAAAGCTATGGCAGGCATTACCTTAAAAACAATAAAATTCTTGGATAAAAAAATTGCATTATGAGAATTTACAATTTGAATCCACATTTCACTTGCTTTATAACTAAGCTTTCCTATATTTTACACAATTTTTAAATGAGCCACAGCCATTTCAAGCAGCAGTCAGTAAATGCTAAAGGATCAGTAACGCCAAAAAATAAATGTGTCATATGTAATTAAATATAATATATTGTCACCCGGCACTGGTAAAAATTGCATGTTTGCTTCCAATGGCCTGTTAGAATCCTTAGATGTTAAAGGGTTACACTTAACTAAACTTGCTAAAGATATGGAGGGAAATCCCTCTGTGATAACCACAGAGCAAAAACTATAACCGAGCCCTACTCCCTGTCTATCTAAGGATCTTTTTGGGCACCATATTTAGAAGAAATTTGCAAAATGGAAACTTTTCTTCTCAAGAACAGTTGTAGCATAGTGGAAAGGAGCTTCTCTAACATTGTGTGCCAATTTATATTCTATTGTAGAGTTAAAAACATAATGGCAATGCAATGTTGCCTTTGACTCCAATTCCATCACGGTGAAGGTTTGTGGTTTCACTAAATTTTCATCAAAGCATAATATTTACGTCTGCAAATGCAATGAGCAAAGTTCAATTTCAATTGTATTTCGTTAAGTATTTTTCCTGCAGTGCAGCATTTTTCCCAGCACCACTGAAGTCGCAAGGGGACGTAGCCAATATTAATTCGCCTTGTGAGTAACATCTGTGCCTAATTCTTTAGGTGTCACTGCCCTGTGCCTATTGAGACTGGGTGCAAGGGCACCCTCTGGAAATAATAAAACTATGTTTATAGTTTAATGCACAAACCCACATTCCATCACTCTACTGCAGTGACCAAAGCTTTCATGCCTCACATACTGCATTGAAAGTAATCTTCTGGTAATTTTCTAGCACCATCTGATGGCAAAAACAAGAAATGCTTTGTGTCAGATAACATAATAATAACGTGTGAATGACTTCCAACAATGTTGGTCTGTGCACTCTTTAAAAAAAGTCCCTTGAGGGCAGGACGGATCAGTTATTCATTCAGACAAGCTTTTGCTACTGTGGTCTGTCATTAAGGAAAAGGAAGTATATATTTAAAGATAAGGGTCAACTATTTTTTTTCTTCACAGCCAAAGAACTGTTATAGCTGTCAAGTTATTTGCGTCTTAAAGGAAAGGAAACTCATTGCTGTCAAAGGAAACTCATTGCTGAATTATTCAGCTCATAACAATGTTCTCTTTTTGATGGGTGTGTGGACACATTTTCCTTTAAACACTTTTATACACGATTATTATTATTATTGTGTGAAATATGTGCAGTGTGCCTATAGTTTTTACTATATGCGCCGTTGTGCAGGAATCATATTTAGAAACAGTCACTGTAATTGCTTCACTTTTAATGTGGTTCTGTACTATTAATGTTATATGTGAAAATAAGATTTCAGAGCACATTTGTGCCAAAGCCTTGCAAATGAGCGAACAAATACAAGAAGTCCTCTGCACTCAACAAATTAACATTATATTTAAGACATTAAGACATTTTGTGCATACAGCTACTAAAAAAATGCCCTCTCCTTTAAACAAAACAGGGATTGTTTGTCCATATATTGCAATATATTTAAGCTAGCCAACTAAGTCATCTCATATCTGGCCAGTCCTACGCTCAATTTTCATCAGATTCATTAGGAATTCTATTACTTCATTTTACATTGTATACAGGGACTACGTTTTACCTGCAATTTACTTGCTGCTTTCAAGATAAAACTCCTACACTTGGTTGCCCTTATTGTTATATTGTTAATGTAGCGCTATAGTAAATTGAGTGCACCGTTCTCTACTATGAGCTTCATCCCCTATACTGTGCTCCGGGTGAGACCTTATTTATTCAGGGGTAAGCCCTCTCAATGGTGTGAAGGCAGGGTGTAGTATAACTGTAACTTGGTGCAGGGTACAATAATTGGGCACCAGTGGGTTTTATAATTTAACCAAAGAATATATTTATTGAACAAGAGAATCCACAAAGGGGTGTACATGAAGAGCAAGCAGGATCATACAGCATCAGGGATAGGTATATACTCACAGCACCTTTGGTCAGTATCAGTCCCCGCAGGGAAGAGAACATATACAGCAGCGACGAGGTTAAACCAGTTCAACCCAATATCAACAATTCTTTACAAATGTGAATATACGCAGGTTTTGGATATTCGGATATTGCAGGTGTTGGATATTTGGATATTCGAACAAGTCAATGACCCTTAACACACTTCAAAATCTAAAAAGGGAGAAGTACAATATTCTGGAATGGCGGTCGCAATCCCCCGACTTCAATATCATCAAAAATCTATGGGATGATTTGAAGCAGGCTCGGCAGCTATCATATTTAATTTATTATGTCACTGCTGAAATACTACTGTTTCCATAAAGCATGTTATATATTAAAAGGAAGCTGCTACTTGAAAGCTCAGCCAATGATAAACAAAACTTTTTCACATGACTGTAAACCAGTAACTTAAACCATTTGAAGCAACATTTATAATAAAGACGTTCAAACAACTTTAAATTTCCCGCCCTATGCAAATCACTAGCGCAAGATCACTAGCGAAGTCGTTAGACGCCCAGGATGAAACTTCGCATTTTAGTGAATTAGTGTATTCATGTCGCATTTGCGCCTGGCGAAGTGGTGTGATGGGTGTGAAGCTGATGCTGGCGAAAAATTTGCCCGTTAGTAAATCTGCCCCATAATCTTTTGTCAAGCAAAATTTTCACCTCCAGTGGGAAAGGAAAGTTTTTCCACTTTGCATTTTGATCCACTTAGTAAATAAGCCTTAACTTCATATTCCATCATCCTTTACATTATTTTACACTTAGCAGCCCTATACACATACAATTACAAATGGAACACACCAAAAGCAATGTGCTATAATTGTGGTATTAACTGGAATCTCAACACAACATTTGATGGTTATCTCCCTTCCACATATGTAAAGATTGTTTTCAGGAACTAGTAAATACCAGAAATTATAGAATACTGCTTTATGGTGTTTTTCTGGAAGTTCTATATGGCAGTGATTATAGCAACAGAGAATACAGATTACATACACCAAAGTTGAGTCTTGCATATCTTTTGCAGACTAAATTTTTTTGCTAGATTGCACATTTTTGCCTCCTATGCCAAGTACTGTCTATCTACTGCAAGTGCTCAAACCTCCACTCTCAAAATATGAAAGTTACCTTTAGCCCTTGGAAGAATTTGAAACAAAAACCTTAGCTCCTCATGGACATTTCTAAATAATTGTGTTACTGTAGAATACTTTATTGCCCTGCAAGCTAATGAGCTACAAGCTAATGATTTCAAGTTTCCCTTATTCTGGAAAATAAACCCTTTGATATTACCTAAACCAAGCCAGAGACATTTTTTCTGTGATATTTATGAAGGAAATGATCATTAAAATGAATAGCTTGGAGCATGGATATGTGTTCAACTACAAAATCTGAGGTTAAAAGAAGTTCATGATTCTATGGTAGTTCTTTTGTCGGGATGCAAAGAAGTCCTATGGTTGCCATCTGCTGTTGCATGAGAGTGTTGCCACTAATGAATGGAACATTAATACTTACATTTCTATATTTATGTAAATTATATACAAAAAAATGCATTTCCATTAAAAGACACATTGCTTAATTGAATTCCTTCCTTTTATTTGTTTTATTATTGCTATGATGGTTTTTCACAAAAAAAACAGCACTTGGCACTGTTTGCACTGGCTGATTTCCCTAACAATTAACCTTGACACAACATTCTTTTCTGTAGTGATTTTTGTCAGCTAAATCAGAGCAATTTAGGAAAAAAAAGTGAATGTTTCCAATTATTACGAGACTGTTTCAAAAACAGGCAGTCATGCGTCATTCGAGATCACTGCATTTCTTCAAAGGTATTCAGCATTTATGATCATCTTCATAATCCGTGTGTTCCGCCCTGTACAGATGTAGTTCTGGGACATAGAAGTGGTCTATGCTATAATTATTATATAATAAATTACATATACTTACAATTTCTCTTTGAGGAACAAAACAACACAGTTTTTCCTGCACTGTTTACAATAAAATTGGTAAAAAAAATGGTGTATTTAAAACTTCAAGCTACGTTAATTACATGCCATAAGAATGTTTAATGTTACATAGGAAACCAGCCAGGTTCAATGACTTTTTTCTAAAAAGAACTAATCCTAGCAACACAGCAACACATAATTCATTTTTATGAACAAATGCTAGTTGCAGCAGAATGTTTCGATATCTTATAGTGCTTGAATTTTCTTAATTTGTATTAATGGAAATCATAGTCTATATGGAAAAAATATAAAATACATTCGACAAATTTGGCTTTCAAATCATGCAGAATAAAGTTTCCCAAGCACTGAAACAGCTTCACAAAAAGTTCAGCTTATCAACGTACAGTATAGTAATTTATTCCATATCTATAGTCCTCCAAAAGGTAGCCTGTGGCAAAATATGAAATCATTTGTCTGCCCAAAATATTAAGATGTGGCAATATTGCCAAACTGACTCTTCTAGGACCCACCAACAATACTGATGCAGAGCCCTCTTTCATAACAAATGAAATGCAGACAGTCCTACATGTTATAATTATTATATGTCTATGCTGTAATGTAAGCAGTGTCGGACTGAGATGCCAGGGGCCCACCAGAAAGCCTTAGACCTTGGGCCCACTAGAAAACCTAAAACCGTGTGCCCACCAGAAAACCTTTAGACAGTGGACCTTTCCAAACTTTGTTCTCTTAGTCTTATATATATACTTACAATATTCTCCCATTATTAAGTTTTTTCCCAATAAAGAATTAGGGGAATTACCATGAAATAGGCCAAATGTTTAGAAACGAGAGGCCCACTGAAACCTGGGCCCACTGGGAGTTTTCTTGGTATCCCATGGGCCAGTCCAACACTGAATGTAAGCAATAAAAGAGATGCTGGACCTTGCCCTTGGCACCATCCCACAATGGTCTGAACCCACCAGTAAATCCTCTGACACTCTGGCAGGCCAGTCTAAGAGAACATAAGAGAGTAATCCTCATATGTAATAAAAGGCAATAGGTTTGCCCAGGAGCAGTAACCCCTAGCAACCAATCAGATGATCAGTAAATGTTACCTGCTGATTAGTTGCTGTACTGTACATGATAAGAAGTGTAGCAAACCCAGTTGGGCTGTTTTGCCACCGATATGGATTCATGCAACTTACATGAAGTACAGGTACTGTTTTATTATTATAGAGAAAAAGGAAATCATTTAAACAAATACACATTATTTGCTAAAAAAATAAAGAGATATTTTATTTTTTTGTTGCATTTGGTGCAATGCAAATTCAACAATGGGCAATGTGAATGGCAGATTGATTGGTGAGACACTGTGGGCAGGGAGACCAAAGTGTTAAAGGGGTGGTTCACCTTCACGTTAACTTTGAGTATGTTATAGAATGTAAATTCTAAACAGCTTTTCAATTGGTCTTCATTATTTATTTTGTATAGTTTTTTTAATTATTTGCCTTCTTATTCTGATTCTTTCCAGCTTTCAAATGTGGGTCACTGACCACATCTAAAAACAAATGCTCTGTAAGGCTACAAATTTATTGTTATTGCAGTCAATTAGAAAGAGCTATCACAGGTGTTCAATTTTTCTTTTTGACTATACAGTATTCATTGTTATTGCTACTTTTTATTACTCAGCTCAATATTTGGCTTTTTATCGTTTGTACCAGTTGTGGTTAAACCAAGCGCTGGCACAAGAATGCTTCTAGCAGCTGGTCAACTGACGATTCTTGGTTACACTGAGCGCTGACAATTTCTTTCTGTGCTTCATAAACAAACTTTTTATTATGCATGACATGACTTATGTTCTATAAGATCCCTTTGGAAACTTTTATAGAACAGCTGAGCCAATTCTTTGTCGTATGAGAAAATGACTAAACACTAATAAAAAGTTCATTAGGGTATCTATCAAAAAGGAAGCAGGAGTTATTTCTAATGATTTATCGCTCAACAGATAGTGAGTAAATCTGTCTGGTGTACATTCATGTCATGTCTTATTTTTGTGACAAGATTTTGAAGATTCTGCAGGGAATTTAGCAGCTTAGCAAATATTTATTCTAAATTCACCAAAGTATGCACTTTTTGAAAGTATATTAAACAAATAGCCACCAACAGTAGAAGTCACATATATGCCATTGGGCTAAACTTTGTTTCTAAAGTGGTGGTTCACCTCTGTGAGAGATAGCAAAAGAGAGACAAGGTGTTGCATGACCTCCTGTAGTAGACACTCCAACCTCCCACCCACTAGTAAATGCCAGAGCAGGGCCGGAACTAGGGTCAAGCAGAAGAGACACCTACCTAGAGTGCAATGATTGGGGGCACTGGGCAGATACCTCTTGAAGAGCATTCCACCTACCCCAAGTCCAGGCTTTCTTGTCTCTGACGGCTCTCTGCGCCACTCCTGTCTACTGTGTGCTGCCCTGTGTAATCACTATGGGGCATATTTAGCAATGGTCGAATTTCAATTGAAAAAACTTTGACATTCCAATTCAAAAAGACCAACTGAAATTAAGTTGAAGTTCTTTTTTGGTCAAATAGGTCTGTTTTCGATCGAATAGGTCCATATTTGGCCGGATTCGAATTGTACAAATCGAAGGAATAGTGCATTTGACTCCAAATAGATTCTAGGAGGTCCCCCCATAGGCTAAAACAGGTTTTGGATGGCGAATGGTTGAATTTTTAAAGAGACAGTACGGGGCAGATTTATCAAAGGTCGAGGTGAATTTTCAAATGAAAAAAATTCAAATTTAGAGCTATTTTTTGTGTACTTCAACTAGGGAATAGTCCAAATTCGATTTGAAAAAAAAGTCAGTGGGGGAGTCAACTGGTGGACTTCTGGAAAAACTGGAAAAACTGGAAAAACTGGAAAAACTTTGAATCGAATTCGATTGAATGCGCTATTCCTTTGATTCAGACAATTAAAATTCTTTCGAATACGGACCTATTCGATCGAAAACGAACCTATTTGACCAAAAAAAAACCTTCAACTTAATTTCGCTTGGTCTTTTTGAATTTCAAAGTTTTTTCAATTTGAAATTCGACCCTTGATAAATATGCCCCTAAATGATAAATTTCGATATTCAATTTTTTTTTAAATTCAAATCGAATTTGGACTATTCCCTAGTCAAAGTACACAAAAAATAGCTCTAAATTCGAATTTTTTTTCATTCGAAAATTCACCTTGGTCTTTGATAAATCTGCCCCTATGTATATGCATGCTCGTAAAGAGGGGGGGCAAAGTGGCCTGCCTCTGTGGCAGCTAGATAAACATTTCCTTTTAACTGGTATCTACTCATTGGCAGATCATTGTAATTGTTATTATAATTGCATAATTGTAAAAGGCCATATTACTCACTGCCATTTGATATACATACTAACATAGAGGTTAACGTGCACTCTACAAGATTAGATTATTTCTTTATACAGATCAAGGGGCCGATTCACTAACTTCGAGTGAAGGATTCAAAGTTTTTTTGGGCTACTTCGACCTTCGACTACGACTATCGAAAGATTCGAAGTAAAAATTGTTCGACTATTCAACCATTCGATAGTCGAAGTACTGTCTCTTTAAAAAAAACTTCGACCCCCTAGTTCGGCATCTAAAAGCTACCGAAGTCAATGTTAGCCTATGAGGAAGGTCCCCATAGGCTTGGCTTACTTTTTTTGATCGAAGGATATTCCTTTGATCGTTGGATTTAAATCGTTCGATCGAAGGAATTATCCTTCGATCGTACGATCTAACTATCTGCGCTAAATCCTTCGACTTCGATATTCGAAGTCGAAGGATTTCAATTCCTAGTCGAATATTGAGGGTTAACTAACCCTCGATATTCGACCCTTAGTGAATCGGTCCCTTTTTGTTCATGACAACAAAATGGAGTTGCATTTTGCTATAAAGAAAAAAGAAAAAGAACATGGAAGGAGTATCACCGATTACATTAGACAAGTTAGCTGGCGTTAACTTGGGCAAATGCACTTTAGGATGATTGCAGGGACTTAAATAGGGAGTTTACTGAGGCTGCAAACACTGGCCTGGTTACGAGATGACTTAAATGTGATATGGCAACAGTTCCATCCTACATGCAAGAGTTGAGACAAATGGATGGATAGAGGCAGTGAGATTCACAAACTGGTAGTGTTGTTTTTAAAATGGAAAGGAAGGTTGTCTAGGCCCAAGGTTATATGCTGGTCATGTCAACAGTTTTGTAGGCCAGTCACTGTTACAATCGGTATCCCAAACGCAGAAACAACAATAAGGTCACGGCTCACGTTTCTGCCTATAACAGCTGCCTTTCACATTGGGTGGAGCCCTTCACTACTGCGATGCCACCAGGACATAAACTGAGAGGACCAAGGTGATGGTTCCGGGCAGGCAAGGGAACCAGATTGTGTGACTGGAGGAATGGGGAGAGGGGCGGTGTAGTCATGGAACAGGCCGGTTAAACCAACAGATGCGCAGTACAGAATCAGGAACCAAGAGCCCAGTAAGGATAAGCAGGTCGGGGTCAAACCAAACAGTAATGCAGTACAAAAATGGTCAACAACAGGCAAAGGTCAGCACAGGCAGTGAAACAGCAAACGTCAAGAACAGGCGAGGGTCAAGAACAGTAAATCGTACGAAGTTCACGCCTAGGAACTATATGAAATAGATCTACATTGGGCAATAAGTGAGTGCAAAGCAGGGGTTTTTTAGACAGCCTAATGGCTTACACTGATCACCTGTGGCCAGGTTAAGAACAGATGAAACAAGCCATGCTGACTTGCAATTACAAGGAAAGCAATAGGACCTTAGCTGTCTGCTCACATTGGGTAGAGATAATGCAGACAGCATGGAAACACCAGGTCACTGGGTTAACACCAGGCAGGATGTTAGTCTCGGCTCTTTTCCAATGGCTGTTTTCTATTGCTTTCAGAGATTGCAAATACATTGCAAATACATTGTTTAAGAGGAGAAAGGTGGATTATTATTTTATATAGAGGTGGATAGACTTTGCAAATTGAGTCTGACACTTTAACATTTTTTAAATTTCCTCATGACTAGACATTTAATACTGGCCAACACAATACTGCAGTAATGACTTTGAAAGTGGACTATTTACTAACATTTGAATTTCATATATTTTTCTCGAATGTGTGTTTTTACTATACTTCTTTAAAACTCGAAACATTCATGATTTATTTGGTGTACAAACCTCTAATATAAAACTGTGCCAAGTAAAAGTTGTTGAGGTCCCATTGAAGTCACGCAACGTATATCGTCACTTGAAAAGGGATCCATGTGATCCCAAATATGTTGTGATTCGATAAATTTGTTTGCAGCCGAGTTTTGTGCTCCATCCAAATCCACGTTGGTCATTGGGAGCTGCGTTGATCCCGAGGTTTTCAGTTTTGTTTTTGTTTTTTTTTTGCTAGTAATTATCTGAACAACTGGAAGTTTTAGAGGCTTTAGAGGTTTTTATCGTTCAGCATTTTTTCCCATTCATTCTTTTTGCATTCAGATCATTTAATAACTTTCATAGCATTCATGGTTTTAAAGAAAATATGGGAAAGCACCCCTTATTTGTTTATTCTGTGCTGTGAACACTAGTATTACTGAGTGAACTTAGAGACACCGAGAAAGCTGCTGGACACTACATCTGCCTACCACAAACATTAATATCAGGAATGAGTTGCGTTTGTGAAATGTGTTGGCAGTTGTGCTATTACAAATGCAGTACATGTATAGAATTCTATGCTGACCACAATCAATGTGGAATGTAGAATTTAGCTTAGAAAGCTGAAATAATAAGCTCAGCAACAAGATCAATCAATCACAGCATGCAAAGACTAACATTGAATCTTCTTCATTGACGCTGGAATATTTGAATTACACAATAATGTTTATTAAAAACACATCTGTTTAACCCCAATAGCATGATCAATCTTTTGATGAAGATTTTCAGTGACAGGCGTAATCCTGTGTTATTTTTATTTCTATCTGTTCCAAAAATTAGAAATAAGTTCAAGGGAATAAATATACAAAAAATATTGCATAAGAAAGCAGTTCGGGTTTTTTTAGTTAATATGAACCCACCACACAGATCATGAGTTGGCAAGGTGAGAGAATTGGCATTGAGCATCGCGTTTATCGGCATATAGTGTACAATGAAGTTGTTAGGCTAGATAAAAGTAAGCTTCTTTAAAGAAATGTGTTTTATGAGATTATTTAAAGACAGAGAGTTTGGTTGAAATTTGGGTAGAATATGTGAGGAAATTTCAGAGACGGGTCCATGTCCTTGCAAGGTCTGCAATGTGAGTATGTAAAGAGGTAGTGAAAGAGATGTAGAGGATTAGACCAGTAGAGGAGCCTTGTTTATTCCGTCTTTGTTTTCTCAGCATCGATAAGCCTTACCCAAAAGGGACATAATTATTAGATGTAAGGAGTGAAGGACAGAGCAGAATTAAGGATAATCCGAATACTCAGGGCATTGGGGAGTTGGCATTGATGGACACTTCTGTAATCAGAAGATTTGAGCATTGTCAGCTTAGAGATGATAATGAAAAACATATGAATTGATTAGTACCAGTGAATACCATCAACATATGCTCAATATTGTATCCATTTTAGGATTTGCTATGGTATAGCAGCAGAAATAATTCCCACGGATTTCAAAACCATGTAAAAATATTTATTTAAAGATCAATGGCTTGGTCTACAATAACTATTTTTAAAAACTAAAACAAAATACTGAACTCCTAAGCGTTATAAATCATCAGAGATTAACTAAAAAGTCATTGGTAGCCAAGGTGTCCTGGTTTCACATCCAATGCTATAATTAGTCATGTAAGCAAGCTTTATATATCCCATAGTAATGCTAGACTGCAGTATATGCCCAAGCTATTTTTCAATATAAGCAGGTAACTGTACCTGCATACAGTACATCCCATTATAGTCCTTGATGGGACATGCTCAGGGCCCTTCCTGGTACCTACCGGGTAATAATGAAATGCTGAGTTCTTTAATGGCTGCTTGTGGGACACTGGAGTGAGTGGAGATGTACTATACTGCTTTATTGCAATCCTGAGAAATACATTCTCACACTCTCTAAATGACAAATGTTTTTTCTTTCCTTGGCAAAGATACTGTGAGAGCCAGTTACCTAATCTGACAAGGATGAAATTCAGACTAAGGATTGGAATGTCTTGTCATTGCTGCCTGATTGATGGAAAAGAGGGCAGGGAATAGGTATACCATTTGTTTTAGTCTTACTGTTACAGTTTGTTTGGATTATAATTTCCCCACAAACATCTGTAAAGTGTCTACGCCAGAGAATTCTTTGATCAGATCTGTTTTTTCTATCTTAGTGTTTCACAGCACAGGAAATGTTCCAGTTATTTTGTATAAACAATATTACAATGGGAATCTGTAGATTCTCCAGGAAGAAAGAGCAGGCGCAACTTCGCAGCACTTCGCCGCACTTCACCGCACTTCGTCGCACTTCGCAACACTTCGCCAGGCGTATTTTCGCCAGCGCTCTGCAAATTCACTAAAATCCGAAGTTGCCCACAGGGGTAGCGTAAGTCTTCGAAGTTGCGCTAGCGTTAATTTGCCAAGCGAAGCGAAGTTTCGCTAGCGATGGTTCATTTACATACGACGCGAAATTCAAATTTCAATGGAGGAACGTATCACCACTTCAAATGCCTAGAAAACCTTCAAATCAGCAAATAAAAATTTTATTTTGCCCTACACATGTGCCCACTGTCTAGGTAAGTTGCCATGAGTCAGGAAATGTAGGGGGGAAGGAGGGGAGCCCCAAAAATATTTTCAATCTTTTTCAGCCTATCACCCATCATGTAGAAAACACGCCAGCGTTTTTTGGGACTTAGAAAAAAATTTGACTTTTTTTGAAACAATCCCTATCTACTCTATTGTGCTTCTTTCGCCAGGTCTGAGGTGGCGAAGGAAGTCTAGCGTAAAAGGTAGCGTTCAGTACATTGCGCAAGTTAGTGAATTTGCGTAGTTACGTCGCTAGCGAAAATTCGCCTGGCGTAAGGGTGCGAAGTAACACTAGTGAAATTATGCCAGCAATCGTTAGTGAATTTGCGCAGTAGCGAAAAATGCCAAACGCTAGCGAATTAATGCTAGCGTTCGGCGCTTCGGCGCTTAATGAATTTGCGCCATAGATTCTTATTTGAAGTGAAGTGTGAATTTTAAAAGCCTTAGTCATTTTTATAATAGCTGAATAACACTCTTGCATATATGAGACCCCACCAAATAATAAATGAAAATAAATAATAAAACCATCCAAATGCTACCTAAAATCCTAAGGGTGGCATGCACAGAAGCTTTTACCTTAGTAATTCATGAAATCTGATTCTCAGTTTGTCTATGCTTTCTACTAATGATTTGAAATGAAATATATCACAGTTAAGTCTACAGCAGTGATTCCCAAGCAGTAGCTCATGAGATTCTGCTCACCAAACCCTTGAGTGTTGCTCCCAATGACCTCAAAGGAGGTGCTTATTTTTGGATTCAAGGCAAGTTTTGGTTGTATAATAACCAGATGTACTGCCAAACAGAGCCTCCTGTAGGCTGCCAGTCCAAACAGGGCTACAAATACTCAATCACAACCTGTGATAACCTGTCTGGAGTTGAACCAGGGCCCTGGTGTTCCTGTACAGTCTGTATTGCCACTGCTCTATGCAAGCAGACAGCTAAGGCCTTTGTTGACTCCTATGGGTAAGCTTGATATTGCTACGAAGAATGGCTTGTTTGTGTAAGCCATTTGACTGGCTATAAAACCCCCTACTCTGCTCTGACTCATTGCCCAGTATAGGTCTATATACCATAGTTCCTGGGTGCGCTTCTAAGTTCCAGTATTTGGTTTTGATCCTTGCCTGTTCCTGACTTTGCATTCCTGCTGTCTGAACTGACCCCAGCCTGTGTTTGACTATTCTTTGGATCCTGATTCGATGCTGCGCTTCTGATCTGTATTTGACCTTGGCCTGTGACCTTGACTATGCTTCTTCTTCCTGGTTTGGTACCGCATTGTCTGTTTGGTATTGACCCAGCCTGTCCCTTGACCAAGCTCCTTGTTCCCTGTCCTTCCTATATACGTTATGACCCAGCCTGTCCTTCCTATATACGTTAGGGTTCCCTTGCCTGTCCAGGGCTTCCCCCTTGGTCCTCTCACGTTAAGTTCTGGTGGCATCTGAGAAGTGGAGGGCTCCTCCCGAAGCCAAAGGTGGCTGCTATAGGCAGAAGTGGGAACCGAGACTGGGACCTTGGGGTTTGCTATGGGTTTTGGAATACCATACGTTACACAATCCTTATTTGGCATTGGGAATTGTTATGCTCGTTTTGCTCCACAACTCTTGTTACATTGGAATTTGGCTCACGAGTAAAAAAAACTGCGCTAGCGACTGTCTCTTTCACTGTTAGTAAAATGGCAATGTCCCTGTGGATTCGATTTCTGGTGAATTTTTGCTAGCAATGGCCACTTCGCCCTTTAGTAAATCTGCCCCATTAATGTTTCAATCTTCCTTTGGTTCGTGCATTCTGCTTCTCTGCCACTGAGAGTATAAATGTCAAATTTCCAATTTTCCAGCAAACGATCCGCCACACTTCACTCAAGTTCGCCAGGCGCAAATTCGTTACCAGTATGCTAATTCGCTAAAATGCGAAGTTGTGTCCCAGCAGCTGAACGCTGGCAAAGTTTTGCTAGAGTTAATTCATTAGCGCAACCATTTCTGCCAAGCAAAACTTTGTTAGTACTCTTACGATTATGTTAGTTGAATATAGGTCGTATGGAGGTCTTTATTAGAGATGTTAGTGCAAATGCTTGAAGTGGCCACTTTTTATTATTATTAGTGTTCAAAAATAAAGACAAAAGTGATCTTCTAATGCCCTAGACATGAGTCCATCCTAAAACAAATGTGGCATGCCCCTCAAATGGTTGGGAAAAAATGTTAACACAAAAATATTTAATAGTTAAGACTTTTGAAGGCAATCCCGCTTTATGACTTTATGACTTTCCGACATACAGGATATGATGTCACTGATATCGGATTGAGGAGGATGTAACTTCATCTTATCAGTTCACCAGGTCTAAGGTGGCAAAGGAAACTCTGGCGAAAGAGGTAACGTTCTGCAAAATTCTAATTTAAGTGAATTTGCGGAGTAACAACAGTTTGTCTGAGCCAAAATGCAAAATGATAGGGCGTGGAAACGGCACTAGCATTGATCTCTTTCTCCAGCAAATTGTCGTCTATGTCTGTTAGCAAATTGGCAATGTCCCTGCAGATGAGATTTCTGGTGAATAATTTGCTAGCGATGGTCACTTTGCCCTTTAGTAAATTTGCCGCCATGTGTTACGTAAGGTATCCCAAACCCAGAGCAAACCCAAGTTCAAGGCCTCTGCTCACGCTTCTACCTATAAAAGCTGCCTTTCGCTTTGGAAGGAGCCCTCCACTACTCGGATGCCGCCAGGTCTTATAGTGAGAGGACAAAGTAGAGACTTCTGGGCAGGCAAGGGAACCAAAAGAAAACTAGAGGAATGGGGAACAAGGAATGTGGTCGAGGGACAGGCTGAGTTTTTACCAAGCATCTCCGCACCACTAGACCACCAGGTATTCTAACAGTATGGGGTATATTTATCAAAGAGTGAAGTTAGAGATCACCACAGTCCACTAAAGTGAAATTTTGCCACTCTCCATTCATTTCTATGTTATCTGTAAAAGATTATTTATCATTGGGTGAAAGTGGAAGTTCACTGTTTGATAAATATACTCCTATGTGTTCATGGGCACCCTTGTTATGGTTTTGTTTCCCACACCTGATTTTCACCTTCATGAACTTGCTTTTGCCATTTGTCTGCCCTTATCAATATCTACAGATTATCAATAACACTTGGCTGCCAAGACCATGGTAATATCCATGTTTTCTCTAACATTCACTCGAATGAGTGAATGAGTGTCTAGCCTTAGGGGCCTAGTTATTATGCTGTATAAAAAATGTTGTAAAATGCTGTGTAAAATACATGGTGAACATATAAATTTGTGCTTTTATTTTATGCTATGTGAAAGCCATATTTTCGCCATTATTTTACACTGCTTCAGAAATTAAGTTCTGGCGAAAGTTAAATGAAAAAAAATGGCGAAAATTGCAAATGTTGCAGCTATGGAGAATATAGCATATGGTTCCCTGACATTATTTATGAAAAGGACTAGAAGCTTTCCAAGTTTTAACCCTTGGAAAGTGGGAGAAGATACTGACACAAATCTACACAAATATCTGTAAGCTCACTTTTTTGACAGTGCAGTGCAGTGCAGTACAGAGATGTGAACCTACTTTTTAGCTTCCAAGTCACTACAACCTATACCACTATACTTTTTCTTTGAAGCAGTCTTTACTAGGGAAAATATTTTGTCTTTATACATTTTGGAACTTTGGATATGCCTGCCTTCATTATGGTTTACGTATCATACAGCAAAACTAAAGGAACCTTATACTTTTTATGTTTACTAGTTTTCATTCAGACTAAGCGATAAAAAATGCTGAATTGTCCCTCCTCAAAATCTGAACTGTTAATTATATTGATATTAAAGTAAATAAAGTGACCCATTTACCCACAGCCTAACCCCTCCCGGATCATGGATAGTTGCCCCTTAATTAGAGTCTAATCTGGCGCCTTGCCTAACCAGCACTAAAATTGCACCTATTTTAATGATGGTTAGGCAAGGTCTCCCAATATTTGATAGGTGTACATAAATACTGCCAGCCCATCACCTCTTATCTATCTGTCTCCCTGTTCCTAACCCAGTTTTAATCATTGCACACAGTATACATACAGTTTTTAATTATTTATTAAAAGTCACGTTTTAACCTATACACTTGAGCTCCCGGACATAATACTTGGGAGGGTGCAGAAATATGAGTCAGTTAATTTTTTCTTTTTCTCTATGTGATTTATTTACTTGACCTTGCACACCCTCTACTGTTTTTCATATCAGATGGGAAGTGCTCCCCAACATTTAATTTTTACACTAAGTTCTCTTTCATAATATAAATATACCATACCTTGGTCTGAACTAATGAGTTTCTAAACAAAAAAGGAGCTTTTAATAGCATTAGCTTCTGAGGTATATAAAGGACGTCAAGTTGTCTCTTGTTATTTCTTCTTATTTTCCCTTGTTGCAAATTAGTGAGATGTGTGTGTGGCCTTGCTTGGAAATATTGTGGGTAACCTTGGAATACAGAAATGAAACATCAGTGTCCATGTTCACAAGTCCAGCTGACAAAATCAAAATACTACATGAAGCCATACATTCTGAGAATTTGCAACAGGTTTCGTTTCAGTAGAATAGTCACTGCTCTTTAGTTTACAAGAACACATTCTGTTATTGTCATTACCAAAGCTCCAGCTAATTTTCCAATACCCATATAATGTGATGAACCAACAACTGGGAAATAGACCAGTATTATGGGATGGTTGGTAGGGATAGGCGAATTTGAACCATTTAGATTTGCCAAAAATTGGCCGCCTGCAAAATGTCGCCGACGACCATTAAAGTCTATGCGCGTCAAAAAAAAATTTTGTCGTGCGGAGAAATTGACGCACAACGCCATACAAATCTATGAGCGCCATTTTTTGGGCTAAACAAGGCGAAAAAATTCGCCCATCCCTAACGGTTGGTCAATACAAAAAAATGGGCCCTTTAATGAAATATAACATGTACCTGCTGGAGGTTTAGAACATAAATGATAGTTTAAGCTGATATCCTCTCCAGTATCCAAATGGTCTTTGCATCCCTGAAGCCAATACTGTATTTCCCTTAATGCCCAAGCTAAATAATTCCATTCAGAAGAGTGCTGTACATACTCTACATGTGGACATCTTTTTATTCCATGTACCCCTTCTCTGCCAGGAAGTTATCACAGAGGTTATAATATAATTATACCTCTTCAAGAGCAAAATGTATTTATTTTTTATGTACAGGTATGGGATCCATTATGTAGAAACCCATTATCCAGAAAGCTACAAATTACAGAAAGGCCGTCTCCCATGGAATCCATTTTATCCATAATTTTTTTAAAGGATTTCCTTTTTCTCTGTAAAACAGTAGGGATGCACCGAATCCAGGATTCGGTTCGGGATTAGGCCAGGATTCAGCCTTTTTCAGCAGGATTCGGATTTGGCCGAATCCTTCTTCCTGGCCGAACCTAATCCGAATCCTAATTTGCATATGCAAATTAGGGGCGGGGAGGTAAACCACGTGACTTTTTGTCACAAAACAAGGAAGTAAAAAATGTTTTCCCCTTCCCACCACTAATTTGCATATGCAAATTAGGATTCGGATTCGGTTCGGTATTCAGCCGAATCTTTCGTGAAGGATTCTGGTGTTCGGCCGAATCCAAAATAGTGGATTCGGTGCATCCCTATAAAACAGTATCTTGTACTGGATCCAAACTAAGATATAATTAATCCTTATTGGAAGCAGAACCAGCCTATTGGGTTTATTTAATGTTTACATGATTTTCTAGTAGACTTGGTATGAAGATCCAAATTAGGGAAAGATCCATTATCTGGAAAGCCCAAGGTCCTGAGCATTCTGCATTATAGGCCTATACCTGTACTGGGAAGTATGTTTTAATTTCTTAAGTTGTCATAAAATATATATTGTATCATAAAATATTACCTTATAAAATATAACCAATAACAGAAACCATAGATTCTGTTTCACGGAAACAACATGTAGAGAACATCTGTCTCCCAAATTCAACGAAACAAACCCTTGTGATGTTGTTTCTGATATCTGAAGCAGAGTTATTTGCTTGAGTGGTCACCCTGGATTTATGTAATTAATACATAATAATAAATAAACATTGGTTCGCACTACATTTATAGCATATGAAAAAATGCACAAAATACACACACAGCCAGTGTTAAGAACCCGAAAAAAGCTTCACATCATTTACATGGACTTGATAATACAAAAACAATACTCCAAATAATAAATTTTCCTTATTCAGTGTAAGAATTTTTAGTCTTAAACATTGCCTCTATTGTGTGAGCAGTTCAGAGAGAGCCTCTGGGGGGTACTTTGACCATTTGAAACTTTCCACAAGTTCATGTTGTTTCTGTCTTTCAAATCTACCACAAAAAAATAAGAAAAATTATAAACCTATCATAACTATTTGCAATACTCTCTGGGTAACTACATAAACCAACTTCTTCTTGCAAAGCTGACTGTCTATTGTTTCTTTGCCGCACGCTGTCCTGTGCACTATCTTTGTTTGCAAATTTCAATGAGCCAATGCTCTCTCTAGAAAATTCCCTGTGAAAATATTGCTTTGATTTGGAGTCTAAGACATAGCCTTTGGCTTTCTCCGTCTAAGAGAAGAGAAAGCTTAAGGCTAAGCCAAAGGCTCACTGAACCTGAAGTAATTATAAAAAATACATAGAAAAAACACCAAGGATAACAAATATATTTAAAAAAAATGTCCAGGTATTATTAAATCTGTCATAAAAATCTGACATATTATTTGTTCAAAAAAATATAATTTGTGTATTTCCTTTGTGTAACAGGAGATGTGAATAGTTGTCTTGGTATTTCCCAGAAACCCCTAAAACCAGTTAGACTGAGTGAAGGTCATGGCCCAATTGAAGGTCATGGCCCAGTTATTTCTCCTACTTTACATGGCTGTCACCCAAACTATTTATGAATTCAGGAAACAATGTCTAATTCTAACATGATCACCAGAATATTTTAGTGTCATGTAGAGTCATTTGGATTTATAAACATGGCAAATTTTAGCTAGCTGCCACCTGTGTAAAACCAACTTTGTAAACCAAGCAGAAATACAATTACTTGTATATTTTATTCTTTATAGTGGGGATTCAACATATGACTTTTTACATTTATTGAACTGAGACAAGGTACCCTCAATGTTTCATTCTCCTACTGGGGCCTTCACTGCAGGTACTTTGGCTCAGTTCCAGGTACTTACACCAGGGGGTATATTTATCAAAGAGTAAAGTTAGCGATCACCACAATCCTCTAGAGTGAAATTCCACCACTCTTCATTCATTTCTATGGGATTTTAAAAGAGTATTTATAAAGAGAACAACAAGCGGAGAAATTTTTCTCAACCTGGAACATATACATTAACAGTATCCCTTTACCACTTAGATATTAAACTACTCATACCTTCATAAATACAACGTGGTATGATATAGAAATTCTAAGGGGCAATTCACTGTTACAAGAAACAAACAACTATGTTCAAAGTTTGCTTCAAGGAACTGGACCAACAACGAGCTCACCCCCCAGGAGTCACCGTACTAATAGGCTTTTGACATCTTATCTAAGGTAAATAAACCTAACCTGTTTTGATTTTGAATTGATCTCGGAATTTGATACATAACAATGTACAATTACGGAAATGTAATGTTATTAATTTAGTTCTGGTTTAACTTTCTTCCCTTTTCTATGTTTCACTTTCTTTACTAAATACATGCTATTTTGATATCAACAATTACTACAAACCATTAATTGGACATACAAAATGTCCAAGAAATGTATAATATGCTTTAAAAACTAATAAAAACAATTTTCCAAAAAAAAGGAGTATTTATGGGTGAAAGTGAAAGTTCATCCTATGAAAATCCCATAGAAATTAATGGAGAGTGGCGGAATTTCACTCTAGCGGACTGTAGCGATCTCTTTGATAAATATACCCCATAGCATCTGAAACAATATTTATTTAAATGTCAGAATTAGCGATGGGCGTTATTTATTCGCCAGGCGCGAATTCCTGTGTTTCACCACCGGCGAATAAATTCGCAAAAGTGCCACAAAAATTCGAATGTGCACCGGCATCCAAAAACGGCTGCCAGCATCCAAAACTAGATGCCGGCAGCATTTGGTGAATTTTTCGGGACAAATTTGCCCATCACTAGTCAGAATTTAGCAAATCTCAGTTAGTCTTTTGCCCAGCTGATCTGAACCTTTTCTTCACAGCAACTCTTTAGTTTCGAAGAAAACCAACCTATTTTTTTTTTTTTTTGTACAATTAGTTGTTACACTTTTTTTGTAAATATTGTACCTTAAAGGAATAGTAACGCCAAAAACCAAAAAATTAAAGCATTTTAAAGTAATGAAATTATAATGTATTGCTTTGCTGCACTGGTATAACTGGTGTATTTAATTTAGACACCCTAGTATAGTTTATATAAACAAGCTGTTGTTTAGTCATGGGGGCAGCCATTCAAAGCTGAAAAAGGAGAAAAGGCACAGGTTAAACAGCAGATAACAGATAAACTCTTTAGTATACAATGAGATTCTTCAGAACATGGGCTCAATTCAATTCAATGCGCTGAATGTGCAATAAAGAAAAAATGTGCTTACCTGCGATATAGAATGTGCTATTGACCTAATTCAATTCATTGCAATATGGAATTTAGTGAATGCGAAAAACATTCAATTTAGCGGTACTATGTTATCGCGTTTTATGTTTTGGATCCCAACACCGCAACTTAACACGTGAAATTCTACCTTCTTCTACAATTGCATAAATACAACATATGTCAAGTTCATAACTTGTTCTTTTTTTCATGTGGAAAATAAATTCCGGTTACTCTCTTAAGCTCCACGTTGCCTAAGCTTTCTATCAACATCTTCTATTGGCTCATCACAACCAATCAATGCTATAAAAAGGAGTTGCTGTTCTGGAAAATTTGTGGCACTGCCTTTGCCATTCATGCTGCAGTTGTTTTCATGCTCCAAGTCCGCTATTCCTGTATTACATGCCCATGGGGCTGATTTATTGTGGTAAGACTGTCAGGATGCTTAAAGAGCGTATTGGAATGCACAGGGTGAGTATCAGAGCTGCCTTGACCCAGATAGAGAGGATAAGGCCAAAAGTATAAAACAGGACATTGCTCAGCAATTGGTGGCCAAGCATTGGGCAGAGGCTAAACATAGCCCGGCAGCAAGAGGCAAGCGAGTCAAGAGTGAGTTTATTGTCATTTCATCCATATATGTTTGTACAGTACACAGTGAAACGAAACAACATTCCTCTAGGACCATGGTGCTACACACAACATAGATGTACCGGACAACAGACAAAAAGTGCAAGTGCAAAAATATGCAACTCCTGCAAGACAGAACAGCATAGTGCAGGGACAGGACAATACAGTGCACACTCAGCAAATGTAATATGTTAAGTAAATAATGCTAAACGTCAGTCATGAGGGGTGTATCATTGTGATATGATAGTAGTAAGATTATGATAAAGAACATGATAACGTGCAGATGTGCTCACAGAGAACAATTGTATCCAATGGCTAGTTATTTATACAATGGCGCACAGTGGCTGTGTAATGTTGTGGTATATAGTAAGGTCAGATGGAGTGTGTGTGTGAGAGAGATCTGTCTGGCCCCTGAGTATTCAGGAGCCTTATGGCTTGGGGGAAGAAACTGTTACACAGTCTGGTAATGAGGGCCCTAAAGCTGGCCATAGACGCAAAGATCTGATCGTACGAATCGAGGATTCGTATGATTTTCGGACCACGTGTGGAGAGTCATGACATTTTTCGTCCAGCGGAGATCGGTCATTTCGGACAGGTTCAAAGATTTCTGTTGGCTGCTGATAATATGCCTGCATGTATTGCCGATCATACGATTTTCAAAGGGAGACTGTCACTAGCTTTGGTCAGACATAACTTTCGTACTATTGCCGTCAGGGGCAGAACATCGTCTGATCTGTTCTTTTGTACTTTATTTGATCGGAATGGTTAGTGGCAGGTTGGGAGATGGGGAAGTCCGATCGTAGGCCGATTCGTATGATCGGATCTTTGCGTCTGTGGCCAGCTTAATGCTTCGGGACCTTTTTCCAGATGGCAGGATTGTGAACAGTGAGTGTGAGGAGTGTGTTGGATCAGCCACAATGCTGGTGGCTTTACGGATGCAGCGGTGTAAATGTCAGTGATGGAAGAAAGAGAGACACTATCACTACTTCACTATCCTCTGTAGGAAGTCCAGAACCCAGCTGCAGAGGGAGGTGTATAATAGGCATGCATTTAGATGCATGCCTATTGAACATGTACCAGCCAGAGCGAGAGGTGGAGATTTTGACAATGCCCTATTGAAGAGAGAGGCCTATTGGATCCATGAGCTGGACTGTATGCCACCCAAAGGGTTAAATGGGCAGTTAGTACTAAACTGCTTTCTAACTTGAGACGGTATTCTCATGTAATAATGTGCTTAGACAGATTTAGGCTTTTTGATGTATATCTCTCATTGTAATAACAAAGTAACATTTGTATAATTTTGCAGGTTTTTATGGACTTTCTTTCAATGGATACTATTGTTTCACGTATTTGGGCACATCATCCACAGGCAAACAGTGTCGCCCTGTGGTGAAAAGTATGTACTGCATTTACTGTATGTTTATACAAACAAATGAACTTTTTTCCAGTAAGGCTTTTACTGCCTATGACTTCATATTTGACACCAATTTTGAAGGGTATTTAAGTATGCACTTGTACACATGTAATTTGTCCTTGATAAATGTTGGATATGCAAAATACATTTATTTTCACTATAAAAGGAGTGTGGGTCCATTTGCTATGCTATATATGAATATATACATATATATATATATATATATATATATATATATATATATATATATATATATATATATATATATATATATATATATATATACATGCCTCAGTCATAAAGGCGAGACAGTCAGTAACTTTCACTTTACATTCAACACTTTGTACACTGAACTCCCCACTTTCTCTCTCCCTCCTCACTATCTAATTGTGCTGCTTGTGCATGGGCATAGGTATCAGGGCCCTTATTCTGTCACATAAACATTTTGGGAGAAATCAAAGCTGCCTTAAAGGAGTGGTTCACCTTCAAATTAACTTTTAATATATTAAAGAATGAACAATCCTAAGCAATTTTTCAATTGGTCTTCCTTATTTATTTTTAATTGTTTTTTAAATATTTGCCTCTTCTTCTTCTGACTCTTTCTAGCTTTCAAATCAGGGTCACTGACCCCACCTAAACAAATGCTCTTGAAGGCTTCACATTTATTGTTACTGCTACTTTTTATTATACATCTTTCTATTCGGTCCCTCGGCAAGATTGCTGAAATAGCAAACTGGAGAGCTTATGAATTAAAAGCTAAATAACTCAAAAACCACAAATAATAAAAAATGCTAATTATTTCAATATCACTCCCTACATCATTCTAACAGTTTAATAACAGTGCTTACAATATGATGGCTGCCTGCTTGCTGTGACTGTGAATTCCAAGACTGAAGGCAACAATATTTAAATCATTTATATAGTGTAAGTAAAGTTTAATTGGCTAAACTAACATAATAGAAAAAGGATTTGGAATTATTTCTAAGAGTTGTCAGGTCCTCTTTGAACTTGATAGCATTGTACTGGACATTGCCTACCAAAAATGATTGTTATAGCTAAAACTCCCCTACATGGGTATAGCTTCAACCACATCAATGTATGCTAACTGATGCTTATGTACTCAATTATTTTCTAGCATCATTTGGATTTGTTTAACTCTCTTACCAAGCAACAATTGTTGCAGATGTCTCTTCATATTTAAATCATATAAAAATTTATGTTCTAAAAAAAAACCTTTATAGTATATTCCAGTCAAAACTGGAACAAGGTACAGTACAGTGATCAGTTGTACAAGGTACAGTACAGGAATTGGCTCCCAGTAGTATTGTTTATGTGCAAACTTGTTAATACAGTGGCCTCTGATATTTTATTTATGTCATCAATACAACCTTTATTGCACTGCTGCCTGCATATAACCAAAAAAGTGATAATGTTATGGCTTCCAGAAGGTGTACTTAATAAGTATGCTGCTTGTATGTTTGTTCAGCATGCACTGCTGTTTTTTGTCATTAGCATGGTCTCTATTACACTTTTGTTTGCATGAATAGACAGGGCCATTAACAAGTCTTCCTGTAGGTGTAGTGATGATTAACTCAACTAGCGGGTGGCACAGGAAGAGATTTATAGCAATTGTATGGACTTAAAAATGAAAACAAATGCACAAGTTGATACATTTCACCCATTTTATTCTGTTAAGTTTCTAGAATAAGGTTGTATTAGTAGTTAAACTAGATCACCAGCAAAGGCCCGTATGTGTTGCCATTAAATCCAACCATAATTGTTATACTAAATAAACCTGGCTTGGTACCAGTCCACCAGAAATGCAGACACAAGTGCTAACATAACATTTCTTCCAACAATAGATGATATTGTTGAAGATATTGATTATCTTTTTAATACAGCATTGTTTTCCCTAATTGGGACCTGTTCTGTATAAATGTATATTATGTATGGAAGATCAGACTGAGAGTTCATAAGATGAATAATCATTTATGCCTGACTGCGTGGTGGCTGCTTGTTGATCAATTGTTGATCAATATGAACCTACTGTTGGCAAAATATTACTACACTCAGAGTGTGCCTGTAATGGAAGGTATATTAATATTATTGCTAATGCCTCCTGGTCCTGCTCCCACTGCTAGTAATGTATAGACTTTGATTATGTGCCCATCAGCTGCTCAAAAACAGGGTATTCTCATTTAGTATTTGGAGAGAAATAAAGAATGTCTTCAGTGGACCTTTATACCCATGATTGTAAAGAAAAACAATATACAATGTGAAAACAAAGACACATTGAGAATTTTATTTACTATGTATGAAGGTTTTCTCCAGTGAAGCATGCCTGAACATTGTGTGTCCCAATTACTTTATGTTACTTTAAGTTACCATTTGTTCTATTGGTGCACTGGATTCATTAAAGTACTTTCTCATGGCAAAAACATATTTTGTACATATTTAACGGATCATAAAGGTAGAAGCACAAGCCCATTTTAGAAAATAATTCAACTTGTTTATTCATGAGGTTATAAGGCATGTTGGACCGTGAGTCCATTTTTTAAAAAAAGCATAAGAAAATAAGATCAAAAAAGCATTAGATAAGATAAGAAAGGGCAATCATCTATACCTTCCACATTGATTGGGGTATTTTTCTTCCTTTTATGTTGACAATGATTACATGGAGGTTTGTTGAGATAATAGAATTAGCTAAACTATTCCTTGAAGGTAATAACAGTTTCCTCATTTGAATATATTCAAATTTTTAGGCTAGGGCCACACGGGGCAGAGAAATCAGCTAGCCGTTGGCTGATTTCATCCCTATAGACTTCAGTGGATTTTGGCTCAAATTGCAAAGACTCAAGTTTTTTTTGCCAAAACGTTGAGTCTGTTTCAATGTGGAAGAGAGGAGGCAACTGCCTGTAGTAGGGCTGAAATCAGCCAGCGGATTTCAGCCCCCGTCTGACCCAAGCCTTACACACACCTCTATGTACTAATGTTTGACTAGTTTAATTTTTGTGCACATACGTATGTCACCTGCAGCTTTCCCCTATAGGAACTTTATCTGGTACAGTTCAAAGAACCTCTGGAGACTCTGACCAAGTACATTATAGGTCAATTTCAAAGGAAATTAATATACTGAAAACCATTAAAACAAATACACCAAGAAATGATGAAAATATTCTTTATTACTGAAACATTCCAAAACAGTAGTATACAGTTTTTATAATTATGAAATCATAAACTGGCATATTAAATCATTAGTGCAATTGAAATTTTGTAAAATGCCTATCAAAAAGTTTTCTGTCCATTTAAGAGCTTTTCGTGTTCCGGAATTTGACAGCAAGTAAACCAGTTTTAATAATAAAAAAAGCGTAACCCCCTTGTAGTTAGAAGATAGTGCAGTACAGCTGCAAAAAAGTCAATCAATATTCAATTATTCCACATCAATTAAATAGTTAAATAAATAAACATGGAAATACAAAAAAAACCTGAAAACCGTTTTATGATGGCTCCATAGCAAAATGTAGTGACATTATTGTATATCCTTGTGCTTTTGCAAAAGAGAGAGAGAGAGAGAGAGAGAGAGAGAGAGAGAGAGAGAGAGAGAGAGAGAGAGAGAGAAGGAAAACACACACAAAGATTCCAGGGATATTATACCAATTGGTTTCCCAGATAGACCAAGTGATAGTAATGCCTAAAATAAATTGGCATATATGGCACAAATCATTAAGCAGCATTTAGAGATGTGTTCAGTTTCACAAAATGTGTGTCTCTATGTATTCACCTTACATAAACCAAACCATAAGCAAAATAAAAATATTTGTCGTATCATAGTTTGCAGTGCTCCGAGAACGTTTCTTTAGAAAAAACCCTTTTAGGGCGAGTGTGTTGGTTATCATTAAAAAGTTCCATTAGTTAAAAATGTGATGAACTTTGTGTAAATCAGAACAAAGTAATAACTCTTTGCATATGTTGTGAATGTTCTACTATGATGTATGAAGCCATATGTGCAGAGGGAGCCTCAACGGTTTCTCCTGAAGAACTTTTGCACATGTGAAGGACTGATCTTTAGTTGATCTGAAAGGATCTCACGTCAAATATGTGAGAGCTACAATATGATCTTTTGTTCAGATAAAACATATATATTACAACGAATAAAATCTCAGAGTTATAAATGTTTTCCCCAGCCAGCTGGGACATGTATAACTATAATTGCTCATGTCAAGCATGTCAGTAGCATCCATCCCTCCAATTTCCATCCCGCAGCGTGCTCAGCGAAGATAAGGTTTTCGGCGGTTGAAGAAAACTGAAAGAAATAGCAACACACTAATGTAATGTGCAATAGAGAAAAAATGAATTTTCAAAACAAAACACATCTAGCCACATATAACAATGACTTATATAGAAACCTTATCTTACATTACTTTAAGCTGTATGTAAGGGGAGTAAAGGGTTAACACCAAATTATGCAAGGGTAGGAAGGGGTTAACACTGTCATCATGGAAACCCAACTTGATCCAAGGATTGAAGTCCACACTCTTGATGATAAAACAAACAAACTGTTTATTTGGATACACTTTCTTTCATCAGATAGCTCTTCCACACATCAGGGCATACAGATATATAATCCACGACAATGATACACTTCTCCTATGCTGGCTAAGCCGACACTCCAAACACACAAAGGTTTTTCCCCGAAACCTTCCGAAGGACATCCCTTTCCAGGGTTACTCACCACCTCCCTGCTTCAGCCGGGCTGACACCACGCCAGTGCTCCACTGACCTTTCATTTTTCTTGTGACACCTTCCGGTCCTACCAATCCGGCATACGACCTATGCCGCTCTGGCCTACTCTGGATAGGACTTTTCTTTTCCCCCTCCTTCAGGATGTCCTTTTTCCTATAACTTCCACTTACGCCCTCACTGGCTTAGCCTTGGCACATATGCCACTACCTCCTTGTTGGGGTCTTAACTACCCATGCTAAATAGTCCTGACTATCTGAAATACCTAGTATTTCACACTTGTGCCCTCTCTCTATCTTAATCCAAATCCATGTGAACAACCCTTTGGGTGTGTCTCCCCTTTAAATACCTTCTTCAATTAAACACTACCCTAACACTTACTGTTCATGTGCTAGTCTCAATACTGTACATGTGCTTTCCCTCTGTTATCCAGCATGGAACCTTTACCATTCATTTACATGACAACACTGCCATCTTGTGGTACATTTTACACATTACAGTCTCCCAACACATTTAACACTTTCAATCACTTTAACATTACTTTAACATTTTTACAGCACTCACATTCACTTTACACATTCAATACATTTTCTCATGCACACAATCCAATCACCTTCTTACACTTATACAAATAGGTTCCATTGCTCTCTGCAGGGCAAGAATCTGTTATATACCCCCCCCAACCCCCCAAAAATCAACAAAACTAATCTCCGTCTATAGAATTACAGCTTCTGCTCTGACTATTTGGCATAACAACCAGGAAATTGACGAATCACAGCAGTTGCATATGCAGGCCCTCTACACTTAATTAGTGATGAGCAATTATGTCCAGTTTCACTTCACTGAAAAATTCACGAAACTCCAAGAAAATCTGTGAAACGGTGAAAAATTTGCGAAACACATTAAAGTCTATGGGTAACATCTTTGTGATTCAAAACAGAGAGTAGAGATCTGTAGCAATTCCTGTAGGTTGGAAGGCAAGTAATGGTATGAAACAAGGTTTGAGGCCCCTGTGGGCATTCTGGCATTCTTACATACAAATTCACTATATTTTATTGCCATTTGCTGCCTTGTGCTCACCTTTGAATGTCTGTGTTTTTCATCATTTCCCACTAAATGCTGTTCAGTGTCACTATTACTGCTAAACTATAATTATATACAAATCTCCATCTCTCCATATATAAATATGTTCACTTTGATTTTGTTTAGTTATCCCAGGGATTATATTTAGAAGTAGTAGAAGAGTTTTGGGCAAACCAGAGCCGTAACTAGGGATAGGCAGAAGAGGCACCTGTGTAGAGCGCAAAGATGTGGGGGCGCTGGGCAGGTACCTGTTCAAAGGTCTTCCGCCTACCCCTATTTTGGGTTCACTCCCCTGCTGCTATTGCCTCCCTTCTCTCGTCCCTCCTCTGTCTATCACTCTCCCTTCCCTCTGTCACTCCCCCTACCTCCCTCCACTGTCACACATCTCTTTAAATCTCATTTATAAAGGGCAATGAATCGATGAACTCTTGAGCTTCAATATAAGAAAAATAAATATGGTCTGCAAGATTGTTATCAGAACTTGTTGTATAATGCCTGTTTTCTCTGAATGAAACAATTACATAAACAAAACACAGAATATTTTAGAAGCTTCCAATAAAACTGTTTTCAGAGTGCCAATAATTACCTTCTCTGTGGCTGTGCTATTTTGCTACGAGGTATGCTGCTGCCATTTGCAGTGGATAATGCTGGCCTTGGAAGAGCACTGCGTCCGACAGTCACTGCACTTGTGGTCTTGTTTGGCATAGGAATTCCAGAGCTAGATAATGACTGGAAACTGATTGATGAAGGAATGCCACTTCCCCCTTGCACAGTTGGGCTGACGTAGGCAGTGGCTTTCAGAGGGGGTCTTACAGACACGGGGAAATGGCCTACACTGTGTACTCTTTGCTGAAGTTGGCCTGGAGAAGGAACTAGAGACATTGGACAAAAATAAACAGGCTGCATAAATCACCAGTAAGGACATCTTAAACATTAATCACTATTTTAATTATCTCCAACTGTCACTCAGCAAAAGTGTTTTTCTGCTCAGAGAAACAAAATAGTGAGTGTTGCTACCAGTCATTTTGCTTTTTCTCTACATTAAAAACATCATCCACCTATCTTTTTTCTGGTATCTGGAGTGTTTACATAAGAAACTGGCATCAATTCTGTAATGACACAATAATTTATAGGAGGCTGCATCTTGTTTAACCTGTGCCCTGCTATGGAAAATTAGGAGAGATGGGATAAGGGTTATGCCAAGCCAGGATCATTTTCCAAGATTCTGGGAAAAAAACGAATGCGTGGTTGATGCAGATATTAGCACTCATAGGGGTTTATTTATCAAAGAGTGAAGTTAGAGATCGCTAGATGTAGAATATTTCCCTTCTGATTCACAGTAATTTGCACTATTGTGAATCAAATGAAAGTTGCTGCTTCCCAAGCTGAAGCACCCAGAGGATAGACTGACATACTACATATGATAAGTTTGGTGCTGAGTGCTGCTGTAGGAAAAAGATCATGTTTACTCCTTTTGCCTCTACAGTTTACCCCTTTGTTTGTACCACTAATGAACTGTTTTTGAAGTAACTTCATGTTCCTGAACCACCTTGCCGCATTTAGCATGAGCCATGCAAAATGCAGTATCCCCATCCATTTTAAGGAATACTGACATTTACCTGTTTTAAATGGTGTTCTTAATTTGAAAAAAATCCCATTATTCACTCCCCATCCATCCAATCTAGCCTTATGTTGCCAGAGATGGACTTCCCAAAGCCCTCTAGAATTTTGCCCTTAAACTTAACAGACTCTCAAGTTGCCTCATGGTAGAAGTGACCCCTGCCCAGTTGCATCACTAAGCATGCAGCAATCACACTAGAATTGGAGGCAATGCAGAGACATGGTAGTCTGGAAACCAATGTAAGCAATATCTCCAGCATGTTGGGTTTTTGCACTGCCCCAACTCTAGCATGACGTCTGTAGCCAGAGAGGGTAGCTTTTCTAAAAAGACCATAGAGAGGGGCATAGGAGAGGAAAAGGCATTACACAATGAGTTGACTATCCCTCTCTGCACTTGGATGGATTGAGAAACTAACCTATTACCACTATTCACAAACAAACTCTACAGAGTCTACAATGAAAAATTTGTGCAACTGTGGGCTTTGATGTTGATCACAGCTATACATTACATTGTTCTTTCACACCTCGTATTTGGCTTTTACAAAATTATGCCTATATAAAAGAAATACATTGTAAATATATGTTTATCCTTAAGTAACAGATATTTTACAGAGCATAAACACAAAATACATACTACTGGACTGCATTCTGGGCACTCCATTCGCTGCACCATGCAGATTGGAATCAAAGCTCTGGCTGTTGCGCACAGTGGCCATTGATACAACAGGACTATTATTGGTACTTGTCATTCGAGCCAAATTAGGCATACTTCTGCGGAGTTTATCTAAGCAGAAAAGGGATGAAAAAAAACTGGTAAATAACAAGTGCATATTTGTCATTAAAATAGAAAAAATAATGCAATAAATATTCTTATTAAGCATAATGTGCTGGTTTGTCTAAAGTAGAAAGCCTGTTTTATGTAGAAGTGATGTAGTAAAAGTTACCAGATCATGTAAAAGGTTGGAAATTCTAAAGAAAAAAACGGTTATTACTTTTTATTGCTCCTATATTTTTGGGAAGTCTTTTTTACCAATAAATCAATTATTTAATAATTTAAAAAGTCAAGAAGCCCAACTGTTTAAAAGACATCAGACAGAAACAAACCAAAAATAAATTTGAGAGTTCATACTTAAGTTATGTAATTAAACGCCCCTGTGGATTAGCTTATGTTGGCCAAACGTCTCGTAGTATTAGAGCGCGTATATGGGAACATAAGTCAGCCATAAATACCAAGATGATGGATCAGGTTGTTTCATATCATTTTCAGAAGGCCATTGGGTACTGAAATTTTAAATTGTTGATAACGTACCAAAAAAACATAGGTGGTGAAAGGATCAAGGCACTTTTAGAAAAGGAAGCAAGATGGATATGCAGGTTATAGACATTGGTACCCCACAATCATAATAGAGAATATGATTTAAATAAGGTCTACTGGTAATTCATCAAGTCTTTTTTAAATGTATTTTAATTTGGTAATATCATTTTTTCTACAGTATAAATTCTATAAAAATGTTACTTTTTGCTGAATGGTTTTTCACAAAAGTGACACATAAGTGATATATTTTATATTGATACTCTGAAAAGACTTTTGTAATTGTGTTGTAATGTAAATATGTTTTTTCTAATAGAGGTCATTATGATGCACTATAAATGTTTGAGCACATGCTGCATTCAGTAGCTTGATAAAAGATCCATGTTGTTCTGAACGTGGCTGGTTCCCACAATTAGTCTTTTAAGAAGATTACTTCTGGCAGTGCTGTCAATTGGATGTGAGTTCGACAAGCTGATGGATGTGGCCATTGTGTGACTAGCGCCCTGTGTTTAGTATATTGCCAAAAATAAAAAAATATTTTGAGCAACAAAACATTTACTGGACAAAGGGAAAAATGCTTGATCCTAATTAATATTTATTGATAAATTAGCTTCTTCATGTTACAACTTGATGCTAGATGTTTGCATTTTTTTAGACATGTTAGTCATATTTAAAATAAAATATTTAAAAGCAGTTGCAATTAATGGCTGGAGCTGGAAAGGAAAGATGTGCCTTACCTGCATTTGTCCTGCTTTGCTGCTGTTCTGGTGTTTGAGGCTGAGAGGAATAGTTATATTGCTGATATCCATTTACAAATTGGGAGCTTGGGCTTTTCCTGCACTCTCTAATGCTAGAAAAAGTCTGAGAATGAGAAAGGCCTCTCTGGAATGGAGAGCAACGGCTGAGTCGAGGCTGAGGCGGTGGTAAATGGTCAAAATCCTCATCATCGTCTTCAACACTATATCGATCGAAATCCTGATCACTAGAGCATGATAGTTTCTTCCCAGAATATAATGAAAAGCTTGGGCGAGGCCGTGATACTGAACTGCAGGTAGAGGTAGTTGCAAAGTCTTGTCTAAGGCCTGAAATACATAGGAAATTGCTTATGAATGGGCTTTTGTCATGGCCAGTAAATGCCATGGTAAGGGTGTTATTACTATTTACTACAGAATGACTCTATTCTTCCAAAAGTAAATTGCCAACATTATTATGGAAAGCAGTGGCACACAGAGAACAGAAGGAGCAATATAGAGGTGAAGAACCCCTATCATGTATGAAACATTTGAATGTGTATGTTTCCTACCGAGCAATATTAAAATCAAATGGTTACCGCCATGACTATTCAGCAATTTCTTAAAATGCAGCAATTGTCCTTAAGCAAATTAATTTTTTATTTATTAATTAATTTTTGTTTTACCAGTGCAAGTTAACATTACATTATATTTGAATAGATCTAGAACCCTTTTATTTCATCAAAATCATAATCCCATGATAAATCGAAAGAGACAATTAATATGAAAACATATGCCATCTTAATGTTAGCACAAAAAAACCACACTATAAAACACAATATAATTTTATGTGGGAAGAGAACTGTTTAGTTCCCCATATATGTGTCTCATACACACTGACCCTACTTAACACTAGTTCTGCAGATACTTACCGCATGATTCCAGTTTCTCTTTAATAGGGAATTCTTACAAAAGTCTTACATTCCTACAAATTCATTGTTTTATACAGAATTTTAAGGTAAAGTTGCCCATTTTTCTATGCAGACAGCCTCTCTAACCAGAAGGCTCCTACATAGAAAACCCTCCTGGGGTGGGCTTTTGAAGAATGGAGCTGTGCTCCCCAGTCCAGCATTAAAGGGAACCACATAAAAGCTCAGATAATGTAACAGCCAGTATAAAACCCAGCACTTGGCTTGATTAAAGGGATAATGCCAAGGGAAAACATGTGTTAATAGTGTTAATAGTGCTACTCCAGCAGAATTCTGCACTGAAATCCATTTCTCAAAAGAGCAAACAGATTTTTTATATTTCATTTTGAAATCTGGCATGAGGCTAGACATATTTTCAGTTTCCCAACTGCCCCCAGTCATGTAATTTGTGCTCTGATAAACTTCAGTCACTCTTTACTGCTGCACTGCAAGTTGGAGTGATATCAACCCCTCCCTTCCCCCACCCAGCAGCCCATCAGCAGAACAGCTCCCTAACACAAGACAACAGCTCCCTGGTAGATCTAACAACAACACTCAATAGTAAAATGCCAAGTCCCATTGAGACACATTCAGTTACATTGAGTAGAAGAAACAACAGCCTGCCAGAAAGCAGTTCCATCCTAAAGTGCTGGCTCTTTCTGAAAGCACATGACCAGTCAAAATAACCTGAGATGGCTGCCTACACACCAATATTATAAATTAAAAAAAAAATACACTTGCTGGTTCAGGAATGAAATTTTACTTGACAGAGTAAATTATTCGCAGTGTAAACAGCGTAATTTAGAAATAAAAACTACACCATAAAATTCATGACAGAATACCTTTAAGCTTCCTAAAGTCAAGATGAGAGATCTGCCAGCCCCTCTCATGCACAATACTCCCTTGGCAGGCTTGTGGTACACTGATATATGCAGCACTAGATTCTTGTGCACTGCCTATGGTGAATTAACATTGAATGTGGCGCAAGGACCACCCACATCCACCTGCATTAGCCATCGGCCCTTCCTCCTTTCCACCCTTCCGCCTTTCACCGAGATAGGCAATGCTTCCATCTCCCTGCCTAACAGATTAAAATACTAAACGCCTGATTCGCGTTTCGATTGCCATACGCACGCTTTGTCAAAAGGCTTTGTTTAAAAAATGACAATACAATAAATTGCACTCGAAATATAATCTTACTTTCTTCCTGTAATCTTGCCATGATCTGAACATCTGTGAGATCTTGCAGTTTGTATCCCATGGAGATGGAATCATCTTCTAGTTCAGATGTGCTCAGTTCACTGTCTACTGAAGACTGGGGGCTCAGTTGAGAAGTCTTTAAGTTGTAACCTGGAAAACAAACATAAGAATAATCCAATAAGTACATACCTGTATATATGAAGCAGAGAAATAACAAATTTGCTTTCATGTCTAAAAATGAACAATTATCTTCAGCATCACTTTCCTCAGCTAAAAAACACATAAAACAATTGCTCTCAGAGCAAAAACAAAAACATGAAATAATAAGTGTAAAGGTGTCAGTGAGTGATTCTATGCTGAGTGCCACTGGTTCTGTGAATCTAACATAATTATCTATGGCAATTTATGTGTTTCTTATGACCATGGTTGTTGAAATAAAAGTGTTTGATTTTCAGGGTTTTATTTATGAAGTGTTTAACATGAGTAATAAACAGATTTTTAGGTGCTTCAAGCTTAATTTGTTGTTTCTTTAAGTGATTCTTGACATCATTAAATTCAATTTAACGGTTAGGTTTAACATGTGATACCATCAGTTTTAAAAAAAAGATGCATCAAAATTAATCGAACCAGTAACCTGTTTATCATTTTTAGAAACAGATTTTTATTCAGCAAATAATTTCCTGTTTAGTTCAAGTGGACAAAAAGGCAGAAAATGCATATTAAAATGCGTGTGTTATCATGGTTATTATGGCAAAACCTAATTTTGTTACCCAGTGTTAATATTACTCTGAAATTGGCTTCATAGAAGATATTTCTTTTTTGTAGAAGTCTTTTAGATAAACACAGTTGGAAAAGGCACAATCTCAAAAAACTTGTGATGTACTGTAATTCTGCGAGTTCCAAGAATAGGCAACCTTCAGCATTCCAGATGTTGCAAAACTACACAACATCATTACTTCAGCTGAGCTGTCATTGTACTTACAGTCATTGTAAGTTTTTGGAACAAGAAGGACTGCCTGTCCCTGGTTTGTTCCACCAACACAGGATAACACACATACAAAATGGAACTAAACAATGACTGCATTTTTTTTTAAATTAGAGATTTACAGATTGGAAACAAACTTTCTGTCGATATGTTACACCACATTGTCACAAGCTACAATAGACTGTCTGTAGTCTTGCAGAACTGTGCTGCCATTATATATCATTACATAACTAGAACATAGTTATCACTTCGAAACTTCAATATACCAGTGGTAACTAAAGCCTTGTGGTTCCAAAAAACATGGCTGTCCTAACCACAATCCATAATGGGAATATCATAAGTTCTACTACATAGGACACATTTATTAACATTTTATAGTCACAAAAACACTTCCAAGTTCACCATACACTCATCATACATATCAAGAGGAATTCAAGAAAAATGTAAAAAAATTAAATGTTTAAAAATCATTTTGGAATAAACAATATGTAAAGATTACCTGTTTTTTCAGGTGTTAGTATTGCTTTAGTTGTGTTTTTAAGGACGCTGGGAGTGTTGCAATATGGAGTGAGTCTCGCAACAGGACTGTAAGGAAATGACATGGATACAGGAGTGGAAAAGAGACTCCTCCATCGACCAGCTAAATGTAAGGGAACAAAAATGACTGATTAGTATGAAGTTTTATACCTAAAATAGTGTACGATTAAGGATATTTAAATTTAAATACTATATAAAAACTAGATTTCGGGCACTTATAAAGAAACTTTATGTATCACCTTTGACTTCATTTCTTTTATTACCATCATTAAATAAAAAAATAGCATAGCACAGAACAGCAAAACAAAACGCAAATAATATGTAAAATCAATCCAACAGAAACATTACTATACATTCTTGTCAGTCCCTTTGTTTGAATGTGTAGCTCATCTATGTTTTTGGTACATTATAATGGATCCAGAGTGGCTGTATGTATTTAAAAAAAAAAAAAAAAAGGAAAAAGGTCACACACAGGACCCCCATCTACAATTTGCATACATCTACATATTACCAATGCTGCATTTTCAACAGGAAGCAAGAGGAAACATTTTGGGTTAAGCAGCTAAAGAAACATCAAAGTTGATTAAAGGATTTTATGAAGAGGGACATTTTTTACATTTTCAACACAAATCATAACATGGGTAATGTCTCTTTAAAATATTCTGAAATGTCTAAATAACCATTACAATTGCATCAAAATTTTAAGTACTATAAGTTAATCAGTTACTATTTACTTGCTGCACAAAAGATCTATTCAGTTATCGCCAAGTCCCTGCCCTACTACAATTACAATCCAAGTGTTTGTGAGCTTTGTTTGTTAGAAGACTTGCCCAAGATCACGAGGAGGTCACACGGGAATTAAGCCCACACTTTCTCAAGAGTTTTGAGTGTTACTTACTATCCCTTCTCCTTAAAGCAGAAACTCCCATATGTTGGGGGAAGCCTGGAGCAATGTATCAAGGTCACTGTGAGATTTGCATAAAAGTTTGCTCTACTAGATACTCCTAGAAGAGGGACATTTTGGGTGAACTATTCTATATATTGTTGAAATAATGGCTTAATGGGTGATATGTATGAATGTAAACTTATATTTTTTTAAACTCATGCATTTATACATTTCATTGTACAACCTTAAATGGCACAACATATAAAATTCTATTGTTTGATGTGTTTAATTCAAAGTGATTGCTTGCTCTTTTGTGCTATGATATGATACATACAGTATTAAGTGGAAATACGCAAATTCTTTGTTTTTGTTAACAATAAAATGTTTAGATTCCCAAGGTTTTGCTGTAATTGCTTGAACATTTGCCAAACCATGAGCTACTCCTGTGTTCTAAACCACAGTTGAATCACAGAGAAAAAAGGCAATCTACGATTTGTTTGTTTTCTATACAAAGACAATAACAAAGATTAACAAGTGAAGCGAATCACATTTCATTTGTGATAAACTGCACAAACAGTTTATTTCAAAACAATTATATTAATAAAATAGTTTTTATTATGTATTACATAATGAATAAAATGTCAAGCTGCATATTTTTTTAAATGTTTTATATTGCAAGGGATCAGCATCAGTAGAAGGCCTGACACCAGGAAGGTTTTCAACAATACACAGCTTATGCTTTATTCCAAATGACAAATCCTTAACTGGATGATTTCGTTTCACATGGTAGCATAAAAATATAGTACAAAATGGTGTCATCTGAGCCCTATAGATATGAAGTGTCTTTTATGAACTGAAAGGCTGCAACCCAATAAATGACTTCCATGATTACCCCAGGGCCTTCTCCAAGACACTGGAGAAGGCCCTGGGGTGATAAACTGTGGAAAATAAGTTGCTTAATTAACTTTGTATCACAAAGATCAATTTTTGTTTCTCAAGCAGCCCAGAAAAACAGACTCTAAATGACATTCACATAAAACATTTTCAAAAGCCGTAGCATCTACAGACACAGACACCCCTATGGTTTGCATCCTCAGCTGTATAAAGGGTAGCAAAATGAGTATATATATATATATATATATATATATATATATATATACACAGTATATATATATACACAGTATATATATATATATATATATATATATATATATATATATATATATATATATAGGCAGATATGTCCTTTGGATACTAGCAATTGTAGGCACGCGTCCTTACAAGTCATTCAAATTCATGAAATTATAAATGTGGCCCATTTATGCTCAAGCTATTTGGCTTAAGCAATCATCAAGAAAGCCCAACGTGAATTTATATTAATTCAAGCCGGTTTTCAGCCGAGAAAAGCTCAGCAATTTTTATCAAATGGGCTTATTTTACAAAGAAAAGCTTTCGGCTAGGAACCAGTTTAAATTAAAGAAATTCACTTCAGGTTTTCTTGATGATTGTTTAATGGAACAGTTCAGTGTAAAAATAAAAAGTGGGTAAATACTGTAGTTAGATACATGTTTTATTTTGCACAGGCTAATATAGCTAGTTAGCCAAAAATGTAATGTATAAAGGCTGGAGTGACTGGATGTGTAACATAATAGCCAGAACACTACTTCCTGCTTTTCAGCTCTCTAACTCTGAGTTAGTCAGCAACTTGAAGGGGGGGCATGGGACATAACTGTTCAGTGAGTTTGCAATTGATCCTCAGCATTCAGCTCAGATTCAAAAGCAACAGTTATGACCCATGTGCCCCCCCCAAGTCACTGATTGGTTACTGCCTGGTAACCAGTGGAAACCAAAAGAGCTGCAAAGTAGGAAGTAGTGTTCTGGCTATTATGTTAGACATCCAGTCACTCCAGCCTTTATACATCACAATGTTGGTTAACTAACTATATTAGAAACATTTTTTATTTTGCACAGCCTATCTATTTACCCAGTTTTTATTTTTACACTGAACAATTCCTTTAAGCCGAAAAGCTTATTAGTCTATAAAGATATCTACTCAAGGTGCTACATGTATCCAAGTATCTTCATTACATGCAGAATATTACCACCAGGCAATGTAGTATGACTAAAAATCCTCAGCTCTGTGTGGAATGAATGGTGGAGCACAATCTGGAAACCCTGCTACACGAAGTTGCGAAACTCCATATTTACCAAAAGAAAATCAGATACCACTCACAACAGCAAATGTGCTGAAATCATTACAGGGTTTTATTGAGATCTCCACACAACGTTTTGGGGTTTGCTCCCCCAGAGCACTTGATAAAGGGGGAGCAACCCCCGAAACGTTGTGTGGAGATCTCAATAAAACACCCTAAGGGTTTCAGCACATTTTCTGTTGTGAGTGCCATCTGATTTTCTTTTGGTATATATCACTAGGCAATGCCTACTAACAACATGGTCAAGACAGATGATAGCAGGCTTATTTTGCAGGAGTTTAAAGTCTCCCTAAACCTTAAAATTTTTCTCCACCTATAGATGATAAGATACAATTTAAGCAGTGGAACTGTGTCTTCACAAAAATTACAGTAAGAAAGCTGTTCTACCATAGGAAATATGAAATGGAGTGTAATTACTGTGTGATTTACCATGTTGTAATTCAAAATGAAATTTAGGCAATAAAGCACTGCAGAGAAGAACATTATAGAAAGAGCCAAATGGACTACAAGAAAGGTGCCGGGATTGTGTATCCAGCAAAGGAATAATAAATATGCACTACTTCGGGGAGTAATCTATATTTTTTCCAGTTTGTTTACACTCCCTACATCCTGAAAAAGTTTGTATCTAAACCACGAGTAACATCTAGTGATGAGAGGAAGGGATGGGACATTATGAATTCCAATGACAATTTGGGGATGGAAGTAATAGTTATAAGGATTGCTGAACATATTCCCCCAATTCCCTTTTCTGAAGAATTAATGAAACTGCACCAAATGCATTGGAGTCAATAGGAGGTTTTTTTGGCCATGTTTTTTCTCATTCCATGTGTCAATCAGTTTTTTTTGTTATGCCAAATGCCTTAAAGTCATATAGGTGTTTTTTAGCCAAGTTTTTTCTCAAGAGTCCATAGAAGTTTTTGTCTTGTGTTCTACTGCAGAAGTGCAAATATTTTTACCACTTGTGAAACATTCGCTCATCTTTTAACTGCTTTCTGTATTTAAAGGAAATGAATTCTCAACGCATTTAATTACAAGATATTTTAAATCAAAATAATAAAAACATTGATGTTGAACACAGGTAAATAGTTCCCCTTTCATCTCTACAGCCAGTTCTACAGGTTTACAAATAACGAAACAACTAAGGTGATGTCACCACCAGTGTTGACATCAATGACAGTTCCCATTAAAAACATTTTACCAAGCCACAAATTTCTAAGCAAAATGGATTCTAAGCAGAATATCATAGATATGAAAACAAACATTAAAGGGGATGTTCACCTTTGAGATAACTTTTAGTATGAAGAAGAGAGTGATATTCTCAAGTCAAAAAGAGCCAATTTGCAATTTGTTTTAATTTTTTATTATTGAAGGTTTTGAGTTATTTAGCTTTTTATTAAGCAGCTCTTCAATTTGCATCCAAACCAATCTGGTAACTAGGGTCCCAATTACCCTAGCAACCATACATTGATTTGAATAAAAGACTGGAACATGAACCGGAGAGGGCCTGAATAGAAGGATCAGTAATAAAAAGTTACAAGAAGTATGTATGTATGTGCTCCTTATGTCTGAGTGAGTTTTTCCCCACACTCCAAGAACATACAGGTAGGTAAACTGGATTCTTATAAAATTGATTGTAGTGTGTGTAAATGTGATAGGGACCTTAAATTAGATTAGGGATCTTATTATATGGGGTAAACAAAGAATATTATAAAGAATATTGCTTACTATGTTTACTGCTAACAGGAGCAGCAGCCTGGGGTATCAGGTAAGCAAATATAACTACTGGGGTGCTTAACATTTGGCATCTTCTGTCATTGATGGACTTGAGGTGGGGTCTGGGCTCACAGGGACTGTCACATCAGGGGTCCACATAACTCCACTCTGAGACCCCAACCCCCCTGCGCTAACTTCAGGGTCCTAAAACCACTCCTCTGCCAACTTCAGGGCCCCATCGCCAAACACTACCATCTCCTCTATCCACCTCCCCCCAGGGAGCACAGAGTGTCAAGCAGGTGGCAGAGGGGCCCCTCAGGGCAGACAGGGTCCACGAGGGTCGGAGGCCCATGGTTTTTTTTCCAGTGTACAACTGGCCTTGTCTGACCTTGTGCCCAGTGATTTTTAGAAAAAAGATTTTATTCCCTACTGTTTCCTTTAACTTGGGTAGAAAAGCTGTACCTGACATGAGACAAGTCAATGTGTAGTGAAAATCCTTCACTCCCTATTCATACACCTCCATATGAGCAAAATTAAGCAGGGTGTATTGTGCTTAGTTTTTCATTTTAGAATTGCCATAAGAAAGAGGTAAAGGATTAAAATAGGATCCTTTTAAGACACAGTAAAAGGCATTAAAGTTACTGAAGAATCTCATAAATTCTAAAAAGGAAGCCATGACCCTAGAGAATAAATGATGGGGTTTGCACCAGCTTGAGCCAGACAGAAACAAGAGCCAGGAGATAAAAGGAAGCAGCAGACTGATCAAGTGAATCCTGGAAGATAAGAGACATCATAAAGACAAGAACCAGTGAAGCAAATCTCAGCAGTTCTGCAAGCTGTTCCCTGACACTGACTCCTACCTGCACATTCATAGTACACCAAATAAGAAAGACAGTATGAAGCCTGCACACACATCTTGTTTAAAAAAAAAAAATATATATATATATATATATATATATATAGAAAAGCTATAGAAATATAGAAAATGTAATCTTTTTAATAAATAGCAAAAATCAAACATGATACCAAGCTGATTTCTGACCAGGGCAACATCAAGACACCTGTTCATTTCACTACCCTTAACCCAAACCAAAGCACCTCTTCCCACAACACACCATTATCAAGAAATAATATATACCCATGTCCCACTGCGACACTTTCAGTTACATTGAGCAGGAGAAACAACAGCCTACCTGAAAGCAGTTCCATCCTGAAGTTCTTGATCTTTCTGAAAGCACATGACCAGGCAAAATGACCTGACACGGCTGCCTACACACCAATATTACAACTAAAAAGAATACACTTGTTGGGTTAGGAATTTGATTTTACATGGTAGAGTGAATTATTTGCAGTGTAATTTAGAAATAAAAACGACACCAGAAAACAACATTTTGGCTCCTACTCTCGAGCCATCATCAGGAAGACTTGCTGATGATGGCTCAAGTGTAGGAGCCAAAACGTTGTAATAAAGTCAAGCACATTTTCTGGAGTGCGGTTTCATTTTGTTATTTGCATACATGTTTATGACCAGCACCCAGGCATTTTCTTTTGGTTTGGTGGTGCACCAGCTCTGGACTATTATATATATAAATCCAGGAATATTAGATTGCTGCCTTTTCAATGTGTTTCTGCATCTGAACAAATGATCAAATAATAGCTATTCATTTCCTGCTAGTGAGAACTGATAAAGTTCCATGAAATGGAAATGTTGCTTCCTGTATGGAAATATATTCATAATGAGGTTATGGAAAGTCCACTGCCAAAAAGCCGGTCATTATACAATTCTAGCATTTTTCAACTGTGTACAGTCACTATGAGAGATACTGGGAGAATAACAATAACAACAGAGCACATAGCCCTCTGCACTGAATTGGTAACAATATCACCAGCCACTTCTGAAGTCATGCAATTTATCTTGCAGAGCAGTGTTGCCAGAGGGAGTAGATATAGATATACTATACACTGGGTAGTAAGTACAGTATAGAAGAAGCGTAACCTGCAGGAGGGGCAGGAGAGTAAAGGGTCCATTGTGGTCTTAATTAATGAGCAATTTGAAGTTGCTGACATCTAGGTAGTAACCATTGTAGTAACTAATTAAATAAATGACAACACTTTGAAAAAAAAGTGTGAGTTGATAGAAAAAGTAGAATCAATTCCTCGTGCTTACCTTGCTCTAATCTGAAGCAAAGGGATCGCTTAGCGGCTTCTATCTCAGGAGACGGATTGTCTAAAACTTGTCTACACCACTGCTCTGGACTCAGAGCTGAGTCAAATGGCCTCTGATTCTTTGTAGGGGAGACATATAACCTGAAAAAAAACAACAATTATGTAGCATGAAAGTCAGATTTATCCCACAAAGCATTATCCACTGTGCTGGTCTCAGCTAATGAGTTGCTGCAATTGAAACTACAAGAGAAAATGTGACGCATGTGGCACATGCAGCATTTTGAGAGTTTTTAGATCCTCTCTGTTCTGTGACTTTAATAAAAATAAGAAGTTGGTATGTCCTAAGGATAATGTCATGCAATGTTTTATTTCACCAGTGTTAATGTGCCAGTGGGGAGGATGGCACTCTGTTGCCATCCGTCCCACCTATCACTGCACTCTAGCGGCGAATTTTGGGGCAAAAACACACAGCTGCGCATTTTCTGGATGGCTGCTGGTTGGGGTTTTTGTATTTACACTGATGGTGAAAACATCACATGACACATTAGCCCAACAGGCATTTTCCATAAGCTAAGTTGGAGGAGTGAAGCCAATCAGACAACATGTGTTCCTGAATGCCCGACAACCAGATGCAACTCTAAGTAACTGCAAATGTAACATCTAGGAGTAGTTTTATGTGATTTTTTCCACTATTCCAATTTTTTTTGCACCCAAACTCACACAATTGAATCATATTTTTGAAAACTCGAATGTCTGTGAGTTAATATGGAAAAACAAAAAATGAACTGTAAAAATCAGTTTTTTATCAAAAAACTCAATCAATTTGAGTTTCCAGGGACATAAATTCGATAAATTCGAGTTTTTAGGACATTAATTCAATCGATTGGTTTTTTCAGAACATACATTTGTTCATTAGAGTTTTTTTCCGTATAGTTTTTCATGCGAGTTTCTGACATTCTGATTTTTCCATAAACACGCAAACATTTAGAAATTCGAGTTTATCCTTGGTAGAAAAACCCTCGCACAACTCACAAATTCAATTCTTGATAAATATGCCCGCTAACCTTTACATGCCATAGAACTGAATGCTTCAACAAGGACGGACCAGAGAAATAATTCTGTAGATTCTACATGCCGCCAGGTCTTACTAAGAGAGGTGCCAAGTGAAGGGTTCTGGACGAGCAAAGGGGCACAACTGTAAATCAAAAGTCTTTTGGGCAGAAGGTCACAGTACATGGTGTAGGCAGAAAGCGTAGTCAAATCAGGCCAGGGTGGGGCAGGCAAGGGTCAAACCAGGAGATCAATCAGGAGGGATACGGATATAGAAGTGTTGGTTACCAGGCAGGGTCAGGATTTCAGAGATCAGAATCATCAAAACAGGCAGGGGTCACAATAGGTATCAGATAACAGACATGCGCCTATAAATAGAAGGAATGCGCGCCGCGCGCGCCCTAATCGACCGGCATTTTAGACAAAGAGGATCGACGTGGTGGGGAGTCCCCGCCACACCACTAGCCCACCAGGGAGGTGAGTTGTCACAATTACTCAATGAACTTGAATATGTCATTATAGAATTAAAATAAGACATATGTCACAGTCCCACAGTTTCTGCTGTTACAGTTTGATCTAGATTCAAGGAATGAGACTGCTTTATTGCTTGGCTCCTGCTCTGAATATAAAGCTAATCTTTAGGCCTTGCTCCTGAAAAATGTTTATCCAGCGCCTGGCCTACTAAGAAGATAGACTGGTATCAACAGCTTAAAGGGCTTAAGAAGAAGGAAGAAAACAATTAGAACCTGGTTGTGCACTTACAAACGAAGCAAGCAGTTTTTTTGATTTGGAGGGCTGGGTTTGGTATGGACAAAAGAAAAAGAAAACTGGTGGTGGAAGTTGCACCTTAACAACAACAACAGAGGGGCAGAAGGTTAGCCAAAGTGTTGATCTACATTGTACCCAACGATCATCATTTTGTACTAATATCCCTGCTGTCTCCTATTTTTCCTCATTGTTGCTTAACAAGCCCTACCTTTATCTCAGGGCATTGTGATATATATTATGGACTTTTCCCAGGGGAGGCATATTCACTTCTATATCCAACAAAATATTTGGTTTTGCCATATAAATGAAAAAATAATATTAAAATCTCTAACATGACTTTTTATTTTTTTTTGGCTATTTTATTTAAATGAAATTCGTATTTACTCTATTCTAAATTGCTATTACAGAAAAATATAGACTTCCTATAATGCAATAACTGCTTCCTTTGACCTATTTGGTAACCTGCCTCCTGCAAACCCACACTTCCGATAACTTTTCTTCTACAACACATTAAATATTAATAGAATGGAGAGTAAGGTGTGTATCTAACTTTTGGGATATGAGGCCCAAGGTGTCAATTTCTCTAGTGGGCCCTAGGAAACATAGTAGAGACTGGGAGAGAGCTTTTAATTTTTGTAAAAAAAAACATGCCATTTGTCCCTGAACAATTTAATTCATAATCATGCAACAAAAACTGAACAAAACAGTCCTTTTCCATTTGAAAACATAGTTGCATGCCTTCTGAGGGGATATATTAAGTGGCGTTAATGTAAAACAACTACAAAAACATGTCTGTGAGCATGTGGTAACATTGTCTCAATACGACAGATGGTCCATTAGTGATTTTAATGGAGAAGAATATATTATACAGTGTATAACTTCTGCACTGTGACTGTAAGTGAAAGATAGAAAGTGTACTATTACAAACACAAGCTTGCTTTTGAGGTCAGTGACTCAACCAAAGCATACTACCTCCTTTACTATAAAGTAGCATACCAAACTTTAGAATAAATGCTATACATAATTATATATCACTCTATGGCACGGTTACCAGCTGGAGACAACACTATCCTTTCAGCACCCTGAAGAACAGCAATTCTGTCAGCATATTCTCAACTGAGAACCTCCATGATGGAGCAAATGAGTGTCCAGTGTACTTTATCCAATCAGTAATTGGCACTTCCTTGAGTCCTTACTTATAAAATTATATGTAGATTATCTTGTCTCACCCTTTTCCAGATGCTGACTAGACCTTTGCAGGTGTTGAATGTATGGTATCATACCCAAGATGTAGTATTTCTTAATAATTAAAATATTACATGTAATATCATTTCAATTATGTAAATATATACTACTGAATACTAATTTGCATTAGTTGATGTTAGTTTAAATAAATGATCTAAGTAAGAGATCTTTATTCACTGTTAATTATAGCTCATTATATAAGCTCATTTAGATAGGTGAGGCTGCTTACACACTGGTTTACAAACTGGTTTAGAAGCTGCTCTCTTGAAAGGTTAGTGGTGTGCATCCAACAATAAGTATTCAAAAAATACATGGTAAGACTAGCTGCCCACACCAGCCTTGATTTTGGGATAAGCATTTTTTATCTATGATTATAGCAGAATGCTGGTATCATTTGTATTATAACCAATAAAGATTTTTTTTTGTTTGTATGACCACGCCCTCTAATATACTTTGTCTGTCAAGTGTCTTCCTTAAAGAGGTACTGTATAGGATTTCTTTTGGACCTGAGAATCTCAAGTGCACAAAGATGTACTTACAGCACATGAATGCAATTATTTATGGCATCCTAATAAAAATACTCACCCCAAAATTTAGAGGGGCTAAAGCCATATTTTAACACCAGCATATTCAGATTCGGATTCAGATAGGCCATACAAAGAAAAATGAACTAACTATTAAACTAACATTGTTGCTTTAGCTTCTGGCTGAATAAAAGAGAATGCCTGTCACTATTGATATAAAGCATTTTATTTAGATTTTCAGCTTTTTCTTCAGGTCTCACAATCAAAGTAATTTTCTGCCTAGCAGCATTAGTGAATTAGTAACTGGATCCGTAAATAAACCATATCTATATTACTATGTGATTATCTAGAGTCACACCAATGCAGTTGCCAGTTGCATCCAATAAACAGTTTGTTTTGATTGGTCTACTACAAGTTAGAACATGAAAGCAAAGATCTTATTGGACTGTTATGGACTGTGCCCAAAAGCCTTATATTCTAATCTGGAAAATTGCAAATAATGAAATATTTCAAAAAGCATTAAAAATAAAATCTGATTGCAAATTGTTTTAAAATCTTGGTGTCTTCATCAATGCCTGCTGGCCAATTGGGAGCCAGGTAGGGCACATAGTGAGGGTGTGATAATTAAAGGGGACATTTTAAAAGAGTTAAAAAGGAGAGGAAGAGAGCAGAATGAGAAGGAAAAAGAAAGGAGCAAAAGCTCAACATCAAATAACAGAAGTAACGGGATAAAGAATGTTCAGTACGGGGCAGAAACAATGTTGTAGGCAGAGAGAAAATAAGAAAAGGATAGAAAGGCAGGAGGGAAGCATTTATTATATATAGAATAAAGAGAAATGAGGTCATAGAAGCACAATAGGAGAAAAGAGTGGAAGGAGAAATAGGAGAGAGAAGTGAAGCAAAAAACATTGCAGAATGAGAAATAAAAAATATGTTTGCATACAGGATTGTATAAATGTCAGTACAGCAGGGCCCTGTATTAATATAGTGCCTGAACAAATATTGCTTTATGTTTGGTTTAGAAAGAAAAGTATGGATTAAATAGGGACATGAGGTCATGTAAGGACTTGGAACAACCAAGTGTGACAATACACGGCCACCAGTAGCTCTGAAGCTAAATTGTACAGGTTAATAATATTATTGTACTTTAATTATGTGGCACAGAAATGTTCTTTTTACAGAGATTATACTGTACATCATTTACACCAATACCTGCCCTAGTAGATCTCACACACCAGAGTAGTCAATTAAATCAGGAATCAGTTAACCTGCTTTATGTTTATGGATCATACCAAAAAACTAATGTAAATATGAGCTGTCCCTTTAAGCCTTTTATGATAAAGCTTTTCATAAACATGGGTTGCAATAAAGGGAATAGTAAGCCCAAGATATAACAATGCCCTAAAAGTATTTTTATTGATCGGTTCGAATATTTTTAGTAAAGGTAGCTGATAAATTTGAAACATTTTCTGAAGGCTGAGCGTAACAAACAGGGAGTATGTAAATTTCCAATGGCCTTAGATTTGATGACTCTGATGGGTAATACTCTGCAACAGCCATGGTTTGGCCTATGTATTTAAAGGAACTTCCAGCAATTATCAAAGAATACTAAAGCAAAAGCAATTCAGAATACACCAACATGCAGATGTACACAAAACTGACCACCTCCATTATGAAGAAATGCAGAAGGAGAACTATGAGATGAAAATACAGTGTTTGCTCACACGTCCGTGTATGCTGAGTGATGTAATCAGTTTTAATTAATGCCTTGTGATATAATTTATGTCACATGACTCACAGAAACTTGTATATTATTAAAAATAATGAACTTCTAGCTTAGCATATTATCAGTCACCTCGGAGTTCCATGACTGGTATAAAAGTGCTCTGCCTGGAGCCTCAGGACTCCTCAATGATTTATAATCTTCATATTTTATATTAGGGGGTCCATTATTCCCTTTATATACTAGGCAGCATGACACTCAACAAGTGGGCACAGAAACACCTCGCTAAGGATTAGTACTACTAATAGAGATGTTCAACTGCACTGTGCAGTACGCTGCAATAAAACCTACTTCCTACATTGCTTACTGATCCTGGACGTTCAACAATTTTGGGCAGCAAAATACCTTGATCAAGGCCACACTAAACCAGCTGTGTGTCTCTGTCAGCATCTTACACACACACACACAAAAAGGTCTCCCACATGGCCCTAAAACATATGGCAAGTTCTGATATGTCTTTTTGCATCAAAGCCCTGCTGCAGTAATTGGGGCACTTAGGAAATATGAGCCCCCTGCAACAAAATCAATAACAATATGGAAAGGCTTGCACCTAATGGCTGCAATACCAACTAGCATTGTGCATGTAAACATCCGTGTGGCCAGCATTATACATTAAAACACAGTATTTTTGACCGGCAATGTTTCTTATGTAAAACTGAAAAAACTCAGTGCAGAGCAATTTAACTGAGTTACGTGATAAAATATACACTGTTTGGTGCTAGTCTAGTGACATACATCATCAGTTGGTAGCATTTACTGATCGCATGCAATTGTTCTCATTGATTGCTGTGTTACTTCTTTAGCACCTACCATTATGACCATCCACTGTCACATCCGATATCAAAAGCACCAATGTATAGCGCCATGAAGGCACTCCTTATCTTAAAAGGTCTTTATTGGAGCAAAGGGCACAGACTGCTGCAGTAGGTAATATTTCAGGCTACCATGAGATAAAAGGCTACTGGCAAATTGATGCATTGCTTCTGCAGCACTCTGTGACAGTTGCTCCCATAAAGACTTTTTAAGATATGGAGTGTCTTAATGACATTGAACATTTGTGCTTTTTATAATATAATAAAAAAAGAGCAAAATTTGCCAAGGTTTAGATCAGTGATCCCCAACCAGTAGCTTGTGGGCAAGTTTTGGTTATATAAAAAACAAGTGCACTGCCAAACAAAGCCTCAATGAAGGTTGACAATCCACATAGGGGCTACCAAATGGCCAATCACAGCACTTATTTGGCACCCCAAAAACATTTTTCATGCTTGTGTTGCTCCCCAACTCCTTTTTCTTCTGAATGGGGCTGTACTCACACAGGCGCGTGTAGGCGCCGAACGCAGGAAAAATGCAGCATGTTGCATCTCAACCTGCGTTCGGCGCCTACACGCGCCTGTGTGAATACAGCCCCATTGGAAAAAATTTAATGCGTCTATTCCTGCGCTCCCCTGCGGCTGAACGCAGAAAAACGGAATGCAGGGGAGCGCAGGTAAAAACGCCCGTCTGTAAGAGCCCTAAGGCTGCCAGCAAACTTTGTACCTTTTACTACAATACCCCCTAAGGGTAATATCATAAAAAATAAAAATCTAGCCGCAGATCTGTTTGCCAAAAAAAGCAAATCATATAGATTGGATAGGCCCAAGCTGTAGCTAGCTTCAAGATTTAGCTAAATAGAGGTACAGGTATGGGACCTGTTATCCAGAATGCTCAGGACCTGGGGTTTTCCAGATAATGGATCTTTCTGTAATTTGGGTCTTCATGCCTTATGTCTTAAATAAAAAAAACATTAAATAAACCCAATAGGCTGGTTTTGCTTCCAACGATGATTAATTATATCTTAGTTGGGATGAAGAACAAACTACTGTTTTATTACAGAGAAAAAATTTGGATTATTTGGATAAAACGGAGTCTATGGAGACAGCCATTCCGTAATTCTGAGCTTTCTGGATATCGGGTCTCCGGATAAGGGATCCTAGGATTTGGCCTCATGCTTGGTTTACAGCATTATTATTCAAAATACAACTTTAGGATATATTATCCAGAAACCTGTTACACAGAAAGTTCCAAATTATGGGATGGTCATCTACCGTAGGATCCATTTTAATCAAATAATTAAAATGTATTATTATAATTAAATTTTAAAACCTGAAGTGCTTTTCCTCTGTAATAATCAAACAGGACCATGTACAGTATATGCTAACAAATAAGATATAATTAATCCTTATTGGAACCAAAACAATCCCATTGGGTTTATTTAAAGTTTATATGATTTTTAGCAGACTTAAGGTATGGAGATCCAAATTACGGAAAAACTCCATATCCAGAAAGACCTAGGCCTCAAGCATTCCAAATAGCAGGTTATTGATCTTAATTTATATAATTAGATCTACTCAACAGTGATATACTGGACAGTGTATATTCATCTACATTAATCTTTGCCTCAGTGGAGTTTAGAATCTATTCTTCATGACATGGACATACCAGGTTTTTATCAGTTTCCATTAACCCATATTTTTGCTTTTGTAGTGTGGGAGAAAACCCATTAAGATTTAGCAACTGACACTCGTGCTCCTTTCACAACCGAACCCAGTACCCTGGTGCTACATGACAGACCAAATATTCATGAATTGTATAATTGATAGTTTGTTTCTACAGCATTTGCCAGCTAAGGGCAGAAAAACACGTGGAGATTCGTAGAGATTCAGTGCCCGGTGACAAATCGCCTCTTCTTCGGGTGACTAATCTCCCTGAACTGCATTGCCACTGGCTAGAATCTAAATTGCTGGCAGGATGGCACTCGGTGCGATTAGTTTTCCGAAGGCGCCCAAAGTTGCCTCACGAGAAAACTTCCAGCGACTTAGGAAAATGAGGTGCGCCGAGTGCCATCCCGCCAGCAATTTCCATTCCAGCCGGGGAATAAAGCGGTTTTAAAATCACCGCTGTCCACTGATCTGTGAAGTGCGCGCAACTTCTGAAGTGTATTGGTTGTTGAGTCTCCCTAAGCTCCATGTTCAGGGCACTGCACCCGGACCAAGGACTTCAAGCGGTGAGTCACCTGCAAATATTGAATGCTTGTGAACGGGATTGACTAAGGGCTCTTACAGACGAGCGTTTTTACCTGCGCTCCCCTGCGTTCCATTTTTCTGCGTTCAGCCGCAGGGGTACAGCAATGGGGCTGTACTCACACAGGCGTGTGTAGGCGCCGAATGCAAGTTGAGACGCAACATGCTGCATTTTTCCTGCGTTCAGCGCCTACATGCGCCTGTGTGAGTGCAGCCCCATTTGAAAAAATGTAATGCCTCTATTCCTGTGCTCCCCTGCAGCTGAACGCAGAAAAACGGAACGCAGGGGAGCGCAGGTAAAAACGCTCGTCTGTAAGAGCCCTTAGCGACAGGTCCAGGGCATTCGCACCCAGACCCACCCAGTCACAGGGTGAGCAGTATTGTTAATAAGCTGAATTCAATTAGTTCACATAAGGGGAGAAGAGTTGGAGCGTATCCTATCTATTCTTGTATGATTTAGGGCTCTTACTCACGAGCGGTTCTAGCTGCACTCCCCTGCGTTCCGTTTTTCTGCGTGCAGGAATAGACGCATTACTGTTTTCCAATGGGGCTGTACTCACACAGGCGCCGAACACAGGTTGAGATGCAACATGCTGCATTTTTCCTGCGTTCGGCGCCTACAGGCGCCTGTGTGAGTACAGCCCCATTGGAAAAAAGTAATGCGTCTATTCCTGCGCTCCCCTGTGGCTGAACGCAGAAAAAAGGAACGCAGGGGAGCGAAGCTACAACCGCTCGTGAGTAAGAGCCTTTAAGCATTCCAGAAAGGTAGCTTATTTATGTGTTGCACTGCACTGGAAAGAATTAACAGAGCTATTTTTTGTACTGGGGCTTGTACTAACATAATAAGTTAGGTTGAAAAAAGACACACGCCCCAAGTTCAACCTTTCAATGATTTTAACCTGCCTAAAGACTACGGTGAAGTACTATGTGTTAAATGCACATAAGACTCTGAATGTTGTTTCTCATGTGTGTTCAGAGCTGGGCTTTGTTAACTCTTGCATTGCTGTTTGGTAGAACACGTGCAAAAGTACCTGCAGAGGAATGGACAAGTAAATCCTTGTGTGTAAGGTCCCTTACACACAAGGGATTGGTAGTGCAAGTCATTTACTTTGTATATAGAAGGAGAGAAATAATATAGGGTGTTACCTTGAAGGAAAAATAACATCTAAAAAATAAGTGTTTTAAAGGAATGGCCAATACAATGTATTGTTGCCCTGCACTGATAAAACAGGTGTGTTTGCTACAGAAACTCTGCTATAATTTATATAAACAAGCTGCTGAGTAGTCATGAGGGCAGCCATTTAAGCACCTACATACTAGATAACAGATACGTTCTGAAGAATCCCATTGTATAATATCTGTTATCAGATGTGTTTCCTGTGTCTTTTCTCCTTTTTCAGCCTTGAATGGCTGCCCCCATGGCTACACAGCAGCCTGTTTATATAAATTATTGTAGATTTTCTGAAATTGAATTCCGGAGAGAGAGTACCAATAGCAGGAGATTAAATATTCTTACTGTCAGAAAAGAAGTTTAAATATACTCAAGGGAAGGCAGATAAGTTAAATGTACTCCCTTAGTGGGAGGGGGAGAATAGGGATGTAAATATACTACGAGAGGAGGGGGGGGTGTAATGACAGAACAATTGTTCACATCTGAGCTGATGGGGAGGGTAATAGGTGGACTGCAGAATCCAGCATTTGAAGAAAATCTTGGGAAAACAAAATTTAAAATGTATATACTAAAGATATAATTAACAATTACATTCTACATGACTACATAGAAGCCAGTCAATACTGCCGCCTGCTACTTAAAATAATTGCTGATCAGTCATGTGGATTTAATTTGTCAGGGTAAGGTGATTAAGTCCTAAACCGTATAGACTAAAAATGTCAGTAATAAATGTGCCCATAGGAATCTGTGCCACAGATAATTAGCCAAAAGGCAATTGTATGAATGTATGAGGTGCAAATGAAACAATCCCAAATCCTTCTACTTCATGCCATAAATTGCTGATGCACTTTCAAAATATGTACACTGCCTGTCACATATAGCAGAAATACCGTTCTAGCACCGAAATGGTTAACAGACGAATTAAACAGATATAAATATCTGCCTGAGAGAAAAGCAAATCCTATTGCCTGGAACAGGCTATTACTATGAATGACTAAAGCTATTTGAGCTAATCATGGCCTTTGCTGCCAGAAATATTCCTCCTCTCCTTCATTCAGTCTTTCAGGTTCAGAGCTGTGAGAAAAAAAAAACATAACCTCAGATTGAGAGGAGCCACTGCAAACTAATCTACATGCAAATCATGGATGTGCTCAGCACACACAAGCAGCTAATGCCAGAAATGGAGGCTCATGTGCCATAGCCCTGAAGGAGAGTGATTGCTTTAAAGGGAAACATATTAATATATATATTAAATAACGGAAACACAGCTATGTATCTCTTCATACAATCATACTGGCTCCTGTCTGCACCTTATGAATCCAATCTCATCATCATTACCAGGTTTCCTCATCGCCACTGCAATACCCATCCTCCAGATCCAAAATCTCCACCTTATCCAGTGGGGAAGATCCTGGAACTGTACAGTCATTTTGTGGCCCCTCTGCAGCATTGATGCAGGAAAACAATGGCCTGTTGTTATTACTGTAATAGCCCATGGAATCTGGGGAAAAGAGGCTGCCGGCCAAGGCTGAAGTGCAGAGCAGAGTGGGCAAAGGACTGGGTAGGTAGAGCCCCGTGGGCCGTGAGAGCACAGGGGAAGAGTGGAGACATGTCCCTGGCTGATGCACCACAGAAGGAGGATGCTGATGCTGCAGCAGTAGGTGTGGGCTTGGTGTACAGTTGCTCACAGCACTGGCTTGGTTCCTCAGCTGCTCATTCTGCTGCTCCAGCTTCCTCACCAGCTCTTGCAGCTTCTTCATCTCCAGCTCTGCATTCACCACAAGCCCATTATTGGTGGGAGATCCAGTGCTGCTGCTGCTGCACTTCACCTCTGCCATTGCTCACGCTGCTGCAGCTTTCTATAGCCACTGTCTCAAATCCCCAACAGCCTTAATTTGTAATTCCACCTAGGAGGTAATGTTCCAGGACACTGCCCTGGCTGATAAACCCAGCTTCCTGCAGTCAGGATCTCTGATAGATCCCATATAGCAGGACTATGGACTGCATCTTGCTCAGATCTCACTGAATGTGCCTCCTGTCAGCGGTGGGAATATTAATGTGTGCAGCAGGCTCCCTCCCACAAATGCAAAGCAAGGGAGGAACAAAGAGAAGCCAGTCTTTAAGCATTGCACATCTTCTAATGGCACTGCTCAATCTGCTGACTCTAGAAACCTATAAATAAACCTAGATAGATAGATATATATGTGTCAGAAATGAGAAAGAGTTAGCTATTAAAGGGAAACAACGTGTATGGAAAAATATATTGCAAATCTGAATTTAATAACATGGTGTCCTTGAATTATCTGTAAAAAAAACATTATTTTACTATAATTTTAAGGGCCTATTCAGGTATTTACATGTGAGAAATAAACATCAAACCTAAAGTAAAATGCAGGAATGAGCAAACTGATACCCACCAGGGCTCCCTTGGCCGAAAGGTGCTGAGAATTATAGTTCAATAAGATCTGCAAGGCATCTGGTTGGCCACCATGAGAATAAGTTGGCCTTAAGTTGGTGTTAATATGGTTCCTATCAAATTCTGCACAATGATATATTTCCATAAACATTAAAGGAATGTTCTAGCCACATTGGGTAGAGTTATCTTGCACACACAAAGGAAGGTGAGCTACACTGATTATCATCTGATTTACATCACAGAGCTGAGTAAACACAGTTAGCAGTTCCTGACGTGGAGAGGACAAAATAATCAGTTTTTCCAGCAAACAGAGATATTGAATCTATATAACAACAGCCACAATTAAAATATGATATTGATATAGAACACTAAAGAAACAGGGTGTCCTATGCTTGTTTGTGTGGCCAACTTTCATAAAAAAGGTTTCTGTTCACAAGTTGAAAGAACACCTACACCTTTTCACTACTCTTCCACTTTAATTTGACTGTTAAAGGGATACTGTCATGAGAAAACTTTTTTTTTTTTTTTTTTTTTTCCAAAACACATCAGAGTATTTTGTCCTCTCCACGTCAGGATCTGCTTACTGTGTTTGTATGGACTGGTGGGCCTTGTAGGCACAGATTTTCTCCATATGGGTGTGAGCTATTCCCAGACTAACCGTGTTCCGATCACAGCCACATAACAAGATAAGAAGGTACTCTAATGGGAAGGTTGTGGCTGGAACAGGGGCCCAGGGGGACCCCAGAACCCCTGTTCTGATGCTGTTAATAGATTGCTTGCAAAACTGCTCATTGTGGTAAATTTGTGAATTTACCCAGTTAATAGGATAATTTAGAGAGCCAACTATAAGAGCAAAGCCCCTCTGAAAGAAGGATGTGTGCCTTTTTCAGGAGGCATCAGGGATGCTGCACCAATGAGGCTAGTTGTGAAAACCTGCCTAAGAGCTTTACACACGGCAGATTCAATTTCCGAAGTCGTCCGAAGTTGCCTCCCAAAGAAACTTCGGGCAACTTCAGAAATTGAAGCGCCGTGAGTTTTTTTTTTTCATTTTAGCAGGCGGAAGGCAGGGTGAAGGCAGTTCGGGGAGATTGTCGTCCAGAAGAAGAGGCGTTTAGTCACAGGCAACTAAATCTCCCCAAATCTGCCTGTGTACTAAAGACCTAAGGTGGCAGCACCCTTAGGGTTGCCACCTTTTCCAGAAAAAAATACCGGCCTTCCTATATATTTATCTTTTTTCTCTATTAATAACATTGGGATCAACCATCATTTTTACCGGCCAGGCCTGTAAAATACCGGCCAGGTGGCAACCCCAGCATCCCACAAGTTACTTGGGGAGGCAAGAAGCCTAATTTCCAGTTTTCCTGTCTCTTTACACTAGAAACATTGACCCCCTCCAGGGAGGCATAGTATATATTCATAAGAGAAAACGGCTGGTATTGCTTCATTTTAGGAGATTTTTTTTACCATGAATTATTGTTGGCCTCTAGTTTTGCCACTTTTTATTTGTTTGATTAGACATCACCAAAACTCCACCACTGATAGAAAATTACACTTTGTAAAGCTGGTTATAGACGCAAAGATACGATCGTACAAATCGAGGATTAGTACGATTTTCGGACTGTGTGTGGAGAGTCCCGTCATTTTTCGTCCGGCGGAGATCGGTCGGACAGGTTAGAAAATTTCTGTCGGCTGCTGATAATATCTCTGCATGTATTGCCGATCGTACGATTTTCAGTGGGAGGCTTTTCTACTTTATTTGACCTGAATGGTTAATGGCAGGTCGGGAGATGGGGAAGTCCGATCGTTCGAGAATTCATACGATCGGACTTTGCATCTATGGCCAGCTTAAGGCAAAATAACAGAGACACCTGTCTGTCTCCACTGATATCTTGTTTGATCAGCTTGAAGAGCTCAGCTTTTGATAATCAAGAGAGAGAAGAACAACATATTCATTTTCATTAAGAAGATTTTATTATGCCAATGTCACTGTGTATTATTAATGTTTAAATGTATTAATCTGCTGATTAATTTATAGGCAATATGTTATTATAACTATACTATACTATACTATGGCAGAAAGGAACACTATATGAATTAGTTAATGGCATGATCACAGTTTGGTGTAAGTAATGGACTATATGTGTCCTACCTCAATTACACTCCAGTAATAATGAAGCAAACTAGTAAGCTCCAAAATCATTAAATTACTTTATGTATAGCTTATGATTTGCAGAATGTGGAATCAGAGAATGACTGATTCACAACATGATAACTATACATAAAATTGGGGTGCTAGAGGTTTTAAGAGTAACATCACAGATATTGCAGCTTCCATTCAAGGCAGTTATTGGTTTTATTTGCATAAAATGTAATTGAAAGTATATATTTTTGCTTTGCAGTAAACCTTTCCTTTCCTTTTTGTTTTGTTGAATTAGAGATCTGTGTGTTTATGCCTGAAAGCAGATCTTTTTCCAGCACGCCAAAGGCAGTGCAATATTGGGCAAATTACAGAGATGGGAATGGGTGCCGAGGGGACGAGGACTGCATCAACCATTAAAAGGGGTCCTTAATCACGGGACCTGTGTGAGCTGGACGATTTATGGCCAGATATCAGTCGGTGAAGCCTGTTGGAAGGCCCAATACATGAGCAGATAAGCTGCTGAAACTGTCTAAAGGACCCAAATTGGCATCTTAACTCTGCCCATGTATGGCCAACTTTAGACACTCTTAGCATAGCAACCAGCATCAAAATAATTTTGAACTCATTTCTCCATATCTCCCAGAAGCAGTATCCCAAGGCAACCGATAAGATGCTTGCATTTAAACAGTTAAAGAATAAATTCTACCTGCTGATTGGTTGCTATTGGTTACTGCCCCTGGGCAAACTTACTGCCTTTTATTACATAACCCCAATTATATTTCCTGAAGGTTTTTAATCGGGTGCAGGACTTAGATCATGGGCCTTCTCTCCAAACAATGTTTCCTCCTGTCTTCACTTAACCTCTTTATTGTACTAATTTCTTTTCTTTACATACTATATACTATTTTTCCATATATTTAGCCTCTTTGTTCCAATACAGAGAATGACTATGAATGAGGACAAATGATTAAAAGCAGGAGCCCAGTGACACCTGTGGCAACACACCTCTTTCTAATCTCTCTAAGCCCTGCCAGGGAGGAGAGCATGAGCTATATGTCTGGACAAGGGCCCTGTCTGGTCAGGTGATGTCTGAAAATATAATCTTTGAGAAGACAGTCTGGAAGTCTGGCTGTCTTTTGATTAGTTGGTTGTAAAAAATAAGTGGATTAGTGTGATAAAACTGTAAGTAACTAACTTATTGGTAATTTTCCCCAATGTTTTGAAATTGACCATAAAAGAGAAATCATGTAAATTATATAAAGTGTAGTGACTAAAGTGTACTGCTTTACTAACGTGAGTGAAAAACTGCACCAGTGAGGTTACGCACACAGCAACCAATCAGCAACTGGCTTTGATCATTCTATAAATTAAGCTGGCACTGACTAGAGAGTGGCTGCCCACTCCAGACAGGGTCAGCAGCTTATTGTAGGGTTGCCACCTGTCCGGTTAGGCCATCACTGAAACTGTTGATACACCACTTGAGTCATGATCTGTCATGATCTGGTTATTATATGGGATCTGTATGGCCGGTTTTAGAAGAAGAACAGAACAGAATTAGTTTCCTGCTGATAAATAAATATCAATATAGCGCATACAGTATATTAATAAATCAATCCTGCTGTTTACAATGCTTAAGCCTTATGCAGTGGGGAAACAAGGGTGCTTGTTTCATTCTAATATAAATGTTGAGTGGCTCTCAAATAAAAACTTTGCAATATATTCATTAAAAAAAAAACAACCCATAAAGCAGTAAACCATATCAATTCCAGATGCTGCAAGTCCAGAAACTCAATTTTCAGTTCAATAAATAAATCTAAATAATCTAAATAAATGCTGTTTACATTCTTTCTAACAGGTGGTTCACATGGGTGAAATATTTCACTCGCCATAGGACTTATTTACTAATAACAGGCATATTTTCCCTAGTGCAGTAACCCATGTCAACTGCAGGTGGGTGACAAAACACTTGTACTGATCCCCCCCCAGGGTGCACTTGAGGGTTCAAATTGAAATGAAATTGATTCACTCTGCTTTTCATTACATGTAAAAATGTGTGAACTATACAAAGATGTTATAGTTTGGCCTTTGTTATAGAGCTTCTGTCTTTCAGGTTCCCTCATGAACATGTGCTCTTATGATGCTCGAAATAGGTGACGGATAAATTTAGATATCATAAGACTGCTAAATGACAAACACTATACACCTCCCTCTGTGCCAACAAACGTATGTGAGTATTTTCTTTAAGATTATTTGTTAATTAAAGACACTGTACTGCAGTATCACAGATGGATTAAAACAACTGCAAAGCAAAGCCAGAATTTCAGTTCTGATCCTACAGTGCATTGAAATATGGAGATGGTGTGATGCAAAACAAAACATCCCTCTGTCCTTCCACCAATCACATGCAACCTGCTCCAAAATATCACTCTATGCCAAGATTCTCGTAATTAAGTCATTTAAAAAAACAAAAACAAAAGCAGTTGAATCTAAACTCAGTTTATAAAGCAGTTAATAAATAAATGATGGCTGCTCTGTAAAATTCAGGCTGAGATAAGAGCAAATCCTATTGCCTGGAGCAGGTTGTATTACTGTTCCCAATCACCGAGGAATACAGACTAAATCTTCTTGGGCAAATAAGGACTTTTCCTACCAGAGGGGATGCTTTTGCATACTTTTATAGCCTTTCAATCTTATTTTCCCATATACAGTAGTACTGTACAAAACAGCTCCATGCCCAGTACAAAGACTGCAAAACTAATCTGAATAAAAATTGGCACATACAACCCTTAGTCCAGTACAGAGCTGTTTAAAGATACACATTTAAATGTTATGAATACAAAGTATACAATGCTTATTATTTTTTCTTTTTGACTTCAGATAAATATTTAAGTCACATAAATATGCAGTAGCTCCTGTCTGAACCTTCCCTAACCCCTCTATCTCCCCAGTGCATCATTACCAGGTTTCCTCATCGCCACTGCAATACCCATCCTCCAGATCCAAAATCTCCACCTCATCCAGTAGGGAATGAACTGGAACTTTACAGTCATTTTGTGGCCCCTCTGCAGCATTGATGCAGGAAAACGGCAGCCTGTTGTTATTACTGTAATAGCCCATGGAATCTGGGGAAAAGAGGCTGCCGGCCAAGGCTGAAGTGCAGAGCAAAGTGGGCAAAGGACTGGGTAGGTAGAGCCCCGTGGGCCGTGAGAGCACAGGGGAAGAGTGGAGACATGTCCCTGGCTGATGCACCACAGAAGGAGGATGCTGATGCTGCAGCAGCAGGTGTGGGCTTGGTGTACAGTTGCTCACAGCACTGGCTCGGTTCCTCAGCTGCTCATTCTGCTTCTCCAGCTTCCTCACCAGCTCTTGCAGCTTCTTCATCTCCAGCTCTGCATTCACCACCAGCCCATTATTGGTGGGAGATCCAGTGCTGCTGCTGCTGCACTTCACTTCTGCCATGGCTCACGCTGCTGCAGCTTTCTATAGCCACTGTCTCAAATCCCCAACAGCCTTAATTTGTAATTCCACCTAGGAGGTAATGTTCCAGGACACTGCCCTGGCTGATAAACCCAGCTTCCTGCAGTCAGGATCTCTGATAGATCCCATATAGCAGGACTATGGACTGCATCTTGCTCAGATCTCACTGAATGTGCCTCCTGTCAGCGGTGGGAATATTAATGTGTGCAGCAGGCTCCCTCCCACAAATGCAAAGCAAGGGAGGGAGAGACACATTGGGAACAAAGAGAAAGCCAGTCTCTAAGCATTGCACAAGCAGCTTCTATCCTGAATGAATTCTGCTTGATGAAGAGTTGTCTTTTTTTTATTTTTTTCATCAACCAAAAAATTATAGCAAATCTTCACAAAAAACCCTCTTTTGTCTCTTTCTGAAGTGAGTCTAGCACTTGGAGGAGGGACGTGACATGTTCATATAACAGCCAAGTTGCTGTGCTGATGTACAGAAAACAAGCAGATGCAGTCCATTGATTAAAGGAGATGAGAGTCACAGATATATAGGCTAATGGGGTTAATAATGCACTGGAGGAATTGTCGCCAGCCACCGTTTCGCACAAATTAGATACCACTACGCTAATTCACTTATATGCAAAGTTGTGTACTGGGGCCGAACGCTGGCGACTTTTTGCAAGCGTTACTTCGGCAGTGCCAGCATTTCTTAGCGAAGATGCGCTAGCGTTCTTTTTTGCCAAGCGAAAATTCGTTAGTGATCTTGCGCTTAGGTCAATTTGCATATGGCGGGTAATTTAAAGTTGTATGGAGGTCTTTATTATAAATGTTGGTGCAAATGCTTGAAGTTACCACTTTTTCTTACAAATGTCCAGGGAACCTTAATAAAGGCAAGTTTATGAATGTTATGAAATGTCTAGAGAAAAATGGTTTGTTAGGACTTTTACAGGCAAAAAAGACGCCAGCGTTACTTTAATGCATTTTCGGCTCACAGGATATGATGTAAGTGACAGAAGATTGAGGAAGATCTAGCTTTGTTTTAGCACTTTGCCTGGTCTGACGTGGAGAAGTCAACTCTGGCGAAAGAGATAACATTTAACAAAAATCCACACTTTAGTGAATTTTTGGAGTAACGATCATTTGCCAGATTGAAAAGTCGCCTGGTGATAGCATGAGAATGAACGCTCGTGACGGTCCAGTTCACTAGTGTAAGGGCCCGAAGGCTCAGTAGGAGTGCGGACCAAGGAGGAGGCAGGTAGTCACCGAGTTCGTGGTACAGAGGGATCAGGCAGGAGAATAGTCGAGGTTCAGGCAGCAAAGGGTCAATCCGAATAATAGGCAAGGTAGGTACACAAGAAATCAGTCAATAATACAACACCCAGGAATCACGAAGATGAACCTATACTTGGGCGAGATCTGTAATGTCCAAGGGGTTTAAATAGGCAGAGTTTGGCGCCAAGATTTGGACGCAATGACGTCATGACGCTGACGCCGGCGTCAAGACGCTGACGTCGAGACGCCGACGCACGTTCTGACGCCGGCGACCATTCCGTCGCCGGCGATCAATCGGTGGGCGAGAGGAAGCCGACGTCATCACACTGAGACCAGCAGGATCCACATGGGGAAGGAAGTCGCCATTTTGGACGCCGTCGCCATTTTGGACGCCGTCGCCATCTTGGACGCCGTGGCCATCTTGGACGCCGTGGCCATCTTGTAGGTGAGAAACTTCTGTTTCCATTACAGCTAGCGAATTGGCGCCTGTGCCTGTTAGTGAATTGGCGATGTCCCTGCAGGTGGCATTGCTGGCTAAAAGTTGCTAGTGTTAGCCACTTCACACTTTAGTGAATCTGGAGTGAGGGGGTTGGGTAGAGGAAAACAAATATAAATGCATTTGCAAAAAGATTGAACGTTTATAGGTCAGGTCAGAGAAAAAAATAAATGCACCACTTCATACTAACACAATTTAATGTGTCAGAAAGTAACCAGTAACTCGTCTAGTTGTTCAATATTATCTTTTATTTATGGAGCGCTGACAAATTCGGTAGAGCTTTACACAGACAATAAATAATTTTTTACATCAGTCCCTGCTCCAGTGTCGCTTACTCACTATTATTAAGGCCAGGTGTCTATAATCTGGTCATTATGGGCCTATATAAGCCAGTCCCTTTCTGCCTCCCTTTGCTGGATCATTGATATTGGTGATCTTGCCCCCCCATGCTTGTTTTTGTTCCTGCTCCAGCCTAGGTTCCCTCTTGGCCCGAATCCTTGTATTTGTTGATTTCCTGGCTCTGACTTCTGCCTGCTCCTCGGATTGACGCTTGAATGCTTTCTGTCTCGACCACAGTACTTCTGGGATCCGGTCTTGGTTGACTCTTGCCTGATCCCCGCCTACTTAAAAACTTTGTGTTATTTTGCCTTTTGTTTTCAAATATCTGGTCAGTATTGACTTGGCTTTTATTTTCATCTTCTACTATTTGCATTAAATCTTATTTGCTCACTATCATAGGTCCTCTGCATTTTCATCAAGCCTTGGTTATACAGCACATACTGTAGGCTCCAACCTGCCAACCTCACACTAGAGGTAGTTCCTGACAGTTAAGGTGGCCATAGACATAACAAGTACAATATTTCTTGGAAAAGATCTTTCAAGAAAGATCGTTCATTTCAATACACACGTGTAGAGCTGAATAGTCAGATATACAGGTAGAAACAACAGAATTCTACCTGCATCTGACGATCCAGCACTAACAACGGCCAATGTTTGGGTGGATTCAAAGGCACCCGAAAATAATTTTCCGTCCAGCCTGATCGACGAACCGTCCGATATTCAAGTCTTCTGCCGATATCGGCACCCCTTAGTACTCTTGCACTTAGGTCCAGGACAATAAAAATTGTCTTCTGTAATTACCCTGGTGGTCTAGCGCGGACTAGAGTTGGCGGGGAAGCCCGCCACAGGGATGCCCGCAGCCGCTCTCCTCTACGCTGGGTTCTCTATGACGCACGCGGCCGCACACTTCCGGGTTTACGTGCCGGCCGTATGATGTCATCAAGCCGAGTGGCGTGAAATTCAAATATTTAAAGGGAATTCTGACTCAAACTCAATGCCCGTTGTTAGGTTCTACTTGCTAGTATCCTGGGTGTGTTATATTGTGTTTGATTCCTGGTTTTGACCCCTGCCTTTCTGATTACTCTGAACGCCAATATTGACCCATGCCTGTCTGACCTTGCTTGAACTCTGCCTGCACCGACCCAGCCTGTCTGACCTTGCTAGTAAGCTGCCTGCACCAACCCCAGCCTGCCTGACTACATTTTGTCTATTCTAAGAACTGTGCCTTCCGTCCAAAAACCTTGATAACGACCGTACCCCTTTGCTCGTCCAATTAGCTGAGGGCTCCTCCCTAAGCGAAAGGCAGCTGTTAAAGGCAGAAGCAGGAGCCAGGGAGCCTAGCACCATTTCTGGATTTAGGGTGCCGATCATGACAGATCATGGACCAAAGGCAAGTCTACTCCTGAAAAGAAGCTAATGCATAAATAAAATCACTAACAAGATATACCAGATGTTTATAGTGATCGCAGCAGTGTGTAAAGACATAGCATGCAATTAAGATTTCCTTTTTATTTGCTCAAGTGTTTTTAGCAAAATCCACCATCCCAGTCAGAAATGCACTTTGCCCCAAAAAGATTCTGCTTTAGCCATAAAAAATGGAATGGATAAACATTCGCCTGAGTTATATGCATACAAAAACATATTCATAATCTGCAACATTGGATATGTAAATGACATTATTCATTTGTTTGGTTTTGCATGAGCTTTCTTTGTATTTTTACTAGAAAATAAAAGCAGGGACATCCTGCTAAATCTAGTCTTTAACTAAATCATGTTCGACGCCTTTGCATAATTGTTGATGCTTTTAGTGAGAGTTCTTTTGTGGTTCCACCCTACATGTAAATCCTGAATTTTTAGTTATAATTAAGGCTGATATGATTAGGGCTGCAATTAACCATAATTTAGTAAAGATGCAGCTTTCCGACTGAAAGCTTTCTTCCTTAAGACAACAGGTCTTTTGCAAAGCAATTTCAGAATCTGCATTTATATTTTGCTACAAGATTAAATAAAATCACACATTGCAAGTACATTTTAAAAGCTCTTGATCACTGAGATTCCTGCAAACAATGCAGATATAAAAAGAATGCTACAGCATGGTTTGCCAAAATGTTTCAATTATCAGTGCTAGCTAGCTTATTTCTAACACAAGGGCTGCACTGATTGTTTGAATAATAATATGCATTTTACTGTCAGCCTTCTCATGATGCCGTTCAACAAAAACTGGAAACAGTGTATTCGTTTAGCTGTGTATTATACTGAAGTTTTCACATCTGACCAATTTCTACAAGGTCCAAATTTATTTTTCTGTAGTCATATTCAATTTAGGTTCAGTTAACCACAGAAGCTTTTTAACAATTTATGATGCAAAAAATAATCATTTTATTTTATTATATTTTATTATATTATTTTGTCTTGTATAGTTTATGGGGCAGTTTCAGGGCACTAAGACTATGGTCCTCTAAGAATTGTGACACTGAGGATGTGATCCAAGGGTATAAATGTCACCTTGAACCAGGCTTAATACAAAAATATAATTTAATTCTCCTCAAATTTGTGGCATATGATGGTATAGAGCTATTGTATGATATAACAAACAGTGAACAATGCAGAAGAATTCTAGATTTGCATTTCTGAGAATTATTAGATATAACATCTAGTTACCTGTGTATCCATTTTCCGAAAAGCCATTATCCAGAAAGCTCTGAATTACAGGAAGACCATCTCCCATAAACTGCATTTTATCAATATTTCTAGAGCTACAGTGAAAACATTAAAGTAAATTCATAAGGATATCAGAGCACTTTCAGTACATTGGTGCAATTGTGGAAACGAGAAACAGGCAAAGACATAAAAACAGTAAACAGGACTTACAGCTTTATTAGTTTCTCCTAATGTATTTAAATTTTTAAGAATTCATACATGAGGAATTTGTTAGGAAAGCACCCAGTATATATAAGAAAAATGCCAAAATTGAGATATTTTTTTTAAAAAAAAAAGCTCATACATTTCAATATTAAAGAAAATCACAAACATATATAATACAATGTAATTAACATGGTCGTCCTTAGCAAAAGTAAGTTGGTTGTAGTGGGTTATACATATCCTACACGAGAAAGACTATAAAACACCCTATGTAACATTTACCTAGTACTGCTTTGAAGGTAATATGCCTTTACAGCACTATCCAAATCCCATCAGTATTTATAAGAAACAAAAAATTTATTTTTGAACAAGTAATGCACTTCATTTGTGATGCTCTTCATCGGTGAAGAATACGCCACTAGCTATAACTGAGAGCTACTGTCCCCTGTGCCACATGTAAGATATTTTGTGTATATGTTTTAGATTTCTGATGCAGGAAGGCACAGTTGTGGTGTAGCAAAGTAGTTCGACAGGTGACTTGCATGAGCAAAGCCAGACAGGAGCTGTCACTGTGAGCAGCTACACACAAGTATTTTGGGTGCAGCCACAAAATAACATTTGCTCACTTCACCCCTTTACAGTGACAAACTGGCTTGGACAGCTACATGTGCTCCATAAACTAAAATGTATCTACTGAATTATCTACCATGTTGCTCTAACGGGTAAGTGCTTTAACGTTTTAAACTTACCTTGATCAGTTTTCAAAATGTTTGAAAAATTGTACTGTTACACAGTGTTTATATAATGGGATGTATGCTTTGGGACATGCCATAGTATTTATGGATGCAAATGGAAATATAAGATCCCATTTTTAGGGAACCAACACCACCACAATCCTATTGTTTAGGCTATCCACTTGCATATTAATAGTGGTGGGTAACTATAGCAGATACACATCAAGCATGAACCTATGAGGAAAGGGTAACGTACAGCTAAACAGGAGGCAGCACAGCATGATATCTGAGAACTTCATAACGTTAATATTGTTTCTGTGTATATAAATCTTGTAACACCACTAGGACTCCCAAATAGAAATTCAGTATAACAGTAATGTTAGAAACATAATGTGTAGATACATAGGTGTGTGATAAACAGTCCATCTTCAAGATCTTCTCTTTATCTTGGTTCAATTGAGTTTTTAGTGATTTGCTTATATAATCCATTTCTCTGCAATATAATAATACAACAATATATCAATGTGAAGGAATCAAACACAGATGCTTTTGGAAACAAGATATGCTATGAACTTTTAGGCAGTCAGTATGCGTGTCCATTAACACTGTTCAAGAAAAGACACCATAGAGTCTAATTAGGGAGAAAGGAGAAATACAAATACTAGCAATGATGGTGTGTTATCAAAACTACTGGTACAGGCAGACTGTAGAAATACACACACACATCCAGATACTAGTACTACAAACTACCCCTAAACAACAAGTTTTTGTCAAGCTGTTTCCCCCACTTTATTTCCTACTGCACTTTACAAAGGGTGATTATTATGTGTAAGTAGGTGAAAATACAAATGAAATCACATAAAGACTGACAAACATATAGCTTATACAGTATATATATATATATATATATATATATATATATATATATATATATATATATATATATATACATACATACATACACACACACACTTTTTTTTCTGTATCCCCCTTGTTTATTTCAAAAACTAAAAATAAAGAAAATACACAAAAATATAGCTAAGTAATAAAAACTTGTGATAAGGTGTCCTGATAAACAGGGAAACACATCTACAATCTGTAATCATTTAGCTATCACAACAGCAAAAGTAAGTGAATACTCTTGACAAGTTGCTGTTTGTGTTCTAATACATTGAGTATTAATTAAATTAGTACTCAAAGTATTAGAACACAATGCCAGGCACTAATTACAATCCAGCCACATATACTGGTTCTTGTACATTGGACTTCAAGGGGCAGATTTATCAAGGGTCAAATTGAAAAGTAGAATTTTCAAATTTTTTTTAATAATCAAAACTCTCAAATATGACTAGGGAGTTATCCAAATTCAATTTGAGATTTTTTTTAAAATTCCAATTAGATTTTTTCGAGATTTATCATACTCTGGCCCTTTAAGAATTACAATTAAACTATTCACCACCTAAAACCTGCCGAATTACTGTTTGAGTCAATGGGAGAAGTGCAGGGGAGAAGTGGAGATGTTTGCAGCCTTCCTGACATTCAAGTTTTTTCGGAGAAATAACTCAAATCAAGTTTTATCGAATTTGATTTGAATTCTATTCGAGTTTTCAGGTAGTTTAAATTCATCCTAGTTTAAAAAATTTGATTTTAATAATAAATTTCAATTGGTCGAATTTCAAATTTATGGGAGTTTAAAAAACTCACATGAATTAGAAATTTGACCCTTGATAAATGTGCCTCCAAATGTGTTAAGCACAAAATTGCCTTTTTTTGCTGACTTAGTGAGCAATTGAGAAACTTTTTCATGATCAATATTAAGCCGACAAAAATGATACAGAATAAAAGTGAATCTGCTGTATAATGGCAAACTTAATCTTACCTCTTGCAGCAAAATAGCAGGGTTCACAGTGAATAGCCTGCTTATAGATCCACATGCTATCGCCAGCTCTCATGCCTCCTAAATCTCCATTGCATACTTCACACTAGAAAAATGACAGTTACATGGGATTAGAATAGGGATTAGAATAGAGAATAGAATATTTTCAATTATTCCACATATTTAAAATATATATAAATATATATATATATATATATATATATATATGAGTCAACCTATGTTTTTGATTATACATTGATTATAAGAATGAAGAGGTAGAGGATGAATGTAATATTAATTTATTATGACAATAATACACAACCAGAACAGACAGAACACTGTTGATTCTATTGTTGCCCAAGGTGAAGCAAAATGAAAACTTTTGGTTGTCAATTTGCTACAGAACTAAGTGAGTTTCTATTAGCATCCTATAGGTATGGTAAATACAGAAGGTAGTTAAGAAATAGGTGAAATGTATAAAGTATGGGTACTGGAAATTCTCAAAGGGAAATTGTTTTATAAAACAAATAAAAACAAGTGTTGATGAACTCATCTGCCCCAACTTATATTTGGTTTTTCATTTACCTTAAAGCAAGATGCATGACAGGATATGCTTAGGTCTTTGAGGATCATCTTGGCATCAATTCCAAGTATCTTGCGGCAGTAGGTGCACATGTCTTTTTCAATAACTGACCTTTAGCAAGAGATATGAACTCCAATAATTAATTATGTAGACGCTATTCTATACTTAAGATGCTGATGATGTTAGCTAATGATGTGTGTGTTATCCCCATTATATGTACCCTTTAGGTTACTTACCGGTCAGAGGTAGAATAAACTGTTTTGATAGAGTTTGCTGCACTGTTGCTTTGATATGATCTATAATACCAAATAGGAAGTGGCACCAATTAAATTTTTTTGAGTGTGACCCTTGAAAAAAAAAAATATATATCTGTGTATATATATATATATATATATATATATATATATATAAAATGGCTCAAAAGAAGCTAGCACACACAGGACTTATGGAGGAAAAAGGTTTTTATTTTAACAGAAAAAAAACTAACGTTTCGCTAGGTCCCTAGCCTTTCTCAAAAGACCTAGCTGAAACGTTAGCTTTTTTCTGTTAAAATAAAAACCTTTTTTTTCTCCATAAGTCCTGTGTGTGCTAGCTTCTTTTGAGCCATTGTAAATACTAATAAATAGCTCTGCACCCAGGCAAAATATATATATATATATATATATATATATAATACACAAAAGCTATGAATATCTTGTAAATTATATCCTTATAAACGGTGAGTTGAGTTCTGATGTCATCAGTTATAAACACTGAGTTCTGATGTCATAAATAAAGTACCCACAGTTGTGAAATATGAGGATATTAGAAGTTACCTCGGAGTTCCATGGCCTATATAAAAATGGTCATAAAACTCCTCGGTAACTTATAATATCCTTATATTTTACAAGAGGGGGTACTTTATTCACTACAGTAATTAGTAATTCAGTAATTAAAATTTTATTAATAGAAATATTTTACTTAAAATTACAAAAGAGTCATTACGGCAGGGTACTTTGCTTTGTTTTATAGCAGGCTGCCCCTGGAAACAGATTAAAACACTGTGGACTTGCATTGTCACTTAGCATTTTATTTGAAAGGGGAGGTGTCCTTTGTGACATACAGTAAAAGTAATTATTTCATAGTTAAATTTGTTTTTTATATCTGACATTCAAAAGTTATGTTTTAGCAAAAAAAAAAAAAATCTGGTTATATAAATATGGTGAGACCTTTCTGATCAGGAGAGCTTTAAGCTATTTATTTTTATAGTATACACATTTTTTTTATCAAATATTACATATAAGAAGTTTCAAGAAACTGAAAATTACCTACTGTCCTCAAATGATGTTTTGTAGACATAAGTATTAGTTGGAGGAGACGAATAGCTAAAATAAATACAATAAATTAAAAAAAGGCATGGAAAATGTGTAGTCATAAAAAATAACATCTAATATTCTATCATTATCTTTGAGCTGATTCATAAATAATATATTTACATAAAATACTGTGGTTCTATACAATTTAAAAACTACAAACCAAACATTTCTCTTTCACTAACATCTTACTGAAAATTGGAAATTCATAATAATACACTTGTATGATCACAATATCTACAAGATTAAGGTTGTATAAATTGACAAATATTTTAGTCTGCCAAGTTTCTGCCTGCAAATTTGAACAGAATCTCAAATCAGATGAAGACAAACCTCCTTGATACTGGCATATTTTTTGGCTTGGGATGTCTCGACATGCTATTGTACAAGCAATGGCTGTAAAGGTTTAAATTGTGAAACCATGATTGCCTTAAGAACTGACTCCAAATTTAATAATTGATATTGTGCATTAAGTAGATTTTGCATTTAGGATTATTTGGGATTTTTAAATATATTTAATTTTCTCTTAAATGTTCTTTTAGCACATAAAAACACGTTGCTATGATTATTGACATGTTGCAGTCTAGGCTTCCATTTGTCCTGTGAGCTATACGCTGTAACAAGGCTACTGGTCATACTTCTTTTAAGCTCTAGGAGCAATGGAAACAAGGTGGGTAAATGACCTGTGCATCCGATTCACGTCGCTGACACCAATGGCACAATTGCCAATTTTGATGTTTTGCGCTATGCATTGTTCCACTCTCAAAATGTGTTGTTGAGATGCCATAAATAATTTCCCATTGCTATCAATGGGCATAAAGTGAAAATGTCAGTGCAGGCATATTATGTTTGAGTGATGTCTTTGCATAGATATAAGAAATATGTAACACTGTGCAGTGAACATGTAAAAATATTTTATATATATATTGTATTATTATATTATTTACTAGTTTCTTCAACCTTATTAAATTACCTTGTTTCCTGAGAACAGCCGACATTGGAACGTTGGTTGGGTGCATCAGAATTATCACTGACATTGTAAGATGCTGAGCGGCGGCTTCCGGCATCTGTAGATTCAGTAACTCTAGTAGTTGTGGTTGAACGTCTGTTTGGCAGATTATGGGTATCTTCAGTCACTGTGTATGTTGTAGTAGAGTTTCTGCTTGGAGCACTCTGATTATCCTCAGTAAATACGTAAGAAGATGTTGTAGAACTTACATTGCTGGTGTTGGTAGATGTTGGCTTTACTGTACTAAAGAGATGGAAATAAATTGTGTTCTGTAACATTTACACTGTATAGATTATAATGCTTAAAACTAAACATATTCTGGGTAAATTTAAAAATGAAAAGCGAGATTTGAGAAAAAGAAGTTTGCACAAAAAGCAAATAAGGTTTCATATTTTCTGGGCTCCAAAAGAGAACAGAATAAGAAAATCAAGACCTCAGATTCCTTAACCATTGTGCAATTCACCACTATATAATATTGAGCGTCTTAAGAAGATGCTTGCGTCAGGAATAGAATAAAACATGGGTCAAAGTGAAAGTGTCAACAAGGCACAGAGATGTACAGGAAAGATGTCTTTCTTCTTCATTATTCAGATCAAATTACTATTTTCTGGCAAGATTATTAAAGGCCTATGTTTCCCTTGAGATTAGTCAGTTTAAATACTTCATTTCAAATAACTGTTACTAGAAAGTTCAGTAATGTTTACTTGAGAGAGAACTACAAAAAAAAATAATTTTAAAAAAGTTTTGTAAAGACTATAATATGATTTCCAGAACAAATGAAATTCTGCTTTCTTGCTTATCTCTAATTAGATTACAACAGGCTGAACTAAACAGTGAAGAAAAGCTAGTTATGCTAATTCTCAGATAGCAATAGAACCTGAAAGCAGTTTTATTTTTGGAAAGTGAATTATCAAAAGGAAATGCTGATTCATCTCATACACTCAATAGCAGCCCTTTATAATGCAGTCATAATGCAGAGCACACCAGTATTTTGTATTAAACACCAGGTGGCAGAAATGCAACCCACAAACATCATATTTAATCACACCATACTTAAATGAGTCCTCCACCCAAAAGCTGTTTTTTTTTTTTGCATAATGAATAATATTATTCTATGCTATTTTCCACAATATATACAATATTTACACATTTCAATGGTTTTTAGTTCTATGTAAATTAAAGTTAAATGCAATGTTTTTTATCCCCTTCTGTTCTCTCAGTTGGGATCTTAAAACTTTGTAACAGGAGTCTGGTCTCCCCCATGTATTTTAATCAGCTTGTGACATTGTTTCAGGAGTCAGAGAGTGTAAAGAATGTGAAGAGCCAGAAATATAATTTACATTTACAAATTATTAAAAAAAACATGAATTAGTAATGAATATATATTGGAAAATTGCTAAGAATAAGAATATCCCTTTCAATGTGCAAAAATAGTTGATGGATATAGGGCCCCTTTAAATTCCATTTTATTACATATTTATTGATTATAGAGAAGGATGCAAAATAGAAATAAATATTCTTACCCTTTGTTTGTATCCCCAGTAATAGCAATGAGATCATCCAGACCTTGATCCCTAGAAATGAGTAAATTCAGGTTTAATACTAAATACAGTGGAGTATTTGTGGGGTATATATAGTATATATATAAAAAAAACACACACATATATATATATATATATATATTATTTTTTTTTTTTTTTTTTTTACATAAAGCAACTTGCCTTGCAAAACATTTATCCTGCTGACTAGTCTTCCAATGCTATGGAATGTCTCAATGCCATTGGTCAGATATGTATGGAACCAGCATTGGCTGGTAAAGTGATCATGTTTTTAGGCACATTTTTCCACATAACCAAACTCAGCATCCTTGAAACCTCTATATACGGTATATTGTTTCTCCTCTGCAACAATGTGCTACTAGGTAGTTTAATTGCTATGGAATGGCACAATCGGATTGTTCAGATTGGAAGAAGTGTGATTTTTAGATTAAACCAATTAAAAGTCTAACGCAAGTTAGATGTAAGGCATATGAATTTGGGAGTAAATGAATGGAAGACTGAAGGTAAGCACTTCATATATTGATTTTAAAATAAACAGATGTTGTAATTAAGCTCACCACATTCACCACAATCCCTAAATATACTAAATGTGTTGTTTTTTCCACAGAGCTCTGCTGAGTAGATCTATGATACTATGGAAGGGTGCAAAGGGATTGCTCAGATAGGAGTTGTGTGATTTATGGGTAAATAGATGGCAGCATTGATCTTCAAACCCCTAATTATATATTTGTTGCATTTTGTCACATACAATGGAATGTTGAAATAAAAATGGTCAAATAGAATGACTGCTCCTTGTGGCCAGTTAGACTGAAGTACAATAATTATAATACAAATGAATAATACAATTTATTCATTTGTATTCATTCTGAGTACAAATTAATTATTCGTGGTAAAAAGAAAGAACATGTAATTTGGGTCCCTCTTATATTCAGGACACTACACTAGGGGGGTTATTTACCAAACTCTGAATGCAAAAGTCACGGAATTTATTAAACCCCACGTTTGGCGGCACATGTGCAGTAGGAGCATTTTCTGGTTCATCTCTACTGTGCATGCATTGAAAGTCACAAAGTTTTCTTTTTTCGGAAACTTCATGACTTTTGCCACATGCGCAGTAGAAATGAACCAGCAAATGCTCCTACTGCGCATGGGCCACCAAATGCCGGGCAATCCAAGAAGAAGACCTCATGGGAGAAGATGACGCCTGTGGGTATGTAGCAACTTAGGGGCATTTGCCCAGGGGGGGTAGGCCAGGGGGAAGGAGGGAGGGGGGCAACACGGGGGAGGGGGGAGGGTTTTAGCACTGAAAGGGTTGACTTCTCCTTTAAAATCTACTACACAGCTGCACGGCATCAGCTGTATACATGACTTTGTTGTTTTATAATAACCCAACCCCAAAATGTGAAATAATAGATACTAGAATAACATTGACTTATCTGCCTGAATCCATAATACGACCCTATGGGGAAGTTTTAACTATCTATGGAGAAAGACTCTTGTAAGGGCCCTGGACTGGTAAGGTGGCTGTTATTTGCACATGCATTATTTAGATTACTGATCCTTTAAGTGAAAATGTAGTGCTATAATATATACATGATTATCACCAATCTGCATTACAGAATACAACATGATATATGTGCTATAAAACTTTTCTAATGCACAGCAACCCTTAAGATAAATTATTTCTCTTTACATTTAACAGATAGAAAACAAAAGAATAAAATACTCAAAGTAACAGTTACCTTGGTTTGGATTCAGGTTTTTTACTTTCAATTATATTGTTAGTGTCTTCATCCCTATAAAATGATAATAATAGAGTAGTAAATAGTAAATACATCACACTCTCCAATTCAATGTGCTGGGGTTCATAGAACAGCTGAAAACAGCAGCAAAAACTACAGCTACTTGTACATTTTTGCAGGCACCTGGCCCTAATTTAGCTATGTATTACATTTAGTTACAATCACTAATTCTACCTGTACCTCTGCACTTAAAGGGCATGTAAAGGCAAAAAAACTTAAATCCCATTTTTACTTTCTTTAATGAAAAAGAAACCTATCTCCAATATATTTTAATTACAAAATATCTACCATTTTTATAAGAAGCCTGACTGTATGCAGTGAAATTCTCCCTTCATTTACTGCTGTGAATAAGAATTGTCAGACGTTCCCTAACTGCTCTGCAGGGAAACAATCATACTTATGAACAACAGGGGGAGCCCCCGCCTTACTTCCCAGCCGTGCAGAACTCAAGCAGATTTGTTTGTTTCCCTGTAGAGCAGTTGGCGACTGTGTAGAGATTTGTATTGGATTTTATTTTTGCCTTTACATCCCCTTTACTGTTTCCAACTCCAACTGATTTAAACAGAAAAACTGTGACTCTATTTGAAGGATTATTTTGCTGCAGTCGCTGGTTCTGGAGAGTTGGAGAAAGTTTGTATTAAACAATACAGAAACTATAAAATCCACATTACATTACATGACAGCACAGGATCCAGTGCAGTCCGCTTATTTTGATTATTATTCAGTCTTGCTGCATCAGCTTCTGACAGATATTTGACTTGCACTGTTTTGATAATTTATGACGATCCCTACATAGCCCAGACCACATGGAGCATGTGCACAGGCTTGGCCTTGCAAAGATGTTTATCAAAGTTACAAGATGGTGACCCTCTGTGGCAAACTTTGAAAGCATAAATCATTTGTTTGATTAGGCTTGTGGTGCAGTAAGTTCGTGCTTATGTTTAGTATACAAAATACAGCATTTATGGCCTTATTCTATTTTAGACTTTACTTCCCCTTTTCTGCCCAGGTATGGTATAAAGGTATCATTGAAGGCAACACAAACCTAGAAATGATAACTTATTTCATCTACTGTACATTTTAGAACTTCTAATCTAACAATTGTGATTGTGATTGACATTTGCAATAAAAGCCTACAACCTGCTCTTGCATTTGTGATGTGTGAATAGGTTTTACAAAAGGTATCTTGTATTGTGAGTTTCAAGCTAGTGCTTATTAAATCCCACATCCATTTATCATATGCTGAGTGGTAGTGTTCAGCAACATTATATATCATTGTAGCCATATGGATTTGCTATTCATTGTAATTACACTAAAAAAATTAATGTTTAATGAAAACAATTTATATTCATTGTTTATGATTCATCTGGCTAAATAAATTAGTAATAATTGCATACATTAGCAAGTAATACTTGATTGACTGCCCCATTAATTCACAAGAAGCAGAAAACAGAGCCAACCTAAACTGGTGCCAACAAATTTGCAACTAGCTATTCCATTTGTTCTATTCCATTTTAATGAAGAACAATTGTAGCATAGTGGAAAGTTGTTTGTCTAACAAGGTAGGAAAATGTATATGCTATAGCAGTTAAAGCTGTAACTGCAATGTTATTTTGCATTGCCATTGACTACAATACATTTTAGCAAAATGTTTCCCAAATTCTGGCCAAAGTTTTTCAGCTGTTCTGCAAAACACCGCTAGTTACTACACGTTAACTGCATCTATTGCAAGACATATAAGGAGAACATATCACTGCAAATGTTTCTAATATAATATTATTAAGGCAATGCTTTTATTGTTTTGTAATTAAACCTTTTAGCAGTATATAAAGTGATTGCTACTGTCACAAAATAATACACAATACACATGTGATAAAAAAAAAAGTGAAACTAATAGCTAATATATAGTTTTACCTAGAACGAATATTTTTGGCATCCCTTTTTACTTGAATAAAGTCATCCAGGTCCTCTTCTTTTAGAATGGTATTCGAACTATAATAATAATAATAATAATAATGAATATAATATGGTAAATAGTAACATCAAAAATTTTTTTTTTTAATTTGAACACTAAGGGGCCTATTTATTAAACCTCAAATTTTTATGGTCAAATTTTTAGAGGGGAAAAAAAACTAAACACTTTGAGATTCATTATGCTGTGAAGCTGCTAAAATCAGAATGCAAAAGTACTACAGCTAAAACCTGTCAAAGTCATGTACAAGTCAATGGCAGATGTTTTGGATGGATTTTTGATAGTTATGGGTTTGACCTGGTTTTTGTTTGATAATCCAGTAAAAATAAGCTATGCATATCCAGTCTACAGGCTGTTTATGAAAATATTAATCAGACAACAAGTTATCAGCAAATTAACATTTATGGACAGGTGCTTGTTTAACAATTAAATCCTGAAGTACAGTCAGTGCAGGCAGCCTGATTTTGATAAGATGTAAGTGGTATACTTTGTATCCTTTTATTGCACAATACAGTTAAGCTACTTTATGGTAATAAGGTAATCAATATCAAGCAACCTTTTGTGAAAAAAAGAAGGCAAGACCTTTTTGCCCATTTGTGTATATATTTAAACTGTTACAGGTGTACAATTCTTATAGTCATTAATTCCTACACAGCAAACACATTTTTCTTTTTTGTTAGACCAAGTTGTACCTGGTTTTCCCTTTAACAGCAGAGGGCTTGATGTCAATAAGGTTGTTAAGATCATCCGTTCTAATGAGAAGATACAAAAAGTGAAATTAATATTCTGGGAATAGAAAATAGGAACTCATCAATACTTATCTCAGTCCCCTAGTCCCAACATCTAGCCATAGGTTTTGCACAGACAAGTTGTATCTGCAATACTTCCTTTACTGGTGGTGTAATTTGAAACAGATACATCCAATACCCACTACAAGACATTAAATTACAATTAGCCATTAAAGCTGCTTACTACCCAAAAGCTTATAGGGGTCATTTGCTATGTGCAAGGCAGGGTTTTTACACGTTGACCCGCCCTGCAAGCTTTTTGAGATTTATTATGCTCTGAAGCTGCTAAAAATCAGAATTTGAAAGTTCAACAGCTACAACCTGTCAAAGTCATGTAGAAGTCAATGGCAGATGTTCCCTTTAAAAAATGGAACATATTTTCTACCTTCAGGATTTCTAATTGTTTTGGGCTGTTTGACCTGGTTTTTGTTTGATAATCCAATAATAAATCAACTATGCATATCCAGTCTATAGACCTTTTATAAAAATATAAATCAGACAACTAGTTATCAGCAAATTGATATTTATGGACAGGTTCTGGTTTTACAATTACTTGTTAAATCCTAATTAATAATGTCACTGCAAAATTTATGCTGAGGTTTTGGAAATGTCCAAATAGTGCCAGCTGTTATACCCCATTGTATCTACTGTTTAATAATTGTTCCCTGAAGCACAGTCTGTGCAGGCAGCCTGATTTTGATAAGATGTAAGTAAACTTTGTATCCTTTTATTGCATAATACAGTTCAGGTACTTAATGGCAATAAAGTTATCAATATCAAGTAACCTATTGTAAAAAACAGAAGGCATGCATAAGATATTTTTGCCCATTTGTGTATATATTTAAACAGTTTCAGGTATACAATTCTTATAGTCATTAATTCCTACACAGCAAACATTTTTCTTTTTTTGTTAGACCAAGTTGTACCTGGTTTTCCCTTTAACAGCAGAGGGCTTGATGTCAATAAGGTTGTTAAGATCATCCGTTCTAATGAGAAGATGCAAAAAGTGAAATGAATATTCTGGGAATAGAAAAAGTATACTTATCTGAGTCCCCTATTCTCAAAAACAACGTGGAGTTTAGCTAGCCATGGATTTTGCACAGACGTGTTGTATCTGCAATACTTTCTTTACTGGTGGTGTAATACATCCAATACCCACTACATGACATCAAATGCCAATTAGCCATTAAATCTGCTTACTACACAAAAGCTTATAGGGGTCATTTGTTATGTGCAAGGCAGGGTGCAATCCACCATGGTTTTTACACTTTGGCCTGCCCTGCAAGCTTTTTGAGATTTATTATGCTCTGAAGCTGCTAGAAATCAGAATTTGAAAGTACTACAACTAAAACCTGTCAAAGTCATGTAGAAGTCAATGGCAGATGTTCCTTTAAAAAATGGAACATGTTTTCTACCTTCACGATTTTTGATACTTTTGGGCTGTTTAACCTGGTTTTTTGTTGATAATAAAAATCAGCTATGCATATCCAGTCTATAGACTGTTTATAAAAATATTAATCAGACTAGTTATCAGCAAATTGATATTTATGGACAGGTACATTTGTTTACTACGCAAAAGTTTATAGGGTCATTTGCTATTTGCAAGGCAGGGTGCAATCCAACATGGTTTTTACACTTTGACCTGTTATGGCAGGTGGTAAGGACAGGGTTGTCCTGCTCTCAGGCTGCACTCTGAAACTTACACCTTATTTTCAACAGCAGGAACAGCTGTGAACAACCCTTTATAAATTTATATTTTTTAGAAAAGCATTACCTGGGTTTTGCTTTAATAGCAGATGGCTTGATGTCAATTAGGTTGTCTAGTTCATCAGTCCTAGTGAAAAAATAGGAACATTTTTAATTTATGTGTTTTTGTAAAGCTCTATTCATGAAAAATGGCTGGTCGAAAACACATACATGTCTCCCCTCTCTTATGCCCAACTTGCATGTCATTTAGATGATCAAGTTAGGAAGCAAATGAGGGCAAAGTCTGAAACATTGCCTTGTACTTATAATCTGCCCTATGAATGGCTCTATAAACCAGTGTGCCCTGCATTCAAAGCTGGTGTGCTCAGCACCTCGGAGTGTATTGAAAATCTGGCACAATGTCTAGAGAGGAACACTGTCCTGGTGCAAATCCAAACTGAATGAATACTGAGGTACTCACTTTTGTACCCCACAGCGAGTCTGCTCTTGCATCAGGGGCAGTTGTAAATGACCCATTATATGTTTTAGAGAAATATTACCTGGGTTTTGCTTTAGTAGCAGAGGGCTTGATGTCAATAAGTTTGTCAAGCTCATCAGTCCTATGGAGAAAAGTTAAAAAAAAAAAAAAATAAACATTTTTTTTAATGAATACGTTTGGTAGAGCTGTTTTCATGACACACATATTTGTCACCCCTCCCATTTCCGACTCTCTTACTAGAGAAATATTACCTGGGTTTTGCTTTAGTAGCAGAGGGCTTGATGTCAATAAGTTTGTCAAGCTCATCAGTCCTAAGGAGAAAAGTAAAAAAAAAAAAGAAACATTTTTTTTAATGAATACGTTTGGTAGAGCTGTTTTCATGACACCCATATTTGTCACTCCTCCCATTTCCGACTCTCCTCCTAACTTGTGCATGTTAGGGAGTACCTGAAGGCTCAGTCCACAGTGGGTCCCTGTAATACAGCTGCCCTATGGAAGGTGGTAAGGGCAATGCTAAGGGGCACATTTACTTCGCTTGACTGAAGGAATAGAATAAAAAATACTTTGAATTTCGAACTTTTTTTTTTGGCTACTTCGACCATCAAATTGGCTACTTCGACCTTCGACTACGACTTCGAATCGAACGATTTGAACTAAAAATCGTTTGACTATTCGACCATTCAATAGTCGAAGTACTGTCTCTTTAAAAAAAACTTCGACCACCTACTTCGGCACCTAAAACCTACGGAGCATCAATGTTAGCCTATGGGGAAGGTCCCCATAGGCTTGCTAGGCAATTTCTGATCGAAGGAAAATCATTTGATCGATGGATTAAAATCCAAATATTCGAAGTCGAAGGATTTAACTTCGACGGTCGAATATCGAGGGTTAATTAACCCTCGATATTCGACCCTAAGTAATTGTGCCCCTAAGACTGCACTCTGCCCACTTGCACTGGTTGGGTAATCTGGCACAAGGTTCACAAGAGAACACTTTTCCTGCTGCAAATCCAATCTGAATGTGTACTTGGAGGCTAGGGCTCATGTTTGCCCACCTTAGCACTGCTGCTAAGTTGTAAGTGACCCATTATATGTTTAAAAAAGCATTACCTGGGTTTCTCTTTGATAGTAGAGGGCTTGATGTCAATAAAGTTGTCAAGCTCATCAGTCCTATGGGAAAACAAGTAACATTTGTTAAATTGCTTGTTTTTGTTCTATACTGTATTTCACATTTCAACCAATCCTGCCTGTATAAATAGTCAGTTAACCAATATCTGGCATTTATAATATGGTATAAGCAAAGTTGGCTATTAGAGGGACAATGCATGTTTGCCAACTTTTTTCACAATTTAAAGCAGCTGATTGATTTTTTTACCATACCATGCCCTGGTACCTTATAGATTAGAAAACTGATATATGAAATATGTTTACTTGATACACCCTTCACTTGAGCCATTCATGTTATAGACTTGCACCACACTATTGCTGATTGGGAACCCCCATTTGTTATAAGAAACAAGGGAAAGTTGTCCTCACCACTAATTTTTAAAACCATTAGGCAGGGCTGCAATGAGGCTATGACCACAAAGTACATATAGACAAATACCCCCATTTGTTTACATTGAGCTCTTACAACGAATGCCACTGATTAAGCAGTGTATAGAGAAAAACACTTTACCCTGAAATGGAATATATGAATATTTTGCAAATGGCGGTGCATGCTGTTATTAAATTTGAAGATTACACTACCCTCATTTTTGGGTGGTGCGTGAAATAGACATATCCAAATTTAAACTATAAACAAAAGTATCTCTTTTTTCGAATAATTTTACTTTAATTTTTTATTTTAATTTGATTTCATTATTTTAAGATCTTATTTAATTACTTAAGATGTATATTACACCAATAACATTAATTAATAGTATAGTATATTGCACATTTGAGTGCACTTTTTAAATATTAATTCATAAATATTGAAATTAATTATCAAATTTATCTATTGTAAAAGATCCCATGAAATTTTATTGTAAAGTCAAAATTCATTACTGTTAAAAAGCCCCACGGAGGTATGCATTGGCCTGAACTAAAGCCGCTGATTATATGAAAGCCAGCTTCAAGCCAATATTATAGTCATTGTATTGCTTGAAAAAAGGACACGGTTCTAATATTATATGACACTAGCATCAGTTCCAGTATTTAACAGTATAAAAACATTGGAGGGCATCTCAAGAACATGGCATTGAGATACAGGTATGGTATTTATTATTCATAATAGGGATAACTAAACCTTAAAGGGATTCCGTTATGATATTATGGTGTAGTTTTTATTTTCTAAATTATACTGTCTACACAGCAAATAATTTACTCTAACATGTAAAATTTCTTTCCTAAAACAATTGTATTTTTTTTAGTTGTAATATTGGTCTTTAGGCAGCTATCTCAGGTCATTTTGGCTGTCATGTGCTTTCAGAAAGAGCCAGTGCTGCACTATGGAACTGCTTTCAGACAGGCTATTGTTTCTCCAACACAATGTAACTGAAGGAGTTGCAGTGGGACATATATTTTTGCTATTGAGTGCTGTTTTTATATCTATCAGGGAGCTGTTAGCTGGTTACCTTTCCATTGTTCAGGTGGGCTGCTGGGGGGGAGGGGATTGATATCACTCCAACTTGCAGTGCAGTAGTAAAGTTTATCAGAGCACAATTCACATGGCTGGGGGCATCTGGGAAACCGACAATATGTCAGATTTCAAAATTAAATATAAAAAAAATATGTTTGTCCTTTTAAAAAATGGATTTCTGTGCAGGAGTCTGCTGGAGCAGCACTATTAACTGATGCATTTTGAAAAAAACATATTTTCCCATGACAGTATCCCTTTAAATAATACCTTTTGAACCTTTATTACCTTTTTAATGTAAACATTAAATAAACCCAATAGTATTATTTGCCCCCAATGTGGATATATGTAATTTTTAAAATGTATAAATATAACTTACCCTTTAGTGCTTTTTATTTTTGTGTTTGACACTTCAATATGTTCAATGTTTTGATTTCTAAATAAAAAAGTAAAGAATAAAGTTCCATGAATAAGCATAAATAAGCATAAATAAGCATAAATAAGACTTTACATTTTAATTTCTGTTTTATTTCATATGAAGTGATTCTCAGGCAACAGTCACTTCTCTGCATCACCGTTGGACCATTTGTCTAATAATTTTACAACAAACCTGTATATTTTCAAAAAGAGAAAACCTTTATTCGTTCTCAACTTGACTTTCTCAAGCAAACTAAATGCATCAGATTTTTCCATCTTTTTAGTCTTGTTTCAAAGCATTGGACACATCAGGGTTTATATTAAATGCAAAGCATACTATCACTGCAGTTACTTTAGAAACCTCAAGAGTTGTCAAGAATTCGCTAAAAGATTTACCCTCAAAGTTTATTGCAACGCTGTGGGGCACATTCACTTAGTTGGAGTGAAGGAATAGAATAAAAAAAACTTTGAATTTCGAATGGTTTTTTTTGGCAACTTCGACCATTGAATTGGCTACTTCGACCTTCGACTACGACTTCGAATTAAACGATTCAAACAATAAATTGTTTGAATATTTGACCATTCCATGGTCGAACTACTGTCTCTTTAAAAAAAACTTCGACTCCCTACTTCGCCACCTATAACCTACTAAGATGCAATGTTAGAAGGTCCCCATAGGCTTTCTAACAAAATTGTTTGATCGATGGATTAAAATCCTTCGAATTGAACGATTCAAGGATTTATTCGTTCGATCGAACAATTTTTCATTCGATCTAACTATTTGCGGTAAATCCTTCGACTTCAATATTCGAAGTCGAAGGATTTACATTTGGCAGTCGAATATCGAGGGTTAATTAACCCTCGATATTCGACCATATGTAAATCTGCCCCTGTGTGATTTGTTACAATTTATTTCATGATAAATTCTATAAATACACAGAAATAAACACAAAAAAAGTTGAGAAATGTTCAGTTTTGATCATAAGAATGGTGAAATGTATTTTTCTTTTTATAACTTATATCATTTTTATTGCCAACAATACAGTATTTAGAAATAAGCAGCTGATTATACACCAGTCCAAATTGCATTGGAAATGTTTTTTGCATATTGCATTAAAAATCTATATTTTTTCTAAATAAATCTCATATGGCAACTGAAGAATAATTTCATATCATATAAAATATGTTCTGCCTGAATGCCCAAATTCTTGTTTCCGATTTAACCCCATTGATAACAAACTCATATCTACAGTACTTTATTAAGCCTTGAGACAAAGTAGCACTAAGGAAGACAGAAGCATTTAACAATACAACCGATTCCTGGTGTGAAAGGGCAATAACTTAATCCATGGGACAGATTTACTAAAGAGCGAATTTTGTTTTTTTGGTGAAAATTTGCAGCAACATTGCCAATTCACGAAAAAGTATTATAACACACTTCAGTAGTGAAAAATCTCAGCACTAGAGAACTTTCACGCTGTTTCACGAGGCAAATTTTCGTTCAGGCAAAGGATCGTTAATCTACTTATTTATCAAAATGTAAAAATTTCTCTTTGTTACCCTTTTCACCAAAGTTTATTTCGCCAGGTTGTGATGGCAAATTAATAAGCTGAAGCTTCATCCTCAACATTATTATGTCATATTCTGTATTCCACAAAGTCATTAAATAGATAAAATGTTTGCTTTTTTTTAATATTTATACTGTAAAGTGTGATTATTTTTCAAGCTGTAACTGTTAAAAAGATGGGCTCTTTGGCTTTTTCAGTATTGTCTATTTTGTTCCTTTGGACAATAATATAAAAAAATGGCCACTTCCAGCAATTTCACCAACATCCCTAATAAATACAAACATATGACCTTTATACACCCACTTGAATTTAAATTGACGTAAGCATAAGTAAGTTAAGTAGAAAAGTAGAGAAAAGAAATCTTTGCGCTAACGAATCTTTGATGACAAAAGTACAACAGCGTTGTTTTGCTGAGACGAAATTACGGATTTCACGAAATAATACCTGCCAAAGATTGGCAAAGATTTCCAAAGTGAAAATTCGCATTTAAGTAAATGTGCTTTTACTGTAAAAACTTGTTGTGTTAGAAATGTATATGGAAATGATCTTACCTGTTATCAGTGTTGGCAGTAGGTGAACGTGGTACAACGGTTGGTTTTTCAGAGCTCAAAAGAAAAATTAAAAAGAAATAAACTATTATGTCCATGTACATATTATTTGGCAGTGCTTTGTGCTGTGATCATGTTTTCTTAATACTAGTGCTGTGATAATGTGTCTTTCAGTAAAATTAGAAAAGATATTGTGTAACATTTGAAAATGAAAATATTTAATATTAAAATAGGTTGTCACTAATTTCATAGTTTATGTTCAATTCAATTAATTAAGAATTTCAACCCATTCAAACCTGCATACTGTATTAGGACTTCCAGAAAGACATAAACATATGACTACACTGTGCATTTATATCACAGGATCTAGGATCTATATGGTGGAGTGACGACCGCGATGATCTGAGCCAAATATCCAAATAAGTTGTCTCCCTCTGTATGTCTGCAGTGTATATGGTTGTCTGATCAATCAACTGATCACCCTTTGTGAAAAAAAATCTGTATCTTTCATTAGCATTATGCCTGTGCATGAGAGATCTTAATCCCATTAACATGGTACATAGACAATGCCAAAAGTTATAACCCCACATGGAAGCCATAAAAATAGTAGTCTAAAACTGCTAATATCTCAGAAACCACTTCAAATACAGACTGAAATGAAAACCTGCTCAGAGGATCACTGTGAATAAGTTTACATTAATCTACTTTTGGGGGTTTAGATATCCTTTAAGGGCGAGGTCACATAGGGCATTTTTAAGTGGCATTTTTTTTTAAATGCACGGTTGAGCGTAAATACGCCAATGAAAATACATGTGCATGATAATATGCGTTTTTCAGCCTGTAGTTCTCTTTTCCCAACATGCATTTCTGTTTTTTCTCATTCCCCACAATTCCACTCGGAAGAATTTTGTTAAACTTTAGTGAAAAAAAGCCAAGCAGAAAAGCAATTTACATCAAAATGTAGCCAGACTAATCTACAATACGCAGCGTAATTACATCACCAGAAGACAATGCCGCAAATACCTATATGTGCATTCCATCTCATCTATTTCCAAACCTACGGATTCCATAGAGTTCAATAATATGGTGTTTCCTTGGGGCATTGGCATTTCTACTGAAAAACATCTTGTGGTGGATGTTGCCTAGTGCATATTCCATTATTTTCCGTAGGGCTTAATTTCTAGCACAGTTAAGTTTTACATTGCGTTTTTAAAAACGCAATGTAAAACCGCCCCTTGAGACCTTGCCCTAAGGCATTTGGTTATAGACATGTATGAAATGGAGTTGCTACCCACTTGTGCATACATGAAAAATACGAGTACAATACCTTCATCTGACAGTGTGTTTTTTTAATATTCCATCTTATACTGTAGTTTATAGGAGACCCATTGTAAAATATTAGATTCAATCTACAATGAGGTGATGTACAATGTTACCTTGCACCTAAGGTATATTGTTTCTTAGAAGAGCAAGACAACCTATATTAAAGGGTTCCAACCCTTTTGGCACAGATCTGCATGATGCATTTTTTGCATGTAATAGAGGTGATGTTTGAAGGTATGCAAGTAGGACAAACTGAATACCAATCTAACTTCTAATTAGATTTAATCTATGAAAACACCAAGGGGCCCATTTACTAACAATCGGATTGCAATGTTTTTTTTTACACGAATCTCGAAAAATTTGGGGTTTTTAAATATTTCTAAAAAGCTCTAAAAATTTGAAATTTAAGTGAAAAAACACCCTTTAATATCAAACTTTGCCATGTAAAAGTTGTTGAGGTGCTTTAGAAGTCAATGGGAACTGTGCTGATCTTATTGGACTACTTTTAATCAAATAGGACTTTTAGAGGTTTTCAAATTTCTTTTTTTGCTAGAAACTCACATTTTTTGAGGTTTTTGAGGAACTCTTATTCTTTAGTGCATCTTCTAGCGCTGTTTTTAAGTCACACTTCGTATATTCAAATCTTTTCATAAATTCAAAAACAACTAAAATCTGACCTTTAATAAAATAAATAAACAAGCCTCCATATATGTCAAACTGGATTATCTCAGTGGGTGGGGAGCTTAAAGAATTCAATGGCAGAATTATTGGAACAATTTCAACTTTATTTTGATTATAAGAAAAAATATAGTTGCCTAATGCTACTTCTTGTTACAGATAAAGATGTTGGTGCAGGTAACTACTTCAGAGTTTTCAAATCTTAAAATCAAAGACATTAGGTAGCAACATTTGTCTTTAAAGGAACAGTAACGTCAAAACATGAAAATGGTTTAAAGTAATACAAATATAATGCAGTGTTGCCCTGCACTGGTAAAACTGCTGTGTTTGCTTCAGAAAAACTACTATTGTTTATATAAATAAACTGCTGTGTAGCAACGGCAGCCATTCAAAGGAGAAAAGGCTCAGGTTACACAACAGATAGAACATAATGGTGTTGTCTGCTATTCACAGTTAACCTGTGCAATATAACCTTTTCTTAATTTCTGATATTGTTACACAGCAGCTTGTTTATATGAACAATAGTAGTGTTTCTGAAGCAAACACATCAGTTTTACCAGTGCAGGGCAACACTGCTTTATATTTTTATTACTTTAAAACACTTTCATTTTTTTTTTGGTGTTACTGTTCCTTTAAGAACCAAACTAGAAATGCTCACAATGTCTCATATAAACACACACACACATGCAATAGTGATAAAGAGAGGAAGAGAGAAAAAATGTGATATTGATATTTATCCATGAACAGTAAGGTAATGCAATTCTTACACATGTAGCACACACATACATTTCAAAAGCTCAAGCTGGTGTTACTATAGCAACTGACAAAATGTCTATTACTTCAAATCAGCTGAGATTACAAAAACCACATTATCAGCAGAAACGTTAACCCCTTCATTATAGAAAACTGAGCAGGCACTTTCAACAGCCACTGCCATCAATCAATATAGCAAACAATGTTGGCACAATAATGCTCAAGAGTAACAGGCAGTTTCAAAGTGATTATGTTTTGATCCTGCTTTGGTTCTGATCCCAAGACTAGTTATAGAATCCCAAAGAAAAACAAGACAGAGTTGTTGTTTTCTGTCAGTGAAATTTATATCTGGAACGGTCTAAATCCTAACACGGACGAATGGCTAGTGTCAGAGAGTTGATAGTTGTCACCCCCGCCCTCTATGACGCCATAACGCTATAGGGCCCAAGGCAGGATGGACTATAAGGGCAATGGTCTACTGTGGACAATGGTCACTCATATAGCTTATACTAGGCCATACAAATAAAAGATCACCACTCTGTTACTCAAATTCCAGAGTGTCAGCATAACGCCAGCTTGTCTTGTGGGGGCCCCTTTTGCATAAGTGTTGCTCAAACTTACTGGAAATACCACAAAGGCTATGTTTAGCCAATAGCTGATTGCGAGACTGTGGACCGTTGGAACTAAGAACAATATGTTGCAATATTGTCTGAAATACTTGTAAGACTAAGCAAATTATCTAGACATTAATCGTACAAGGAGGAGTCAGACTATGTATGATATTGGCATACCCCCATTTGTTTCCACCTCCATCTATGACATCAAAATGGGTATATAAACTTATGTTATGTGGGAGTATCTTTGGAAAAGCATTCGGGTACCACCCAGGTGACACTCCGACCGCTTCCCCAGGCAAAACCTATTGTCTTATATTTTGGACACAATAAACTACCTCATTGTATTTGAATTTGCACTATTTCGTGGTTTTGCTTTACGTACGAGGTCATAGAGGTACAAATATAACAACATTTCTTACTCAAAAACAAGTGTTTTTTCGTTTACTATCTGACATCTGGCACACAAGTTCAATATATCCTAAATAGGGATGCACCGAATCCATTATTTTGGATTTGGCCGAACCCCCGAATCCTTTGCGAAAGATTCGGCCGAATACCAAACCAAATCCGAATTTGCATATGCAAATTAGGGGTGGAAAGGGGAAACATTTTTTACTTGTTTTGTAGCAAAAAGACACTTGATTTCTCACCCGCCCTAATTTGCATATGCAACTTAGGATTCCGATTAGATTCAGCCGAATCCGAATCCTGCTGAAAAAGGCCGAATCCCGAACCAAATCCTGGATTCGGTGTATCCCTAATCCTAAAGGCCTGAATTTAATATTTTTTTAATTTACCCAATAATGTCATATTTTACAGTATATCACAAGAACATTACTATTAAAAGATTGTATTTTAAAACATACTTTAATATGTGTATTGTAATTTCTGGGCTCTTTTATTAATGAAAAATAATTTTTAAGTGAGTACAGAATTTAACCATATTAGAAATTACCTTGATTTGGCGCTGTCAACCCAACTTGCTGTTGTTGACTTATCAGTTGGCTGGTTGATGCTACAAAGTGAGCACAGAATTGATAGTTGCTGAACATGTACCACCATATTTTCAATGTATGAAGAAAGTTTCTGTAACTGTACATATACTACACACCACAGAATTATCTATATAATATATTAATTACATTTATTGTACTGTAATCATTATAAAAATCTGCCTAAAAATCAACATATATGGGCTATAATGGTATTTTTACCAATAATATGTAAGCATTGTATCCACAAACAAGAAGGTTCTGGAAGAGGAGCGCTCCGTGGTGCTCACTGGTACAACCCCGGGCCGGTGCAGTTTTCTGCTCATAGGAGCACCGGCCCGGGGTTTTAGGTAAGCCACTTAGACTGTAAGCTCTACTGGGCAGGAACCTCCTTCCTACTGTGTCCTACAATCACTTGAGGGTGCCTCCTTTAAAGAGCTGCAGTGTCGTACAATACATAAACATACAATATAAATAAAAGTACAATATATAAAAGTACACACAGGAAGGACAAGTCACAATGCATACAAACAAATAAGGATCATAAAATTTGCCTTATACATGTTATTAACAGCAGGTACTCAAAAAGATAACTCATTCAGGTATCTCATGAGATCTTGTCTTTTTTTTCGCCTGTTTAGAACCTATTTTACAACTTATTATATAATGAAAATTTTTAGAGGTTTTCGAGGTTATCGTATTTTTAGCACATTATCCAGCATTTAATAACTTTTTATAACTTTAATGGCTTTCGTGATTTTAGAGAAATAGAGTTTACTCATAGTTTCAAAAAATTCGACCTTTGATAAATGGGCTTCCCTGTGTTGTGTACTGGCATGAGTATGGGTGAACAAACTCACAGTGACCATTAGCCATTAAAGGGGGACTTAAAGTATGCTGTAGACAGTATGGATTTGGTCTTCATTTTTAATTTTCATTGTTTTTGCACATTTAATACAGTTTACATTTTTTCTGTTCCTTTCTGACTGCCAATGTGGTTGCTGGTGCATCTGACCTGATCTGATGTCTAGTTGGTTATTTTGATGGCACAATAGATATGTAGAAGAACCAACATTAAACCTTTTAACCTGGAGACTCCTTTTTTAGATTGTTTTAAAATGTATCTGTCATGTCAGTGCCAGTTTCTCATACGCTTAAACATGTAACATGCATTAGTGCACTGGTCTTCACTCTTACTGTTTTGTCTCAGTGGTTGTGATGGTACTCTTGTTCAATGGCGTCCATGATTTTCTGCAGTAGAGAAATCAATACAGTTATCCTGAAGGCCTTAACTTTCATTGTCATAACAATATTTATTTTATCATAAGAAAAAGAAATTGCCTTACACAATCTTCCAGTAGCACCTAGCTACATGTGCAGCACAAGTAACACTGAAATTACTGGTCTTGACTATATCTATGTGGTCTGTGGCCATACAGCATACTGTATTTCAAAATGTTCTAAACTGTATTCTGTAATCTTATAATACCTTCATTTCATTATCTACTTTCATATGCTGTGATCTCATTTGCAGAACTTTTCTCTTCACATACAGTATCAATCCTCCATACTTACACTGCACTTATACACTGGAGGGCATATTTATCAAGGGTCGAATTTCGAATTCAAATTCAAATTCAAAAAGACCAACCAAAATGAACTCAAAGTTTTTTCTGGTCGAATAGGTCCGTTTTCGATCGAATAGGTCCGTATTCAGCCGAATTCGAATCGTACAAATCGAAGGAATAGCGCATTCGATCTAATTCTGTTTTTTGACTATTCCCTAGTCGAAGTAAACAAAAAATAGCTCAAAATTCGAATTTTTTTCATTCGAAAATTCACCTCGATAAAGCTAAAAACAGAACTACCAGTGCAATACAATATAACACTTTTACCAGAATGCTTGTCTTGTTTGCCTCTTATTGTTTGTGCTGTGTTTTGAATTAGGATAGTGTGACAGCAAATGTAAAACAATAGTGACACAGAGCATGAAGAACAGTGCAGTCATTCATCTTGTTTTCTCAGAGATGAGCCCAAGATGAAATGTATAGCCACAGCAAACAGCACAAGTCCAACAAAAATAGTGATTCATGCCGCTACTCTTCACAATGAATTATTATTCATAGATGTGAGGGCAGTTTAATACAAAGCATACACTAGGCCACGCTGTGTATTTCAAAACATTGCTGCTATTATGTTCATTAACAAAGGTTGTAATCACCAACCCTACAATTTTTGTTCAACTACAATTTTAATGATGTTTTGCAAGTCTGTCGGGGGACATATGCCTTGTAGATGTGCTCTAAAGAAGGGGGCAACTGCCAGCCTTGGAAAATGAGGTATACTCACAATAACTATGACTGTGAAGCTATAATGATCTGGCTGAAAAACATTATAATGTGAAAAAAACACTGCAGTGGGGATCTGTCTTTGTCTGACATTCATTAATAAATCAATCCTTAACTGGGTTTCTGGATATACTGTAAGAGCAACTACTTCCTCAGTAGCTTTTCCACTGTAATCCACATAAATGCAAATATTTTGTGATTCAGTATTATACCAAAACAAGTGTATTTTATAAGTAACAGTAAGGATATGTATACACTAGTGATGTGCTGCCAGGATACCCGTGGGGAGAGTTGGTCGGGTTTGGGCCGACCGCACACCTGCATTTGCGGGAGGCGGGTCTGGGTCGAGCTCTTCTTCCTGCTCTCCCCGCCCCACCTTAGACTCCCAGCTTCCTACTTCAGGGTTCCGTTTTTTTAGCCGCACGCCTGCTCACCCCGCCCTTTTTGTGACATCATGGACGGGTCGGCGCGGGTGGTGGGAGGTCAGATATTGGGCGGGTCTGACCCGCACATCACTAGTAAACACACCCTGTCTAGTAAACTAGAAAGAGTAAATATTCACTTGTTGTTCTTAGGAAACTACTCTGTGGTTAAATGTCTGTACAGAATGAATAGTTCTCTAAAGTAGTAAATTAGTTCTGTTTTGTGCCTGACAATGTATTTGTTTTTTATTGTATTGTACTGAAATATGTTAAATGTCTTCATCCCTGGGTTATATATATATATATTGTTTGTTAATGTAGTAAAGCTCCCACTATGCTTTAACCCAATAAAATTAAGGATTCAAGGAATTGTAGACCAGCGACAGCTATGGATTCAAGATTAAGAAACAAAGCTCAGAATAATAACATTGGCCAGCTAGAAACCCTAACAGGGACTACTGCAAGGGCCTGTATTCAAGGTGGCCTCCATACTTAGTCCCCCATTGTAGACAACCTCTAGCAACTGTGTTCATTTTGCTGCTGTTGATCTTTCTAAAGCCTAATTACAAATAATCCTATTATAGTAATTATTAATATACACTTATCTATGGCCCTCTCATAATGATAGGGTTATTGTGTGTAATAGTAGAAAAGCTTTCCTGGCCAAGTAACTCAGCATAACCAATTGACAATTACTTTAACAATAAGCTTTGCTCTGTCTACTGTGGTCAAACTGAAAACAAATGTCTTATTGGTTTAGTTGGTTTCTTTGGGTTACTGCCCTGGGGAAATCTCTGCGCATATTGCTAAATAAACTGTGTGGAAAATGTAATTTTACAGTTTTACACTGTAGAAAAAGGAATTGTAAATATGATATTTATGTAAAAGTAAATCTGAACATGCATAGATAAATGCACTGCTATATACACACACAGGAATAATATCCAGCACAAAAATCTACAAAGCATTGAATGTAAATATTGTAGTACTTTCATGTTTGAGTATGGGATGGGTTAAAGGCTAGAAAAAGCTGCACAATGCTACATAATGCAGTTTGCAAACTGAAAAGCCAGATGAAACAAAACACACCAGCAAATGCTTTGATTTATACTGTATATGATTGACTTCTAGAATACAGCAATCATTCTTATAGATAAACTACGGGGGTTATTACTAAGCTCCAAATACCCGAAATTCCTTGAAATCCGAAAAATTTGTGATTTTTTTGTGTTATATTAGGCTTAAAAAAAATCAAAAATTTTTTAGAATTTATTAAACCCAGAGGGCTAAAAAGCCTGAATATAAAAAACACGGCATCTCAAACCTGTTGAGGTTGCATAAAAGTCAATGGAAACAGTCCCATTGTTTTTTGGTTGTGTCGGGGGTTTTGGGCCATTTCACAATGTTTTCAGAGCTTTCAAGTGAAAGCTTCGAAAATTCAGAGTTTTCAGGAAAAATTCACAAAAAAAAAGTGAAAATCTGAGCTTTTCCTGCAAAGGTAATTTTCGGGAAAACGTAATAATAAATAAGTATTAAAAACCCGAGCGGGTTAGATCAAAGTTTGTAGCAGCCGATATTGAGATAAATTCGGACCTTGATAAATAACACCCTACATCTCATAGAGTAATGACACTCATTTTAAAAAACCTGACATTACTACCTTTTCTTTGACTGAAAGTTATTATTATTATTATTATTATTAATAACGAATTTATATAGCGCCAACATATTTCACAGCGCTGTAAAGTAAATGTACAGTATTTATACAACTAAATCACATGCGACTGATTTGCACACATCGCACCACTTCACAAGGCACAGAATCACTACCACTAGCTTATTCACTAACATGCAAATTTGCGCCCTGGCCATTACTTCGGTGGTTGCGAGTATTTCATAGCAAAGATTCTCTAGCGTTTGTTTATGCCTAGGGAAAATTCTGCAGTGATCTTGCTCTTTGGTCAATTTGCATACGCCGAGTAAAAGTTGTATGGAGGTCTTTATTATAAATCTAGGTGCAAATGCTTGAAGTTACCACTTTTTCTTATACATATCCAGGGAACCTTAATAAAGACAAGAGAGTTAATATAATGCCCTACACATGAGCTCACTGTAAAATGAATGTTCCATATGTTATGAAATGTCTGGAGAAAACCGGTTACCCAAAAAAAATGTGTTAGCCAAAAGTCAGGACTTTTACAGGCAATTCCGCTTCAAAAAAGCAAAAGTTGCCAGCATTTTTGGAACTTGAATGCATTTGCAGCTAACAGGATATGATGTAAGTGAGAGAAGATTGAGGAAGATCTTGCTTCTTTTAAGCACTTCGCCTGGTCTGAGGTGGCGAAGTCAACTCTGGCGAAAGAGGTAACGTTCAGTAAAATCCACACTTTAGTGAATTTGCAGAGTAACGATGGTTCGCCAGAGCAAAAAGTCGCCTTGCAATAGAGTGCGAATGAACACTAGCAATGAATTGGCGCCTGTTAGTCAATTGGCGATGTTCCTGCTGGTGGCAACGCTGGCGAAAAGCGTTAGCCACCTCGCCCCCTAAAGTAAATCTGCCCCATGGAGTTACATACATCAAAACCAATATCACTACAAAAGGTGAGGAAGGCCTTGTGCAAAAACAGCTTATAATCTAAAGAGAAGGGAATAAGACTTTAATAAGAATTTACATGAGGGCGAATATTCGGGCGAATATTCGCTCAGCCAATGCTACTTCACTTGAACGCGGAGTTTTGTTGTGGGCACCAAATGATGGAGAAGTTTCCCTAGCGTTATTTTGGCAATGCGAGCAATTGAAAGCAAATAAGTGCTATCGTTCATTTCTGCCTAGCGCAAATTCGCTAGAGGTCTTGTGCTCAGGTTAATTTGCATATGGTTGAATGGACGTATGTGTTGCAGCAAATACATTACATTACACAAGTCCAGGGAACCTTAATAAAGAAAATAGAGTTGTTATAATGCCCTACACATGAGCCCACTGTATAGCTCATGTTCCATATGTCAGAAAATATATTGGGGAACCCGGTTACCCCAAAAAAAAAATTTAAGGACTTTTGCAGGCTATCACTCTGAAAAAAGGAAAAGACACCAGCGTTTTTTGAAGCTTTTGCCACTAAAAAATATGATGTAAGTAACAGAAGATTGAGTACGATCTTTGCACTCCCGTGCACTTCGCCTGGTCTGAGCTGGTGAAGGCAAGTCTGCTGAATGTGGTAACGTTCATTAAAATCTCAATTTCATTGAATTTGCGGAGTAACATCCATTCGCCAGAGCGAATTATCGCCTGTGCGAATGACCGCTAGCGTCTATCTCTCTCGCTAGCGAAGTGACGATTGAGCCCATTAGTAAATTGGTGATGTCCCTGCAGGCGGTAGCGCTAGCAAATTGACACTAGCGTTAGCCATTTCACCCTTGAGTAAATCTGCCCCAAGGTGTGGGAGTGGGCCACATCAGAATTACGTGAGAGATGTAGTGCTGTATGTGGTATTGCATTTAGTAGTAAAACAGAGTGAGGGTAGGCTTCTCTAAATAAGTGCGTTTTAAGAGATCGTTAAGAGAAAGTTCTTGTATACCAAAAGACAGACAAATGCTTGTGGGTAAAAAGGCTTATACCAGAAAATAAACATATATACTATATGCCTAAAACTGTAATTTGCATATTTTGATCCAGTTATTACAGTCTGATTCACCTTTTATCCTCTGTACTTGTAGTGGTTGCTGTTGTTCTGCTTCCAGGAGTCCAGGATTGTCTATTAAAATACAATAAGGCAGCTATTATATGGTACATAACCATTCTGAACTAGTGAGTTATATTTGTACTTGCTTACCTTTTATTCTCATATTCTGATTTATCACTGCATGTAAAAAAGAAAAAACAATCATAAAAAGTCCAGATATTTACCACAACTCTTTTCTAGGTTGTTGCTTTCAGCATTATAGCCTGCAGGTTGCAACTCTCTATGGGTCCATCCACACACCTGTTCTACAGTGTGCCAGTGGCTCATCTTTTATTGGCCAATAGAAAAAACCAATGGCACACAGGTCTGCTGAAACACTTCAAGTGTTTATTGCAGAGTGCAGTGCAATGGTTGGGGCGGACCCCCTTGTCAAGCATTGTCCACCCCAAAACGTTTCACCGCACTCATTAATAAACACTTCAGTGTTTCAGCAGACCTTTGTACCATTGGGTTTTTCTATAGGACTATTGTTAGGAGGTGGCCGAAGTACATTTGACATACCTAAACGAGAGGGATAGAAATAATGTGGTGCATGTTTAATTTTTATGCCATTTCAGCATTTAGCATTATATTCCTAAATTTCTATTAACCCAACATCTTCTAGTGACAATACAATTACCATCATAACACAGTGGGGAGCTGGTACCATATAACACACTCTAGGAATGGGACCAAATTCAGGTATGCGTAGGGAAGCTATGGCTACAAGACTTCAGAAATGTGCATCCAATTTAAGGTTAGACGTAAGTTAGTTTATATTAGCAAAACATGCATACACATAAGATATGTTAATAACAGCCGATGACTATATACATGAAAACACTAATCTTAAATCACTTTCCTGTTTGCTCCTTGTTCCTGTCTTACAGTACATTGAGGGCCACATTTACTAATTAACCCTTGATATTCGACCATCAAAGTAAAATCCTTCGACTTCGAATATCGAAGTCGAAGGATTTACCGCAAATACTTTGATCGAACGATCGAAGGAAAAATCGTTCTATCGAACGATTCGAAGGATTTTAATCCATCGATCAAAGGATTTTCCTTTGATCAAAAAAAGCTTAGAAAGCTTATGGGGAAGGTCCCCATAGGCTAACATTGAAGCTCGGTAGGTTTAAAGTGACAAAGTAGGTAGTCGAAATTTTTTTTAAAGAGACAGAACTTCGACTATCGAATGGTCGAATACTCGAACGATTTTTAGTTCGAATCGTTCGATTCGAAGTCAAAGTAGCCTATTCGATGGTCAAAGTACCCCAAAAAAACACTTTGAAATTCGAAGTTTTTTTACCTCGAATCCTTCACTCGAGCTTAGTAAATGTGCCCCTGAATGTTTTTTGAGAGGATTTCAGATATGTGAATTCTCTAAATTTGATTACATAGTGTGTCACTTTGCTAATTATCCAAGAGATGGTTTTGTATATCCCCAGGACTATATATTTATATATGTATATATATCAACGTGTTTATAACCTTTTTATGAGCTATGGGTGGCCCAACAAAATGTTGGTGCCCAAATGGGGACTTGTACATTAATAAAGTTCTTCCCTTGTTATTACCTTGTAATTTAAAATTATATAAACCATTTATTGTCTGTACCCCATTCAAAATGTGAAAACACATTTACTAATACAAAACACATAGTCCCAGATCCAGCAGAGACTAATTATTCAAAGTAAGGGTGGTGACAGACGTGGCTACTGGGGGAGATTAGTCGCCCAGGGACAAATTGGCTCTTCTTCGGTGACTAATCTCTCCTAAATGCCTTCCCACTGGCTAGAATGTAAATCAGTTTTAGAATGTAAATTTAGTTTTAGGACAACTACAATGAAATTAACTGATTAATGCAGGTAACTCCATAGCCACTTGTATTGCAGTTCAATTTTCTAACAGTGCAAAGAAATGCCATTTATTGTACAAGAGGCTACCTCACAGGCAATCTTTCCAAAGTTGCAGCTTTGTTTCCTCTTTCAGAGGCGCCTTTCAAAGGAATTCTGTAGGAAAACATAGTACTTTATATTCAAAAACTGTAACTACTGTATAGGTAGAAAATCTTTATTGTGAAATGCTAATAAAACTGGCCTAAAAAGATGCCCATATTTTAGTTAAATATGGCCTTTTGTATGAAATAAGTTTTTATAGCTAACTATAATCATTACATAAAAGCACTGGCAATGGCTATCTCTCATATATTATACTTCATGCTTTAGTAAATCATTTAATGTCCTACGAGAGTACATTTAATTCTGAATGAAGAATTAAATGTATGAACTCATATACTGTAACCTGCAACTTGTTTTTCTTGGACAATAGGTCCATATCTTCTGGAAATATTGCTATTCCTAAATACTGCAAAATGTAGTCCAATGTATATGAAAAAATTATATGTATTTGTTTATGAGTAGATAATAAAATTCAACCATCCTATAAAGTATGCAACCAGGATTTCTATAGAGTTCTTGAGATGACATACTTTGTATAACATGTGTCCTAAAGTTGCTAATAACATAACAATTTGACAAGGACCAACAAACAATAGTTAACATGCTCATTGTTAATCGGCATAATATAAAGCAAAGTGTTATCAAGGCATGCACGTGCACTGATTGAAATGTAGATTAAAGGAGGAAACAAATGCATGCAAGAACATGTTTTTCTAAATTAATTGGTTACATTTGGCCAGTGTTTTTGCAAGCTGGGCAAAAGTTGCTGCAAACTGAACAATAACACATAAGCTTTATGCAATAAAAGCAGTATTTTATTCATTACTACAGGATAAATATTATCTTTTGTTTTCATATATATATGACCTGTTTCTTACATAATATAAACTATGTGGTTTTAGCAGTGTTGGTCACTGGGATAGGTATAGGTTGGAACATAGGTAGGTTTCTGAGCAATAACAATGTTTCTGCTGTGTTTCTGCAAAAAAAACAATATGCTTTGTGCACTTTTAAAAAAACTGTGGGATTGATAACAAACATATTGGGTATTTTTATAAAAGGTGTAGAGTTAAAACTAATTACTGTTTGGGTAGACACCCCAAGGGTCCATACTTAAGGCTATAGGGTGGCAGCTTCAGTGTGGGGGGGGGCATGTGTATATATATATATATATATATATATATATATATATATATATATATATATATATATATATATATATACACATATACAGGTATGGGATCTGTTATCTGGAAACCCGGTATCTGGAAAGTTCCAGATTACAGAAAGGCCATCTCCCATAGATGATTTCCATTTTCTCTGTAATAATCAAACAGTATCTTCTACTTGATCCAAACTAAGATATAATTAATCCTTATTGGAATCAAAACCAGCCTAATGGGTTTATTTAATGTTTACATGATTTTCTACTAGACTTAAGATATGAAGATCCAAATTACATAAAGATATGTTATCCGGAAAGCCCCAGGTCCTGAGCATTTTGGATAATAGGTTCCATACCCATATATACAGTATATATATATATATATATATATATATATATATATATATATATATATATATATATATATATAAAGCAACAAAAACCGCACTCACAGGACTTTTGAAGGTGCAAAATCAAAAAATATTTATTTCAACGTTTAGGCTATTCACTTAAGTCGTCATCAGGAAGTGATGTCACTTCCTGATGACAGCTTAAGTGAATAGCCGAAACGTTGAAATAAATATTTTTTGATTTTGCACCTTCAAAAGTCCTGTGAGTGCGGTTTTTGTTGCTTTATCTATGAACTATTATAACCAGCACCTAGGCAGTAACAATTGTTATGTGTGCACCAGAATTTGGTCTTTATATATATATATATATATATATATATATATATATATATATACTGTATATATAGGTATGGAACCTATTATCCAAAATGCTCAGGACCTGGGGCTTTCCGGATAGAAAGATATATATATATATATATATATATATATATATATATATATATATATATCTATATCTATATATATATATATATATATATATATATATATATAGATATATATTTATTTTTTTTATTTAAAAAGGAAACACTTAAAAAAGTCTGTTGCTTTTGATTGTGGTCAGCGATTGTGGATTGGGGTAGAGAATTGAGGTAGAGCTGGGTAGGGAGGAGGAGAGGAGGTATACCACGTAGTTGCAGTACAGAAGCTCTATTGCCAACTGTCAAGAGATGGACAGGCACTGGGTCCAGGTCCTCAGACAGTATGGAGCAAAGATACAGCCCTGCAGGTTTGCTCCTACCATAAGGTTTTTTTGCATGGTCTGTTTACTGCAGTTGAGATAAGGGTTTTGATGATTGTCATGGGTTTCTGCAGTGAGGCAAACTTGCCCGTTGATGAAAAATAAATCAACCCACTAAGTTTTACATGGATGAAGGGTCATCTCTGCTTATGTGATATAATTCCTTTAATGTGTGTTTTTTAAAATACCTGTCCAAAGCATCATCAGACTTAAACCTATTGTGTATGCGATTTGTTCCTTCATCTTCTGCGGGCCTACAAAGATAAAAGATAGAACATAGTAAAAGAGATCAGCAAGATATAAATGTAATTGCTATTAGACTGATATTTTTATGTACAGTGTGGTATATAATACAAAACAATTTCATTACAATTTTAAATCACTCTCATTACAACAATCTGTTCCATTTCTGTCTCAGACTGCACTTTACAATGAGTATGAAAACCAATAGTTGGCCAGTATAATTAGCAATATAAACATGAAACTCAAGGGCTTATTGTTTTCATCATCTTTTGTGGAAATGCAAAATAACTTAACAAAAAGAAAACGTATTGTTCCACTACAAAGAGTTTGTTAGAGGCCAATGTATTAACTATCATGGATTGGGTTACCAATGAATATTACTTATAAAAAAAGATATAATATGATAGTTTTGAATTTAATAATTTATTTTCCACAGTGAAACATTTCATTTCAGTGCAGAAAATAATAGTTATTATTAATTCATTCATTATGAATCAATTCCGGTATAAGATGTGCATTGGGGAGGAATGATGGGTGATGCTTATAAGCTGCGGTGAATACTAATACCCCACCCATGCTAAAATAGTCAACTTTTGTAAATGTCATGAAAGTTTTTATATACTTTCATGCTGAAAATCCTTTTGGATTCAATTATTTGCTATTTCATAAATCTGCACCTATTCATCTGAATGTTACAGAGATTAAATTCAATGTGTGTCATAATAGTTACATTTATTATTGCCTGGTTGTTGATTATATCATCACGTTTCTCATATTCTTTATTCTGTAGATATCCTAGCATACACAAAAGAATAAAACATGAAGTTACCTGTCCAGATTGTCCTGGGATTTGTAGTGACTCAGTATATTTTTTCCAAAGTTTTCATCTTTGCTGTGAAATAAAAGTTGAACAGGAAATTACACATGTTAGAAAAAGTCTGTAAATATGATAAGTTAGGGGCTCATTTACAAACTCCAACAAAGCTGCAACTTGGCAGTTACCCAGGGCTGGATTTACATAGCAGGCGTCCCTAGGCTCGCTGCCATTCATCTAACCATCCCCTCCACTGCCTTTGTGCACATGCACAAATTTTCAGCATCAGGTCCGGAGTACTGTGCACAGAAAATTTTAAAAACTAATTTATTTCCTGCAAATCCCCAGTGCTTCCAAACCAATGCGGGTGTGATTGGGCAGCATTCGGTCCCCCTAAAACTCGGCTATCTTAGGCCAGGGCCAATCAAATGTTTGCTTTTATTGTTCAACCTGCAGCTGGCTGAAAAAGTCATTCACTGGTTTCTATGATTTACTGCCCATGTGTGAATTAGCCCAGTGTTTATAAATGAGCCCTTAGCTTCTAATACAACTGATTTGATATATTTTTCTACAATTCATCCAAGTGCCTGGAGTCTCATTCATTCTTAATATAGCCAGGTGCAAAAGAAACGGCTCTCCTTGTACAGAGAGAGAAAATAAACAGAAGACCAGATAGAATGCTGCAGGGCAAGGCGTGGGGAATTAACTTGTGGCTGTAACTGTTTAACTCATTCCTTTCAACCCCTTTTTGTTTTAAAGTTCTTTTTCCCTCCCTCCATCGCCTACTCCTAAAGTCAGACGAAACTAGAATCCATGATTGGACCTTATTTATTATCAAAAAAAAAAAAGCACAATTTCATCGGTTGGGGACAAACAAAAAAATCAAGCAAAAATCCAAATTGTATTAGTTTCCCAGAATTGCTCGATTTTTTTCTGGCTTTTTCGCGAAAAGGTTACATTTTTCGGATTCTTGCCGAAAAGTATGAAATTGATGGATTTTCGGGTTAAGGCCAGCACAGACCTAGGTGGGTTGCCGGATTTTCAGATTCTGATTTTTTCCATCCTCGGGGTATAATAAATCTCAAAAAAAATCAAGGGTTTTTTTCCACTAAAAATTTTGATTTTATAGATTTTTTCAAGTTTTTAGCATTCAGACTTTAATTTTTAACCCCCTAAGAGATACTGACACCAGATACTAAACCATTTTTTTACATCTATTACAACATTGTCTTTTAATGTTACTTATAATATTGCCATAAAAGCATATGCATGTTGCTTATACTATCTGATAACCTATTTGATCCCCCATGTTACTCTATGAAGGGGCTGCCAAATTTGTTCAGCAGTAGTCCGTTAGCATTAGCAACTCTGACAGGTTGAGAAGGGACAGTCAGGTTGGCAAAACAGGCCGGTTTAGGAACTTCAAATAACTATTATTACAAAAGCAGAACTATTACCTATATGCAACTTGTTATATACAGGCAGTCCCCAGGTTATATATGAGATAGGGTCTTCAGGTTTGTTCTTAAGTTAAATTTGTATGTAAGTTGAAACATATACATTTACTTATTAAATGCAACAAGATGTTATTTTTAACATAGTATTTATTTTTAAATTTCTGTGCATATTTACTTTTACCTTTCTGTGCTCTGCAGTAGAGAACACACACCTGAGGGGATTGAGGCAGGTGGTTTATTAAAGTTAAATGCTAATAAAGGTCAAGCAAACCCCAGTGTGTTACTGTAATCGCCTCTGTCTGTAAGTATGAGTTGTATGTAAGTCTGTGTATGTAACTCGAGAACTCCCTGAACATTCATATGTGAAGAGTAGTTTTTTTAGTGTCAGTATCACTATAATCCCTTCCTATTCTCGACCTCACCCATATCAGGATGTGTGTACTTTAAAAAAGTGAGTTCTGTGGAATGTAGTCTGAGGCACTGAGTGCCCTATATCTTGCGAAAGCAGAAGCTGACAAAGAGAGAATGTGCAAATCAATACTGCCATTGTAAAATGTCTTCATTTCTATGCATTTATAATTAGTTTTGATACATTTATTTACACCTATAATTGGTTTCACTAGTGTGTTGAGTTCACTCTCCTGAAGAAGGCCCCAGCGAGGGTGCCCAAAACGTTGGGAATACAGCAGCATTTTGTTTGATCACTTTACAAGTCCTTGGTGTGCAGTTTGTTTACTTATCATGTACTAATGGTTTGACCTGCACCCAGGCAGTTGTGAGTTGTTTTGAGAGCACCAGTCTGGCTGTTTTTATTTAAAGAAATATATATTGTTACAACCTGTCACAGCATTGTTTCCTTTGCATTGGTAAGCTTTATACTGTCAGTGTTTTAGATTTATTTTAATGCTTGTGAAATGGGTGTTATTCATTTAAACACAACACTCTCTCTTAGCATAATGCAATTAAGTTATTTTTTCCCATAGCAGTTTAACATTTCAGGCGATAGACCTTGATACAATAATTAAGAAAACGTAGATCCAATATTGGCAATGGCTGGGCATCCCTATCTTAGCAGGTGCACAGAGAATAAATAAAACATAATGACAAAAGAAAGTGGAGAGGGATCAGCAGAATACAAGGTGAAATATTTTGGTCCTTTTTTAAGGTATGTGCCAGGCTATGGAATTTATGAATTAAAAATATATATTTCATATTCTAACCTTTTATTTTCCTCTTCTGTTGGTCGGTTTTTTATCCAGCTGTTGTCCTGAAGAAGTGTTCTCCTTTTATTTGTGTCCTGTATAACATTCTGCCTGCTAACTGACCCCAGGGTAGCACTCTTGGCCTCTGTTAGGGGGAGTCAAATGAAGATATAGGTAGTACAAAATGTTTATGTCTGAGACAGGTAATATTAATATGACTTTCAGGCAATAAAAAAAAACAGTAATTGGTGACTTTGATTGTCAACACTTATTGCCTAGTTTGTCACTGAATATTCAGTTCACATAGGTGTTCACTAGCCATTGCAAAAATGGCAGCACTTATTCCAAATAATTGGAAAGTTTCTCCTACATACATTCAACAAATTAGCACCTGAGATTTCATTAAGAAAATATAATAAACTGGTACTAGCAAAAAGCAATGGTTCTCATTTACTAAAAAGCTAAATTGTACCAGTGCCATCACCCATAGCAACCAATCAGTAATTCAGTTGGATTTGTCTACTACAAGTTGTATGTTTTCACTTATTATTTTTCCTATAGACTGTCACTTTTATTTCCTTATTTAATTAAAGATAGGAGAATGACAGTGATGCAGGCAGTTGCTTCTCTGTGTATGGATGATTTTACATTACCATTTCCTGAAGATTTTCTGAAGAAAGACATGACTGCTCAATGGTATCTACAAGAAAAATACAAATAATTAACAATTTGATGTGGAGGGGGGTGGGAAAATTAATTTCTCTGTAACATTTGTAGGTACATTCATTCTTTTAGTTTAAAAGTGTAAGGCAAGTTGAACTGAGTTGAACAACTATTTTCTGTAAGTATCAGAGAGTTTGAATTGAATTGCCATCATTTTATGCCGGGTCGGACTAGGTCGGCAGGACACCAGGATAAAACCTGGTGGGCCCCGGTTCTTTTGGGCCCCACCGACCCAGACCCACTCCCGGCACTCCCTCTCCTTACTTCCCCCAGTCCTGATGATTCACTGTAAAAAGTAAGTGCGGGCGGAGGAAGGGTGGCCGCCTCAAAGAGGTCTTTATGGCTGGGGGGCCACTGAGGCTGCAGGCCCATTGGGCCATGGGCCCCCCAGTACAACGCTAATTTTATGTCTGTTTTAGAAGTTCTGTGAAATATGTTGGGGAATGATTTTACATTGCGAGCAAGCATTCACAAAAATGCAATTTTAAACATTGGTTATGATGTCACTTACATTCCCCCTTAATTGAACTAAGTGCCACTTATCACAGCGATGTTTTAACCAAAATGCAATATTTCTTCCTATAATTCCAGTGTGATTATGCCTGCTTAAATGTGTTCCAAAATTTTGGAAGCACACAGTTTTTCCCCTGTGTGACATAGAGGTGAGACACGGGAGTAAACTTACATGCCATCCCAAGATGGGCAATCTTGGAGCCCTGAAATTACTACCCTTGGACAAAAGCATGCTGTGTTTTACCTTTTTATGAAGCAGAGTAGGTGAAACCAGCAAACTAGTGAACAGCCCAGGCATATTTACGTCAGCTGGTATGTATGGTATTATATTTTTGCGTCTCGCATAGCACCTACTAATGACAACGAGTCTCATATGTTCTAGTACTAAGCATACTGTATTGTTTTACATGAAATAATTCCCAAATCATTTGTTTCTGTGGGAATTGAATAACAGGGATGTCTAACTATATTATCTGACCCCTTTTGAGCTGCAATTCCTGCCTCAAATATTCAGTAAATTTACCAGACCAAAAGATAAAAGACCACTGAACATGAAAATGTTCCAAGTTTCTTGGGTTTATTGGTTTAATTGACTTATCGCATAACATCATCGATATAATCTCATTTATATGGATGTAACACGTTATGTGGATGGAGAAAAACAGAGATATCAGATAATCTAACACAGGGGAGGAGTATTCACTTTTTATTTTGCATGGTTACAGATCTAGTAACAGCAACATTTACAGACAGAGCTAGATATATGGCACGGGTTGGTGGTTGAAGTGCTAAAAAGAACAAGAGCACTTTAAGGAGGTTATTTATCGAAATCCAAAAAGTTCTCACAATTTTCTGAAAACGACTCTAACTAAATCCCCGTGGACTTTCCCCCCCTGTTTATCAATACATTTTTCAGAAAATTTCTTGTGCGGGAAATCTTCCCCTTTAAAATTCCCCTAAGTGTGTGTTATGAATGTGTGTGTGAAAGGCACACTGAACTTAGTTACAAACTGCAAAAGAGTATAACAAATGTAAATTAATAGTCTTATGGGAGATAAAATAAGATAAAGATCCATCAAGACAATACAGACAAGACAATACAGAATCTTCTCTTGAAAATTTGACCAGAATAAAAATCAAATTAAGCTCTCATTTGCAGGTTGTCATTAGAGAATAATTTTCCCAAAGTATATCCCTGCGGCATCAGATGTAATTTTAGGCTCCAGAATACTGGTCAGACAACAGCAAGAGCACATTGTTTCTATACTTTAAATGGGAGATTTATTTGGCTTCATAAGCAGTTAGATTTAAAGGGGTATTTTACACAAGGCCATCTGCCATTGACTTCTACATGACCTCGGCAGGTTTGAGTTTGGGTGCTTTTTTATCCTGAATTTGAACACTGTCAGGGTTTAATAAATCACAAAAAAAAATTGTTTTTTTCTACAATGAAATGGTGTTTTCCCCTTTAAAAGTCCGACCAGGAAAAATTGGACTTTAATAAATAACCCCCTTAATATCTCCACAACACATTATGAAAATATCAAAACAATGATATTGTATATTTATAGATACAATTTTGCAGTTGGCTGAATGGACACGTTCTCTTCCTTTGCCCATTATGATGTCACTTAGGGTATGTTTGTGTCTGTTTGCATATTTTTTCCTGTATGTTCACAAAGTTTCCTCAAAGATTGCTTAGCATAAGATTTTTGTCCCCAAAGGCTTATCTGAGAGGTATATATGCAGGCTTACAGCTGCCTCAACTTTTACTTAGGCCTTGCCATTAAAAACAACATTTTTACAAATTCCAAATACTGCTTTTATTAGATATTTATTAACCTTCCACTGTAAATTACAGCAATGTTAAAAACTGCCTATAACTGTTGATAGCTGCCTAACCTCATCCGATGAAAAAGTTGTTCAACGTGATTGTAAAACTTATTAGTAGACAATTGTGACTCAGCTTCCACACCTACACAAAATATTCCGGAGCACCCAGTGAAACTGCCTGCTTTTGCAATAACCCCTGCACAGAACCTCTTCAAAGAACGTTTAATCAAATGCCTGTTTGGCACCAGGACAATAACCTAAGTTTTATAACTATCTTAGAAGGAGATATTTCCAATTCTTCATTTAAAACCATAACTATTTCACATTCTGTTAAGCCCTATTATTTATTGATAGTATTTGTTAATTTCATTTTTCTTTATTCTTAGAAATTATTTCATGGCAATGCAATCAAGTCTAGTTTAGCAAGTTAGTTTCTTGTGTCCCCCACTTACTTTCATATGTAAAAAACTTTCCTGGTTTCATGATTTTACCCCAGTTGTGTGACAATGTATACTGCATTAAATATTTAATGACATCCATAATTTAATTATGCTCATTACATTCCTATAAATGTAAAATGTAGCTTGGATACCATACTATACTGAATTGAACACACATTTACCCATTTAATACTGGTGCCTCATCACTACACGTGATATAACTGTGTATAAATATGATATTATTTCTTACAAATCTTGCTTGTACCCAAAGGAGATGCTTGAATTCTAATATTTACTGCTGGTCACAGGCCAGCTTTAAAGAGAGAAGGTGACTACTGAGTTTTATATGGCAGTTTTATTTTACCACCTGGTAAAAATAACTGATCATCCCCATATTGTGTGTGTGTCTCTCTCTCTACTGTATATATATGTATTTACTTTTTTCTGCACAATAATTAGAACATAGAAACTGAGCTAATGGATGACATTGGTTTTTTTTTCGTTATGCCCCCACCCACATGTATTATTTATCATTAAGAGGACATCATGATAGTCTCTTAGGTAAGATGCTTAATTTTATGTGACTCATATTACACTTTAGACACAGTGGGGCTCATTTATTAACGCAGCGCAGCGCATAAGTGGACGCAAAAGATTGTCTGCGACATCACGAGTGTGATCGCTAATATATTTGCGTGATATTGCGCATAACACAGAGCTTTTGCGATGGTTTTGTTTATGCGCATTGCGCAAAAGATTGGGCATTTATGTCGCAAACGATGCCGTGGTTGTTAGGGGCGTGGCTGTGGGCGTGGCTACAATGCGCTTGCACTGCGGCCGTCGCAGATTTGCGTCTGTATATGTGCAAAACTGCACCCGGTCAACAGCACCACAATTTTTACGACTGCCTCTTCGTGGCGTAATAGTAACGCTCTTCAAAATGCGCATTCCTGCCCAGCTGCTCTAGCAGAGCCACACTGCTAAACTGGGTTCTGGCAAATACAATGGTGCTGCTGTTGGTGGGGATGTTTGTTAACTCAAAGTTTACTCAAAGATGAACAACCCCTGTAAAGTGCATATTAACCACGCCTTCCACCCAACATGTTTATATTGACCAAGGTTCCTTTAAGGGTATCAGGTAGGCTAAACACCTTTGCAACCAGATGCGTCTAAGTGAACGCAATATGCGCAATATGTGACGCAACTAATTAAAGCAGCGCATTCATACATGAGCACAACTAATCCTTACCTTTGCGGTATCTTCCTGTGCGCACAATTTATTATAAGCACTGCGACAGCTGATACGCAGTTTCACACGTCGCACCTGTCTGTGTCTACATTAGCGCACAAAATTGCACTGTTAAGGTATCGTGCGCTACATTATTAAATACTCGCATGCGCTGGGCAAATGTCAGGCCACTGCGCTCTTTTTAGCACTGCGCTGCGTTAATAAATGAGCCCCAGTATCACTGTTCAATGGAAGTGAAAAATTATCAAGTTGATCTACAGTTGAATTGTGCTGAAGATACTGAGGTTTGAAATAGAATATGTATTCAACATTTAGGAGTCAACATTTTCTGGTTGTGTTTTACACAAAAAGTAAAAATGCTCCCCAAAAAAAAATAATTTTTCTTTACCAGACAACAAACCACCTGCCCTCTGAATCAAATCCCTTCAAAACGTATCCGCTCCCTACCATCTGACCACTATCTAGCTCTTACTCATATCTTGAATTCCTCTCTCCACCGGTATCACCTCCTCTGTGACATTTTTCTCATCCTTAGCAAACACTCTCCTATATCTGGTCATACCTCTCTAACGACTTCTTCTCTGTCTCTTTCTTGGATAAATGTTCCTCACCCCTAGAACTTTGTCCTTGGACCATTACCCGTCTCATTATGCACTGAATTATTGAAACCTCCTCCTTATTAGCCAAACACTCATGTATCCTATCCATTATCTATCCAGAATACTTAGTATTAATAGTATGTATTAAAAAAACGAAGAGAATTCTTATTGTGCAATGAAGATTTATAAGACCTAGCTTGAAGGTGGTATCATTTCTTGGCACTAAAAACTTTTTCAGCAGGACACTTTATTTACTGAGCACATGTGCAAATATCAAAATGCACAACTGGATTTTCCATTGGCTGTTGAGTGTATATGTGGCAAAATGTATGCTGACTATGGAAAGAAAAATTAAAAATTATTTGCACAATGGGAAAATGTTTGCATCGCACATAAGGCTTTCTTTAGCATTGTTGTTGTCTAAGTTCATAATTGGTCAGTTAAGTGTGCCTATAGATAAAGGGTAAGAAATTATGTAAAATCATCCCTTTTCACCTGGGTTCAAGTTTGCATTGGTTACCTATTCTGAGGCATTGTTCTCAGACAACAATAAACAATGTCACCATTCCTCTAGTGATGATAAAAAGATGCCATTGAACATTGACATATCTGCTGGTGCAAGTTCATAACAAGCTATTCACTCAAACTTAAAACATTGTTCCTGGAAACACTAATGGAGTTAATACCATCAATGCTGAGTAGTCAGTACTCACAACAAATTGCACTGTGTTTAACATAATCTGACATGATATCCCAGCAAAGGTTTGATGATACCTCCATTAACTCAGCAAACATTTTCGGTGTATACCCCAGACACATTTGAATTTTTTATAAAGAATCTACATGCTATCTGCTAGTCTGCAAACACAGGCCAGCATTCCAGCTCTCTCAAAAAAAGCACCAGCCGAAGATAATATAAAAAGTTAGAGCTCTTACATCCACTTGATTTTCCTAAGAATCTGTTGCACCACTCTTGCGTGCTTTCTGTCTGTTTGTAGTATTTTGGTCAGATCAATAACACAATTTTTTATTTTGCGTTACTGTATTTTTGCATTTTATTGAAGATATTTTGTAGCGAGGCAGGACAGATTTCTATGTAATTGAAACATCTCCAAAACCCATCCCTTATACCTATTACAATAGCTGCTGGTCTTAAAGTTACAATCAAGAAGAAAGATAAGTTTTGTATTAGTGTTTTTCATGGTCTTTACGCTTAATAAATTCTGAATTTTTAATGTTTTAGGGCAGGAGTGCCTAAAACGAAGCACCGCGTGTGCCATGCTGCAGGCGATTTTTCATTATAGTGGCAGAAGACAAGGGGAAGCGTTCGGGGAGATTAGTCGCCCCAAAGAAGAGGCAATTAGTCGCCAGACAACTTAATCTCCCCAAATCGCCAGGTGTGCCCTTACCCTTAAGGACCAGTAACATAATTTATTTATTTTTTTAATTTGTTTCTTTTTAACGAAAAATAAAACACCAATACAGTTTAAATTTTAATTTGCAAAGCTTTTATAAAGAAATTACTTACCGATTCTCTTCAGAAACAGTGACAGGGTGATGATCCATCATGTGGCGCTCAATTTCTCCTCCCTGGTTACCTCCTATAGAAGGCAGGGAGGAGAAATGGAGCGCCGCACGATGGATCGTCGCCCTGTCGACGTTTCTGCAGAGGAGCGCATGCAGAGAATTGGTAAGTAATTTCTTAATAAAAGCTTTGCGAATTAAAAGTTTAAACTGTCCCACTGCCCTCCACCAGCTAAAATGAAAATCACCTGCGGCAATACATAGGTGATGCTTCGTTTTCCGAAGCCGTCCGAAGTTTCCTCGTGAGACAACACTTCTACTCCTTCAGTTGCAATGAATAGGAGAAAGAAAAGCCTGCCTGAAAGCAGTTCCATAGTGAAGCACTGGCTCTTTCTAAAAGCACATGACCAAGCAAAATGGCCTTAGATGTCTGCTTACACATGAATATTACAACTTAAACAAAAACACTTGTTGGGGTTAGGAATTCAATTTTACATGGAGTGAATTATTTGCAGTGTAAACAGTGTCATTTAGAAATAAGAACTACACCATAAAAATCATGACAGAATCCCTTTAAGATGACTGGGCCTTTAGAAAGGTGACATATTAACAGCTGCTAATACTGCATATTTTATTGCATTGTTATTAATTCCCAGTGCTATATACAGTAATTACAACAGCACTACTTTAAGGGATACACTGATTTCACTCATTTTACATACCTGGAAACAACTTTATTTTAGCATTAGGTAATATAGACGTGGAAGAAATCAACATGAATTAACTGGCATGGGGAGAAAGGAAGGTGACGTAGAAAGTATTATACTCAGTATACTGTATGTGCTTCTGACCAACAATCCCCAAATGCTACAACTGACATATGCCATTTTCCCTGGTACAACACTGCTCTTTAGTATTTCCCAGGCATTTTGAAAGTGCCAATTAAGTCACATTCACTGTAATAGAACTTCGTTAAAGGAAAACTATACCCCCAAAATGAATACTTAAGCAACAGATAGTTTATATCAAATTGACATATTAAAGAATCTTACCAAACTGGAATATATATTTACATAAATATTGCCCTTTTACATCTCTTGCCTTGAACCACCATTTTGTGACTCTATTTGTGCTGCCTCAGAGATCACCTGACCAGAAATACTACAACACTAACTGTAACAGGAAGAAGTGAGGAAGCAAAAGGCAGAACTCTGTCTGTCTGTTAATTGGCTCATGTGACCTTACATGTGGTTTGTATGTGTACACATTGAATCTTACAATCTCAGGGGGCGGCCCTTATTTTTTAAAATGGCAATTTTCTATTTATGATTACCCAATGGCACATACTACTAAAAAAGTATATTATTATGATAATGGTTCATTTACATGAAGCAGGGTTTTACATATGAGCTGTTTTACTCAGTATCTTTTAATAGAGACCTACATTGTTTGGGGGGTATAGTTTTCCTTTAAGAGAGCTGAAGGAATAAGATAAATTACTGTGGCAAAGCAACCATTTAACTACATTTTTAAAACAAAGAAAACCAGTCAGTGCACACATTTTATACAAATGGACAGCTAATTCCAACATTATTTGAACATACTTTTTACTTATTGTTTAAATCAAAGGTCTCAAAGCATAGTTTAAAATCTCTACATGTAAAAGACTTCACATGTGGCAATCCTGGTTCAGCAAAAATGAGGAATGAGGGAATTCATTGTTTTCAGATTTACTGTTAGCTTGCTAATTAGGATTATAAACTCGTTAATGCATGAAATGAAACAAAAGAATTTTCAAACCTCTTTGCAACACTGTTTTGGTGAGAGGCTGAGGTTCTGCATATTAGAGATCAATGACAGGTGGGCTAGGGTCGGGTGGAATTAGCAGCACAATACCCTCTGCTGATTGGTCATTACTGTGAGAATATTTCTAATTGGATCGATAGTACAAATATCTAGGACTAATATTTCTTGTAGAAAATCGCACATTACTAACAAATAAAAATAAGTAAGACTTAGGGGCACATTTACTAAGGGTCGAAGTGAATTTTAGAAATCAAAAACTTCGAATTTCAACGTAATTTTTGGGTACTTCAACCACGAATAGGCCAAAAGTCGATTCGAATTGAAAAAACTTTGACTATTCAACCATTTGAAAATCGAAGTACTGTCTCTTTAAAAAACTTCGACTTCGACACTTTGCCACCTTAAAGCTGCCAAATTGCTATGTTAGCCTATGGGGGCCTCCTAGAATAGTTTTTAGAAGTCAAAGGTTTTTTTTGAAAATTGTTCGATCGTTCGATTAAATCGTTCAAAACGCTGGATTCGAACTATGTGAATTTGATCGAAAACGGCTAAATTCACTCAAAAAAACTTCGACTATCAAATTTCTACCATACGATGGTCGAAGTTTAAAAACGTCAAAATTCGACCATTGAATTTGATATTTCGATAATCTAAGATTTTTACTTTGATCGATTAAACCGTTCAATTCCAACGATTTTACAAAAAAATACTTTGAATAGTCTAAACACTCAGAAAGGTTATAGGAGGTCCCCCATATCCTAAACAGCAATTCGGCAAGTTTAAGGTGGCGAGATGTCGAAGTCGAAGTTTTTTAAAGAGACAGTACTTCGATTTTCGAATTTCGAAGTCAAAGTTTTTTCAATTCCAATCAAATTTTGGCCTATTCGATGGTCGAAGTACCCAAAAATTACTTAGAAATTCAAAGTTTTTGAACTCGAAAATTCACCTCGACCCTTAGTGAATGGGCCCCTTAGTAAATGTGCCCCTTATTGTAGGCAAGGCAAATTAATCATAACAAATTTCTTTTACATTATATTCTGCCTGTTTGTACTGTGAGCATCCAAAACTGCTTTTTAATGAAGCCAGGTTTCATTGTGCTTTTTTTAAATGCAATATCCCTAATTTTTTAAAGTTGTTTCACACATTTGAAATTTAAAAAACATAGAACACATACAAATGAAATATATAATTTCGGTTTTTAATGCAACAAAAACACCCATGCGTACGAGTCCTAAATAACTTGCCCATGTTTTTAAAAATATGCAGTGGAGGGTGTAACTTCATGTATCAAAGCATTTTAAAATGTATTTTACAACTTGGTTGTACTGTACCTTGAAAAAAATGAGACAGTTTAAAAAGAAGCATATCCCACCTGGCTTAGTGCTGTTGTAAATATAAAAATGCAGCTCCCTGTCTAATTATGACAAACCTAACTGACTGAACTGGTTTTACCAGATTAGGGTGGGTTGTTTCTTAAAGCAGTTTGTCGACACTGACAGGGCTGGAGAAGCTCGAAACTCTGTTGTGTGGGACACAGATGATAGACTACAGTTGTCATTAGTATTGCAGTACATAGGACATTGGTCTGGCCTCTGTCTGTCATAGAATGTTACTGTGCAAATATGCAGCTACACCTGTCACGTCATAGGCAGTTAATAAGCAAGAAAAGCCTCCCAGACAGCTTGTGGAATTATCCTGTAAAACATTATTGGTAGAACTTTTTATCATAGTTTTGTGCATTATTTTGCTTTTACACAATCGATGGTTAAATATGGGTCAAGGCGAAAATGCACAAATGACAATATAATTACTGTATAGATCACTCCACAGGGGACACACAACTATGAAATGTGAGCTCTGTTGACACCTGCATTGGAGAAACTGAGCTCAAAATGGATTATTCAGAACCTTTTTTGTTTTCTAAAGCAAATGGCACTTCCCTATGTATATTGCACATCCTGACTTGTGCTTTTGAACAGGTAACCCCAATCACGGTCTCTGGAACCCCCCTGAGCAATCCCTTTTTGCTGTTGGACTTTAGCTCCCAGCATTTTAAAGCTCATGTAAAATAAGCATGCAAAATAAAGTATCAGTTTTAATGTCTTTAACATTATAAATAAGCCTCAGTGAATATAGTATGAATTAGTTCCATGCTGCTTATGCATTATTCTCTATGTGTGTAACGAAACAAAAATGTTTTAATCCAATTTAGGTATAAAAGGAAATGCAAGTTTGGAATAAATACTCCTATTAGCAACATTCTCATCAAAAACATTAAAATCCCTATGGATGTGCCTATACGGCTGCTGATAGAACTTACCTTAGTCACTGTACGAAGCAGCAAGCTCTGTGCACTGGCAATGTTTCAGGCAGTGACCTGCAGGGAACAGTGCAGGAATGTATAGACTCAGGAAACATTCTATGCTCCTGCAATGCTGATTGTGTGACTCATCCACGGAGGAGGTGGTGTGAGGAAAAGGGTGTCACCTGTAAAATACCTTACACCTATCAAGGGAGTGTGCATGAATGTCAAACTACTCTCACATTTTTGTCATATCTTCAGAAAGGGGACATCAACAGCAAATGCTCTCTGTATTGTAAAGTAATCATTTTAGAGATATTTGTTTATTGTGTGTATTTGTAAAACTGTATATGTTGTAAAGGTTTTTTTTGAAAGACTGAAGGGAAGCTATGCTCTGTTCCTGTTTTAACATCCTTTAATTTTTTTTAACTTGTACAGCAAATCCAAAAATAAGCACATAATGGAAATGTGGGACTGTTTTGACTTCATTACATAGTATATTCCACTCAACTTGGTGCTGTACCAGAAAAAAAAGTATGCATGCATCCTAAATGGGAAGCCATGTGTGAGCTGAAAAACCCCCACTAGAACAAATATGGAAGTCTAGTGCTGAGTGTGCCATGGATTAGCTATATTTGACAGATCTAGCTACAGGGGTTGCTAAAGTTTGCAGGGGGCCCTAGAACCCAGGCCCAGACTGACAATCTGTGGGTTCTGGCAAATGCTAGGTGGGCTGCTATAAGTTGCCATAGACAGTCACTGTGTACTGGGCTGGTCAGGGGCTGTTTGGGCCTCTTTGAACTTGAAATGCTAGAGCCTATTTTGACTCCAGACCTGCTAGTACCTACTCTAGCTTTAGGGTTTCCTCATATACTATGGGGCAGATTTATTAAGGGCCGAAGTGAAAATTTGAAGTTGAATTTTGAATAATTTTTTTGGGTCAAATCTCTCAAATTTGAATTATCCAAACTCAATTCGAGTGTTAATTCGAATTTCAATATTTATCATACTCTGGCCCTTTAAGAACGCAAATTCGGCTATTCGCCACCTTAAACTTGCCGAATTGCTGTATAAGTCCATGGGAGAGGTCAGGGGATCATTTTGATGATGTTTGCAGCCTTCCTGACATTCAAGTTTTTTTCAGAGACATTTTTTTAAAATTTGATTCAAATTTTTCTAATTAGAATCAAATTTGATTCAAGTTTTTGGGTCAATTCAATTCATCCAAGCTGAGAAAATTTGATTGTATTAATACATTTTGATTGTTCAAATTTCGAGTTTATGGGTTTTTAAAAACGTAGTTTAAACATGTGATGCACTTCCTATCAGCCCACACTGACAAAACAAGGGGAAAAGAAAACTGGCTAAAGTTACTCCCTATTTGGATCCAGGATGTTGGGTATTGGGAATTTCTAAGTGTTTTTAAAGTTTTTTAACGCCTGTTGATGTAATACATGCTTTTATTATTTCTTAAAGTAAGGTTTATTCTCTACATTGAAGCTGAAGGATCACTGGGAGTCCAATGACTTCTGCATTGATTGAATTGAATATATATATACCATTAAAGTTTTTTGTCTATGAGGTACATACCAAACAGTTTTGTCAACTCAGGGACATAAAACAAATGTTACAAAATACCTCCAAGTAAAGTCATTGGGAGTTGGGTTCGCCAATTTGGGCAAAGACGCACTCACCCATCAATAGTATAAAACAATAGCTAACTTTATAAAGACTTCCTGAAAATACCTTTTGAAGGCAGAATAAAGACCAAGATTTAATAAAAAAATAATTGAAAGTATGTAAGGAATGCTTTGAGATGACCTCTGGTATGCAAGGACATAAGAAAGGTTTAGAGAAGTAGTACAAAGAACTAGATATAGTTTTTAAAAAAAAAAAAAAAAGGAAAAACCTGTAGCTTATAGTTTGTGCTCCTAAGTTTTCCTAAAAAAAGTTTTTACCTTGAATTCAGCTAATTGTAGAAACCTGAAACCTTCTAAGATTCATTTTAAACTATACTTACTCACAGTTTATTTGACTACATTTATTCAAAAATAGCCTTAATAGTTGGTTTGTTTTAATATTGCATTTGCTCTCATCAATAGTCATGTGGAGCGATACTAGACAACCACTCACAACAGAATCAATAAAGGGTAGGAAGATCAGGAGCATAATAATCCCCATATATAAGGGAGTAATTATGCCCTGTAGCAGTAACCCATAGCAACAAATAAGATGTTTGCTTTTAATCATGCTTATTGGTTGCTATGGGTTATTGCTCCTGGGCAAACTTAGTGTCTTTTATTAAATGACCCCATTAGAGCCCCATACAAAGACCAGGTACTCGCCTTTAAAGGAGAACTAAACACTAAAATGAATATGCCATATTGTATATACTGAACTTAATGAACCAACCTAAAGGTTCGGCATCTCTATATTAGTAATTGTCCAGGCCTTCGGAGTTGTCACTGGAGTCGCCCGCTAGATTGGATTTTGTTAGGAGTGTCTGCGACACTCACATACTCCGTCTGCTCTGGGCAGCTGTAGAAAGGCTACGTTTAGGGGTCATCTCAAATCATCAAGTAGAAAATGAGGTCTGTCTGTCATATAAGCTGATAGTACAGGGCTGATTATTAAATTCTGGTAAATGTGCTGGTTTCTGAGCTGCCATGTACCAATAATGAGAATTATTAACTAATCAACCTTATATTCTGACATGTCTAATATATATTCAGTATATTTTGAGTTGGTCCCTAAGCTCAGTAAGTGAAAGCAGCACAAAGCATGTGCAATGGATCAGCAGAAAAGAAAATGGGGGCAACTGGAGTAAAAAACATGTAAACAAAATGCATTTGATCTTGCTTTTTACATTGTGAAGCGTGGCGATGTCTGGTGTATTATGCCACCATTTTTTTTACACAGCATAATAAATATGCTCCATAGTGTGTGCAGATAAAGAGTCATTTAGCACATGTGCAATTAGTACAATAGGCCCAAGCCCTGTGTGCCATGAGTAACCTTATATTATTTGGCCTTAATCATACATTTTAAAAAAAGCCCAATGACTTGTGTGTGTTCTTGTTTGTATTCACCTACTAGCTGGGGGCAATGTGTCAAGTTGTATCAGGTATAAATTATCTCCTACACACAAAGGTTTTACAGCTGCACGTACTCTTCTGATTATTTTGTTGTGCGGGATCCCCTAGATGTATTTCAATGCCTCAGGATTTATGTAGAACAAGAAAAAAAACTCTGCACTCACTGCCAGGGAGCTCATCCCATTTATAATGCCAATGCAACCACACAGATCAGGGACATTCCTGGCATAGGGAGGGAGTGCCTCCCCAAAACATTGATCTGTGTAGTTGCACTGGCATAATAAATATGGTAAGCCCCCCCCCCAGCCAAAAAGTTCCAGTGAGTGCAGTCTCTATGTCCTGTTCTACAAATTCTCTCCCAACACTATTGCAGAGATAGGTTGCCCTGTGCCAACAGCTAAGTGCCATGCTGAGGGTGTACCAGAAAGGTAACACCAGAAAACACCCAGGTACAAGAGATTTCAAGGGCTTCATGTTAGAGATGGCATTACAATGTAAAAAGCACTTCCGAGCCCTGAGCCTCAAGAGCAAATAACTAATACAGAGTATTTTGCTTGGGGCTTACATCATTAAAAAACTATGAACAAATAGGTTGAGTTTGCTCAGTAAGAGCAAATTGAACAGCCACATTGGCATAAATGAGCCCTCAGGACTTTATTATGTTTCATTTGTTTTTGTGCAGGACTACAGTTGACTAGCTGTTGACTATATAGTTATGAGCAGCTGGCAATCAGTAGGCAGATCTTTCAACAAAGCAAGATTAAGTGAATGTCCAAATGAGTGATCAACACCAAAGTGTCTGAACCAAAATATAAAAGTAGTTTGTAAAAGTATTTACAAAATATCTATGATAATAATTTCTTTGGTTTCTGGTTGGCAGGGACACAGCAGTGTGCATTTTTCTTTTGGAGACATGCAGATTTTTTTAATCAGAAGAAAAAAAATCAAGAGCAAATATAAAGTTGTTTAGACTCTTTCTCTCTCCATCATCAAAAATGTAATGTAAACTTCTCCTTTAACAAATTATATTCATTTATATTCAGTCAACTCAGCAGATAATGCATCGTTAATGACTTCTGATAACTTCCTTTGTTTTAAGAACTGCATACACCCTTAAAGATTTATTAAAGGAGAACTAGTTTGGTTACTTTTCTACACCCACAAAAAAAGAATTTACAAAGAAGATAGAAGACAAGAAGCACTACATATACTGTAGCTTGCTTTGTTTTTAAAATTATTTCTTAGCATTCCTGTTATGATTAATTGCTTTAGTGCGCATTTAAAAACAAATATTTCCCAAAGGATCGAATCACATAACCTATTAATTTGCATCTATTACATCATCTCAACAGAGAGGCAACACATTATAATGTAATTGCATATTTTTAACCCACAATGCAGCATTTTTTCCCAGAATTCCAGCATAATTGTGGTTGCTAGCTTCAGTTGTGCCTACAGTTTCAAGTATGAACTGTGTGCAAAAAAGCTTCTATGGCAGATATTATTTGTGGTGATAGTAATATAAACCCCCGATTGTTTTGTGACATCTGCTCTGCGCCTATCGACGCAATCCGCCGTAGGAACCCTGGAGCTACTGACTGGTTTGGAGGTGGCAGTAACTCCAGGGTTCCTCAGTGTCAGAATAATACAATTTTTGTTTAACTGACCACAGGAAATTGTGCGAGTCTGTAACTGCAATAAATGACCCCTATAAAATGTTTATTTTCTAGCTTCATAGCATTACATGTAGGCTTTTACTTCTGGCATCAATCTGATGTACATAAGTATGCAGCACTGTTCAGCAGAGCACTAAATTAATAACAAACCAGGTTCAATACAATAAAATATACAAATAAATACAAAGCACTGTTGCATTAAAGATTAGGCGCTAATGGGGGAATGTAATAAAAGTCAGTAACGGAAAAAATATTCGCAAAAAGTTATGCCTTTGCACTAACAAATTTTCCTTTGTGCAAATTTTATATAGCTTTTGCGAACCCGGAAACTGTTTCGCAATCTCTTCCTACAGTGGAGGAAACTTTGCGAATTTTATAGTTTGCGCTGTCTATGCAATAAAACTTCTTACTGAAAAAGTAATGTAATGTTTGCTCCGAAAGATTGCAACACCCTCAAGCACTTCGTAAAAGTTAAAATTTGCAATGAAATAACAGTTTAAGGACGAATATCAAATTGCAAAAAGTGCTACGTGTGTAGCGTGAGATATGTAAATACCTTCTGTTTTCAGAAGACTTTACACTGCATGTCTTGCACTCTGAAGGGCTTTTTGTTTCTTTTTAGCCCGTCTTATCCTAACCAGGTCAGTTTCTCCTCTAAGGCAAAGACAGAAACAGTTGACTTGCAGTGATTGCCCATACTCAACCAGCAGATGGCAGCAGTTAATCACAGTGGAAAGAAACTATAAAAATGATTGCTTAAGAAAATTAAATTCAGTTCATTCTGAAGTGCATATTTCCCATTGTTATGAAAATGTCAAAAAATCACGGACATGGTATATAATAATCATGAAAATTAATTGCATTTTCTTTTTAAGCAATTTAAAGTTGTAGTTAGACAGATTTGTGTTTAATGAGTCTAGCTGATCCTTAACATCTTCATTGATCTAGCTATGGAAGCAAGGCCACCACTATATGAGAACATTATTTAAGAGGTCATTTATGACCTAAATGGTTGCAATGCTGTAGTCCACTTATACTGAAAGGGCCCAGAGTCACCTGAAATCATGCTCTACTGGGGGTTACAAGGAATGTCTTTTACGAATCTTCAATCAACGTAGAATTAAGTACAAAAATTTCTGTAACATAATTTTGTCCGTAATGTGCAAATGATGAATGTACGTTCACTGAGACTATGAGAAAAGAGATTTCAGCAGCATCAAATTAAGGAGCTCTTTGATGTAAAGGCAGTTCTAATAGATTTACAAAGATATGGACATTACCACTGTCAGGGTTATATAGTGAGTATTGGTGAACTATGGAAAACCTATGGTAAGAATGCTGACTTAATAACCTTGTAAGATAAGTCCTGTATTTAAACAATTAGATGAACTGTTTTACAGAGACAGACTGATAGCATTATTATCACTAATACTTAATCCATGTCAGTTTCATTCATGAATTATTTGTGACTTGTGTTTAATGTGGAATGTGCTTCTGTAGTGGTGACAAAACCACCCCTGTCAGGTCCTCACTTTACCAATGAAGAAACCTAGTGGATGACCCCTCTATGCAAAGTCTGCTAAAATATTTTAAATACGGTTGTTTTGCCACCATTGTGGATTCAAGCAACTTAGTTAGGATCTTGTACAAGGCCCTGTTTTATTAATACACAGCAAAAAGGAAATCGTAAAAAAAATTAGAATTTTTTTTTAAAATGTATGAGATGGGAGATGGCCTTCTCCGTAATGCCAATTTTTCTAGATAATGTGTTTCTGGATCAGGGGTCCCATACCTGTAATAAGGTGACCTCTCTGTCCCGCTGCACTCTGGAAATGACGTCAATATGGAATCTATAGTCACATTTTAAAAAGGAGTTATTTCCTATCAGTGGAAGACACTCTCAAAAGAGAGTCCCTTTGAGTACCCAAGAAGATATACTGCTTAGTAGCACCAATACTTTAAAACATAGTAGCCAAATAGCCATAATTAAAGGAGAACTAAACCCTAAAAATGAATATGGCTAAAATACCATATTTTATATACTGAGCTTATTGCACCAGCCTAAAGTTTCAGCATTTTAATGATCCAGGACTTTGAACTTGTTACATGGGGTACAACATCTTGGAAAGTGTCTGCGACACTTACATGCTCAGTGGGTTCTGAGCAGCTATTGAGAAGCTAAGCTTAGGGGTTGTCGCAAATTGCATTTGTAGCACCTATAAGATATGTGTTGTCACCATTAGAATGGTTAAGCTCAGCAACATTCTAAGCAGAAAATCTGAAAATGTTTTTTTTGTATTGTGACCTACTGACTGTTTGACAAATAAGAATACAGAAATAGAGTGATTTTGTGTGTGTCTGTGTGAGAGAGCCTAAAAAGCAGAAGAGTGGTTAAGGTTGCAGTAAAGCTGCAAACCAAATATATATTTAAACACTTCACCAATGGAGTAACTCAAGAAAGTAGGTAGGTGGTCCCGGTGCTCCTGCCCCAGGCCCTCAGCTCAAGGGAGCAGACAATCCGTATGCAGACAAACAAATATTGGAGCAAGGCACTCTAGTAGGCCACACATAGATTAGACTGATAATAGTTAGATAAAAAGAGAAAACTTTTATTTATATAAACATCTCTCGCCTAACGCAACGTTTCCTGTCACTGGGACACTTAGTCAAAGGCTTAAACACTTACACACGGGTCAAATTTAAAGTACCAAACCTGATTTCTGTTTTACCAGGACAGGGTTCCAAATAACTTTTCTGCCATGTACTTTTTCCAAGTCAAGTCTGTTCATGAGAATGTTGTTTCCTCTCCATTATACATACAGTATTGAGTAGAATTAATTCAAAGGCAAATAGACATTTTTAAAGTTTTTCTTGAAAGCGTTTTAGCACTTATCCGAGTAGCTTCTTCAGTTCAACCCCATTATTTTGAGTGGGGAGAATGATATAATTATATTATACTACAGGGGGGGCCCTGGTGCGTGACGCGCAGCCGGGCCCCCGCCCCCCCTCCATACGGCTGAATTTGCAGGCATTTTCAGCGGCGAACGGACTGCCAGGGGGCCCTGAGGGGGTGCGGGCCCTGGCCCGCTCGCACCCCCTGCTCCCCCGGTAGTTCCGCCACTGAATAATGTCACACATTAGTTGTATGTTTTAGTAAACCAACATAGCTCTTACAATGAATGTAGTGTTTTATATATGAATGTAGAGTTCAAAGAGACACAGGGAAGGCAACATAATACAAAAATTATGAAAATAAGAAGCAAGACAGAAAAGGTCCTCTTTGAACTTTGGTGCTGGCAAAGACTTTTGAGAAAACTGTGGGCGGCACAGGAAAACAAACATGTAAATCCTTGACTTGTCTTTCCAGATTGAAGCTGTATTATTTTGAAGAAGAAGCAATTCATTGGGAAAGACAAGCTCAGAAGAGTTGAACAGTAGAATTTCACTCTAGAGGACTGTGGTGATCTCTATCTTCACTCTTTGATAAATATACCCCTATGTCTGGCAAATACAGTTAGCAATAGCAATGCTAACATTGATATCAGAGTTGAATTCGTTCTGGATACTTATTAAAATACGCTTACATTTAAAATGGGTGTGTCTTTCCTAAATAAAGCCAAGGGTGTTGACTTGATATATAATATCCCCTTAATAAATCAGCTTCCTGGTAAAAAGAATAACCTGAGAAACATATGATGGGTAAACCATTCTTTCACAAATGCAAGGAACACCCATCTATAGTTGCTACCTATTAATTAAACTTAAAAGTAAATCAGAAACAGACTGGTCTAATGGTATATCTGTCACTTGAATAGGTGACAGTGTAGATGATAAACAGTGTCTGTGTAACAAATTGAAACAATATAAAGACAAATAATAAACCTCACAGAAACTAGCAACATATTGAAACATGCTACTTATCATGCTACTGAAATTATGCAAGAATTTTAGGAAAAATCATGCACTGTAAAAATCATGGGGATCTGTGCTTTGAAAGCATGCTTAGCCCTACTGTGTTTTTTTTAGGTCTGTGTATATTTCTAACAGTACTAAAAGCATACAGCTTAAATAAATGGAATTGTGATTTTTTTTTTCATTTCGACCTCTTGTGGCTGTGGCAATGGAAATAATATTAGTGTTGTAAATAAAGTTGCCTTGGCATATTTTTTTCACCTTACTCCATAAAGCACCGTTTCCACGGTGCAATGGTTTCACCTGAGTGAGTTTTAATTTTTTTATCTGTGTTATTGCTTTGTTTAGAAATGCTACTACCTATGCTTTGTTTTTATTTTTCAATAAGCTTAACCAAAAATGATTCCAACATGTATTTATTAGTATTAATAAATTCACCCTGGTCACTTACACTTAAGCTCCTCAAACATAGTAAATTGTTCCCATAATAAAGATTGACCCTTGGCCTCAGTACCTCCCTATATCATAATTGTGCTACAAATATATCAACTAATCCTATCAATGAAGCTCCATCTTTATGGAAGAAGGCAACTGCAACTTGACTGATACCAGAATATCAGAATATCGGCCCTTGTTTCAAATGTATATATATATATATATATATATATATATATATATATATATATATATATATATTTGTATACAATCCTTTCTTTTTTGTTTGCTTGTAGTTAATTTGACCAGATCAGTAGCATTTCCATAGAATTTATATATTTTTACTTAGCCTAGTGCTCCCACAACCCCCGTTTTTCATTTTTATATAGTAGCAGAGTTATTATGCCAAAAGTTTAGCTGTAGCACTCCCACATCCGTCCCTTTTAATGGTAGCATTATGAATGGGTGTTGATCTGGCAGTCTCTCTTTCTCTTAAAAGCCATTAATGGGAGAAGATTAAGCCTGTGGGACCAGTGCTGTGGTCTCGGCAATCTCTCTCTCTTTTAAAAGTAGAGTAATGCCAGTACATGTCTATTGTTATAATTGCCTCACTGTGCCATGTGGCTGCTGCTGGCATGACAGAGAACTCTGCTTGTATGTGAAAATATGAAGGTGTTCAAGAAAAAATATTTCCATTGTGGCTGCCTAGAAGCAAGTTCAGCTTTTGCTCAGTGCTCATTCCTTGAACATTTTAAATTAAAGGGACTATGGCATGGTTTAGAACATTTTAAAAACAAGCCACATTCTGAAGCAGGAGACTACCTTTATAAAATGGGTAATTTGCAGCAAATCATTTCATTTATTATGAAATATGAGGGGTTTTTTTGTATGCAACAGTGAACAGACAGCAACGCAGACGAAGCATATTAGAAGCTATTCTTCTGTTGCTAGGTAACAAGCATGGGAAGACTGTCAAATGGAATGCTAATAAAATAAACATAATAGTTAACAAAAAAAATGCCAATGTTATAACAGAATATCACTGTAAGATTGTAGTGGTTGATTAAGTATGCGATTTATGGCAAAATTTGCTAATCTTATTCAGCTGATAAATATTGTAACCATGTGCCAAAGCAGCCCTACAGTTGAGACAATGCTGGATTCTATGTCTTGTTGGGGTTAAACCATTTTGAATAAAAATTACCAATTGCTCAGTATGTTTTTTCTTACACGACCTGTAGGCAAGTTGCTTTTTATTGCAACCCCCCCTCTCTATGTCTGCAATTAACCTATTACTAGACACTGTTGCTAAGGCTACAATAAGTGCCACCTCCTTCTCATAGAATTATGGGCTAGGAGAAAGCCTTGAAAAAGACTTAAGCCTGGCCAAGGAATAGTTATGCCAATACATTCGAAAAGGTAACTAGAATCCAGGACAGTCAACTAAAGCTGGCTAGATTTAAGCTGCTGATTCAGAACCTTCAGAACAAGTGGGTAGCTCTTCTGCCAAATAAGGGCCCATCCAGATGGACTCCCTGATAGACTTCAACAAATAAGTGGATCGTAATGCATATGGTCAGCTTTGCATTTAGCATCTGCAAACAGCCAGAAGGTAGATATATGACAAATAATAGAAGGAAAACATTCAGAGTAATGGGGATTGCGCTGTTTGCATATATTGTTGTGTTTCTATCCAAATCAGACATATTTACAATATAAATGGACCTTTAATTACTCTAACTGGATCATGCTTGGCTTTTAGAATTAATAACCTACACTATCCAGATCCTAGTTAATGCATGACATAAAGATGTGAATTGTGGTTTTGTACTAATGAAGGTCGATGGATCATTCCTATCGGTTTTAAATCCTCATCGGTAGCTGATAAAGTATGAATATTTCATATAGCTGTCATTGCCTAAATAATTTTTTTGTACACAGCTGATAAAAGCATTCCTTTATAAGTGGTATTTTCCATTTTGCCTAGCTTATTGGTAAATATTTGGATCCAGCTGGTTACGTGTAGGGTATATATTACATACAAAAAATATTTTAAAAGAAAACAACTTTGTTCAAAATCTATCTGGCTTGTTTCATGTATATTTCCCATGGATGTGTCTTCATTACCTGCTGAGTTATAATACAAGACATACTTAAGAACCTGTGACTTTATTTCACTGCAATCTTGCTCCAACCTGTGGCAAGGCAGATCTAATGATACACTGAAATGCTTGAAGGAAAATAAGAAACCATGACAACCTAAATGCAAAAGCTTTCCTACATTTCTCAGGCAAGCTTATTTTCCATAATCTTAAGGAAGGGATATCTGACTTAATCATAGCAGCAGTACTGTCATGTTTTCAAATCCTTTTTAATTCAAAGGTGTTTTAAAAAATTAAAGTTACATTTTACTTGATCCAGCATTAGGATGGACCCTCCCAGGTTCCAGGAGGGAATCTGACATCCAGGGCCCAATTAGATTGAGACAGTGCCAAATGTTATAGAGGTTATAGAGGAAATAAGAAAAGGTGCATAGAATTTTTTCCAGAATGGATCCACTGGCTACTCTAGCCAATCTGTCACTGACTTTATTAAATGTTGGATTGTCATTCTTATGTATTCATTAAAATTGCAGAGGATATTTAATTTTTTATACCTGCTCCCTAAAGTATTTGTTGGGCTCAGTGCTTAAGCATTACTCATGTTAATACTTCTATGTAATGAGATACAAATCATGATTGCATTGTGTTTAAAAAATGTTATTGTGCTGTCATTCAAAGAGAATATCAGTTAAAATAGTTGATAGGATATGATGCATAATTTGGTATAAACATCAATATATGATTTGCTGACATTTTTTTAATAAGCTACTGCTTTGCATTAGCTAGCCACACAGTAATATTTTATTTTAATTATATTAGTTAGTGGTATACAGAAGTCGTCCTTGCTCCAGTGAAGCTTATAATCGAAGGTTCCTTTCACATTCACACAAACACACTAGGGTCAAACTCATCAGGAGCTAATTAACCTGCATGTATATTTTTGGAGTGTAGGAGAATGCCAGAGAAATCAAAAGAAACACAGACAGACAAGGTGAGACCCTAGCACTGCAACATATACAAGCTTATCACTGAAAAAGCTAAAAATCTTCAGCTAAATTGTTTGGATATTGCTCTGTGCTCAACTGATGGGTTTCACAACTGCCATGCAATCAGCAAGGGCACCAATGTTGCTTGAAAAAAATACCCCTCTGCTGATTTCTGTGCAATGTCATTAGAAAATACAGAACTGAGCATTATACAGTATATTGGCAGACACCCTTGCAATGTGGTAAGATGGCCTATAGACTGAACCTCCAGATCAGTGCACTGTGAGGATCCATTTATATGTTTGAAATATCACACATGCTCTGTTGCAATATTAATCATTAAGGGAAAAAGAGGTAAAGAAAAATGAGAGTACTACTGCTACAAGCAGCTGTCAAAATTCCTGAACATCCAGTTTCCAGTGCAGCTCTCTTGGTTGTAATTTGAGCATAGGGGTATTATGCAGAGTAAGTAGGGTGAAGGGGCACAGCAAGATTTAAGTTAATTCAACCCAAAAAATATTTTTTTGCCTAATGAAAGAAAATGTAATTCTAGGCAACATTGCAATATCCATTAAATCCATATATTTCCATATTATGCAGTTCCTTGCAAAAGTATTCTATGACATGACCAATTATCTAATTTAATCAATGAAAATGTCACTAAATTTTGATTTCTGGGATATTTTATTTTTTAATAAGGGGACCAATCACCCTTCCAAATTCTTTTCAATTGTGTTAGTCAAGCAAAATAAACTTTACTTTTGTTATAAAAATTGTTTAAATTGTATTTTGTTCAGTCTTCAATGCACAATCACAGTAGCAGACAGGAGCCATTTTGTGAACACTGTTATTAAGGCAAGCATTGCACCATTCCAAAATTGTGTATTATGTGTCAGAATGGGGCACCTGATGTCCATGCTCATACTCAGGCTACAAAATTATAGATGATGAGGAGGGATGGGGAATGTAAGGCATTCAATAACATATATTAAGTGCATAATGGAAAGTCAAAGTAAGTGCCTGCCCTGCCTTTATGCCTGAAGCATATATATGATTGACAGCTGAGATTTTTTTTTAAATATAACAGGTATGGATATTTTAACAACACAAAGTGAATTTGAGTTTCATGTCTAATCTAAAAAGTAATTAAAAGTACTTATTATGCAGCTTTTTATATCTGTGTTACAGGTCCCCTTTAAATATGACATTGTTTAGTAGCCAGACAGACAGCTTGCAAGCTCAGGCTACAGCGTAGACATAATCATTACAAAACCAGTCTGACAAGACTACTGTTTCTAGCCCACCGGAGTGGTATCTTAAAGAAAAAGAAAATGTTCAATTCCACCTTATATTATTGTTTTTTTTTTTTTTTCGTATAATAGATTTTTATTAAAGTTTCAAAATTCAAGGATTGGGGTACAGAAAGAAAAAAAGGGGGGAGAGGGGAGGGGATATTCAATATACATAGCATAGCAAAGTAAAAAATCACACATCTCTAGACATGCAGTATGTACAAACGTAACCAGATATACCGAACAGCTAAGAGCTCAGTATCCGCTTGTATTTCACGGTGTCCCTAAACAAAAACCAGTGTACCCAAGTGTTCCTATAGTTGGTACGTTGTTTTTCCGTAGAGGAGGAAAGTTCCTCAAATTTCGCAATCTCATTTACTTTCCTGACCAAATCTTTCAAAGTGGGAGCCAAAGGGGATTTCCATAATCGTGGGATAAGTATCTTGGCCGCAATAAGTAAGTGCCTTTCTAGAGTCAAATCTGAAACGTCCGTTATTACGTTATTACTCAGTAACTTATAATTCAATTCCTGTATTTTACAACACCTGGAGCTAAATAACAAATTAGCAATGCCATTAGTGAGATCTTCCTCTGAGAGATCTAGACCCAGAACCAATTCCCAGGCCCTTATAAAGGGTAATTGTTTCTTCCCACCTTCTAGCGTTTGCATGTCATATATCATAGAGATTATCCGTTTCGGGGGAGTATCGCCGTGGCAGAGGTTCTCGAAGGAGGTAAGTGGTCTCCCCAAATTATTACTACCACCATTGTATTTGTAAAAATTTTGAGTTGACAATATTGAAAGTCATGTAGAACATTGTCAGGCCTGGACTGTCTGAGGGTTATGAGGTCGGCTAACTGAGTATTGTCCATAATGTGTATAAATTGTAAGTGGCCATCTACTAACCAATCTTTAAAGGCATTAGGATGCAAAGCCGGAGGAAATGCTGGGTTATTAGTGATAGGGGTAAGTGGAGAGGGAAATGAAGTGAACTTAAAATTCCCCTTCATTGAGTCCCATGTGATCAATGTGCTTTTCAGTAATGGATGGAATTCATGTAGAATCCTCCGATGGATCTTATCTATCCAAGGTAAATGAATCAAGTGCGTGGTTGTGGACTGCTGTTCGATCTCTACCCAATCCTTATTATCTAAGTGATGAGACCAATTAATTATCCTTGATAATTTAGCAGCCTTCAAATATCGCGCAGGAAGTGCTAACCCGCCTTCGATCTTGCTGCGATACAGCATAGAGGTCTTAATCCTGGGTGGTCGCCCCTGCCAAATAAATCTAATTATGGAAGACTGAAAGGTTTTTAACCACTTGTCGGAATACGAAAGAGGGATGCATTGAAACATGTATAGCAGGCGTGGCATAACATTAATTTTTATGACATTTATTCTACCTAACCATGATAGATAATGTTTGGACCAATTTTGCAAGTCCTTTTTTACCTTGGAGATAAGCACCTTACAGTTCACTTCTACCCAATCGTCATAATCCTTAGTAATGATTATGCCTAGCTAATTATTTTGCCAAGCTATACGGAAATTTTTGGGAGAGTCCCTGCAAAGTGTGTGGAGAGAGGGAGATGTTTAGCGCCACTGATTTACTATAGTTCACGTTGAAATTGCTAATTTTAACAAATATGTCAAATAGGTGATTCAGGTTCCGATCGTAATAAGCGGATTAGATTAAAAAAAAGGAGGTCATCTGCATATGCGGCCACTTTGTAATGTTTCTGTCTGACAGCGACTCCCGAAATATCCGGATTGTGGTGGATCTGCGAGAGGAAGGGTTCAAGGGCCAGGATAGGTGGGTGATAAGGGACAACCCTGGCGAGTCCCGTTTTTAATACTAATGCAATCGGAGAGTGTTCCATTTACTCTAACTCTGGCTATAGGGCCATAGTAAAGAGAACGTATCCATTTGCAAAGACGGTCCCCAAACACAAATCTCTGTAAGCAACTGAACATATATTCCCAGCAAACCCTGTCGAAGGCCTTTTCGGCATCCGTCGACAATAGCATAAGAGGAATTTTCTTGAGTTTTGCATAGTGGAGAATATTAATTAGTTTGTTGGCATTATCTCTGTTTTCCCTACCGGGGACAAAGCCTGCTTGATCGGGGCCAATCAACCGACCTAGGACTGCTTGCATTCTAGTATCAACTATTTTGGCTAAAAATTTGACATCCACATTTATCAATGAAATAGGTCTGTAATTGCCAGGATCATCAGGGTTCTTATTTGCTTTCAATAGCAGAGAGATATGGGCTTTTAAGGAATGATGTGAGAACTGGGCCTCAGTTTGCAAAGCATTGAACGCTTTAGTCATGTGGGGCACCAGTAGTGATGAACATTCTTTGTAGTAACTAGATGTATAGCCATCCGGACCAGGGTTCTTGCCTGATGGAGACCCTCTAATTGCCTGAGTGACTTCTTCTGCTGTGATGTCTGCGTCTAAGGCTTGTTGTTGCGCTAGAGATAGGCGGGGCAGCTGGGTATTATCTAAAAAGGAGGTGATGGCAGCCCCTTGGGAGAGATTATCATCTGGCATAGGGTTAGGTATCTGGTACAGTTCTGAGTAAAATCTATGGAACTCTTGCGCTATTTGAGGACTGCTGTGTACCTTACTCCCAATTTTCGGTTGTATACTGTGAATATGATTTCTGGTGACCTGCGATCTCAAGAGGCGTGCAAAAAGCTTGCCACATTTATTCCTGTGTTCGTACAAGTGATGTCTCATCCTAGTGATGACCTTTTCTGTAAAAAAAATATGATGGTTAGCCAGTTCTGATCGTAAAGAAGCCTCTCATCCTAGTGATGACCTTTTCTGTAAAAAAAATATGATGGTTAGCCAGTTCTGATCGTAAAGAAGCCAATTTAGCAGAAAGTTCAGTGGTCGGAGTTTGTTTATGTTGCGTTTCTAGGTTTCTGATTTCAGTCAATAGCGACTCATGTTTTCTCTTATGTGCATGTTTCCTTCTAGAGCAAAGTTGAATCAATATGCCCATAATGTAACATTTGTGGGCTTCCCAAATTGTGACCGGATTAACATCAGCAGTGACATTCTCTTTAAAATAGGGTTGGATAGAAGCTTTAATTTCATTCAATGTTTGAGTATCTTTTAGCACCTTCTCATTCAGTCTCCACAGCCCCTGCCTTACAGGTTCCCTATTCACTGACAAGGCTACAGAGACGGGGGCATGATCTGCCCAGGAGCGTGTATGTACGTCTGCATTATGTAAAGTATTCAGATAATGTTGGCTAATGAAGAGATAGTCAATTCTGGTATAGAGATTGTGCCTAGCTGAATAAAAGGTGTAATCTCTTTCTTGAGGTTTTAATAAGCGCCATGTGTCAATTACTTGTAAGTTATGTAATTCTTTGGTTATGTTACGTATGACCCGGTTCGATACACTAGATTTGTTCAGAGAGCAGTCAATATGCGGATCAAGAGGGACATTCAGGTCACCACCTAAAACCAATAGGCCCTCCGAAAAACCCAGTAAAGTTTCGGTTATCTTATGGAATGTAAGGTCTTGGTTTTTATTCGGCAAATATATGGCTGCAAACGTGATCTTCTGAGAACCTAAGGTACCTTTAACAAACATATATCTCCCGTCAGGGTCTCTTTTCGTGGAGGTCACCTTAAAGTTAAAATTTTTTCCAAAAAGTATAGCTACCCCTTTAGTTTTACTCTGTTGCGGGACGCTGCTATAAATATCAGGAAAATACCGGTTGAACCACTTGGGAACACAATTTAATTTAAAATGGGTTTCCTGGATAAAGGCCACCTGTGTATTAAGGCGCCTCAGTTCAGAACTCAGCAGGATGCGTTTTTGTGGGGAATTGAGTCCATTAGCGTTTATGCTCACTACCTTCACTGGTGCGCATCTAGTCTCTAGAGAGGGCTTATTGGTATTGCCATTACGCTATGTAGAGAACGTAAGGAGAAGAATGAGGCAAGAAAAGAGTGAAGGAGAGGGAGGTATGAGAAATAATAAAGAAAGAAAAAAAAGGGGGGGGGGAGGGGAAGGAGAAAGGGGAGGAAAGAGATAGAGGGAAGGGTAGTTAGTTAGGAAAGGACCAGAAGGAGAAGAGAAGTATCAGGGAGTAGTGGGAGGAGATGAGAGGAGGTAGTTCCCCCCCACTAAAGGTGTGACAAATAGCTCTGACCAACGAGGGTACGTCTAGCGTTACCTCCGTTTAGTTGTAGTAGGAAGAGCTTGAGGAGAGAGGTGTGTCTGAGGGTGGACCAGTTTGGGGTTATTCCGATATACTTGCGTGTAATATGCTAATTCCGCAATGGTATAGAGCTAAAAGTCATGGAGAAATATTTCACCTGTGTGTGTGATTGAAACCTTAGGTCAAATTCCAAGTCCGAACCCTCTCATAAACGTAAAGGAGAGAATATTATACACAACAGGAGAACAATGCAAACATATGTAATATTGTACCATGTACTACTGCACCCGTAAAGCATAGGTAACTTAAACAATGAACATGCAATATGGATGCTGAACATCCACAACAACAGGTAAAATCCGAGGACTCATTTATTGCTGGTTGGAAAGAGAACTGTTCAAGCAGTCCAAGCAAAATGGGAGTGATCAGGTGAGTATTGCAGTCTCTCCCAACCACCTACATGGCAATGAACACAAATGAAAACAAAGCATTGTACTGCCAAAAAGGGATGAAGAAAAAAAAAAAGGGAAAAAGGAAAATCCAAACACATCAAAGGAAGAAGCCGTGGAACAGTGGTCTGGATTAGTGACAACCAATTCCCAAGTCGGTGAGTGTGTGGTCACAAACTGCTCCATCTCTCACGCCATCTGCGGTCGGCTCAACTCTTTGACCGTAGGCATAGCGGGACCATTCCGTGAGATCGGGCATTTCAATATTGAGTGCAGAGCAGAAGCGATTTGCCTCCGAGGGCTCTCGTAGTTGGAGCCATGCGCCATTATGGCGAGCTGCTAGTGCAAACGGATAGGCCCAGCGATAGATGATTTTGCGAGACCTCAGCAGATCCACGACGCCTTTCAGAAGCCTGTGTTGCAGAATAGTAGAATGCGTCAAATCTTGGTAGAGCTTGATTTTGTCGTCCTCTATAGTCAGATCACCCGCTTCTCTGGCTTTGCGTAGAATTGCCTCCTTTTGGGTGAAATTGTGTAAACAGCAGAGGATATCCCGAGGCTTCCCTTGTCTGCTCGCCATAACTCAGTGAATTCTCTCAATACGTACGTGCTTATCTTTATCCAGGCCAAATAGTTGTCGAAAGAGATCCTTCAAGAGTTGGCGGGCTTCAGGGAGATCCACATCCTCTGACAAACCTCTGATTCTTATATTACAGCGTCGATTGCGGTTCTCCAAATCTTCCATTGCTCGTCGCAACAGATAGATCTGCCGATCTTGATTGGTAAGTTTAGCCGCAAGTAGGCCCGTCTCGTCTTGCAGGGCTGTTTGCGCAGTTTCCAGAGTCGTCAGTTTTTTAGAAAGTTTAGAAAGCTCCACTTGAAGACCCGTCACCTCTTGCTTTATGGAGGATTTAATCCGTCAGTAGTTGAGCCAAGTCTGCTTTGTTAGGCAAGTCTGCGAGCACGCTTTGCAGAGCAGAGGCATCGGGAGTGTTGCCCGGTTGCGCAATAGCCAGGCCTTGTGGATTATCCTCCGCCATATTGGAGTCTTCGGATCTTTCAGCTTGTCATTAGGTTTCTCGAAGAACTGCTCAATATCTCTGTTGCGTTTCACTCCAACAGGTTTCGGAGTGGCACTTGTGGGTACAGCTTTTTGATTTTTCCCCATTACAGCGATTAGTAGGGAGTTATCCTTGATTCTTGTGAAGAAGTATATTGGAGCTCCAAACAACACGTCTTAGTCAGTACACCATCAGGACACTCCCCCTATTGTAGTTTTTTTAACTCAAGCATCAATAGATCCAGTAAAATTTCAAATGTGTAGTGTAGCAAGCTTTTATTAGCTTACAGTGGCAGTGTTACCATGGATATAACATTTATCAGGTTATCCCTCTGGGGAATTTTATATCACTGGGGTTTTTTTTATAAATCCTTGTAGGAATCCTATACATATAGTATTGGGGAGGGCATCCCTAGCACTGGCACTGATCATAAGTAAATAAAACTAAGATAGTTGAGACACTAATATACTGTACATGTATTTATGAAAAATAACTTAAGTTTTAATCTGACACTAAATCACTGCTCCTTAATGCCAGTGGAAGATCTTCAACATTCAACTCTGTGATATGTGCAATAAATTATAAAAATAAAACTGATTTCACCCAGAAAGCAAATCAAGCAATAAAACACTATGGTGAAGTCATAAGTTACAAGATGTGCTATCCTGGTGAAAAAAATTATATATTTGGAGTTTTAATCTGTACATTCAAAAAAAAATCATTAACACTGGATATCTGTTACCAAGGCACATGAGAAAAAAAAATAGAAATTGGGCATAATTTAAGGGAAGCATATTAGCTCCTAGGAAAATACAACATTGTATCACATTATTATATATAACATTCTTTTGATAATTAAACATAAAGGGAAGTCTATTTTTTCAATGCAAATGTATGTAGAATATTAAACTTATACATCAAATTTTAATTAAAAAATTTGAACAACTTAAATTGAAATAATCACTTAGATTTCCTAAGTAGATTTTCTTCTACTTGAACTTGTAAGCTTATAGGTACCAATGTTTGTTTTCTTAATAAATAAATAAAAATTATGCTTAATAAATATTAACATTTAAGGTTGTGGAAACTCTCTCTCAAATTAATGAGTTTTAGTGGGAAAAAATATTTGAATTTAAAAATTGATTAATCAGTCTCTTAGTGCTGTACTTTACCTTGTAAAATATGAGAAACTCCTCCCTCTAACATTATTCACCAAATACAGTACAGATATGGGCAGTGTTACCCAGAATGCTTGGGACCTCCGGTTTTCTAGATAATAGGTATCTTCCAGGATTTAGACCACCATACCTTAACTCTATTAAAAAAACATTTAAACATGACTAACCCCATGTCACGGCCGGCACCCGAAGCCAGAACAAATGCCAAGCACCCTGGTCTCCGCTCGGCTTCACCAGTAGTGTGACCACCGTTGGGCTTCGGGAGGAGCCCTCAGCTTACTTGGGTGCCACCTGGACTTAACGAGGGGTGCAAGGCAAGATGTTCTGGCTGGTGAAGGGGCACGGCTGTTAGCAAAGTCTTTTTGGGCCGAAGGTCACGGTACAAAAGGATCAGGCAGAAGAATGGTCAAACAGGCAGAGTCGGGGCAGGCGGATATCAGAATCGTCAGGCAGGCAAGGGTCAAACCGGGTTGTCAATCAAGGGGTTAAGCAGGAAAAGTTGTCGTAGGCAGGCAAGGGTCAGGATACAGAGTTCAGAATAGTCAGGATACAGGCAGGGTCAAACACGGATAATCAGACAGACGAGATGCAGATCAGATGCACAAGGCTCAGGAAACCACTAGAAACAAGTTCTATCACAGGCAAGGAACAGTACACTGAATGGGCCTTAAATAGTATTCAAAATTCGCACCAAAACGTGCGCAAAAACGAGCTGGCGCAAACACGCCAGCACGCCTGCGCAAACACGCCAGCACTCCTGCGCCTTTAAGAAGTCGGTGGAGCGGCGGCAGACCCCGCCGTGCAGGTAATTTTATTACACCCCAATAATATCTATCATATACAAAGTACTGTTTTATTATTACAGAAAAAAGGAAGTCGTCTTTGAAAAGTTTAATTTTTTTGTTAAAATGGGGTCTTTGGGAGATGGCCTTCCAATAATTTTGAGCTTTACAAGCTCTTTTAATCATAACTTAGCACATATTAGAGATTTTTGAGTTTTCAAGAAAATTTGAATTTTGGTAAATCTGTCCCTAAATGTTTTTGTTTCACCCAGGGCCAGAACTACGGGTAGGCACCTGTGTCGGGTTTACTAATAGGGGGCACTGGGCAAGTACCTTTTAAAGGGTCTTCTGCCTACCCCTAGACTGTGTTTTCTCCCCTCTGTGGCTCTCTCCTTTCTTCTGTCACTCTCCCCTCCCCCTGTCTGATATGGCGCACGCATGCGCACTTTCGCATTCAGGCATTCATGCACACGGGGGGAAGCAGGGTGGCCAGCTGGAATGAATATAGTTGTAAGTTATAGAAGAAATCTGAAAACATATTCATTACAACGTACAATAAGTCTGAATACTTTTTGCAAAATAATATATTGTTTTGGAAGATCTAACTACTCAGTATTCAGAGACATATTTTAGTGTACACTAAAGCAAGGACAACATATTAGAATGCCAACTGCATTTTGCAAGTAGAATATATGTAATAAATATAGAGACAAATCTAGGACATGAAGCAGCTTGCCATAATTAAAAACACAAGCTGACAAGCAATGTCTTTATTGGTGACATTTTTATTTGAGAACAAACACATTAGTCAGCAATGTAAAGTAGCATAATACAACTTTGATGCACAGTTCATGGTCTGCTTTGTAAGGCCCATCACATATCTGTGGACAGATTACAGATATACTTTCTTTAGAATCTATATAGGATGTCCTTCACGTTTTTGGCCAAACTCAAATCAAAATTTAAGAAACCCCTCATCTAATGTAACATGAACAGCCTGTCTTTATAATCCTTAATTAATCTAGCATATATGTTTATGATGAATATTTTACCACAGCATATTCTGTTGGCTTTGACAACCATAGATTGTCATTGATGCTATTTGTATTATGTATATACTCTGCAAACATTTTCTGTTAAATAACATAGTTATTTGCACCCACATATTATCTGAAAATTGTTATAATTCTGAAGCAAATAGCTGATTAATGTATCTATCCTGCATCTATCTACATTTTACCTGTATCTACGTATGTATGTATATGTACCCTGCATCTATCTACATTTTACAGCATTGAAACACCCTAAGTCAAAAGTACTTAATAGGATAGTATAAACCTAAAAACACCTTTGCTAAAGGTGTTTAGCCCATTAAATAGGACTTGTGTTGAAATTACATTTTGCCTATTTTTTTATTTTAAAAAATCCACATTTTCTGAAATATCTACCTTTAAACAAATCTCTCCCTTGTATAAGCAGCAGCCTTTGAGCAGCTCATCATCAAGGGGCTTCTGAGTGTACTGGTGTAACTTATAGTATCCCGAAACCCAGAAAAAACCCAAGGTCCTGGTCTTGGCTCACGCTTCTGCCTATAACCAGGGCCAGAACTAGGGGTAGGCAGAGTAGGCACGTGCCTAGGGTGCAAAGCTGGGGGGGGTGCCGTACCGTCTCCATCGCCTTCCCCATGTCCGGTCCCCTCTCTACCACCGTTTCCTTGTTGATTAGCTTTTCCACCCATGAGCGCTTTGATTCACACATGCGAATACGTTGATTTGTGCATGCGCGGATAGCCAGCGTCAGGACCGGCCAGGTTGCCTAGGGCTCCTGGCTGGCCCAGCCTGGCTCTGCCTATAACAACCTCCTTTTGCTTCGGAAGAATCCCTCCGCTACAGAAACACTGGGTCACTGGTTGAACTCCAGGCAGGATGTCAAAACTGGTAATTAATTTTATCAGCTCCTTTGAAGTTGAAAGAAAGTACTAAAGTGTAACTGGCTTCATTCTTCATTCTTTTTAAGTGTCCCTATCCAGTGCAGTAGGGCTGGGACACACTGGGCGATCTGGGGATATTTAGTCGCCTGGCGACTAATCGCCGCGACTTTCCACGACCAATCTTCCCCGAATGCCTCCCCTCGCTCTGCGCCTGGCTAAAATGAAAAATCGCCTGCGCTAATCACACGCGGCGATTCGTTTTCCGAAGTCGCCCGCAGTTTCCCCGTTATACATGAAAGTTGCTGGTATTTGCAACCCAATAAACAATATGTATCTTCTTAACTGTGACATAAATTAAGAGTACAAATCAGTATATTTGACACTTCTGACAGGATTATATTGTGGCCACAAGATCAATAAGACAGAAGTTTTTAATTAATTCAAGGGATTCAAAAGACGGGCTAAACCATGTGCTTATTGATGACTAAAGTTTCAACACAGAGGTCACACTCACTCCTAGGAGTGACTAGATGGAAAATGCATTTATTGATTTCTACAATTCCAATGGCGATACCATCATTTGTGGTATGTGTAAATGAAATATGTATTCTAAATTAAAAGCGGCTCCAACTGTCCATTAACATTTTCCAAGTTCTGTATATACCAGTTTATAGGACATGAACACCAATCCAAATAGTTACTCACTCACTCTGCAGCAGTCATCCATTCTCTTTAATAGCTTGTGGTATGCACTGAACATGTCACAGTCCTCTTTTCTTAATTTCTGTCACTATTCTAACTTCAAAAATATATTGCTATCTGGCGACTTTGTAATATTATAGGGTCTTACAACACATATTATGCAGGGAGGGTGATTTTTTTTTGCAGAAGATGAATTGGAAAAATGAGATATACTATTTTGTTTTTGTGTACATTCAAGCTACATACTTTGCAAAAGCTATGCATATTGGGCATCAAACTGTTCCACCGGTGTATGTATGTATGCATGTATAACTTTATTTGTAAAGCGCTGATAAGGAGCCGCATCGCTGTACAGTGCATAAAAGTACAATATATAGAAAAGTATACACAGGGAAGACAAATCACATAATACATATATACAGAATCATTTCAGGACAAGGAGCTTAAGTGCTATGTGATAAGAGACGTAGTGGGAAGGAGGTCCCTGCCCTGCAGAGCTTACAGTCTAAGTAGATGGGAGGCTAACATACAGGCACAAATTGAAGATGAAAAAGTGCACAAGGTGAAGCATAAGCAGTAGGCACAGGATTAGGCTAATGGTTTAGTGCTCCAAAAGGTAGGCTTTTAGTTTTTTCTTGAAGAGATTGAGAGAGGATTCCATACGGAGGAATTCAGGGATGGAGTTCCAGAGGTAAGGAGCAGCAAGATAGCAGGGTTTGAGACGAGAGGTGGCAGTGGATGTGAATGGTGTGAAGAGAAGGTGGCTCTGAGAAGAGCGGAGAAGACGACTAGGAACCAATAGCGAGACAAGAGAGAAAATGTAATGAGGAGCAGAGGAGTAAAGGCTTTGAATGTTAGTAGAAGGGTTTTATATGTTATCCTTTGCTTAACAGGCAGCCACGCTAAGGATTTTAGTTGGGGTTGAGCAGGTTCCCTTTTAGGCGAGAGCAGAAGGATCCTGGTAACAGAGTTTAAGATTGATTGGAGGGGAGAGAGATGGGAGTCAGGAAGAAGGAGATTGCAATAGTCTAAACGGGATAAGATAAGGGCATGGATTAGTCTTTTGGCTGTGTTTTGTGAAAGAAACGGGCGTATCTTTGCTATATTACGGAGGAAGAAACTACAGGTTTTGGCAGTATTATTAATATGATTAGAAAAGGAGAGGGACTGGTCAAAGGTGACCCCCAAGCAGCGTGCTGAGTTAACCAGGTTAATGGTCATGCCATCAATACTAATGTGAAAGGAAGAGAAGGGCTCGGTTTGGGTGGAAAGACCATGAGCTCAGTCTTGGCCAAGTTGAGCTTGAGGTGACGTTGGTTCATCCGGGAAGAAATAGCTACTAAGCAGTCTGCTATCTGGGTTTGAACTTCAGCAGTTAGTGAGGGAGTGTCTAAATATATCTGAATGTCATCGGCATACAGGTGATATTTAAGGCCAAATGAAGATATAAGGTCTCTTAAAGAGATAGTGTACAAGGAGAACAACAGAGGACCAAGTACAGAACCCTGAGGCACCCCCACATAAAGATGAACAGGAGGAGAGGATTTGTTTGCAAAAGTAACAGAAGGAGCGGTCAGAAAGGTAGAAAGAGAACCAGGATGCAGCTTGATCACAGATACCAATTGAATGGAGAACTTGCATTAGAACAGAATGGTTAACAGTATCAAAAGCAGAAGATAAGTCCAGGAGAATGAGAATAGTGTAATGCCCTTTGGCCTTTGCAGTCTGGAGATTGTTTGTAACTCTACATAAAGCAGTCTCAGTGGAGTGTGCAGGTCGAAAGCCAGACTGCATAGGGTCAAGCAGATTATTGGTACAGAGATGTTCATATTTAGGTTGTTAATGCAATATTTTTAGGCAATTTTCAGAAATATGAAAACAGCTAACTTAAGTAAGAAGAACTATTTACTAATGTTGATTGTAAAAATATATGGCCTTCTGTGGTGAACCTTCTTTTTATGGCTTTACCCCACACCACCACACAAAGTGCAGTGAATATGTTGATTTTGCTGTATATAAATATATATATGTGACAGAAATTATAGATCATATGGGGTATTTGCATTTTGGAATCCCTACATGCCACAAATAATGGTGAAAATTTGTGAACCCTTTAAAATGTTCTATATTTTTATATGAATGTGATCTACAACATCATCTTATTTTCAAACACCTTTGTCCTAAAAGTAGATGAAGAAAACCTAGTTAAACTAATGAAACAAAAATTATTATATTTGGTCATAAAAAATGATCCAATAACATACAATATCTGCATGTGGCAAAAGTAAGTGAATTGTGCTTTCAGTATTTGGTGTAACCCCCTTGTGCAGCAATAGATGCAACTAAACCTTTGCGGTAACTATTGATTAGTCCTGCACATTGACTCATAGGAATTTTAGACAATTCCACCATACTGAACAGTTTCAGCTGGGTTTCCTCACATGAACCGCTCATACTTGGATTAAAGTCTGGACTTTGACTTGGCCATTCCAGAACATTCACTTTATTCTGCTTTAAGTAGAATGACTTGTGAGTTTAGGATCAATGCCTTGCTTCATGACCCGCTGTCTCTTGAGATTCAGCTCAGGGACAGATGTCTTGAGTTTTTCCTTTAGAATTCTCTGGTATAGTTAATAATTCATTGTTCCATCAATGATGGCAAGCTGTCCAGGCCCAAACCAGAACACTTCCACCACCATGTTTCACATTTGGGATAAGGTTCATTGCGAACTACACTATAGCACATTTTATCAACTATAAAACTGTGGGTGTTGTATATGTTATGAAATGTGTGTGCGGGAAAACTTACGTTGGTAAAACCCATAGAGAATTCAGAAGGCGGATTCTTGAACACATCAGTGATGTAAAAAATAACAAATATATAAAATATAACGGTAGCAAACCATATCAATGAAGTACACAATGGCGACACTGGGGCTACGGAAATTTTCACTGTAGAATATTTTAAACTGACTACAAGAATAGGAGACATTGATAGAAAACTACTGCAGAGTGAAGCCAAATGGATTTATTGGCTAAACAGCAAAGCTCCCAATGGTCTAAATGAAGGATTCACCTTCACTATGTTTTTGTAGTGTATACAGAATTAAGTATTCTAAGTACTATAGATCAATAGATTCTATGGCTTTACATTATATTTTATAATTCTTTCTCCTGCCGTTCATATTTCCTGGCCAATATGTTGTAATCACAGCCTTAATGTGTGCCAAGTCCTGCTATTAGTAATGTATATACAGTACTACAGTGTTCCGTATGTTCCCCATAGTTTAGTACCCATCGGTGTAATGGATGCAGCACACAAGTGATGAATATCCATCATTGCAATGAATCCAGCGTGGATACAGAATATGTGTCTGTTGGTTACCAAGGTTTCCAGCTTGACATGCGCAATATATTAGAAGGAAGTAGCTGCGGACAAAAGGAACTACACCCTCTCAGCCTTGACATCCGTGACGTAATCTGGAAACCTGGAAGTCACAGCCGAATATATTGTGAGATTTAGAGTACACTGGTGTTACAATTCACCTATTTAAATGTGAAAATGAAGCAAGCTCATCACTTATGCCCCTGATGAAGCCGAGTCAGTTGGTGAAACACGTAGGGCTAGCATAGGTGGACATTGGGGTGCTTAGCTCCCACTCGGTTCCCACGTAGAAAGGCAGGTCTAGGACAGGGGGCACTGTTGGAAGGGAGGGAGCAGGGCGAATGATTACTCTGAATTATTGGAGCGTTTAATATGTGTGTATGAGGAATGCCTCTTTGGAAACTCCACATGTCCACCGTTTGCAGTTTTTTATTGTGTGATATTTTATGGACAGAGTCCAGCACTGCCAACAGTTTGGTTGGGCAGTGGGTGTGTGTATAAATTAGCGTCTTTTATTGGCTAATAAAAAGTTACTTTTGGTATGCTACTTCCCGAACTGGTTTGCTTTGAAATGAAGATTGGTTACTTGACTGTATAAGTATCTAATCTCTTGTCACTTTACCTAATTTAAACATGTAGGGGGCCATAGGGGATAATCTGCCCCTATGGCTTTAAGGCCCCATCCATTTCTCAGTTACCAGGCAAAATCCTGTGTAGCTCAGTGTTATTGGCCAAGAGGTGTAATGACAACTTCCTGCACCATAGTGTGTGTAAGTAGTGGCCTCTTCCTCTTTGGCTGCTGATCCAGCTGGGTGTGCCCAAAGGAGGCTGGGTACAGCAAGGTCCAGAGAAGCAAGTGTTCTGGAGAGAAGTCGGGGACCAGTAAACCTCATGAATGAGGTTTAGTTATAGTAGGGCAGTAATAGTAGTAACAGTCTCTCTAGGAGAGAAAAGTAGATAGGGTAAAGAGAAAGAGCAGTTGAAGCTCCAACAAGGATTTGCAACAGGGAGTAGCTTCCCAGAGGCTCTGTGTGAATGCCTCCAGTGCAGGCACCTCAGTGACGACATGACTGTGTGTCATGTGCTAATACCTTATCTGTGTACGTGAGTAAACCTGGGGATAGTGTCATTCGGACTAATAAACACTTTCTTGTTTGCATCATAAGAACCTCCTGGCACGCAATCATTTTGTATGTTTTTTATGCACAGTAGCCCACGTGTTGTAGTTGCACTACATCTTAGAGGGAATGCATCCACTTAGCGAAGGCCCTGATCCTGAAGTGTGAGTCAAAATGTAACCATGCTCTGCTCACTAGATGGAAAGTGACTATCTGGGGTCTGGATAGCCCAGATTGGTGTTACACACACTTATATAAATGTTACAAGCTTGCAGAGTAGTACCATACAAAAACTGGTGCTGCTCATATCTAAGGTTGATCTTATGCTGCAATGCAGTATTTTCCTGTCTCCAAATATATTGCTCCAAATATATTTCATTTAAGCCAAAAAGTTCTATTTTGACTTCATCCATCCACAAAACATTCTTCCAGTATCCTTATGGCTTGTCCACAATGATCTTTAGCAAACTCTAGATGGTCAGCAATATTTTTGGGGGAGAGCAGTGGCTTTCTCCTTGCTACCCTGCCATACACATCATTGCTGTTCAGTGTTCTCCTAATGGTGGACTCCTGAACATCAACATTCACCAATGTGAGACAAGCCTTCAGTTTTTTAGAATTCCTGTAACCTCTCTGACTATTAGATGCCTTGCAATTGGAGATATCTTTAATGGTCGACCACTTCTTGGTGGGATAAAAATGGTCTTCAGTTTTTTCGATTTGTACACAATATATCTGACTGTTGATTGGTGAAGTCCAAACTCTTGAGATATAGTCTTGTAACCTTTTCCAGCTTTATGGGCATCAACAACTCTTTTTTTTGAGGTCTTCGGACACCTCCTTTGTTCAAGCCATGATACAAATCCACAAATTTATTGTATGTGGGATCAGGCTTTGTTGGATCTCTGTTCTTTAAATAAAACAAGGACTTGCATTCACACCTGATCATCTCCTTAACTGAAAACACCAGACCTGATTTCACCTTCAAATTATATGATAATCCTAATGATTCACTTACTTTTGCCTCATGCAGATACTGTATGTGATTGGATAATTGTCTTCAATAAATACATGATCAAATCAAATAGTTTTTTCATATAATAATTGTTTAATTTGTTTAACAAGGTTTTCTTCATCTACTTTTAGGAAAAGGGGTTGAAGTGATGGTTAAGATCACATTCATATTAAGATATAGAAAATGTAAATGGTCACAAACTCAAGCAGCATTGTACTTAGGTAAACCTATGATTCTTAGGAATCTGGTTACTTAGTGAAATGTAGGAGATAAGATGCTGTAAACTGGAGGCTATGAGGTAGTTGTTCAAAAATTATACTTTTTTATATAAAAAAAGATAATTTTAGGAAAGCATTGTTTTGTGTAGTTTTGAGTAGAAAGATATATTTCCACTACCTATTTTGTATAGGTCAGAATCTGTTCTTTGAGAAATCCATTGTTTGCTAGAGTTAACCCAGTATTGTATGCAATGTATATACTTCGGTATGCAGATTTTTGGAGCACTGTGTTGGAAATGTGGTAGTGTACTGCAGATCAGAAATATTTATAAAACTATACATATTTGGTATTGATGCACTCAGGAAGGATAGGACTTTCCAAATCAGTGGTATTAGGTATTGTGCATAAAATAATTATGTTTTTAATATACTGTATATGCTGATATTAAGGAAAAGATTATTTTAAGTTTTTAGACATTTAGAAGCCTATAATTTGTTACAGAAGTGTACTGTATGGTATAGCAGTATATTTTAGTAAGTATAAAAATTATGTATAGTTTTCCTTGGTAAACTAGAAGTCTTGGTCATGAAATGCCCCTGAACTGAAAGGGCACAACTTGTTAAAAAAACTGGCAATAAAAGTACCAGGAGCAACTGACTGGCAGTAAGAATGGTTTATTTCTGATGCCTATAAAATCAGAAGGCCACAGCAGAAAAATTAATATTGACATGAATATTGATGTTGTGAATAATTATTATTATATACTAATAATAATATATTATTTTTCTTTATACTGTGCACAATTCTTTATGCTTGGTATGTTATTAGGGCAGCACAAGACAAAATAAACTAATGGAGACTGCCAATTCCCAAGCAAGAGAATCTGTTAGAGGGGGATGGGAGGAAATACATTATAGTAATGTAATGATGTTGTCTGTTTCTGACAAGTGGGAAAGAGCAGGCAAAATAAGTCAAAAGAAGAGAGTCATTAGCAAATGCCTCTACAAAAGTGGGAATGATACATAAACCTCAGGAGTGCACTGCTATGAAAAAGTTTAATTTGCAGGGCAACATATGTGTCATACAGTTTATTTTATGGTCATATAAAGATTATATTCAGTCTAGAGGAAAGATGAATTTATGCAGGTCAGTATTACAGTTTGTTGCCTTAGGTCTCTGACACTATGGCAAAAGGTTACTAATGAGGGACCATTCCAATCTTAAGGGTTGTACTGGCAATGTGACATGGCGTACCTGTTATGTTTTATATGCATCTCCTTCTCTCTCTTTCTGTGAAGAGTATATCTGCACAAATCATACTGTAGATATAAGCCTGCAGTGTGGTCATTAATAAATGACACTTTAACCAAGAAATATTTTCCCCTAAAAATGATTTGCTGGAATGGTTAATGTTCTGTCATAAACAGCACTGTGAGATTAAACTGATATTTAGAAATTGTAAATAATATAAAATATATTTTTACATTATTTCAACACCATCTATAGCTCTATTTGCCACCATGCATTACACTGCTACATAACAAAAGGAATAGATATTTTTTCTATTGACCACAATGTACTTACCACCACTAACACAAATTTTCATTTCTGTAGATAAAGCTTCCACAAAAAGCACTGAATAAGGTTTTTAAGCTATTGTATAACTCCTAGCACCAGGCACGGTATGTCAGTGGCTGAAGTAAAACAGCTTGAACGCCTATCTCTGCCCTATTCATGGTTGATTTGCGCATTCATTTTTTTGTCACCACTATGATGTCACTGCAGCCTCATTGCTTTTATACAAGAAAAATGAGACAGGAGAAGGATGGCACCATGAGAGACACTACTGTATAAAGACATGGCTAGTTGCATAGTGATTATTCTCAACTGATGATGAAATCATCTGTGTAGACATTTGGATTGGGAGAGGACCATTAACTTTATCTCAAAACATTTATTCTAAGTAATTTTAGTACCATTTACTACAATACCCTACATCCTCTGGCAGCTCATGGCACTATAACAGAAGAGCTGCCAATTAGCTATCTCTGCTGCTCATGTACGTTCACTTTATTCTATGAAACAAAACAGTGAGCTGCGGCTGGAAGAATACAGTTATTTTTCTGCTATCCTTTAGATAGAGGAATAGCAGCATGAGGGGTAGAGGTAAAGATGGCAGCATAGAGTGTGGTGCTTTTGCTACTGGAACAGGAGGGTGTATGTTGTGATGCTGCAAGTGGTGTGGACATGCACTGAATAACATTTCAGAGCAATACAGATAAGGCTCGAGGTTGATACAAGATTTGGGCATTGCAAGCTGAACTTGTTGGATAAGAAAGGACTTGAGCACTGTGTGTAAATCAGTATTACAGTGACACACTCATATTTGTACAGAGGAGGGGAACCGGTAATTGAAAGAGAGGTGGCAAAGCAGTAACCTCTGGTCAAATGACCAACATACACAGGGGGCAAAAAGAAGCAGCTGGCCTGGGTGAAAAGGAGCACCCCTTCTTTCAGCAGTTTTCTCCTCACTGGGGGCTCTCGGCTTCTTCCCATTGCCTCCTTCATACACCTCCTCGTCTTGGACATCACTATATCTTTTTTTCTTGCTGTCAGTTTCTTCTTACCAGTGCAGCTGCCTCTCTTGCACTGAAGCTCTGAGACTGATTCAAAATCTCATGTGTCTCTATATGGACTGGCAGGCCCGTGGTCATGCAAAATAAGTTGCCAGGAATGTTTCATTCAATATGGCAGACTGCTAGCAATGACCATCTGAGCATGTGCAAATCAGATGTAATTGTTCTATGTGTAATGGGCATTTCTCTCTACCCTTTCCTGCTGCCTAATAGCCTGGTGCATCCACAAGAATCTCTGGTGGTACCTTAGTGTAAGTGGTACCCCTAAAGCAATTCATGTTATGAGCATTTTTCCTTTTAATGAGATTCATATTTAAACTTAGATTCTTACAGGTTTGTGTAATGAGCTTGGTGCACTCATATTAGGCAGAGAGAACAAATATGGGTGCCTTGTGATTACATTTATTCTCTTTTTTTGAAGGAGTTCTCCCAGAAGAAAGGGATCTCATATAAGGAAAGTTGCCAGATCTGAGTGCACCGCTTGTGGTAATGCTACATTACACTGAAGGTAACACTGCCAATTCCCACAGCAGGAAAACCTGTTAGCAGAGGGGGCTGGGAGAAAATGCATCATAGTAATGTAATGATGTCTTTTTCTAGCAAGTGGGGAAGAGCAGGCAAAATAAGACAGAATAAAAGTGTTATTAGTAAATTAAGGTGGAAATGTTATATAGGCTCAGCAGCTCACTGTTGTGAAATGGTCTAATGGCCACATAAGGGTCTTATACTGTTTCTTTATAGATCAAATAATTTCAAAAGCTTCTGCCAGGAAATCAGCTTTTCTTCCCCAAGAGAAAGAAAGTATAATTTGAAAAACACCAAAGGAATACAGACCAGAGAAGCCATACAACAGCAAATGGAAATCCAAGATGCAGTTTTCTGTCATTCAAAAGGGATTAAAAGACAGATAAAAATAAAGCATAAAGGCTTGAGAATCCCATCGTTTTATGTGGGGGAAAGACTTGCTCTCTTTAAATTAGTGTGGGTTCATGAAATACAAGACAAGTGGGCAGTGGATATAAAAGCAATGCAATACTGGCTAAATCTACACCACAATATTTCTTTAATTCCTCAGACAAACAAAGAACCCATAACCAGAGTCCCTTGGAGCCAGAAACACATTTTCTAAAAAAGAATCCAAACTGACTCCAGAATAGTTTTGAATCTAAAATATCTAAAACAAGGCACTTCATTATTATGGAAACTAACAGATCCAAGTGTCAATACAGGAGACTGGATGGCAAAAGTGGATCATCATCTGAGAGATGCATATCCGCATATTCTGATATGGAAAACGAACAGGAAGTTTCTTATGTTCAAAATCCTGGGCACATATTTATAAATACCAATCCCTTTTTTTAGCCTGGTGTTGGCGCCGTAAATCTTAGCAAAGGTATTGGTCCCTGGAATCCCAAATCTGATGCTTCAGGGGATCCAAATATTCTCATACCTAGGACCATGACAACGCATGTCCAAATAACAGCTACCGTATATACTCGAGTATAAGCCGCCCCGAGTATAAGCCGAGGTACCTAATTTTACCTCCAAAAACTGGGAAAGCTTATTGACTCGAGTATAAGCCGAGGGTGAGAAATGCAGCAGCTTCTGGTAAGTTTCAATCAAAAAATTGAGGGTTTCTGCTCCCATTGGAGGTGCCAGCGTCTTGTTTTTGGATGCCGGCGACCATTCTTGGACGCCGGCGAATATTCTTGGAGACTATTCTTGGACGCCGGCGACTATTCTTAGGCACATCGACTATTCTTAAATGCCGGCGACTATTCTTAGACGACGGCGATAGTTTTTGCGATTGACCCGAGTATAAGCCGAGGTAGAGTTTTTCAGCATATTTTGGGGGCCGAAAAACTCGGCTTATACTAGAGTATATACAGTACCTACCTTTAGAAATTAGGTTGGACCATCAACTTGATGCAACAAAAAAAAATCTGGGAGTTAACAGCTACACAATGGAATTAAATAGTTTTATCATAATTTCCAGAAAGGGGTAAAATGGATATCATAACAAATGTTGCCAAACTGATGCACCACCCTATTACCACAGCAAGAATATACCAACAAGCAACATTAGCTCCACAACCAACTGTCAAATGGGCATGACAAAGCAGTACTTGTCAAGTCAGACACATCACAGTGAGATGGCAATACAAAAGGTAACAAGGTGCAAAATCTACTGAACTTGACCATAACTATTTTAGCTTCAGTAGAAGCAAATCTTTTGGTTTTAATAGCATTATACCTATCAGGGAAACAAAAGTGAATTTTAAACTGAATAGCTCAATTTCCAATAATGAGAACAGTAACTGAATCAAAAAGTCTTCAGCTCAATATGGCAAAAATGGGGCACATTTGAAATCAATCTAATGGCTTCCAGAAGGATGCAAAACTCAAACATACAGTTTCTGTACTAACAATCCAGTTGACCAAAAAGAAGACGGCACTCCATTCAAGGAAAAGGCAGGTTTTTTGCAGATCCCACAGGGATCTCACGTCCTACGAATAGAGTGCCGTCTTCTTTTTGGTTTGGTGTGAGATAAGTGGTGGGGACACTGCAGACAGAGCACCCAACAAGGAGCACATGGAGCAGCGTGGGGGGGAGGGTAAGCTGGGAGCAGTCTAATTGGTGTAATAGAAGTTTGACTAAGAATCCAGTTGACTGTAGCAGTAGATCCATTTTCCCTCAGAAGAGACTTGGGCTGTTTACATATTCTTCCTGTCCCATTGATCCCACAGGCACTGAAGAAAGTGAAGGAAGACAAATCACATGCACTTCTAGTGGCACCCTAGTGGCCAAGACCTTGGCTCCCCCAGCTTCTACACCTGGGCATAATGCAGAGCAATCTGATCTACACAGGCTAGCTCTGATGGTATGATGTTTTCAATAATAATTCAATATTAACTATCCTTGCACCTAAAACAGTCTCCACCTCCATGGTGCAGAGAAAGGAAGTTGGTAACATGGGCTTCATTGAATACCTTTGTTTTCTAAAAGCCTTTTCTAATTTAAGACCAAGCGGGATCCAAGTAATGAAGGGCTCCAACAGACATGAAAGGCGGCAGTTATAGGCAGAAGCATGGCCCGTGAATGGAACCTTGGCGTATGTTTGTTAACCTCCAGATGGCGACTGAATAAGCACAATTTTCAGAATTTTCTGACATGGATCAGGTCTAGCTGGCTAACAGGTGAACATGTCTCAGTGCAAGCTAATACCTGCAGTAGAAAAAAATAGAATTTAGTTACACGTTTGCGTATGGTACCCTGTCCAGCAATTTGATGGGCCCTCCTCCGCCTGTTAAAATATATTGTCCAACGTAAATTACTGTGTGCCTGAAAATCAAAGATTAATGAGGGCAAACATTAATCTTTGATTTTGATGCACACAGCAATTTACGTTGGACAATATAATAACTGCAGTAGCATTCAGACCACAGAGACAGAATTTCAGGCATGGCCTAATGCCAAGTACATAGGCAGAAGCGTGAGCTGCGACAAGAACCATGGCGTTTGTTATGAGTTTGGGATATCGAATATGACAACTGGATTGGCAAATGGCAGTCTGCAAAGGTTTTTCTAATTACGGGAGATCAATCAGTCAAAAGATTGCAGCGATGGGGTGGATGTCAAATTTAGTTGCACATCTCTGATGTTACAGTGAAAAACACAGCCTACAAAATAAGGATTTTATAGTATGATCCATTTCAGTTATATTATTAAATATTAAAATAAACCTTTTTGTCTCTAAAATGTAAAAAAAAAAAAAATGTAACCCTTGTTTGAACAAAAACAGAGACCCTTCTTATGCCAGATCAAAAAAATTAACTAGGTTGCACAAAAATCACTTGAATTTTTTGATCCAATTGGGAGCAAAAGTACTGGAGGTTAGTATTGTTGGCAACAAGGAAAAAGGTGCTGTTCGCTAGTCAGTGAGCAGAGGAAAAAGAACTGTTCTCTTGGTCAAACATTGCACACAACCCTAAAGGTGGCCATAGACGCAAAGATCCTATCGTACGAATCGAGGACCGTGTGTGGAGAGTCCCGACATTTTTCATCCGGCGGAGATCGGTCGTTTGGACAGGTTTGATTTTGTCCCGACCGATCCCGCGGAGCCATTTGCGCTCTCATCGTAATCTGAACGTTCGGCCATAGGGCCGAACGTTCAGATTACCCCCGATATAGCCATGGCCGTTAGTGGCATATCGGGTTAAGATCGGCTCGTTTGGCAATGTTGCCAAACGAGCAGATCTTTTCATCTATAGCCACCTTAACCAGCAATTGGTTGGCCAAATTCCAACCCTAACCCGAGGGGTTTCAGGTCAGTCCACACATCACTTGATATCACCTATTGACTTCCAGTCACTGTGTGAAAAATCTTGTCCTTGTTTACAAAAAAAAATTAACTGGGATCCTTTAAGAACTGATACTAAAGCGATGACTCAATTCCACCTTGTCCTGGTTTTCAGAAAATATAAATGACAAGTTCTCACGAAATAATGAGAGTTGAGAGGAAAAAAAAGTGTATTTTTCTGTTGCCTAGCAGAAGTAGCAACTTCTAGCAGAGAAAAAGAAGATTGCGACAGCGGACGCTTATAGCCTGCCATAGCCAGACCAGACTACTGCACAGCGTCTTACTAGCAGTAAGTGATTGTGAAACACTAAGAGACTTCGACACGCCCACCAAGGTAGCTACGTGCAGCGTCATTGCGCTTATATCATGTAGTCGCGCCACAGTATCGCGAGATGAGACTTGTGACATCGGGAATTAGCTATCCGGCAGGAGCCAGGGAGCTGCATATTGACGCTGTTGCGGGACGTTCAAGCAGAGATACGGGACTGCAGGCTGTGTTAAGAAAATCGAGACTGTCCCGCGAAAAGCGGGACTTTTGGTCGTTATGCTACTGCTCTCTGGAAGGGCACTTGCAGATCGCTACCGGCATATCTACACGGCTGCAGTGAGCGACAGGGAACAGCAGGCCGGTCAGTCTGGCAGGTAAGGCCAGGTCTTGTATGGAGCACACACACAAGGGTCAACCTACAGGGCACTGATGGACGATATGTAAATCCTTCCACTGTGCAGCTTGCATCATTCTCAAGGACAGGAGTCTGGGAGAGAAGACACCTGACAATGCATGAAGGATGGTTCCGCCCTCCCTTCTGTAAATACTAAGCTTATTAATTCAATTATTAAACAGTAAAATGGACCTACCACCCCAGGACCCCCTGTGATTCCCCATCATAAGAGAAATGCCCATCATGTCATATTATAATTTTACCCACCAGTCCCCTGTGATACTGAATCCTCAGTGAAATGTTCTCTATGTCATATTACATTGGGATTTTAACTAGCACACCCCTGTGATGCAGAAGCCCCAGGGACATGCCATTTGATGTGACATAGGGGGCATATTTCTACAGCTCCGGGGGCTTGCGGGAACGGGGGCTGGTAGGTAAAATTATCATGTTTAATAGTTGGTTGATATGCACAATATATGCACCTTGGATGTCCAGCCCTCTGCAACTTCAACCCTCAATTCCGCCATACTGACAGCCCTTGTATGGCAGAACTTTCCTTCATGCACCCCTCGCATGGCAGAATATTCCTTCATGTGATGTCAGGCGTCCTCTCTCTCCTTTACTCCTTCCCATTCAAAAGCTGGAGCACAGATTAGTAAAATAAAATGAACGTGAGTTTATAAAGCGTTATGATGATCTCTGGCTGTAGGGGGATGTTGCAGACAATAGTTCATCAACACAGAGCAGGGGTGCATGCACAGTGAGGTGTCTGCTTATAGATGCTGGAAAAGCTACATGAGCTTTGGCATCTTATTATAAATGTTCTTTTTCAGAATTTGATATGAAAGTCTTTGCATGCTTCTTTGGCTGTCAGAAATTACACCATGCTATCGGTACTAGCATATTCAGCAACACTTGGTTTATACATGATCAAACATACACATTTACATACAAAAACAACTCGTACAACAGTATATAGGTTGGTTGACGTAATCACTGATTTTCCGTCTACTGCTGTAGTGTATGGGAGATAGATGATTGCACATCCTTGCTGCTATGCTGCTTAGGCAGTTTTGTCGTGGAAGATAAATAGTGCTCGTTACTGATAACCAGTTTATATTGCTTGACCAAGTCAGCATTTGCTAATTATTGTATACATTTCTTAAGGGCCTTAAAGGGGACTCGTCACCCAAGACAATTATTCAAAATTCTATTTTATCACATTAGTCAAGCAAAATTAACTTTAATTACACTATATAAATAATTTGAATCTTGTTTCCTTCAGTCTGGAAACTCATAATTATAGCAAGCAGACAGGAGCTATTGTGTGGACACTGTTATTAAGACAAGCCTTGCATCATCTCAGAATCTTGTTTGTGCACCAGAATGGAGGACCTGTTGTCCACCCTCCTGCCCTGGCTACACAATTAAACGGTGAAGAGAATAGGGGAATGTGACGAGATCTAGGAAGTGCTGAATGGAAAGTGAAAGTAATTGTCTGCCCCGCCTCTATGCCTAAGGGTAGGACTACAAGGGAGTTTTCTGTGCGATCAGACGCGTTACGCAAAAACGCAGGCGTCAAGTCAGATGTGACAGAAGTAAGGTAAGATATACAAATGTCGGATGGTGTGGCAGCGTTGATCCGAGGAGGCACGACTGTTGGATGCAGACGCAGTGCGTCGGATCACACAGAAAACACCTGTGTAGTCCTACCCTAAGGCATAGAGGAGGGGCAGACTATATTTGATTGACAGCTGAGATTTTTAAATTAGCTTACTACAACCATGAATGCTTTAATAAAAATAGAAATTTGATTTCATGTTTGAAAGGGGGGAACACAAACCGGTTCGCCTAGGGATAGCACAGTGAAAGCCCGGGATTTCCCCTGTTCCTTTCAATGTTTAATTTGAAAAGGACTTTTATTATACAGCTTTTTGTGTCTGGGTGACAGGTCCACTTTAAAAATCTATGCTAAGACGTGGACGTGTGAGGTGTATAGTTTTCATCACATTATTTTCTAAAAATCTACCATCCCAGAGAACAGTAACAGCTGATTCTATTTGTAACCACCACATCCCTCTTATTACTCTCTCATCTGACTTCACCAACATATGTATGCATTTAATTCAGGGAATGCTGTAAAGTTTGCCATGTAAAACATGCAACCAGCAAATGGGTTGCCTGAGAAAGTAACCAAATGCACTTCTTCTGAAAGTAATCTTTTAATGATGAAGTCTGCTTTGCATTGCACATTGAAAATTTGTGGTGGCTTGTGATTTCTTCAGCTATATCCTGCCCAATTGACACCCTGAATGAAAAACATCCATCTGCTCATTTAAAGAGAATGTTTACATTAACATTTTTTTTTTAAATTTCATTTTTACGTAGGTCTTAAAAATGAAATTTTACTAGTAACAGCTAAGTAAGACCTGTCTTTCTAAACTGTTAAAATGTGCTACATAAATTTGTTTTCTTAGCAATTGCAGGGAACTTTACCTACCCCGAACATTCTGGTTTGAAATTGTGCCAAGCATTTTTCTGAGCATTTTTGCCATTTTCTAGTTTTTGAGATGTTTTCTTGTTTTTGATATTAGCAGTATTTCCTTTGCTAATATCATTCTCTTGTAATAGGAGCACTCTCTGCTGTACTGTCAGGCCTGAAGAACATCAGAAGCTAAATATACTGATGCAGAAAGCAACTCTTGATGCAGCAAAAGAACTGAGCATTGATGTGTTTGGATACTTCTCTATCATCAGCATCTTATGCTTCTGATGTTCTGGATGATGTATAGAGCAGCAGAGTATGTTCCTGTTACATATTCATTATGTTAAGGGCTATTCCACACGGGGAGATAGCGACGCGTTTGCGGTCGCGGCGACAAAGAAATTTGGCTGTCCATGGTGGGTGCAGGTCACACTGTGGTACAATTCTGTAGTGGCTGTGTTTTCAGAGATATGACTTTTTGTGACTCGCACCACTGAATTGTGGCTGTTGGTCTGACAGTGGAAATGTTTTGAGAGTTAGGGCTGGGTTCTGATTTTCCTGACCTGCACATCACTAGTTTACACTGCTGTGGGAAATTTATATAAATAAGGAATAATAAAATAAATAAATAAGCTTTGAACATTTTATCCAAAGTCGGCTTTGCCGTTTCCATTTTACTTTTACTATCATCACCTCTCCACTGTAATGTGCATGCACATTCTGAAAACTCCTTCTCTGCTCAATGCTGCACTGGAAAGAAAGGTGAATGAGGAGATAGAAAGTAAAGGACGTCCTAGCAACCCAAAGTCATAAATCTTATTGGCGCAGCAGAAAAGTCAGGTGTAACAGAAGGTCAACGATGTTTGGGTTGGTCACATGGCCTGAGCATCATTGGTTGACAAAAAAACCGCTGATTATTGTGCATCGCCAGGGCTCAAGGAATATTTACTTCACAGGTGTGTCCTTAATCGGATCTGTTCTTACAGAGAAAGAAATGACAGCTTGTCAATTCTTTTGGAAAAGTTTAATGATACAGATAGATGGGGGTCTATGTAGATGGGCAGTAATGTTATTATTTTTTTAATCAAAGTGGCTTTCTCCTTGTAACCCTGCCATGAACATTATTCTTATTCAGTGTTCTCCTAATGCTGGAATGAAGACCCAGATTTCAGGCTATTAAATAAGGCAGTTACTTTTACATTTACAAGGTGGACCTTTAGCAATGATTGGTCCTCTAAGGACCAAAAAAATCAACGACTGGCTTGGGCCAAGTTTTCTTTTTTTTAAGTCCATTTGTATTTGGTGGCATCCAAAAAAATATAGGTTTCCTGCTCAGCCAGGGTTTCTTTCACAGACCAGAGTCTAATCTGTCTCTTGGCTATTTTCTGTGTATTTGTAGATTGGGAGGTGTTTATAGGTACGGTAAGTGTAGGAAGGAGGCTTAATGTGTATATTCCATTTTGGAGGGAGACACTGCCATATCTAGATGTATTATCAGAAACGGTCAACATTTTGTTTTGATATTGAGGTTTTCATAATATCTTGTATAACTTTCTGCAGTTATGGATAATCTTACAGCATGTACAGTACAACACGTTAATAACCCTTCTATTTGTCTTTTAAAGAAGTAATTTGTCTTTCTCTTAACGTTGATTGGTTCATTTATTTACATTTTTCTTTATATTATTGACAATACACATCGTCCAACTGTCCTGCTTTTCAGTTGCATGCCCACAGACCCAATCACCTGTCAAAAAGAAGAAAAAAATCAGCAATGCGATAATGCTGCTGTTTTTTTCTGGATTACATTATCATGTCATTGGTTGTTCCCCCCAGAGCTTCGAATTGCTTTTTTTCACTATGTAGAACGTTTTTAACATGGACCACCCGGCAAATGTCCCAGAACATTGCCAAGCACCTAGTGTGAGAGGCAAGCCTTTGACTTCTTTATAAACTTGTATAAACTTGTGAGCCTCAGACCCATGACCTCCTTCAGTGGGGTATATCTCTCTGAACTTTACCAAATATGAGTTTAGAGGGGTGTTTTTGTTGTTGTTGTGGATGTTTTTTTGTTTTCTTATTTTTAAATAAATGAGCATGGCTACAAATTGGTCATGGGTCTGTGCCATATGGATGATAACATGAATTGAATATCCTTTGAAATTATGTCTTTGAACCGCTTAAAAGTAATCTTTACTTTGAGTATTGTTTTTACTGCTTTAAAGGAACAGTAACACCAACAAATGATAGTGTATTAAATTAATGAAAATATAATGTAGTGTTGTGCTACACTGGTACATCTGGTGTGTTTGCTCCAGATACTCTAGATACTCTACTACATTTTATATAACAAAGCTGCTGTGTAGCCATGGGTTCAGGCAGTCAAAGCTGAAAAAGGAGAAAATGCACAGGATACACAGCAGATAACAGAAAAGCTCTGTAGTATACAATGGGATTCTGCTAAACGTATCTGTTATCTACTGAGTATCCTGCGCTTGAATGGCTGCCCCCACGACTACACAGCAGCTTGTTTATATAAACTATAGTAGTGTATATAAAGCAAATACACCAGGTTTACCAGTGCATGGCAACCGTATATTACATTGTTATTCCTGTAAACCACTTTAATTTTTTGATATTACTGTTCCTTTAATGTGTTTAGTTTTCTACAATGAAGTCTGAGAGACCATAATGGCAGGGAAGTCTTCCCCTATTTCAGACTTTCTTATAAGAAGTGACATTATAGCAGCCAGTAATTTAATTTTGAATTCCTTTATGAACCTTTATGATCTGCTGGACCATATTACCTTTTCTTGAGTTCATATGGGAATTGTAATTTGTTTATTTATATGAAGTAAAACATTTCTGAAACTGTATTTGATTCTGAAGTATTTTCATTCCTGGAGAAAAATACAAGTAGTTGCATGCTGCTTTGCATTTCCATAATATTTATATGATACATGTGATTGTATGAGCAACGTTTCAATGTATGAAGTAAATATTAAAATGCAAATATCCTCCTGAAGAAAAATTAATTTCTCCAAAAAGTAATATTGCAGTAGGTTTCCTGGTAATGTCAATGAAACTGTTTATTTCATTTTAATTTCCCTTTAGCCAACTCTGATTGAGATGCAGTTTCAGAGCAATAAATGAATTAGGTTTGTATTGCCTGTCAGTAATGCTAGTGGTGTCTTGTAGCATTACTTATACTGCACAGTTACATCACAGAGCTATTTAAGGATGCTGACATAACGACCAGGTTTAACACTTTCTTAGTTAAAAGGACATGCAGTAACTGAAGGATGCTGAAACTTTTATTTTAGTGATTTGCTTTATTTGGCATTTCTTTAGTCATTTGGTTACTAGACTTATTGTAGTTATTCTTGTGATGAGAATTTGAATAGAATTTTAGTGGAAATTAAGAGATTCACAGTTATGATACTGTGGAGTTTTTCACTTCACAATCTTATTATAGAATGAATTCATGAGTCTGTACTGAATACATAATATTTTGGTATGTGTCAAATGTGCATACTTTATGTTAGCTGAGACACACTATGGAATTCTGCAGACAGTATTCACTAGGTGAAACCTACTGAACCAAATGCACTAAAGCTTCTTTCCATAAATGGTCTAGGTCCAGTGTTGAGAAATGGGTAATGCTTGCACCATAATGCTCTCCCTGTGAGCTGACATACACATTATATATTGGTTATATATAGTCTATTGATGGGTTTTCCTCCCATTTTAGGGTATCACAATGAGAATGGCCCCACCCATATGTAGGACCACTCAATTACTAGGTTGCATTGGAGGTGGTTTGGTGTCCGAGCGTTGGCCAGATGTCTTTTGGCTCGTGGACAGTATTCGTTCATTGATGTGGTCCTAGGTCCGACCGCCCGTATTCTCCTCATTGTGATCCGACCGCTGTGCCCTAGGACCCACGAACTGATCAGCCCAATATTACTTACCTCAAGGTCAGCATTTCGGGGATAGAGACGCTCATTTAGCGTCCTCACCAAACAAACTGATCTCTGTATGGTGGGGATACACAGGCAGATTTAAACTGCTGATTTCATCCCTTTAGACCAATTCGGCAGTTTTTCTTCCTGAGCATGGAGACCTCCAATGGGCCTCTGACCAATATCTGGCTGTAAAAAATGATGATCAGGCAACTTTGATTTTTCCTGTCGAATTTGGGGACTGCATCAGGTAGTTCAGGGCTGTCCAACTGGATGCCCACTTTGTCTTAATATGCCAACTTTTTTCACATACAAGTGAGAAGTGATATCCCTGCAATGTGCCCCAACCATTTGGTTTTTTGGTGCGCTACCATAATTAATGTAGATATGGTCTTGTGGTAACATGTGGTTTACAGTGGGCATGGTTTTAAAAACAGGGAGTGGTCAACACTGGCTTCCAATATTGGCCCTCTACCACGTAGCCCATAAAAATCTAGGCCCTCGATAATACAGAAGTTGAACACCATTAAGCTAGTTGATTCGGGCCTCGCTCTGACTTCTCCTATTCCCACCATTGTAATATGATTGTTTGGCTGTAAGTGGGCATATTGGGAGGGGAAAGATCCTTTGTTTGGCAAACTCACCATACAAGTATATCATACAGTGTATGACTCAAGGTGCATAGATCCATGTTGATGGCAAAACAATGCTATTGTGTGTGTCATTTTACCCACAGAGGTGACCAAATAAGTCAGCTGGAGAATCTATATTAACTTCACTAACCCAGTTAAGATTTGTTGTGTTCAGTATCTGTCTACCTACTTATAGGTATAGTATCTATTATCCAGAATGCTTGAGACCTGCAGTCTTCTGGATTAGGGAACATTCCATCATTTGAATCCCCCCACAGTCAAAAGTCCCCATTGGCCCTCCTCCCCCCTTCACAGTGTTACTCCAGAATTGTGTCCCCTTTTGAAATAATGACCTGAATGTGCAGAACAGCACAGCAGAGCACAGGGGCGCAATGTTTGCCAGCCTTGGCTTCTTCCGAAAACTCTTCTTGCTGGTCGACAATTTTTACCGGCTCCAACTGCGCATGTGCAATATATTGACATGTCGGTGCTCACTTAATGGAGAAGCCAAGGCTGACGATCGTGGCGTCCCTGTGTTCCGCTGTTCTGCATGTGAGGGTCAGTATTTCAAAAGGGGACACAATTCTGGAGTAACACTGTGCAGGGGGGAGCCGGGCCAGCAGAGGGGGGTCAGTGGTGACTTTTGACTGGGGGGGGGGTTTAGTTCTCCTTTAAGACACGGAGATTCAAATGATGGAACAAATCTTAACTGGGTTAGTAAAGTTAATCTAGATTCTCCAGCTGTCTTAGATGGTCACCTCTGTGGCTAAAGTGACCTAAATTTTGCCATGCACTTAACTATAATATTGTATTAGACCTATGTTGGAACTTGCATAGTAGCCCCACTGATCCACTGATCTCAACATATATAACTGTGCTATGGACATTTGGCAGTTCTGGAACTTGGCGTGTTTGAAAATTCAACTGGTGACGTACCATTAGCCAGTGTGGTCAGCACAGCTCCTCAAACTATCAGAATAATTGGAAGACAGCCATAGCTTATGTTGGCCTCGTATACGCTCTCCATCCATTTTATGATCATCATTTTATGATCATCATAAGGCAGGAAAGTTTAATTTAAGTGTGGGAAGCTATTATTGTTCTTATTACCATATAAAATGCATAACTGCTTATAGTTGGGGCTCCTTATCAACTTACAGAGATACATGGAATGGAATATGGGTGAGGTAAAATTCTATATGAACTGGTTGTTGTGTGTGATGCTCATAGTAAATTGGGGAAATAAAGGAAAAACCTTTGTTGGAAGGATAGAAATGGAATTATAGAAAATTGAAAATGGCATTGTTATCATACACAAAATAATAAAATAATTATGACAAACATCATGTATGAAAACAATGCCCTTTTTGCTTCTCTATAATTCTCTTAAGATCCTTCCATCTTAACTGTTAGGGCCATACAAGCAGCTTTTGTAGTTTGCTATATCAACATGTAAGCAAGGTACCCTACTCCTACTGCCTTTCCCTTTTGGCTTTTATAGGTTTGCTTTCTGCTGCCATCGCCTGTAGACTGCAAGCCAAATTGAGTACTCTGTTTCCCTGGTGACATGCTCATGTTGCTGAGGAAATGCTCCCTGCTGGATTCATAACATTTGTCTCCCAAACATTAAATAATTCCTTTATTCTATAGAAATATCTTGTTGTGATTAAACAAAGTCCTCCTTAGTTTGGCATTTTCTATAATCTGTGTTATAGAAAAGATAATGTTTAGGTAATGTATAAGCCAAGACCTCATTTAATATTGCTAAATAATCATATTGCTAAATAACCTGTTAATGTCACACAGAGACTTTGAAGTTTACATATTGACATTTTGGGGTTTTTTTTGACTAAAACCTGAATTTTTCTGGTCGGAGTTTTAAAGGATAAAACGCATCTTTTGTGGGGGAAAAAAACAACTCAAATTTTTCAAGATCTTTATACCCCAAGGCTGCTAAAAGTTCAAATCCGAAAATACTCCATCTCAAACCTGCCGATGTCGTGTAGAAGTCAATGGCAGATGTCCCTTTTACAATTGGAAGACATCATGATCCGCTCTGGGTTTTATACAATAATCCGAAAAATTCTGAGTTTTTGTGCATCAAATCCGATGTTTAATAGAGTCTTTTTCTGCACCAAATTTTTCAAGCTATTTTATTGATAAATAAATAATTGGTAAAATTGTGGATGGGAGTTTGGTAGAATTTGTTTTAATAAAATAAATAAAAGTTTTGTACAGTAGCTTTGTATGGAAGAAGCCCACCTACAAACCGGCCTTTTAATCCATCTATTTCAGCAAAAAATGTGGCAAAAGTTTTCAGGGAACGCTGTCTTCCTCCGCTGCATTTGCTGCTATGTAGGTTTGCTTCTTCCATACAAAGTTGCTGGATACCGTTTGGCCTGGAAGCAGCCAAGGAAGTGAATGCATCCTAGAGAATCAATTAAGTGGTATGTGGAAGAGTTTTGTTTCTGGGCAGTTTTGTGCAGGCAAATATTGTTTGAAGAAATACTCAATATAGCATTATGGTCATTAATCACCTGTTCAAAACTGCTCCAGGCGCTTCAATATAAAGTTAAAGGAAGGATAATTTGCCTCTCAACTACATTTTTACAAAAAAAAACTCCTAATTAGGATTCAAAGATACAGAAGGACATGGGGATTACCCTAAAGCGGGAAGTCTGAAACAGAACAGGGTATATCTGGGTATAGCTGGTCATTTCAAAATCAAAACTGTCTGTTAAAGGGGTTGTTCACCTTCCAACACTTTTTTCAGCTCGGTAGTTTTCATATTGTTCCCCAGAACTTTTTTCAATTACTTTAGATTTTCTATGTGTGACTTTTTCTAATATTCAATTGTAAAGTAATTTTCACCATCTAAGGGCTCTTACAGATGAGCGTTTTTACCTGGAAAAAATGTAATGCGTCTATGCCTGCGCTCCCCTGCGGCTGAATGCAGAAAAACGGAACGCAGGGGAGCGCAGGTAAAAACGCTCGTCTGTTAGAGCCCTAAATCAGCTCTGGGAGGGTGGTGGTGGTGGCGGGGGGGGGTTTCTTCGACCCTGTAAATTTACTTGATACATTTGTTATCTTTGTCCCTGCTGAACAGGAATCCCTGAGTTTCGTTACAGGCAGCTGTTAGAATTGATACAATAGTTGCTAATACTCCAGAGATGCTGCTGAGAAATGTATCAACTAATTGTTGCAAATTTGTAATAGTTCAGAATATGCACCTGAATTACCGAGCTGCCAGCCTCAAACACTAGAGACAGGAACACTAAACTTTAAACTTAGATTTTGTAATTTTTTAAAAAAACAATTGAACTGAAAAAAGTGTAACAACCCTAACTGACTAATTTATAATATTTAGGCTCCTAAAACAATATGTTTGAGCTGACACTTGTATGTTTTTGTAATTTCTTGCTCTCATTGCAGTTTTTTTCCCTTTTATATGGTCATACATGTGCCAATGTTGCCTTGCATCAGTGCCATGCCTTTCTAAGTTTCTAGCTTATAGTTGACATATAGGACCCAAACCTCAGCAACTCCAACCTTTGTTTTTTCAGGGTTCAACCATATATTGATGCAGCTGGTTAGACGTTGGGTAGTTGTTAGGTGAGGGCTGACATATAGGACCCAAACCTCAGCAACTCCAACCTTTGTTTTTTCAGGGTTCAACCATATATTGATGCAGCTGGTTAGACGTTGGGTAGTTGTTAGGTGAGGGCTGCATTGATACTGTTATCTACCAGGGCATTGGTTTAGACTGTGTCCTTTCATAGAAGATGTGGAGGGTTGTCAACTGTCATATTAACATTTAGTTTGATAGGCTGTTCTGGGAATTTTTAAGTGGTTTGGTTATTATTTTTAACTTTATTTTCAACAGATTTCCTGTTCCTAGTAACCAAGCAGTGGTTTAAAATACAGAGTGAAAGATGCATAGTGGATGGTCTAAATAGAAAGTTTAGAAAAAAAGCAACTATAACAATTGTAGAATCTGTTGGAGTGATGGATGGTTGCGAGTTTTTTTTTTTATTTGTAAAAAATACCTTTGTTAGGCCCACTGTTAATGGAACCTTCTATGCCTACAAATTTTTGCAAAGATTTAGAACATTTGTTTTTGTACTGCAACAATACAGTTTTTCATGCAAGCATAATTATTTCATTCTTTTCCTGTTGACGCAGACCTAATATTTTTCTCCTCTTTTTAAGGAATAAGAAAATCATAAGTAAGAAAAAACTGAAGCGGAAGCAAAAGACTAAATCAAAAGGGAAAACTCAAAATAAGGTGAGCATTTGTAATATTAAGTTAAAAAGAGATTTGCATAGCTTGCACCCCACCATACATCCAATACTTACCTGTTAACACATAACTTCATAAATCCAACTGCCACCTCTTGCCATTCACTGTTAGTTTCTTGCTTTCTGGTGGCTATCTCTGAAAAGCGTATTATAATTAGGATGAGTCTTTGAACTGCTGCAGACAATACATTCTTTGTCTCATTTCCCATCTCTGGGCAAATTTGCACTTGGGCAGTAATACCTAAAAAACAATACACGTTTTGCTTTTATTATTCTACCTTCTTTTGGCTAATCACAGCTAACTGATGACTGTTTGCTATGGCCACACTGAGCTTGTTTTATACTTTATAAAACCACATAAAAGTAAGGTACCCTAGGGACATCATATAAAATTGGTAAGACTGTTTTTCTATGCAAAACTAGTCAACAATAATCCTTTTCTAAACAGTGGATTTCTGCTTATTTCCCCTCCCCATTTTTTTTAATAGTCTCTCTTTACACGTACCTCCAAAATAGGGGAGGGTATACTTTGGGTGCCTTTTGTGATAGATCCCCAAATAGTTCTATTAGTAACTTTATTAGTAACAAGCCATTATATGGAACCATGTGCCCTCTATTGCTGTGCATTTGGCCTAGTTACATTGCGGTTGGTAGTGGAATCATTACTTCAAAAATGTAATATACAATTTGTATTTTTGTGTGTCTCCACAAACCATTCCAAAGTGTCTTGCCAGACACTTGTCTTTCTAGCCTCAGGAGAAGATGCTGAAAGTACATATACAACCACTGCCTTTAATGAAGCTCAGGGATTCTACTCAGCAGGGCTAAAGATAACCAATATATCAACTAAGGGGCAGATTTAATAAAAGGTTGAATGTAGAGTTTTTTTTAATTCAAATGAGCTCGAAATTCGAATAGTATCTTGAACTTGAATATCTAAAACTCAAATGAATATTAGAGACCCGAAAACTTAACCCGAATCGAGTTTTTTCCTCACGAAGGCTATTAACCTCTTCAAATGGGTCTCTGGACCTCTCCCATTGACTTCTACATGAACTCGGCAGGTTTTAGGTGGCGAATAGTCAAATACGAATTGTTCCCAGGGTCCAGGTATGATAAATCTTGAATTTGAGTTTGGATTATTCCCAGTTTGAATTTGTGAGTTTTGACCAAAAATTCAACTCGAAAATTTGAATCTGGATTTGAACTTCCAATTCGAACCTTAAAGCGATACCGACGAGTTCCTATGAAAATCATAGGAACGTGTCCATATCAAGGAGGTGCTGCACACTGAACCTTTGTGAGGCCAACGCTCTGACATTGCTAACGGATCTTCTGCATTACTTCAGTGACGCTGGGCTGAGGGCAGAACGATCCTTCCATAGGCTTAAAATCGCGCCGCCCCAGCCCATCGTCACTGAAGCAACGCAATAGATCATTTAGTAGTGTCGGAGGGTCGGCTTAACGAAGGTTCGTGGGGCTGGGGGCATCTTTGGGGGGCTTTTAGAGAAAACTATTCCGCGTGCAGCACCTCCTTAATATGGACACATTTCTATGATTTTTATAGGGAACGTGTTGGTATAGATTTAATTAATCTGCCCCTAAATGTATCCAATTATAACGGGGTAATCTACTAAAACAAAAAATTTCTCACTATTTTCTTAAAACCACTTCGACCAAAATCCAATGCAAATTTATACTGTATTTATCAATGAATTTACTCGAAAAAAATCTGATGCAACAAAAAGACTCGATAAAATTTAGAAAAATTCTCAAGCGTACATGTGTTTTACGGATTTGGTGCTCGAAAACTCAGATTTTTTTTCTGATTATCTGATAAAAAAACGCAAAAAAAACCCACCTCAGATCTTGCAATTGTAACTTGGACATCTGCCATTGACTTCTACATGACCTCAGCATATTTGAGATGGAGTACTTTTTTATTCTGACTTTTAACAGCTTTGAGGTTTAATAAATCATGAAAAATTCAAGTTTTTTGTTTTTTTTCCCTCATTTTTTCCCCTTTAAGACTCCAACCAAAAGAAACAAAAAAAAAATCTTGAGTTTAGTAAGTAAACCCCTAAGAGTCGGTGACCCCCCCTCCCTCCCAGAGCTGATTTAGAAGGTGAAAAATTAAAGTACATTGTATTTATTTCTGATGAACAATTTGAAACCAACTGAACGAAAAAAAAAGGTTTTAAAGGTGAACTTTATTCAGGGTTGACAAACGCTAGGTGGAATTATTGTGCTTCACCTAGTGGTACAACGCGTGCCTGCACTGGCTGTTGTAGAAGTATTAAAAACAGCACCATAAAAATCATATTGGTATTCCTTTAAAAATTTAGACTTCTGTGGGAGTGGGAAGGGAGCCTTAAGCATGCTTGTGAGTGTGAGTTTTGAATTAAAGCTGGTGGAGGGCTTCTCAGTGTTGATTAAAAACGTTACAGTTCAATTAAAGGAAAACTTTAACCCTTAAAATAACTGTTTCATCACAGTCATCAAACCATTGTGTTGGAAGTGTTTGTTACAGCTGGCAGCTGCTCTTAGTCACACAGAAGTGACCTAGCAGCTTGCGGAATGGAAACTAGGAGCAAGCTGAAGCCCTGCTCTACTTCTACTGGGTGCTATAGATGTTTGAAAGGGCAGTTGTCAGGAAAAGAGGATATGTATTTGTTCTTCATTTTTTAATAGTTGTACTACATTTTTAAATTACAAATTGGGAGTTTAGGGCCAGTGATTAATACCAGACGATCCTGCCCAGTTTCACAATGAAAGGCTTCCACAGTTGAAAACTTTTAAGAGATTACTGTTATAAACTGACTGCTATTGAAGGTTTTCTATTACTCATGAGGCTGGACAGGAGCTTCAGGATTCTCCGCTTTTTAGGGTAGCAGGGCAAGCAATGCATCAGTGGTCTGTGCCCACTGACTTACTTTATATTGTGTTTAAAGGAGAACTAAACCCCCATGGTGATAGTCCCCACTGGCCCCCCTCCGCTGGCCCCACTCCCTGCCTCGTCTTACCCCTGATTTCTGTCCCCTCTAGAAATAACGACCACACATGCATAGTGAGCAGAGCAGAGCTCACGGGTGCCATCTTCTTCTCTTCGGTAATCTTTGTGAAGTGCATGCGCAGTTGAAGCAATCTTATGGTTTGCAACAACTGCGCATGCGCCGAAAAAGGGACGGAAATTGCAGAAGGGGAGGAAGAAGGCCCGAAGATTACAGAAGAGAAGAAGATGGCGCCAGTGAACTCCACTGTGCTCATTCTGCATGTGCGGTCGCTATTTCTTGAGGGGACAGAATTCAGGGGTAAGAATGTGCAGGGTGGGGGCAGGGGTTTTTCTCCTTTAAAGGGGACCCGTCACCCAAAATAAAATTATCACATTAGTCAAGCAAAATTAACTTTAATTATACTATATAAATTATTTGAATCTTGTTTCCTTCAGTCTGGGACACTGTTATTAAGGCAAGCCTTGCATCATGTCAAAATCTTGTTGTGCACCAGAATGGAGGACACGATGTCCATCCCTTATGCCCTGACTACACAATTAAACGGTGAAGAGAATAGGGGAATGTGTGGAGAGCAGTGACCTCTAGGAAGTGCTGAATGGAAAGTGAAAGTAATTGTCTGCCCCACCTCTATGCCTAAGGTCTGCCTAGAGGAGGGGCAGACAATATTTGATTGACAGCTGAGATTTTTAAATGAGCTTAAAACAGCTATGAATGCTTTAATAAGCATTCTATGGCTACACAGCATCCGATTTATATACTGTATACTATAGTAGTATTTCTGAAGGAAACCCAATTACACATTCAGGTTATATGTATATGTAATGGCTACTAAATAGTAGAAGTCAGCACTCAGCAACGGAAATTTTGCAGTTGGGATGCACGTCTCAGCTAGCCACTTCCACCTTAATACTCAGTATTCTCTGGTAGACAGCAACACACATCCAGTCATATTCCTTAAAAAGCCTTTATTGGCAAAAGGGCTTTAATAAGACAGAAATACAGCAACGTTTCAGGCCGGCGACAGCCTTTCCTCAAACTAGCTGTTGTCGGCCTGAAACGTTGCTGTATTTCTGTCTTATTAAAGCCCTTTTGCCAATAAAGGCTTTTTAAGGAATATGACTGGATGTGTGGTGCTGTCTACCTGGGAATATTATGTAATGGCTACTGAAAAGCCGTTTCTGTCTGTAATTTTTTTATTCTCTGCTCTCGTGGTTGGGACTTTTGAAACAATGTAGCTGTAGCTTGCTGATTTATCATGATTATTATGGTATACTTTTTAATACTATATTACTCTATGTAGACTGCAATTGCAACTAATTCATTCTATCATTTAAAATTGTATTCTTAAACCAATAAATGTATTTTATTAGTTGCAGTATTGGTGCATAGGAAGCCATTTCAGGACATTGTGCCTGACCCTGTGCTTTCAGAAAGAGCCAGCAGTTCACAATGGTACTGCTTTCAGCTAAGCTATTGTTTCTTCTACTCCGTGTAAATGGGAGCATTTTAGAATGCAGGATTCATCGATACTGTATGTTTTTAATATTTAAAATATTCTTTATATGGTGTGGTATGTAGGCCAGTTGGGCCATTCTTTAAAAAAAACTGCATCAAATATTGAATGGATAGGAAACTTTTTCACTTTGAGAAATCAGACCCTTGGAGATGTCTGTTTTTTAATTAATGCAGATTGAGTTTTAATTAATAATTTATCTTTTCATTTAAAAAAGAAAAAACATCATATTAGAAGTTCATTTGCCTCTAAAGAAACACTTGGCCAGTGGCATTCTATCTTTACAGTACATTAGAACACTGTTACATCCCTGGATTTTATGTTTCACTGGAATTAACCCCATTTATTTTGTGGTCTGATATAGGCAACCTGGGTTTTTCCTTATATTACTTTTTCCTGGGATTTACTGACCCTGGAAAAAGTAAAAGTGGTATCCTACTGGATATGGTCATGGTATTCCCCAGTGTCCACATAGAAGGGGCAAATCATTTGCCTTATCCGGTTATATAATGGAATATTATTTTTAGTTTTTTTTTACTTTTTGTTTGTGTGCATATATTTTAATTGTTTCTTTAAATGTCTAGGTGGACAACCAAGAAAATGCTTTCTTCATACCTGACCTCAAACTCCACAGCAACCCTTCAGCATTCAATGTTTATTGCAATGTACGACATTGTGTTCTGGAGTGGCAAAGAAAGGAAACCTCTTTGGTTTTTTCTGCCAAGAATTCTGTCCAGAGTGGGGAGTCGGACAGTGATGATGAGGAGGAATCCAAAGAACCGTTAATTAAGCTTCCAAAGGCAAGTTAAACCAAAACTTGGAAAAAGTTGCTGTGGTTATCATCTTAGTTAGCCAATAAAGCTATCCCCAATTGTGTTATGTTTAATATCAAACATTTGTTCTATATAGACTGCAAAAGGGCCATGCATTTATGTAAAGCATATAATATCTGAAATATAGTTAAGTAATACAGTCCTCTGTAAAGTTATTTAAAAAACATGCATCAGGGGAATTATTTATTATTAATGTGTATGTATACAGTGCCAATATATTCTGCAGCAATGTAAATAGAAACTGCCTAAAATCTGACTATTGATTTTGACTATTGATGCTAAATATAGATATAATATAGTAACATAGTTTTTGTTCTTTCAGATTATTGAAATTGGGTTATGTGAAGTATTTGAGTTGATTAAAGAAACCCGGTTTTCCCATCCGTCGTTATGCCTGAGAAGCTTGCAGGCTTTGCTGAATGTGCTTCAGGGCCAGCAGCCAGAAGGACTCCAGTCTGAACCACCAGAAGTGCTGGGTAAGGCCTGATTTTAAGTTTCTATATAAACTTACCGTATATACTCGTGTATAAGCCGACCCGTGTATGAGCCGAGGTACCTAATTTTACCTACAAAAACTGGGAAAACTTATTGACTCACGTATAAGCCTAGACACAACTACAGCCCTGTCTCCCAGCAGCGCACATTCTGCCAAAGCGACCCCCCAGCGATCAACCGGACTTCTTTCCAAAGCTGATGGTGACAGAGAATTGCCAAATGGATTACTGTGTGCATTGTCCCACTGTCCCACTACCATGTTCAGAGGGTGCTGTTTGATATTGCCGTCACTGTTAATCTTTTGTATAACCAACAGAGGGCGCTGTGTGATATTGCAGTCACTGTTATTCTTTCATATAACCAACAGAGGGCACTGTGTGATATTGCAGTCACTGTTAATCTTTCATATAACCAACAGAGGGCGCTGTGTGATATTGCAGTCCCGGTTATTCTTTTATACAACCAACAGATGGCACTGTGTGATACTGCAGTCCCTGTTATTCTTTCATACAACCAACAGAGGGCGCACTGTTATTCTTTCATATAACCAACAGAGGGCATTGTGGGATATTGCAGTCTCTCCCCAAGTGAACTGTTGGTATAGGAATGATTAAAAGTGACTGCAATCTCAGTTACTCGGGTCGGGTACCGCTGACCCGCGTATAAGCCGAGGTAGACTTTTTCAGCACATTTTGGATGCTGAAAAACTCGGCTTATACGCGGGTATATACGGTATCTAAAATGTGTTTGTTTTTTTTTTTTAATATGCAAATGTGAAATGTTCATGTTGTTAAATTTGTGTGTGGTAAAAGTATACGCAAAAGTTTATGGTCCTGCTTATCGGCTTTGAGGAATTTTAGCCCATATACCTCCGTACAAAGCTTCTACTGTTGGTGAGCTTCCTTGCATGCACTACCAGCATTGGGTCTTCCCCAGTATTTCTGTAGGATTAAAGACATTCCAAAACACTAACCTTCCTCTGATTTAACCATAATAAATTTCTTTTGAACTTCAGTTCATAGACAGACACTTTCCTACAAAATTTGCTGGTACAGTTCAGAATTTATTGTTCCATCAATGATAAAAAACTAGAAGATGAATAGACGAGGGCCCGAATGGAAAGCTCAGAAATTTTAAAATAATTGCAATAAAATTGTCTTACAGAGCATTCGTTTTTTAGTTACCAAGATCATTGATCTCAATCAGAAACCTAAAAAGAGGCAAAACCTATATTAAGAAAAGAAAGAAAACAGAGGTCAAAAGTTGCTAAGAACAGTATATTCTGTTACATACTAAAAGTTACCTTAAAGGGCACTTATACACATGTGCCCCAACATGGCTTATGGCCTAGTGCTGGCGGTGGGCGTTAAAAAAAAAAAAAAAAACTACTCTTACCACCAACCAGATTGTAGGCTCTATTAGCCCGCACCTTTGGTTGGGGATAATATATTTAGCCAACAAGCTTTTAAGGAGACCTGTCACCCTAAGAAAAAATTCCAAATTCTTTTCTATCATGTTAGTGAAGCAAAATAAACTTTGCTAACACTATTTTTATTTAAATGTTGTTTCATTCAGTCTTGGAATTACACTATCACAGCAAGCAGGCTGGTGCTATTTTGTGGACACTTGTTAAGGCAAGTTGTGTATCACCCCAAACTCTTGTGTATGCACCAAAATGGGGAACCTACTGCCCATGTGCAGTTCCCTACACAATTATAAAGCACGAGGAGGGAATTGGGAATGTGAGGAGAACAGTGACATCTAGGAATGGAAAGTGACAGTAATTGACTGCTCCACCCCTATGCCTCAGGCATAGAGGCGGGCAGGTAATAATTGATTGACATCTCCGATATTTAAACACCTTTATAACAGGTGTGGATGTTTTAATGAAGAAAAGAGTTTAATTTGCAAAGGGCTTTCATTATGCAGCTATACAGGTAAATTACTTCTTTCAATGTTGGCTTGTTCTTGACTGGTTTGGGATAGCATTTGTACTGCTTGTATCCATATAATGTGGGCAGATAGCAACCCATTTTGCTAAAACATGCTTTATATACTTGAAGAGACCTGTAAAATTGTCAGTTCTGCAAGATGAACCTGATATAATTGCCCTTTGAGTAAACTGGTTGCTTGAAGTGTTTGGCAAGGGTTTGTGTTACTACCCAATTACACAGATTTTCCTGGAATTCCTGGTGTACTCCACACATACTTCCATGTGTTTTCAAAACTCCTATGTATTTGTGTAACTACTTTTGTACTATTTTTAGTTATACGTTTTCTCACTTTTTTTTGGTGCATTATTCACAGAATCGCTACTTCAGCTCATTTTGGAAATCACAGTCCGCAGCACAGGAGCAAATGATAGCACAGGACAGTCGCTAACTGCCGTGTCTTGTGCCTGCCTCTTCAGCTTGGTGGTCTCATGGGGTGAAACTGGAAAGATCTTGCAGGCTATCTCTGCTATACTTGCTAATAATGGCAGCCATGCTTGCCAAACTATTCAGGTACATTTGACATTCAATAAATTCATATTTCACTAGAAAACTCTTATCATACCAAAGGAGACATTTTGAACATAAATGGCATTAAATGTAGGCATGTAAACATGGGCGTCCATAGAAAATTTTTATGGGGGGGGGCAAGTAAGAAAACATATATTACACAAATTACTTGTACCCATATTTTGTTTTCCACACAAACCTAACAACAGCTTTTCTATAAATATATAAAGTAGTAACGGTTGCACATGTATAGCATTGCCTGACATTCTGTTACTGACACAAACTCCTTGTTTGCCAGGAGAGCACTTTTCTACTTTCTTAACACAATTACTAGCCAGCAGGTTTGTAGAATGTTATTCCCTATAGAGGAAGGAAGCGTCTCACAGAGGGAAGGGGCTAAATCAGACTGCTGCTCTAAGCAGTAAAATAGGCATTGGGATGGTCCATTATTGGAAGGGATGCTGACCATAAGATGTAAGCCTTTTATACAATTATTGTAGGTTCATAATGGTAATTTTTAATAAATGTGTTCATATAAAAGTGGACAAAACAATACATAAACATATGGAAAGAGAATATCCTATATTATAAAGTATAATTCCAAGTTGGGCAAGTGCCCCCCCTTGCCCCTATGTGTGGACACCCATGCCTGTAAATTGTATTTCATCTACTTCTAATTTCATAAACCGTTAACACAAGAAATAAAGATGCTCTAAACAAAAAATGCTGACCTTATGTGCACATTAAAAAATGTAGCATAATTACTAAAATGTGTGATATTTGTAATTAAAATACCTGTTGTCTTTGGTAGGGCTTTTGGTGGTTATGTAAGGCTCCAATGAATTCAATCAATCAAGTAGGGCTTCGTTTTTCAACCATAATTTTATGGTTAAAAAGATAAAAGAAGGCCACATGCAGCAGAGCTTACAGCAAATACACTGCACCTTTGCTACAGTATGTTTTAAAGAGAGTCGTTTTTTCAACTAAAGTCCAAAAGTTCAGTGTCGGACTAGCCCACGGGGTACCAGGAAAACTCCCAGTGGGCCCAGGTGTCAGCGGGCCCTCATGCTAATAAACATTTGGTCTATTTCATGGACATTCCATATTTCTATGAGAACAAAGAGGTGAAATAGATTGATTAATACATTATAATGTGTAAAGAAAAGACACTAGGAGAATAGAGGGAGAGTGAGGAGAATAAAAGTACTCAGAATGGGCCCCTGGTCTTAGGTTTTTGGGTGGGCCCCTGGTGTCCCATGTCAGCTGTTAACTATTGCTTGTGGGGGCAGGACAGAACAGCAGTTCAGTTGGGTTCAGGTAGATCACCAGAAATAAAGATTTATATTTTACCAGTTACTTTCTATTTGTTACAGTTTTTCTAATATTGAAGTGTAAAGTTTCATTTTTCACCCTTTAAAGCAGCTCTGGAAGGGGGGGGGGGGCACTGACTCTTTACCTGTTTTAAATTGATACATTTTGTTATCTTTGTCCCTGCTGTGCAGAAGCCCCGAGTTTCGTTAAAGGCAGCTGTTAGAAGTGATACAATAGTTGCTAATACTTCACAGATACTGCTGACAAATGTATCAACTAATTGTATCAATTAAATGTAGCAAATTGTAACAGTTCAGAATCTGCTCCTGGATCACTGAGCTGCCAGACTGACACCCCAGAGAAAGGAACTTTAAACTTCAATTTTGGGAAACTGGTAAAAATAAAAGATGAAAAGCAATTGAAAAAGTCTTTGTTTAAATGTTTATTTAAGTGGTACCAAACTATCTGTGTTAATGTCCACTGTTTTTTCCCCTCTTTTTTTAAGGTGCCAACAATTTTAAACTCCTTACAGAGAAGTGTCCAAGCAGTGCTGGTGGGAAAAATACAGATCCAGGACTGGTTTACTACTGGGATTAAAAAAGCTGCCTTGATGCAGAAGTGGTCTCTTCGAGACATTCCTGTTGATGAAGATGAACAGTGCCTCCTTCAGAGCGATGGCTTTTTCCTTTATCTTTTATGCAAAGATGGACTTTACAAAATTGGCTCCGGATATAGTGGGACAGTGAGGGTAATGGAAATATTGTTATTGTCAAAAATAAAATTGTTATACTAATGATAAAGCAATAATAAAATAGTATTTTTTCTAAATCCTTATGTGGTGATTTAGTTGTAGGAGCAATGCAGTGAACACCAATTCTTTCTGGTCCTCTGAAAAAAATAAAATATGTGTAGAATCAGGGAAATGTACTATGCATAATATATCGGTGTGGCCACAAAAAAAAACGTAAAATGAGGGAAAATATAAAATCAGGGTGTTTAAAACTGAGGTTTCATGCCTATGTAGGTAGAACCATGGAAAAAATATGGAGGTGACTGGTGGTGTTTTGGGCGCCTTTCTGCAAGCTGAAGAAGAAAACACTTTGTGCTCCATTTTCTTTTCTTAATTTGTTATTTGGATGTATGTATATATACTGCTATATTTGTAAGACATTTTACAAATAATCATTTTTTGTTTTGCAGGGCCACGTATATAATTCCACGTCCCGCATTAAAAGTAGAAGAGAAAAGAAGTCATGGTTAGGTTATGCTCAGGTAACCCTACTTCACTGCATTAATCAACTCACCTGTTGCTTTGATCTTGTTGCTTCTAAAATTCTCACCCATGCTTTTGAATTCAAGGCTGTAACACATCTTTTAAATGTTTTATCTCGGTTGGAATTTTCTTCTACTAGTGAAAATTATAATCATCCCTACACTGAAAAATCCTCACTTGTTTGTTCCAATCTTGGTAACTTCCTGTTCATCTCTTTGCTTCTTTTTATCTCTTAAGTTCCTTAAGTAGTTTCTATGTAACCAAATTAGCTTGCTTTCTATTGGGTTTTTAGGTACCAATAAGCTGTTACCTGCAAAAGCCAAAAAAGACAAACCTTTTCTTGTTAATAAATCTTGATCCCCAAGCAGCTTTTAGGGTTGGGGCAGATTCGGGGAGATTTAGTCGCTTGGTGACTAATCGCCTCTTCTGCGGGGTGACAATCTCCCCGAACTGCCTTCTGCCTGCTTGAATGAAGAATCGCCTGCGCTAATGCACTCGCGTCGCTTTGATTTCCGAAGTCGCCCGAAGTTTCCTTGTGAGGCAACTTCGGCCGACTTCGGAAATCAAAGTGCCGCGAGTGCATTAGCGCAGGCAATTCTTTATTCAAGCAGGCGGAAGGCAGTTCAGGAGATTGTCGCCCTGCAGAAGAGGCAATTAGTCGTCAGGCGACTAAATCTCCCCTAATCTGCCTGTCTGCCCCAACCCTTAACATACACTCCTCTGGTCTCTATTCTCTTGACATGGGTAACACTGTCCTGAAACTGTTTTTGATTTCCTTTTTTCCCTTTTTTAGTGTTCCTGTAGTAGAAAATGATCTTTTGTTTTTTTTTCTGAAGCAGTACCTGCTAATAATGCTAATATATAGGAAGCCGTGCAAAAGACAGGATGCTTTAGTTTCTTTATGACTGTGCTCCCTTTCAGGGTTATTTACTCTACAGAGACATGAGCAATCACAGCATGACAGCCAAAAGGATAAATCCAGAGACACTTGAACTGGATGGGGCAGTTACAGTGCCAGGTAGGCTGCAAAAGATTTGATCTGATTTCTTTTTGTCTTGTTACATTTGTATAAATGAACTTTGGATACTGTTCAGTAGGCTACATGCATCTGAAATTCATTCTTAGGCTAATGATGCATAGGGCTCTTTCTATGCAGGTGTACACAGGAGATTTTGTTGTGAAAATGCCCACAATTAAGAATTACTTTCATGGTTAAAAGATGTGAAACAATGTAAAGCCATATCACAAAGTATCCTAGCTTTTAGCTATTACTTTCAATTTCGACGCAGAAGGGTCACAAGTGGAAATTGGGATGTAAGTTGTAACAGTTTCCAATCTCCCATATTGGGGCTGCTCCTTTCAATGCAAATGATGGTTTGCAGCAGGTTAGGTTTGGGTGCGGTTGTAGTATTTTCCACATCACTCATGTAGTATGCATTTATTCTTAGAACAAGAGGATACAATTGCACTTTGTGGATATATAAAATACATTATATATGGAGACACCTTAGCTTGAGTGCAATAACCGCCATTCCATTTTGGCTTAGGTGGTTATGTGGGTCTTGTTAACCTGCTTTTTCAGAGGAAATGATCAATACAGACATTACTACCAATGACAATATATGGAGTTCCAGTTATCTGCTAATAGAATGTCATAAGTGTGTAGACCTATAGCAAATTTTTAGCCTCCCCCCCCTTAAACCAGAGTATACTAAACCAGAGTATACTAAACCAGAGTACAAGCCATAACTGAACCATTTTCTGGAGTAAATTGCTGCTTATATCATACCAAAAATGAATCTTCTCCTTTAACAGTAAATTTTTTTTTTAAGATAACACTGAAGGACAGAATATCCTCTTCACTGATGGAGAATTTATAAACCAGATTGCTGCTTCTAAAGATGTAAGTTACTCAACCTGTATTCTGTGAATTGTATTGAGTCACGTGTTTAACAAATAGCTAATAAGTTGCATCTTTTTGACTTTTTCTTTTTTGTTGGCAAAGATTAGGTGTGGAAGAGAAATCACATGACTTTTTGTCACAAAGCAAGGAAGTAAAAAATGTTTTCCCCCTCCCACCCCTAATTTGCATATGCAAATCGGGATTCTGTTGGGTATTCAGCCGAATCTTTTGCGAAGGATTTGGGGGTTTCGGCCGAATCCAAAATAGTGGATTCAGTGCATCCCTATTAAAAATAATACTGGATTGCTTATGTCCAGTATATATTTATTTAGATGTGTATTAATTGTTTTCATGTTTTCTTGCTGAGTCAGAAATGTGTCTAATGGGGCCAAACAATTGTTCCCATTCTACCACTGCTTGTGCTTTGATGTTCGTTTTCTTCTCGTAGATGCTCATGTTGTTTTTCCAGGAGAGTTATTAACTGGTTGTTTTTGTTTTAATATTTTACAGATCTGTTTTCCAGACTTATTTTCCAAATGAATTAGAATACTGTATATCACTGAGATCTTTTTTTTCTCAGTTTGCTTGATTATCTGTTATATAAGGCTTCCTCCCAGCTTTTTAATTTTGTTATCGTTTTTCACAGGATGGATTCGTTGTTCGAATATTCGCAACTAGTACAGAGCCTTTATTACAACAACAGGAACTCCAGCTAAAACTTGCAAGGAAATGTTTACATGCATGTGGCATCTCACTCTTTGATCTGGAGAAAGATTTGCACATTATAAGTATGAACATATGTTTTTGCGTTTAGTTGCAAACTTTTGTTTTATTTTAACATTGTTAAAAGAGAAGTAACCCCTAAAAATGAATATCGTATTTTATATACTGCACTTATTGCACCAGCCTAAAGTTCCAGGACTTCAAACTTGTCACAGGGGGTCACCATCCTTGAAAGTGTCTGCGACACTCACATGCTCAGTGGGCTTTGAGCAGCTGTTGAGAAGCTAAACTTAGGGGTCGTCGCAAATTATCAAGTAGAATATGAGGTTGGTTTGTAATATAAGCTGATGCAACAAGGCTGATTTTTTTTCTGTGCTGCCATGTAGTAATTATCTGTATGAATTAATAATCAGCCTAATAGTGTAACATTTATATTCTATGTGTACTGTATATCGTAAGTTGATCCCTAAGCGCAGTGACATCAGCACTGAGCATTTGCAGTGAATCAACAGAAAAGAAGATGGGAAGCTACTGCGGCATCTTCAGAGACACAGATCTTTGCTGCTAAAGGGCTGTGGTTGCCTCGGGCTGGTACAGAAGCCCAAAACATAATGTACAATATTTCTAGCTACTTTTGATGCTTTAGTTCTCCTTTAAGTTTGATTTCAGTTTCATTGTCTTGCATATTCGTGCAAATGGTTTATTGATGTGATAGTTTATCCCCATCTGGGCATTAAAACTCTAGAAAGCCACCTGCTTGTACATGACCCATAGCTTAGTGTTTACATTAATTGATACATTTCTTATCTTTGATCCTGCTGAGCAGAATCCCTGAGTTTCAATAATGGCAGCTGTTAGAATTGATGCAGTAGTTGCAGTTGCAGAGAGGCATGGAAATGTGCAAATTTACATTTTGGGGCAGATTTATCAAGGGTCGAAGTGAATTCGAGGGAATTTTTGAAGTAAAAAAATTCGAAATTCTAAGTCATTTTTTGGATACTTCGACCATCGAAAAGGATACTATGACTTTGAATTTACTTTGAATTTGATTCGAAGTAAAATAGTTTGAATATTCGACCATTCGATAATCGAAGTACTGCCTCTTTGAAAAAACGTTGACGTCAATACTTCGCCAAATTAAACCTGCCGAAGTGCTATGTTAGCCTATGGGGACCTTCTACAGCATTTTTCAAGTTTTTTGAAGTCAAAGTAAAATCGTTCGATCGTACGATAAAATCGTTTGATTCGAAGTAATTAGTCGTTCAATCGAATGATTTTACTTTGACTGCAGAATACACAAATTTGATGAGAAAAGTTTGAATTCGATATTCGAATTCGAAGCATTTTAATTCGATGGTCTAATTTCAAAGTATTTATAACTTTGAAATTCGACCCTTCGTAAATTTGCCCCTAAACGTCCAATATTAGAAATACTGTCACAAATAGAAAATACAGCTATGGGATCTGTTATCCAGAATGCTTGAGACATGGGATTTTCTGGATAACAGGTCTTTCTTTAATTTGGATCTTCATACCTTAACTTAACTAAACATTACATAACCCCAATACACTTGTTTTGCCTCCAATGAGGATTAAAGGGGTGGGTCACCTTTCAGATAACTTTTAGTATGATGTAGAGAGCGATATTCTGAAGAAATTTGCAATTGGTTTTCATTTTCAGTTTTTGCGTTATTTGACTTTTTATTCAGCAGCTTTTCAATTTGCATTTTAAGCAATCTGGTAGCTAGGGTCCCAATTACCCTAGCAACCATGCACCAATTTGAATAAGAGAATAGAATATGAACAGGAGAGGCCTGAATAGAAGGATCAGTAATAAAAAGTAACAATAACAATACATTTGTAGCCTTTCAGAGCATTTGCTTTTTAGAAGGGGTCAGCGACGCCCATTTGAAATAGTCAAAAGGAAAATAACTATAAAACTAAAATAAATAAGTAATGAAAACCAATTGAAAAGTTGCTTAGAATTGGCTGCGCTATAACATACTAAAAGTTACCTTAAAGGTGAACCATCCCTTTAAATATATATTACCATGGATGAAGTACAAGGTACTGTTTTGTTATTACAGAGAAAAAGCAATTTTAAGAAAATTTGAATAATTTGATAAAAATTAAGTTTGTGAGAGATGCCTTCCAATAATTGAGCTTTCTGGATGACGGGTTTCCAAATAACGGATCCCATACCTGTAGAAGGCAATTTAAAAATGTCTGAAAACAAGTGAGGGTTTTGGGGTGATCAAAGCCTAAGGGTTTTGGAGCATTCTATATTTGAATACCCTGTAATTACAGCAGTGGTCAATTTTGATGGCGTATTTATACTTAAAGTGTTTTTTTCCCCCATTTTTCTTTCTGTTTTAGGTACAGGCTTTGATGAAGAACTGGCTGTTTTAGGAGCAGGAAGGGAGTTTGCACTAATGAGAACTGCTAGTGGAAAGGTGCTATTATATTCTGTTATTTCTAAAGAAAGTTATTTGTTTAAGCATTTGCATAATGGTCTTACCAATGTAATATGGGTTATAAAAAGTACAATTTAGCACCTTTGACATTTAAGGAGATTTCCCAAATTTAGTAACACAAACTATTATAGCTACTTTTTACTTTATAAACGTGACCTCATATTGCAAGTGTAGCTTCCACTTAATATGTTCTTTCCTATTGTACGTTGTTTAGGTGTATTACACTGGCAAATATCAAAACCTTGGAATCAAGCAGGGTGGGCCTTCATCAGGAAAATGGGTTGAGCTCCCCATAACAAAATCTCCAAAGATTGTTCAATTCTCAGTTGGCCATGATGGGTCTCATGCATTGCTCACTGCTGATGACGGAAGTGTATTTTTTACAGGCACAGCTAGTAAAGGGGAAGATGGGGAGTCAAGTAAGTGTCAGTATTATTTTTATTATAACCTTATTTTGTTCAAATGAGCAGATTTGTGTAGTTCCTTTAGAGCCTGTACTTGAAAAATAGTTACATGTATCATAATAATCTCTCTGTCGAAAATATGCATATATGAGCTCTGAAGAAATGGTATATAGAAATCTGAGGGGTGGATTTTCCCAGTAATAGAAAGCATTTGTTTAAAAACAAGTGTTCATTGTGACATGTGTAGGCCATTTTAAAATTGAATTTTCTATTGATCTGAATGGAAATCTTTATGCATTATAACTATCTTATTTACAGTGCTATATAGAATTTTTTTATGCATAGATTTAAAATGATTTAACTTTAAAGAACAAGTAATGTAAAAAATTAAAAATTTATATTAATATTTGTATCTTGATCTAAAAGCTACAAGTAAACAATTTCTTGGCAAATATCATGTTTTATGTGAGAGTCTGAGAGATATTAAATATATATTTCTTTAAAGAGCCATGAATGAATTTTGACCTGTTTATCTTCCTGTGTGAGAACTAAACTCCTTGTATTCTGTGTGTGCCTATTCTACCTTTTCAGACTGAATGGTTTTCCCCATGGTAACACATCAGCTAATGTATATAAATTATAGTACAGGTATGGGACCTGTTATCCAGAATGCTCGGGACCTGGGGTTTTCCAGATAATGGATCTTTCCGTAATTTCGGTCTTCATGCCATAGATCTACTAGAAATTAATTTAAACATGAAATAAACCCAAAAGGCTTGTTTTGCTTCCAATAAGGATTCATTATATCTTAGTTGGGATCAAGTACAAGCTACTTTATTATTACAGAGAAAAAGGAAACCATTTTTAAAAATTTGGATTATTTGGATAAAATGGAAGCTATGGGAGAGAGCCATTCCGTAATTCGGAGCTTTCTGGATATCGGGTTTCCGGATAAGTGATCCTATACCTGTAGTATTTTTGCTGCAGACACACACATTTTACCAGTGCAGGGAAACATAACAACATTTATTTAACACTTTTATTTCTTGGTCTTACTGGTTGTTTAATAAACCAGTTATTGATTTTGTGTTTTTTTTTTTTATTCATCACTTGTTTGTAATGACACACACAGCAAAAAGCCGTCGACAATCTAAACCCTATAAGCCAAAAAAAATGATGAAAATGGATGGAAAATTTGTTGTAACCACTGCCTGCAATAATGGGAGCAGCTCCATCATAAGCAAGGATGGGGAGCTGTACATGTTTGGAAAAGATGCCATTTATTCTGACAGCTCAAGTAAGTGATTGTAATAAAATGTGATACTTCGTATTAGTGTTTTGTAGTAATGCACTTTTAATGTGCAATAAAAGTGTTATCATTGCATTCTGTCATTAAAACAAAGGGGTGGTTAACTTTTAGGATGTTCTAGAAAGGCCAATTCTAAGCAACTTTTCATATGGTCTTTATTCATTGTTTTTTTTTATAGTTTTAAATATTTGCATTCTTCTTCTGACGCTTTCCAGCTTTCAAATGGGGGTCCCTTTAATTTCTTTGGATGCAGCAAATTAACGCTATTCATTAAAGGTACTTACATCCAAAAATATTGATGGATCAATTGCATCAGACCCATCTCACCTTTATAGTCACAATTATGCTGAAATTGTTGGAAAAACATGGTCAATTGTGGGTAAAAAAAAAACATGGCAACTTGCTTCAAAAATTGCACTTTAAAAATCTGTACTTGCACTCATAAATGAGCCATAAGGTGTATTGAGTTTATTGTAGCCAACAGCAGTTTTTATGAGTTATAAAAAGTGGACATGTGCACGTATCTGCCAATGCTTTTCTGTGTGCATATGTGACTGTGGTTGCCTGTTTTGCACATGCACACATGCACAAATGCACTTGTATTGTTTTAAAATTTAAGTTTAAATGTTGAAAAAAAATCGGTATCCTTACAGATTTGGTGACAGACTTGAAAGGGCATGTGGTGACTCAAGTTGCTATGGGCAAAGCCCATACTTGTGTACTGACGAAGAAAGGGGAGGTTTGGACATTTGGTGTCAACAACAAGGGCCAGTGTGGAAGGGACACGGGTGCTATGAATCAAGGAGGCAAAGGTGAGAAAACTGCGCTTTTACATGTTTTTAAACTTATTTAAAATATTTAATGTATAGTTTATACTGTTATATTTTGTAAAACATTTCTGAGTATTTGTTTTGAGCTAAAATTATATACATTTCCCTAATATTCACACAATTTCATGTTTAAAGGAGAACTAAAGGAGAAAAAAAAGTCCAGGCTGGTAAAGTTATTTCTGCAAAGAAGCACCAGCCCAGGGAAAACAAGGCTGCTATAATTCATTTGGTGGATGCCTGTCAAACTGGCACCCACAGCTCTACTTGCTCTTTAAATATAATTGCTGCAATTTGCATTGATTTGTGGTGACATTACAGTTATATGGGGTTTGTTCTCCTAAGTAATGTTTTGATGCTTAAATGGCAGGATTGTACTAAGTGTACAGAAATTCAGAAAACATTCTAGGTTCATTTACATCATATACAGAACATTATTTTTGTTCAGACAGAATAGAAAAAGAAAAATATGTGTAATATATAAATATTTTGCTTAGTTTTCGGAGTTGAAAACATGGCAACAGCAATGGATGAGGATCTTGAGGAGGAACTTGATGATAAAGATGAAAAATCTATGATGTGCCTTCCTCGAATGCATAAATGGAAGCTGGAGCAATGCATGGTTTGTACAGTGTGTGGAGAATGCACAGGATATGGAGCCAGCTGTGTTAGTAGTGGACGACCTGATCGAGTACCAGGAGGGTAGGTATACAGTAGTGCTTTCCGTTCTGAATAGTTTTTGAAAACACATTTTTATACTCCTGCAACAGTTACTAATAGTAATGGCTTCTTGATGTTTTGTTTTTGATGGTTTATGGATTTTTGTATTGGATTCACTGATCTTATTGGAACTTTTTATGGGAAATTTTATAGGATTTGTGGCTGCGGATCAGGAGAATCTGGTTGTGGTGTTTGTGGTTGCTGTAAAGCTTGTGCTCAGGAACTTGATGGCCAGGAGGCAAGGCAAAGAGGAATCCTGGATGCTGTGAAAGAGATGATACCATTGGATCTCCTATTAGGTAAAGGTGTGGCTTATTCTATTTATTTTGCATTCATAGTTTCTGCATATGTATAGATTGTGGGGATAAGCTTAAGCTGGTAGTGGCAGATTGGAGACAGGGACACCAAATTCTCACTACTCTTTATTATTAGCAGTGTAGCTTTCAAATAAATAGTACAATCAAATAGTCAATTTCCCAAAGTCTCTGGGAAAAATGGATGATAGACCCTCACTCCTTGGGATCAATATGGGTTCTCTCCACCCAAACACAAGCAAAGTGTGCACTACTTTTGGTTCGCCATGCCGCAGTTCCACTCTCTGCCTTCGCTCTCACCAATTGGTACACATACTTAACCGCCCCTCCTACAGGTTGCTCTTTGGTGTGTTTAGAAACCACTTTGTCACCAGATATATTTGTTTGTGTGTTCTTTATAAAGACCACAGCAATAATCAACTAATAGTGAATGGGAATCCATGGGCGTTTATTTATTTTTTGTCTCGCGATGCATCAATTTTTTTTTTTTTTTTTTTTGTCGTGAGAGGATTTATCAGGATTAAGGATTTATTAATTTTGAGTTCTTTGTATGTGTGCATTACTTGGGTTGTTAACGACATCTAGTGTAAATTTCATGTCAGTAGCCCCATTAGAAAGAGATTTCTGAGAAAAATGTTTGATGTTTGATACTTCTTTTCACTGCTTTGAGAGGGTGCAGAGAAAGGCAACTAAGCTGGTAAAAGGTATGGAAAATCTTAGCTATGAGGAAAGCCTGGCCAAGTTGGGGTTGTTTACGATGAAGAAGAGGTGATAAACTATGTACTATGATAAAATATAACTATGTATAAATATATAAGGGGATCATTTAATAATCGCTCATGCTTTATTTATCAGTAGGTCTTTCTTACTGACACAAGGTTACCCATTCCAGTTAGAAGAAAGGAGTTTCCATGTAAATATTCGGAAGGGGTTTTTTACAGTGAGAGCTGTGAAGATGTGGAATTCTCTCCCTGAATTAGTTGTGCAGGCTGATACATTAGATAGCTTTAAGAAGGGATTGGATGGCTTTTTAGCAAGGGAAGGGAATACAGCGTTATGAAAGATAGCTTGGAGTCAGGAAGGAATATTTTCCCCCTCTGAGGCAGATATATAGATATTGCATAGTGAATAAACAAACCGCAGTCCAAGAACTTGTAAAGTGATCAAACAAAATGGTGTTTTATTCCCAATGTTTTGGCACCCTAACTGGGGCTGTCTTCAGGACACACTCACACACACACTCTTTTTGGACAGAGACTTTTTTTTCTAATTTTGGTTCTGTATATTATCACAATGAATTTTAAATGAAACAACTCAGATGCAGTTGAACTGCAGACTTTCAGCTTTAATTCAGTGGGTTGAACAAAAATATTGCATAAAAATGTGAGGAACTAAAGCCTTTTTTTAACACAATCACTTCATTACAGGGGCTCAAAAGTAATTGGACAATTGACTCAAAGGCTATTTCATGGGCAGGTGTGGGCAATTCTTTCGTTATGTCATTATCAATGAAGCAGATAAAAGCCTTGGCGTTGATTTGAGGGGGGAGTGCTTGTATATGGAAGATTTGCTTGTATATGGAAGATTTTGCTGTGGACAGACAACATGCAGGTGAAACAAGCCATCCTTAAGCTGTAAATACAGAAAAAACCCATCCGAGAAATAGCTACAGTATTAGGAGTGGCAAAATCTACAGTTTGGTACATCCTGAGAAAGAAAGCAATGGTGAACTCAGCAACGCAAAAAGACCTGGACGTCCATGGAAGACAACAGTGGTGGATGATCACAGAATCATTTCCATGGTGAAGAGAAACCCCTTCACAACAGCCAAACAAGTGAACAACACTCTCCAGGAGGTAGGTGTATCGATATCCAAGTCTACCATAAAGAGAAGACTGCATAAAAATAAATACAGAGGGTGCACTGCAAGGTGCAAGCCACTCATAAGCATGAAGAATAGAAAGGCTAGATTGGACTTTGCTAAAAAAAAAAACGAAAAAAAGCCAGCGCAGTTCTGGAAAAACATTCTTTGGACAGATGAAACCAAGATCAACCTCTCCTTGAATAATGGCAAGAAAAAAGTATGGAGAAAGCGTGGAACAGTTCATGATCCAAAGCATACCACATCTCTATAAAAGATGGCAGAGGCAGTGTGATGGCTTGGGCGTGCATGGCTGCCAGTGGCACTGGGACACTAGTGTTTATCCATGATGTGACAGGACAGAAGCAGCCGAATTAATTCTGAGGTGTTCAGAGACACTGGGGGTAATTTATTAACATTGGGCAAATTTGCCCATGGGCAGTAACCTATGGCAACCAATCAGATTGCTGCATTCATTGTCCTGCTTGCAGCTGGTTTCAAAAAGCTAATCACTGATTGGTTGCTATAGGTAACTGCCCATGGGCAAATTTGATAAATGAGCCCCACTGTCTGCTAAAATCCAGCTAAATGCAGTCAAATTAATTGGGAGGTGTTTCATAATACAGATGGACAATGATCCAAAACATACAGCCAAAGCAGCCCAGGAGTTTTTTAAAGCAAAGAAGTGGAATATTCTTGAATGGCCAAGTCAGTCACCTGATCTGAACCCAATTGAGCATGCATTTCACTTGTTGAAGACTCAACTTCAGACAGAAAGGCCCACAAAAACAGCAACTGAAAGCTGCTGCAGTAAAGGCCTGGCAGAGCATTAAAAAGAAGGAAACACAGAATCTGGTGATGTCCATGAGTTCAAGACTTCAGGCTGTCATTGCCAGCAAAGGGTTTTCAAACAAGTATTAGAAATGAACATTTTATTTTTGGTTTTTTAATTTGTCCAATTTCTTTTGAGCCCCTGAAATTAAGTGATTGTGTTAAAAAAAAAGGCTTTAGTTCCTCACATTTTTATGCAATCTTTTTGTTCAACCCACTGAATTAAAGTTGAAGGTCTGCAGTTCAACTGCATCTGAGTTGTTTCATTTTAAATTCATTGTGGTAATGTACAGAACCAAAATTAGAAAAATGTTGTCTCTTTCCAAAGATGTATGGACCTACCTGTATATATAACCTGCCTATAATTTTGTGTAGTGGATTTCATAGTAATGTCTGATTAGTACTGTTAACTGTTCACCCTGAACATATCTTGTGAATATTTAAATAAACCTGGGAATTTACTTTTATTATAAATGTGTGGTGACATGTTGGAGCAATGACCTGGTAAATGACACATTGTGTTTGTTGATTTTGGGATGGCAGTTGATGTGATCTACTAGGACTTTGCTAAAGCATTTGATACAGTGCCACACAGAAGGTTACTGGTTGAATTAAGACATATTGATACATAGTATTTGTACCTGGACAGAGAACCTTCATTTGGAGGGCTTGAACTTGATGAACTTTGGTCTTTTTTCAACCCGATTTAATTATGTAACTATATATTCTATCGAACTCCGAAGAAAACACTGATTAATTGTACATACAAGTTTAGCACAAATTGGGTAAAACTTGATTTTGTTTTTGCAGCAGTACCTGTGCCAGGAGTCAACATTGATGAGCACCTGCAATTGCGACAGGACGACAAGAGACAGCGTGTTAACAGGAGAAATAGAATAGATGAAGGAAGAGGTAAATTGTGTATTACTATTTTGCAGCTCTATCATGGTGTGGTTAATAGTTATGCTTTGTGGAGAGTATAATACTTGGTAGCAGTAGCTGGCCCAATTTGTAGTTTAAAGGTTAAATAATTAAACAGAATCATTCTGTTTACACCAGGCAGTGAAAACTTGGCCCATATAGTAGGTTAAGGGCCTAAGCAGGTACATGGGGGTCAGTTTGCACCTTCTAGCTACTTGCATTCTTGGTTATCTGCTTCCAGTGAATTAACAATCTTCTGCATGGCTGCCTGATGTGTGAACCACATCTGTTTCATCTATTTGGTCCCCAGTATCAAGCCATGGTTACAGTCACAGGCAATGTGTAGTAATTCCTTCTAATTTTGTTTTACTTTAACGGTCTCATTTTTTTACTTTTTATTTTGTATTTTTTTTTTTTAGGGGGAAAAAAACCTAATGGGGATTTAGGTACAGTATGATGAGTGTCCTGAAAATTGGTAAAAGTATTTCAGATCACTCTGTGTATATTTTATGCACCTGTCAGTTTGTGGTGCACTTGAGTGTTTGTCGTGTAGCTGCTTTGGGACTTTTCTCTGAGGAGCATCCTAGTCTTTTTCTTATCTTTTTTTCTCCTTTCAAAATTGAAGTAATTTGATTTAATAAATTCATTGGCTTAAGTATTCCGATTTACAGACGTCCCAAAGTACAGGTATGGAAGCCCATTATCCAGAAAACTCTGAACTACAGAAAGTCCATGTGCCACTGACTCAATTTTAAGCAAATAATTAACATTTTTTGAAAAAAACATTCCCTGTAATAATAAAACTGTAGATTGTACTTGACCCTAATTACCATAATATTTTTTGAGACAAAACATTCCAATTGCATTTATTTAATGCTTAAATGCTTTTTTAGTAGACTTAAGATATGGTAATCTAAATTACATGAATACCCCTTATCTGGAAAACACCAAGTCCCAAGAACAATCTACAGTGCTTTATTATATGTTGAAGTGTAAGGGTTCAAGCACACGGGCCTGGCGACTAGTTGCCTCTTCTGTGGGGAGACAATCTCCCTGAGCTGCCTTCCCCCTGCCTGCCTCCTGCTATAATGACCAAACGCCAGTGCCAATGCACTTGCGGTGCTTCGATTTCCGGAGTCTCCCGAAGTTTCCTAGTGAAGCACTGCGAGTGCATTGGTGCTAGCGTTTTCGCATTATAGCAGTGGGAAGGCAGTTCGGGGGCATTGTCGCTCTGCAGAAGAGGCGATTAGTCCGCAGGCAACTAAACCCCCCCGAATCTGCCCGTGTGCTTGAACCCTAAAACTTGTAACCTTACTGAAACTTGACACGTGCTATACCAGTGTTCTCCCCAGGCTGTTTTAGTGCATTGTCTGGCTGATTTCCCCCACCGTCCGGCTCCATTCTTTTCCGCTCCACACTCAAATATTGTGATTAAGAAGCCAGTATGACTGTTTGCTGTTTTTGCTTAAGCGCACAGTCCTATTGGGGGTTTGCAAAAACAATTATTTTAGGGTGGAAATGGAGAGGTCATGGAGACATATATTTATTTCCTTTTCTCCTCCCACTCGGCAAAATTTTTTTACCAATGCCATTTATTTTCTTGGAGGAACACTCCCTTGCTATTTATTTTCTTGGGCGAACACTGCTATACACACAACTTAGTATACAACTTTTGTCACACTGGCCCTTCCTTTACCATATCATTAAATCTGATTGTCCAAAATGGAGACTCAATTTGCATGGTGACCTCCAAAGTAAGCAAATAAGTGAGGTTCAGACCAAGATTCAAGAATAATCATAACTCCCATATGTTAGGATTATCTTAACCCTTTTTGAGTTTTGCTTTCTTAAATTTGTCATCTGGAAAAAAATGTTGCTACTTTTTATTATTGTTAACTAGATAAAGTTATTGGTATTGCACTTATTTTTCAGCTCTCATAGCACTGCTATGGGTGCAGTTTAAAATGCGTCCTCCCTCACATTCAGGTGCAACACCAGACACCTTTTTGGGAAAGTACCTTATTGCTCATTGTTGGGAGAAGTGGCAGTTCTTCATAAAATAGATATGTTTGCTGTACTGGTCTGCAATTTCAGTGCGTTTAATTGTTGAAGTTCGTATTGATAACTGGTCACTTTTAGTATAACTCTTTCCTCGGCAATAGAAATGTGCCACAATTCTGCTCTGTACAGTTGAGCAATAGGATTAAATATATATTTTATAACTGTCTTCAGCACTTTAATACTGGAATATTTGGTTTAGCCTGCTTAAAGGGGTTGCTCACCTTCCAAACACTTTTTTTAGTTGTTTTTAGATTGTTCCAGAAATAAAGACTTTTGTCAATTACTTTCCATTATTTATTTTTTACTGATTTTCCAAAATCTAAGTTTAAAGTTGAATGTTAGTGTCTCTAGTGTTTGAGTCTGACAGCTCCGTTACTTCCCCTTAGGCTAATATTGGCCTCGGTAGGTTTTAGGTGGCGAACTAAGGGGGTCAAAGAAATATTTAAAGAGACAGTACTTCGACACTTGACACTTCAATGTTCTAAAAATGGTCACACATGTCATTGGAAAAACTCATTATTTCTGGTGATCTGTCTGAAAACAACTAGTTGTTTGAAGGTGGACCACCCCTTTAAGTAGTAAACAATATTAATTTGTCTTCCCATTGGCCACATGGTAAATCTATTCGTAAGGGGGCATAAGTATTTTATTGTATTCCGCTTTACTATATATATATATATATATATATATATATATATATATATATATATATATATATATATATATTTGGTGATGTAAGTTATTTCCTTTTTGATGTTTTATTTGAGTGTCAGCGTAAGTAAAGAAAGAGGTCCTCTGTACTTGCCCAAAGACATTAAAATATTTTGAGAATTGAGCTACCAAAGGGATTCTTTGTCCAAGTATTGCAATGTATTCAAACTGGCCAACTACGTCAGTCATCCCTGGTCTGGCCAGTCCTACACTTACTTTCTAACCGATTAAAACTTTGTCTGTGTGAGAAATGTGTAATGAAGCAGAAGAATTATTAATTAATCTGATATTGGTTTTACTGAAGTGAAAAACAATATAAAAAACTGTTACAGGAAGGTTAACCTAAAATACAGTGCTTTCCAAAGAAGAACCATTTGTAACCTTCCCAAAGAAATGATATATTAAAGTAGCTTTTCAGAGATTAATCTTGATAATGTGATTTTTTTTTTTTTAATCAAAGTTGAGAACACTTTTCCTGAATTTCTTTTTTTTTTTTTTTTTTTTTTTGTTTTTTTTAAATTTAGTTTGGCACCATAGGCCATTTCATTTATATATAATGTCATTGTAATAAGAAAAACCCTGTTTTATTCACCGTTTAGGCCCCGTTACTAAGAAGCAGATTCAGAGGAAATGTAATGTTATTCTTCGCTAACTGCGCCAAGCAGCAAAGGCATCTAAACCATAGCGCCTCCTTGTATCTAGATGCTCAACCTAAAATGTTTCTTCATTATTAAAGAAAAGTTATTGCACACACCTGAGCACTTATTCTTTTGGGTTTACATGAAATTGGCAAAAACTGGAAATAAACCATGACATACATGGAAAAGTATGTGTATTGATTTAGCTCTCATTGTTACTCTTTTGGTTATACTATTTGAAATCCTGTTTCCATTTTGTGAGTTTTTCCATGCATGTGCAAAATGTCTCTCCCCAGGCCCTTTTGTAGATCCTGGTCCTAATTTTATGAAACATCGAGAGCAGGCTCTAGCCAGACTAAGATCTCTTCCAGCACAGCTAAAGCATAAGCGGGACAAGAAAAAAGGTATTTAGTATTCATATTCCGTGAGAAAGGGCTGACAAACTTTTTTTTGTCCTTTCTTCAACCCTTCCTATAGAAATTTGCTAAACTTTATTTCAGCCTTTCCCCTTTTCTCAAGATTTTCTTCTCTTTTAAGAATTCAGTGATATATACATATTTTATGGTTTTCAACACCAAACTAGCCCTGTCCAATGAAGAAGAATGTCCTGAACCTCTACATCACTCAATGTATATATGCCAATTCATCTATTAACTTGGTGATTTGTGTTTATAGTAGTATTTATCCTGAGGTTTAGCAGTTAGGTTAAAGATACAGTTAAAAAAAGTCAGTCTGTCTTTAAATATCATTTTTAAGGTATAGTTATGTTCAGGGTTCTCCGTTACATGATAGATACATGGCAACTACATGATATTTATATTGCACATCACTGTCATTGCATCATATTTTGTTTCTATAGTTTATTAAGAAATTGTTTTATACGAACATAATTTTCTTTATTTTATTTCGTAGCATTTTGCAGAGCCTTTACTTCATGTAGCATTGCTATTAGTAGAAGGGCTATTTCTCCTTTAAATTAACATTTAGTATTATATAGAAAGCTACTGAAAAAAAAATGTTAACTTTTAATTTCATTTGTGTTTTATTAATTATTTAACTTGTTTTTTAGCAGCTCTCTAGTTAGGGACTGCAGCACCTGGTATCTAGGTCAGGGGTCAGCAACCTATACTATCAAAAGAGCCATTTTGCCCCTCTCCCACTAAAGAAAAATAGTCTGGAGCCGCAAAACATAAAACAGCTTATAAACTTTTTTAACCATTTTTTAATTTTAACTGTTACAACAACAGAATACAACAAACAGAAGTGCATTGTGTATATGCTGGGCTACTTTGAAATAAATTAAACACTGACTAGCCCTATTAAATGCTAGTGTTCTCATCTGTCAATGTGGCTTCTGTTTCTGAAGCTCCATGCGGATCATCTCTCTCTTGTCTTGAGTGTGTGACCGCGGTAAGGACCATGATGAATCATCTTGCTATGGCTCAGTCTTGCCGCGGTCGCACACTCAAGAAGCCACCAGCAGGTTCAAGGGCTGTATAGACTTCCCAGGAGTGGCAAGACTGAGCCACAGCAATATGATTCAATACGACCTGACGGGCAAAGCCGCAAGACTGAGCCGCAGCAAGCAGGATGTAGAGCCGCAGGCGGCTCTAGAGCCGCAGGTTCCCTACCCCTGATCTAGGTGATTAGGAGGTGACATTAATGTAAATATATTTAATGTAATAAAATGTAACAAAATAAAATTGTAGCCTCCGAGGTCAGTGGCCCCTATTTGAGCTACAGAATGAAGGCATATTTAAGAAAAGTCAATTCAGTAACATAATAGACATTTACTACCCCGTTATACATTAAAGGAGAAGGAAAGCCCCAGGGCGCAAAACCCCTCCCCTCCGTTGCCCCCCCTCCCTCCTCCCCCCTGGCCTACCACTCCCCCTGGGCAAATGCCCCTAACTTGTTACTCACCCCTCTGCGCAGGTCCTGTCCATGGAGTTCGCAGTCACCATCTTCTTCCACTCGCATCTTCTTCCTGCTCTGACCAGCGTCTTCTGGCGCATGCGCAGTAGGAACAGTTACCGGTACGGCTCTACTGCGCATGCGCCGAATGTCACAAAGTTTTCCGATTTCACTTCGTGACATTCGGCGCATGCGCAGTAGAGCTGTACCGGTACCTGTTCCTACTGCGCATGCGCCAGAAGACGCCGGTCAGAGCAGGAAGAAGACACGCGTGGAAGAAGATGGTGACTGCGAACTCCATGGACAGGACCTGCGCAGAGGGGTGAGTAACAAGTTAGGGGCATTTGCCCAGGGGGAGGGGTAGGCCAGGGGGACTTTAGGTGGACTGTTGTGCGGCCAGAAAGTACAAAGGCTATTCGATTTTAACTGGCACCTCTACTCACAGATGTACCACTGCCTATATCCCATCAACTGTCTTTTTGTAGCTGTATTGCTTTTGCAACCTTTTAAAGATATAAACGTATCTCTAGTCTCTTTAGTGAGGATTGCAGTAGTAAATGAATTCAAAGGGTGAAATCTCAATTGTAAGGTCAAAGGGGTGTTTTGTTTTAGTTTTTGCCCTGCTTAGTTCAAGAAGAAGCATAAACTGTACTTATTCCTTCATTAAAACAAGAGGCAAACATTATGTGCAGCAGTTGAAAGATGGGCATACTGCCTCTATAATAAAAAAAAATCTTTAGATATATTTTTTTACTTTGTTTTTCCTTTCCCTTATGAGAGAGCTTCCTGTAATTTTGATTTCCGTGCCTTAAGTCTACTAAAAAAAGTAAACATTAAATAAACCAAATAGTGGTTTTGCAGCTTATATGGATTCATGCAGCATAGTTAGAATCAAGTGCAAGGACATTTTTTATTATTATTCTTAGAAAGAGAAAAAGGTTTTTGGTTTCCGGATAAGGATTCCATATGTGTATGTGTATTTTCCCACACTCCTAACAATTGTGTGGGTAATAGAGGCTTTCGGTTGTAACCTCTACTGGGGCAGGGACAGAGGCTAAATATTTCAACGCTGTAGATATAAAGGAGAATAGAACTGGCCTCCAATTTAGTAAACTGTACCGGGGCAGGGACAGAGGCTAAAAATGCCAACCCTGTAGATATAAAGATGAATAGAATTCATCTTTATTGTGGATGTAGCTGGCTTTTCCTTCAGCCATACTTATAATAAAAATATATATGGATATAATATGTCTGTATTTGTGCATCTTTGCTGCTAGAATGCATCAATACTCTGTATGTTTGTGAGGACTTTATTATCAGATTGAGTTGAAGGATAGGATTATCTAAACACTGCTGCATCATATGATTTATTTTTAGTAATGAGTTAATCCATGTACTATCTATTTTAGTAAGACAACTATTCAGAAAGTGCAGGTCTTTAAGTTGGGGAACACTTCTGTATCTTCTTCCCCCCCCCCCTCCCGCTTGAAACTCCATATAGAGAGATTCGAAAAACATCAGCTCTTGTCTAGTCACTTCTCCATAATGTTGGGCACTCTTAAAAGCAGAGTTAGTGCCAGCCAGATAGGAGAATTACTGAAGGGAAAGATAGATTTTATTAGTAAGTATACTAGTAACTCCTCCGCTGTGCCATTTGTTTTCAGACGTTGCACTAAAGAACTAAAGATCAAAAGATAAAAAACTGTACAGTTTTTTTTAATTTAAAATATATTGCCGTAGGTTGCTTTTTCAGCACTGGACCTGATCACAATATTTTATTTTTTGACTGTACATCTCCGTCATAAGAAATCAAGGCATGCCCACTTAAAATGAAGTGCTAATAGAATTGTCTCATGAGGGCAGTGGCACGTGCCTGGTTGACTGCTTTTGTGTTCATACAATTGTGGAGAAAAGGTGGGAAAGTACCATGAAAGTTAAGGGGAATAAGCATTGTTTTTGCTGTTTTTAGCATAAGTTACTGCAATGTTTCCACTGTTTGCCCTGCTGAGAATGAACCTCCATCCTGCTGTAGAGCCATCTTCTCAACCCCAAAAATATGTTTTAATACTTTTCTTGTATTGTTTTGTAAAGTAGTGTAACATGTGAACCTGCAGTGTTGTGTAGCTCAAACCCAGAGCCCACTGCTCTCAGCAGAAGAAATAAAATTTAGGATGAGATTAGGTTTATTTAAATGTTTATGTTCTGTTCTGGAAGTGCAGAGAGCAGACATTGATCCTTTCATGTAGGTAATCATGGGCATAAGCAATCTAAAGACTTACTTTTTTATTTTTACTGTAGCGGTTTCAAAGCTACCTTTTGGTAATTGCTTATTTCCAAGGAAAACTAGTGAATCAAGCCCCATAAGAATCTGTTGTAATAGTGTTTTTTGTTGAAAATACTTTCCGTAATCTCAAAATGATTGTAAGTTAATCAATTGTACTTTGGTTGTTACCAGTTTGTGCTACGTCTCTATCCTTAATTGTTCCTCAGTGCCTTTTCTGAACACCTTCATGCTGTGGAAATGTACACCAATGGCGTAAAAATTAATCATCTTTGTATGTTGCTTGCAGACGAGAGCAGAGAACAAAATGAGAAAGATGCAAGCAAAATCACAACATACCCTCCCGGAGCTGTACGATTTGACTGTGAACTGCGGGCTGTTCAAGTTAGCTGTGGATTCCACCACTCAGGTATCCAACCTTAACTATACATTTTATACAACGATAGTGTACAGATGTTGGAGTTAAAAGTGTAAACTTATTCACAGTGTAATTAATGATTTGGAACCTACTCTAGGGACTATATTAACATTTTGCTTCTCAAGCTGATCACTGCGGCATTGGATACTTTTTCTTGAAATCCCTATTCACTTCACAAAAGCCTTTTTATTTTTAAGATAAATGAAACATAAGAACAAATATTTCCACATAATAAGGGTCTGCTTCTTTCATTTCAGCTATTCCCTTTAACTGATAAAAATATTAACTATACATTCTATTCTATGGTAAAGGATGCCAGGCCAGTTCATTTTTTAAAAGATGTGGGCATAGTGTAAAAGGTTAGTGGTTATAACCCTTGGGGGGAGGGTGTAACAAATTCCCGCTACCCCATTTTTTTTCCTGTTTTATTTTCCTTCAAGAGTGGCAGTATAAATTAATACTAAAATACAGTGCAGTGAAAAACTAAATCTAACAAAACAGGAAAGTGCTGTATCTGTCCAATAAGGTAGGTAGGATCAGTGGGACTTCAGGGAATTGTTGAACTATCTGAAAGGCAGGGGGTGGGTAGCTACAATCATTGTTGCTGGCACGGTAGGGAATGGCAATATCACAGACAAAGAACAGTGACTTTGATATTTTATTATAATTAACACCCTCTAGTTCATCATGACAATACATCATCAAGAAAGTAAAGGCTTTTTATAGGCAGTATCCCTCAAAAGATGCAACATTTCAGTATGCATATATTTTTTTGTACCATTTAGATATTGCCTCCAGTACACCTAGCTGGATCTGTCTGCCCCACCTGCAATCCACTTGAAACCCAAGCTGGTAGCAGCTGAATGAGCATTTGGAAAAAAACACTCATGGCAACTAAGAGTGATTTCACTGGTAGATACCATGTGGGCTTGTTTCCTTTTATTAAATTTACTAATGTTTTCCTTCCTGAGCACTTCATTTCCACTAACACTACCACTGGCTAACCTAATTTATTAGGACAGATAACTGCTCCTTTTTCTTTACTCCAAAGACAATTTTCATAATCAGAATACATCCTAAATTCAGTGAAAGACATTACTGAAGGAAAATTATAAATGTTTTTTTTATAGGTCTGGAAAATATCATATTAAAATCTCCACCATATCCAATACATAAATTTGGTCAGATTTCATAATATTTTTTGTGTTTTTCACACCCGGTTTAGTGGAATCTTCTATGCCAGGGGGAGGCAACCCACGGCTCCGGAGCCTCATGCGGTTCTTCATCCTGCTTGCTGCGGTTTCGGTCTTGCAGCTTCACCTGTCACGTAATCTATACAGCCCTCACACTTGCTGGTGGCTTCTTGAGTGTGCGACTACTAACTGTTATCTTACAGGGAGCTGCCAGCAGGTGTGAGGGTTGTATAGAAGTACCAGGAGTGACAGGCAAGACTGAGCCACAGCAAGATGATTCATCATGGTTCTTATCTGCATTAAACAGATGAAAACACTACCATTTAATAGGGCTGTTCAGTGTTTAATGTATTTCAAAGTAGGCCTACAAATGCACACTGCATCTCTGTATTCTGTTGTTGTAACAGATAAAATTAAAAAAAGGTTAAAACTTTTAAAAGTATATAAGCTGTGTTATGTTTTGCGGCGCCAGACAATTTTTCTTTAGTGGAAAGCAAAGGTTGTTGACCCCTGTTCTATGCTGATCTAAATAACAAATATTAAGTGGATAAACAAAATTCAGAATTTCACATGCTCAGTGGGCTCTGAGCAGCTGAGCTAAGCTTAGGGTTTGTTGCAAATTATCAAGCAGAAAACGAGGTTCGCCTTTAATAGAAGCTGATGCTACAAGGCTAAACCAATGCTAGTTGCACTGGTTTCTGTGCTGCCATGTAGTAATTATAGGTATTAATTACTAATTGGTTATTATACTGTGACATTTATATTCTATGTGTACTGTATACTTTGAGTTGGTCCCTAAACTCAGTAACGGACAGCAGCACAGAGCATGTGCAGCAGAAAAAAGATGGGGTTGGCTTGGGCTGGTACAGAAGCACAAAATATACTGTATAACATTTCTAGCCTTCTTCTTTAGTTAAGCTTTAGTTCATGTTTAAGAAAAGATCTAGTAAATTCTGCTTACGGGCTACTTTCAGATAACTTTCAAGCATTCAGCCCTACTGAATGCAAAGACCTACTGAATGCACTCATGTCAAAAAGGGGGTATATTTTCTCTTTAATGCAAGCAGAATCTCTTGCTTTGGTATCCCTGCTCCTGTCCTCCAGAGTCATAGGGGCAAATTTACTAAAGGGCGAAGTGGCTAACGCTAGCGAAAATTCGCTAGCGTGACGTAATTTTGCTAATGGACCTACTGTATTGCTACTTCGCTCCCTTACGCCAGACGAAGTTGCGCTCTGGTGAAGGGATGGAACTACACTAATTCACTAAGTTGCGGATTTTCGTGAACGTTTCCTCTTGCGCCGGACTTTACTTCGCCACCTCAGACCAGGCGAAGTGCAATAGAGTAGATAGGGATTGCTCCAAAAATAGTTTACATTTTTTCTAAGTCCCAAAAAACACTGGCGTCTTTTACATTTTTAAGGGTGATAGGCTGTAAAAGAGCGTAATTTTCCTTTCCTTTTCCTTCCCCCCTTCATTTGATAACATATGGCACCTAAACTATAATGTGGGCACATGTGTAGGGCATTATAAAACATTTATTAAGGTTCCCTGGCCTTGTGTAGTGTAATGTGTTTTCTGCTGCATATATGGCCATTGTACTTTTAACTGCACGCCGTATGCAAATTTCCGATCGGTAGCATAACTTCGAACCGCAGTTCGTAACATCGCTAGCGCAACTTTGCAAACGTTCTGTAACTTGTGCGCAACTTTGGATCTTCATGAATTTGCGCAGCCCTGGCGAATCTACGCCTGGTGAAGTCAATGCTGGCGCAACTTAGGAGGTAAGTAAATTTGCCCCATAGTGTTTCCACTTGTTGAACACGTAGCAGTGAGAAGCTGCAGAGGTGTTTTTGCCCACTTTGATTTCCACTGAGAGCCAGCACCATATCCGTTAAAATGCCACATGTACCATACAGTAATCCAAAAATTGCAGTGTTTTGTTAGGTATTTTATTTGAAGGAAACATTTACATCAGTTCGTCCTAACATTGACATATGCACATATGCAGTACAGTAAAACTTTACTTTCTTTTTACTATGCATGTGAAATATGGTTCTGCACTAGATACGCTGGGGAAAAGGTAAGGAAAAAAAATCACTTTGGCACCCCAAGTGAAATAGGCTTCCTTTGTCTTGTAATTTTTAAAATTGATTTTTCCCCCTTCATTCTGACCTGAACGGTGTCTGCAGCCCAACAATCAAATCCTTTTTATTTATTTTTTTAGCCATTGGATAATCCCTTATAAAAAAAACAAATTCTTATTCAAGTACTAATTTCCACCTACTAACTCGCATGAGACACCATGCTCACACACAATGGGCACACACAGGAGGTTACAGGGGTCCTGTGGCAGAGGGAGCCCCAAATGACACAACAGTGAGATTGACTGGTATGAGGTTTAGGTGGGTCGCAGTTAAATTTCAGCATTGAGTCCCTATGATTCCTGATGATGGCTTTGCACATACTTGCTAGGATAGATCAGCCAGTGTATGGGTAGAGCTCTGTCTTTAACACCTTAATTTCTCCCTGTTACTGTTACCTGTGTTATAATAAAATATCACAAAATATTGTCTCAGGGGAAAAGATCTAAAAGAACATATTTACCGATAAGTATATGTATAAGTCAATTTGGTAAGATTCATTTATAGGTAACCTAAATTAGCTGTTGGTTTAGAACTCATTCTGAAGGTATAGTTTTTCTTTAGCTGTGTAAGGGCAGTATTAATGAAAAATGCCTGAGCAAAGTCTGTTCTATTGTCATGGTTATATAATTGCTTAAAGACTGTTTACTACTGCTAGTACCATTTTTAAAGAATTCTAACATTTTTTAATTTTAGTAATTTTAATGGAAAATGGTGATGTGTATACATTTGGATATGGACAACATGGACAGCTGGGCCATGGTGATGTCAGCTGTAGGTAAGTAGTAAAAAATGTGTTAACTAATCAAGCTTTCATAACTTGTCATGTCTACCATCTACAGTAGCTTTCAGAACAAACAAGATAAATGCAAGGGCAAGGTAAAATATTTGGTTGTTTTAGTTATTTCATGGAAACTGTTCTACTTTCTAGGTACAGTAGCAATTTTGATTGTTGTCTGTGGTTTTAGAAACACATTTTGCTGTATAGAGGAATGTAACATGCTTACATTTATGAGCTGTAATTTTCATGGGCTGCTTTCACTCTGGTCTATATTCCGATCTATGAACAAGTTTTTTTAACATATATAATCTATTATAGCATCAGTGAAGTGTTGTGCATTATTACCTCTTCTGTAATGTCAAGAAAAGTGGCATTATATGATATAGCACCAGCTCTTCACACTGGAGCTGAGCGCTGTGATGTTGGCATCACTGTTTAGAGGACTCATCTCTGCTGCCTGCCCCATGAGGCTAAATATAGCTATTTTGCAGAGATGGGCACCACTTGCAAGTACTACATACCCTAATGTTTGTGTTCTGTGTCCAGTAAGGTTTACTGATTATCCTAGCAGTGTTTATATACCAATGTAGCAGAAAGTTTTTTGTTTTTTTTTTTTAAAGAGATACTGACATCAGAATATAACCTTTTTATATCTATCATACCATTGTCTTTATGTACTTTTTATAATTTTGCGATAAAAGTATTTGCCCAATGCATTTACATTACCTTTCTTACCCTCATGTTCCTCTATGAGGGGGCTGCCAAATTTGTGCAGCAGCAGTCTGATAGCATTAGAAACTCTGACAGGTTGAGAAGGGACAGTCAGGCTGACAAAACAGTCAGGTTTAGGAACTTCAAGTAACAATTAATTACAAAAGCAGAATCAGCAGAAAAACTATCAACCGGAAACTTTTGATAATATTTTGAAACAAAATTTGTAGTCAGTATCACTTGAAGGTCTGCTTTGAATGTGCTTTCTGTATTTTGTTTTAATGATAGTTGAGGTTGAAAAAATGGCTTCTTTTATGAACATGATCTAAGGTAAATAAACAAAATTAATAGTTCCCATCATTTGAACCTACAACATGCTGATCAGATCCTAAAGTGCCTGAGCAACAGTGCATTTTAATTTTACTTTTGTTTTTTCCACCTTTTATTATATATATTGCTTTGAATCAGTTGTGTAGCGATGAAATGTGCATAAACTTTAGGGGGCCTATTGATCATGCTGTGTAAAAGGGGAGTAAAACATTACCAGTGATGTTGCCCGTAGCAATCAATCCGCAATTAGAGTTAACCATTTATTAATCAGTTTTTAAACTATTCTGTACACTGATAATTGACTTTTTCGTCCTTTATCAAAATATAGAGCTGGATTGCTAACTTGCTCGTTTCTCCTTCAGGGGCTGTCCGACGCTGATCCAGGCACTGCCAGGCCCCAGTACTCAAGTGACAGCTGGCAGCAATCACACTGCTGTTCTGTTAATGGATGGACAAGTGTTCACTTTTGGAAGTTTCTCTGTAAGTGGAAATTAGACAAATATACATATTATATATTTGCATTATAAGAGAGAATTATACTTTTACATTTGTTTAAAGATTTAAGGCACACAATTTTTTTTGACCGTTTATTCTTATCAAAATACATTGGAGCAGGCACTCAAATGAAGGCAATCTTCACATGATACAGACACAATAAACTGTCTTACTATAATTCAACTGCCTGGAGGAAGATTGCCTTCATTTGAGTGCCTGCTCCAAAGTATTTTCAGTTTATCTGCTCCCCGTGCTGAGGGCTCAGGGCGGTGCACCTGGGCCTCTTCCTTTATGTGGTGAGTAACGATACTGTTTGGAGACCCCCATTCAAGTTTTAATTTATTTTTATGCATATATGCATATATTTAAGTGCAAGTGTTCCTGTGACTTCTTACTGTAAAACTTTTGTAGCCCATTTTCACATTTGTTCTTTACCTTCTTTCTCATTTATGGCAAAAATATGGGGGGGGGGTTATCGAAGGGTGCTTCAATGTATACTAACCCTTTTTATGATTGTTGTTTCTATACTATTCATTCTATTAACATAATTGTATATAATAATTTTTTACATGCAGTGGTCCAATTTAAGCAGTTGTTCCTTTAGCAACTATACCAGCATACTTTAAATTTCTTTTCTGCTCCTTCATACCATAAATACTAGTCTATTGGGAAAGAATGGGTGCACTACAATGCTGTTAGTGGCAATACAGAGCCATCAAGCCTTCCATAGAACTAAGAAATTAGGAAAAAGTGTTAGGGCAGAGACACATGTGGAATTCGGGGAGATTTAGTCGCCCGGCAACAAATTGCCTCTTGGGGTGACTAATCTCCCTGAGCCCTTTTTTCCGAAGTCATCCGTGCCTCCTGCCAGCGATTTAAATTCTAGCCGGGGGGATTAGTCGTCCAAAGAAGAGCCGATTTGTCGCTGGACGACTAATCTCCCCAAATCTCCACATGTGTCTGCCCTTAGAGGAAAGAAATAACTAATTATGTTTTCACCTGTTTACATTTCTGTTATGTATAAAGTTAACTTCCATTACCTTCAGGACTAAAATATGTTAAGCACATGATTAAGAAAAGCATTGTTTTGTTAAAAGTTCTTGTTTATTTCAGAAAGGGCAACTTGGAAGACCCATTTTGGATGTTCCCTACTGGAATGCTAAGCCAGCACCCATGCCCAACATTGGTTCCAAATATGGGCGAAAAGCAACCTGGGTTGGAGCAAGTGGAGATCAGACCTTTTTGAGGATAGATGAAGCTCTAATTAACTCCCATGTTCTTGCTACTTCTGAAATATTTGCAAGCCGGCAAATAATAGGCAAGTTACTATATATATATATAATTGCTGTTTAGGTAGTAGCAGCAGCTCCTTTCACACAGATAAGAGACAGTAAGTACACCTGGTTTCCAGCTGAGCTTTGCATGCAAATTTATTTAACCCAGCAGCTTAAACAAGGAACAAGTTCATAACATCTGAGGACTCAAAGTAAAATAGTGACAGCCTTGCTGATGAAGAAGAGTGTCTTTCCCAAAGGACATACAGTCCCATGTGGGCAAGTTAAATCCAACAAGCAAATTAAATTTTCAGTCACAGGCCTTTTGGAGATTGCCTGTACTTTCTCTCTGAAGCAGGTGCAGCTTATTCCCAAGCACTTTAGGGCCATCGCTTGTAGCCAGTTCTTGCTGCCAGGGAACTTGCCTCCTTGTGAATAAATCCAAATGTCAAAACTACAACAACCAAACAACACCCTGTTGCGTATATTATGAGTGAGTTCTCCAACACAGCTTTAGTTGCTCACTTTTCTCTCTCAGAACAAGGCATAGAGTAGCCTTACTTTAGCCACACCTTTTAACTTGAGGTGAAGCTAATCATCCCTCACTGCTGATCAGACCATCATGTTTACAGCCCTCTATGGTGCATCATATAGGATTCTGGGAGGGATATACTTTCCATCTATGATCTATGTTTTTTCCAACCATGCAACACATACACACTTTTTTCCTATCCTTTTTTTCTTTTCTAAAAATTTACTTGCAAGTTTCATTAATTTATTTAACTATTAAGAATATATGATAATATAAATGTTTGAAAAAGTTTAATGTGTGCCTGAATATAAAGGGAGTAATGTCCTAGATTTTAAGCCATATTAGAAAGAGTAGGATATCAGATAGGACATTAGAACTTTAGGGCACTTTGGAGTACCATGGTCCTAAAAAGGCACACGCCTCTGGCCAAGCTATTTTATGCAGGCCATGTAACTCAAACTTGACTTCTAATATCTATTTTAAAATGGAGTAACATTTCATTTTCAAAGCTATAGCAATTGGGCTCCTCATTTCACAAACAGTTGCTGAAACATGTTGCTGCCATCAAATTCAAAATGAGTAAATATTTTTCAGAAAATAAAATTATAACATTTCTCAGTTTTAACATATCAACTTATACCATATAGATATGATTAACTCCGCATTAAATTCTTAGCACTGTACATTTTTTGGATTTACTGTGCGACATAAAACTCTTGAAAGGACCCCTTCCTGCCAAACAACTCCTGAAACAAAGGATTCAGGAGTTATATATATGTAGGTGGACAAGAGGATTGTCAGTCTACCTGTGCTGGAACATTGACATTAACTATAGTGTAAGACATGGAAAGCTAATTTTATACAAAGGGAAGTTTTGGAGCAGGGGCTCAGCCTGAAGACAGTTTAGAGCAGGATTTGGGCCAAATATTTTACTGCTCTTTTAGATACTCCTGAAATTCCAGCATGAAGGTCTGTTAGAATGAGATGTGGGTAAACATGTTTGCTGCCCTACATATTCTTGACCCTGTGGCTGATAATCTGGAATTGTCTACAATTTCACGCATTCCACTAAATTGCGAGGAGTGTTTTGTCCGGCTATAGAATTATGTTCAAATCCAGCCATAGGGACCATCTAAATGAAACTAATTATTGTAGGACTTTTAGAGAAGTATATTCTCTATATGATGAAAGATAGTCTTTGACCATCCATCTATGGCTGTTAACCTACATCTTTTGAATTAATACCTGTTTTCTGCTTGAGAGTAAGTGGTAGAAAAAATGGAACATGGTTCAAAACGTGAGATGTTTCATACCTATAATTTTGAGTTTGGACAAATCAAAAAAAAGCTGAAAAAGTGGCTGAATGCCAAATCCAAATTTGCTTATTCAGATATGAACAGACTGAATACTGAATTCTCTAATGAAAGTATTTCTTCTTATAACTTATTTCAGTTTCAAGTTGTTACTTGTGTTACCCAATAAGCGGCTTCCTTTGCAATTTGTCTAGACTTGCTTGATGTTCATTCCGGTATCCCTTAATTGACTTTGCCAGGCCATTAAAGTGTATGATTTGGAAGTCTAGAAATGCTGCGTTGACATGATGTTTATCTTTAGATGAGAAATAATATTTCTTTTCTTTGCAGGTTTAGTCCCAGCCTATATGACAGAACCACCTCCATTTAAATGTCTTCTTATTAACAAAGTTGATGGAAGTTGTGCAACCTTTAATGACTCTGAGCAAGAGGATTTGCAAGGTTTTGGTGTTTGTTTGGATCCAGTTCATGATGTCATTTGGAGGTGAATCTTCTTTTAATAGTCACCTTTAAGGTGACACAACCGCAACAAGAAGCCACTATACCTGTAGTTTAGAAGAAACATATGCAAACTTAAAAAAAAAAACCTCAGCTGGAACTCTTAGCATTTTTCACCTGTAAATTCCGCAAGTGTGGTTTGTTTAGAATATATTTATATATAGATATATTTAAATATAGCTACATATAGAGCATAGACAATGTAGGTGACCGTAAATAAAAGTAGAATCCTCGTGTATTGTAAAGTTGCCAGAATTTATATACCCACTTCACATATTTCATTTGACATTCCTATTACAGGAACATTTAAAGCAATGTGCCTCTTTATTGAAATGTTCCCTTAATATTCCGAGAAATTGGACTTGTTTTTCATAATTCTTAATTTTTTCCCACATCTCACATTGCAGTCTTCCCAAAGCTACCTAGTTCCTGTGTGTTTAAATGCAAAATATTAAAGTTGTAGTAATTCTCATTACACTTGTCATTGTCTGACTTGGGACAATGTTTATGGTACAGCTGAATGAACATCTCTAGTTGCCTTGTTCTGTGCCTGATTTAAGTATTTCTAGTTAAACTGGCTATACATAATAAGACTTGGTCAGGCAATTTGGTTGATTTTAAGGGGCCGATTCACTATGGGTCGAATATCGAGGGTTAATTAACCCTCGATATTCGACTAGGAACTAAAATCGTTCGACTTCGAATATCGAAGTCGAACGATTTAGCGCAAATCCTGCGATCGAACGATCGAAGGATAATTCCTTCGATCGAACGATTAAATCCTTCGAAACGAACGATTCGAAGGATTTTAATCCAACGATCTAAGGAATATCCTTCGATCAAAAAATCTCAGGCAAGCCTATGGGGACCTTCCCCATAGGCTAACATTGACTTCGGCAGCTTTTAGCTGCCGAAGTAGGGGGTCGAAGTTTTTCTTAAAGAGACAGTACTTCGACTATCGAATAGTCGAACGATTTTTAGTTTGATTCGAAGTCGTAGTAGTAGTCGAAGGTCGAAGTAGCCCATTCGATAGTCGAAGTAGCCAAAAAAACACTTCGAAATTCGAAGTTTTTTTAATTCGAATACTTCGCTCGAGCTTCATGAATCGGCCCCTAACTGTACTGCTCAACATTGTGTCATGAAATTCAGGTGGTGGAACAATACATTTTGGCCAGCCCCATGAATACACTTTTTTCTCATCAGTGAAGCACTTCTAAGGGCTGGCCATCACAGTTACTCTTTCTCTAGTCGTGCTAATGCTGCTAATTGTGGAAGTCTGAAATGACACTCTCCTTAAAGGGGAACTCCGGCTTCCAAACCAAAATTTGATAGAGGCCCACAAAACACAGAAACCCCTAAAATATCCATCACAGTTACCCGTTTCTTCAAAAAGTATGAATAAATACCATTTTCTATGCTGAAATCCAGCTGTTTAACAGTTCTTCTCTTTCTGCATCTTTTAAAATCCTGGCAGGCAAGGAGGGATTAAAGGGGAAGGAAACCCTTTTGGCGCAAACCCCGACCATGTAATCATAAATAGAAAATTGCCATTTTAAAAAAACAAGAGCCGCCCCCTGGGATCGTTGGATTCACAGTGCACAGTTTATACTTTAGGTCACATGAGCCAATTAACAGACAGAATTCTGTCTTTTGCTTCCACACTTCTTCCTATTAGTATTTCTGGTCAGGTGATCTCTGAGGCAGCACAGAGACTATCACCAAATGGTGGGTCAAGGCAAAAGATGTAAAAGGGCAATATTTATTAAAATATATATTCCAGTTTGATAAGATTCTTTAATATGGCACTTAATTTGATATAAACTATCTCTTGCTCAAATATTCATTTTGGGGGAATAGTTTTCCTTTAAACAAATCTCCTACTGATATAATGCTTTTTTTCTATTATTTAAACACTGAATGATCCAATTGTTAAAGCCAGTGTATATGTGCTTTTTTGTAAATATAATGGTTAGTTTGTGTGTTAATACAGTGTATTCCCTTTTGTTCAATACAGTACTGTGGTAGCAGTTGATTCTCTTGTTTTAGGTTTCAGGGCAGCACTAAAGAATTGTGGTGTTACAATGCAGTGATAGCTGACTCCAGGCTCCCTTCAGCTCCAGACATGCAGCTTCGGTGCAGCATTCTTAGCCCGGAACTTGCACTGCCTACAGGACAGAAAGCTGTAACAACTCGATCCCATGCAGCTTTGCATATTCTAGGTAAGATAAGTGGTGGTATGCCACAGTTTACAAAATAATATCTGCTCATCCACTCAGAAAATGTATCTCCATTAGGGACATATGTGTTTTTGAAATTCTGCATGATTATTTTGCTAGTTTTTGTCTAATGTAACTTTTTATCTAATTAAAATAGTTTGAAGCTCCTAAAGCATTGCGATTATCATTGATACTAGGAGTCATTACAGCTTCATGGCCTAAGATCATTATTTAAAATGTTTAATAGTTGAGTGAAGGCTGCTGTTCAGACCTCTGCAAGTATTTTATTAATTCCTGAAATATTCATATTTACATTAAAAACATCCAGTAGCTTGTAAAGTAAGAATTATCTTGGATGAATAGCAATTAATAACCTTTCTCCGCTCACCATGCGTTGCATGTTTAGAACTATTTTACAGGAACAAATGTATTTAATTTTATATTGTTTTAAATTCGTTAATCCGTTTCCATTTTTATTTAAGGTTGCCTTGACACATTGGCTTCAATGCAGGACTTAAAAATGGGAGTTTCAAGCATTGAAGAGGAGACTCAGTCTGTGATGAGGGTGTATTCCAAAGAGGATTATAGTGTTGTAAATCGATTTGAAAGTAAGAATTTAGATTCATTGAATTTTAAAAATGGCACAATTTAAAGCTTCTTTGTGGACTTCTTGCTTCAAATACCCCTTTCTTAATCTTTTCCATTTTAGGTCATGGAGGAGGCTGGGGCTACTCTGCCCACTCCGTTGAAGCTATTCGCTTTTTTGCCGATACAGACATTTTACTTGGAGGGCTTGGCCTGTTTGGTGGCAGAGGGGAATACACAGCAAAGATAAAGGTATTTTATTTCCAGATAGTTTTTGTTTGTCTTTTTCTTTTAATAAACCTCCTTTTTGGGTCATTGAGAACCAAGTTGCCTGTGTTGGTATGCTGATTGTATCTTTCTAATAGACCATTTTATCTAACATTATGATTGCAATAATGTGGCTACATTTGGTGGACATGCCCAGTGGTATTGGAACTATGGAATAGCAAATCAACTTTACCGTCTTCTGCATTCCACTATCACAACAAAACCACAAACTGGGAATAACACTAAAAGGATTCAAGAATCCATCTCAAAGATTAATCCAGAATATCTGTATGGCTACCAAAATACATATAGCGGGCAGTTGGGGAAAGAACACCCTTTCATATACAAAAGTCATAGATAAAATTCAATGTATAATGTTGAATAAACAATTAAGATCTTGGATAGATGAAACCATGGAGACATTCAACAATATATAGGTTGTTTGGATGCTATATAAAGCATCCAAAGAGTAGGAATTTATGTATATTGTATACTGTATATGTCAACCCTGAGACCAAATGACTAAATTGTTAGGTGAAATATTCTTTACTGTTACTGATTTTGGATTTTTATTACTGGAGACATTGTCTTTTTTTTCCCAGTCTTGCTTTACATCAATGCTCTGTTAAATTATTAATTGAGCTTTTTAACGTATAAAACCAAATAAAAACATAGTAAATTTAAAAAATGTGATAAAATACCTCTGACCTGAATTTCAAAGCTTTCATGTGAAGTTTTAAGACCATGCAATTAATCTACAGTATAGATCATAGATTGCTATGAATCCTGTGACTGTTTTTAAAAAAATGTTTTTTTAAATAGTTATTTGAGTTGGGGCCTGATGGAGGAGATCATGAAACAGATGGAGACCTTCTTGCTGAAACGGATGTACTTGCATATGATTGTGCTGCCAGGTGAATGACTTGTGTCCATACAAACTCTCTTGTGCTTGTAAAAATGTTTCATGTTAAGTAATATCAATTTAAATCCTAAATTACTGTTTGTAAGCTTTTTGCTTAGTGAATCTTTTTAGCACACATTTTTATCTGTAAATCCTTTCAACACATAAAAAATGACGGCAACCTCAATATGTGAAGTAGATTAATTGCTCGATGGGAGGCAGCAGGGACCATTTTGTATTTTCTTTCCACACACAGAAAAACAGCTTCTTCCCTTAAAGAACAACAAAACCCTTAGCACTAAATGCTTCTCTCTCCCCTCCTGAAACTTATCACTTTGGACCTGTTAAACAGTTTGTGCAGTGGGGCTGGCACCATCTCATGCTGCTACCAGTCCTCTTCTCTGCAATCTGCTAATAGGAGGGTATATAGCTGAAGCCAATGTAGACCTGACTTCAACTGCTCATACTCTGTATCAGCACTCATTGAGGAGAGGGCCTAAAGTGGCAACAGCCCCCTGCACTACTGGCTAGAGGAAATGTCTGTGTTAAGTAGTACATTTCTGGTGGGAGGCTTGGTTATTGGGGTTGCAATGTTTCTAAGTCCATACAAGTATTTATACACACAGTAGTTCTATACAGTGTAACTTTGTAGACCTAGGACCTAATAACACAGTTGTGTATCCTTAGGTATAACATTGTATGTACTTTGATTTTTTTTTAGGGAAAAATATGCAATGATGTTTGATGAGCCTGTCCTGCTGCAAGCTGGTTGGTGGTATGTTGCGTGGGCGCGAGTGTCTGGTCCAAGCAGTGATTGTGGTTCTCACGGTCAAGCTTCCATTACAACTGATGATGGGTAATTATAAGTGATCAGTGTTAATGCTGATTTTGAACATATTTGGAATGTATTCCTACATAAGCCACAGCTCTAAGGGGCAAATTCCCTAAGATGCGAAGTTGCGCCAGGCGCAACTTCGCCAGGCGTATTTTTGCCAGCGCGCCGCAAATTCACTAAAATCCGAAGTTGCGCACAGCAGTAGCGTAAGTTTTCGAAGTTGCGCTAGCGTTAATTCGTGAAGTGAAGTTTCGCTAGCGATGGTTCATTTGCATACTGCGCCAAATTCAAATTTCAATGGAGGAACACGTATCACCACTTCAAATGCCTAGAAAACCTTCAAAACATCAAATATAAATTTTATTTTGCCCTACACGTGTGCCCACTGTCTAGGTAAGTTGCCATGAGTCGGGAAATGTAGGGTGGAAGGAGGGGAGCCCCAAAAATATTTTCGATCTTTTTCAGCCTATCACCCATCATGTAGACAACACTCCAGCGCTTTTTGGGACTTAGAAAAAATTTAAAAAAAAAAAGCCAGTTAGTGAATTTGCGTAGTTACGTCGCTAGCGAAAATTCGAATTAACGCTAGCGTTCGGCGCTTAGTGAATTTTGCCTATATGTCTACTGCATTCCTGGGCATACATTTAATCTCTAACAGATTTGACCTTATATTCAATCAAATTTGTGTTTTTATTTACATTTCCACTAGAACAGTGGTCCCCAACCTTATTTACCCGTGAGCCACATTCTAATTTATAATAGTTGGGGAGCAACACAAGTTCCTGGGGGGGGGTGCAAAAAAGGGATGGGATAGGTTGGCTATTTTTTAGCCCCTATTTGGACTGAAATCCTATTTTAGACCTTTGGAAATACACCTGTTTTTTATGCAACTAAAACTTGCCTCCAATCCTGGAATTCAAAGCAGTGAGAGGCCACTGGGAGCAACATCCAAGGGGTTGGGGAGCAATATGTTGCTCATGAGCCACTGGTTGGGCATCATTGCGCTAGAATGTGGAAATGTAAATTGGTTATTGACCAAAAATAACATGTACACAAGAATATTGTATTGTGCTTTTAAAGGATTAGTAAACTCAGATAAATTAATGGAAATTTGATGAGTGATATAAGCAGGCTGGTCTGATGTTCTGGGCTGATGTTCTTCTGGTTAGGAAAAACATTAGAAACTTCAGATAACTTTTCTCACATCTTTCTCACATCTTTCACACCTATTTCTTTATCTTGACAACTTCCTCAACTACTTCATATAGTGTAAATAGATTTCAGTACAGGTTTCTGCAGGAGGAGCAATATTAACTAATAACTTGATACTTATTGTATTTCTTTTGTATTCCATTACTGTAATGCTACAAGTTGTACTTGCACCCTTTATCATAGCTTGCAATACAGTATTTACATACTGGTTGATATGCCAATATTTTAATAGGATTTTCATAGGCCATTGAAAATGAAAACATTTTTGTTTGCTTAGTTATGATGATCTATTCAGTTCTCTGCCCTCCTATGGTCATAGTTAGAATGCATAATACACGTATTTAACACTCCTAAGTCTTTTTGAAATTGTTTATTATAGGAATTGACATTACAAAACATTTTTACCCTTTCAGACATTATTGCTTCTGATTAAGGTAATTTGTCTTATTTTCCTTTTTTTCTGACAGTGTTGTTTTCCAGTTCAAAAGCTCTAAGAAATCAAATAATGGTACAGATGTCAATGCAGGTCAGATACCACAATTACTGTACAGGTAAGGCACTCTTTATTAGCATCTACATTCATTAATGCAGCACAAGATATCCGCAAAATATACACTGGCATATGCACATAGGTTATTTACCTGTTGCATTTACTTCTGTTAGACTTCCTACAAGTGATGGCAGTGCAGCAAAAGGAAAACCACAAACCAGTGAGCCAGTACACATTCTGAAAAGATCTTTTGCACGAACGGTGTCTGTGGTAAGTATCAATATGTATATAAGGTATTGCTGTATATGTAATGCCTGCTTTACTTTTGTTTGGATTAATATAATCATCTACAATAATAATCATCTATGAAAGAGGCTGATGGTGTAAACTAGCTACTGAGATTAAAAGAAGGCTACTTAAAGGAGAAATCAACCTGTGGATAAAAAAACCCATACCCCCCAGGCTAACTACCCCACCCCGGGAGATGCCCCATACTTACCCCTCGCCTCAGATTCTTCCAGCGATGTTCCATGCGTCCATCTTTTCCGTGTAATTCCGCGCATGCGCAGAAATACCGATCTCTCAGTCGGCTTACCGAGGACGCAGAAGATGTACGCGTGGAACTTTGCTGGAAGAATCTGCGACGAGGGGTTGTATATCCCCAGGGGGTAGTTGGCCTGGGAGAGGAGGAAGGGGGGTCTAAATGGGGTGGGGGTATAGGTTTTTTGGTTTTTTTTCCACATGTTGAATTCTCTTTTAAAGGAGAGATAACCCCCCCCCCCAATGTGAAAAGCCCCTGTGCAGGGAGGGAGGCACTTTGGAGGGTAGTGGATGAGACTTTTCACGTTGGGGGGTGGGGTTAGTTCTCCTTTAAGAGTTTGCCTCTCAGACCAGTGAAATAACTTCGCAGAATAGACAGTGTCAAATAAAATTTGTTTTGTACTTTGGTGCTGCATCCTGGCCCAGTCCGACCCTGTGTATATCCTGCAGCTGCTTGAATTCTTTAAATTATGCATTTTACACTTCTCACTGCCAGTATCCTTGTTTTGATTGTGTTCATTTGTCCTAAGTACTGGGTGAAATAACAAGGCTATATAAACCAATAAATTAATACCTGCCTTCTTAATATGGGTACATCCACACAGCAGAAAAAAGGAAGCGTTTAAAGGTTCATAGGTTGTAAGCTAGGTATTTACTGCACATCAAATATTGATAACTTATATTGAAATATTAATAATTTATAGCAACACTATGAAATCAGCATGTTTTTTTGTACAATGCTGTCACTTTAACATTGTACGTCTGCTGTTGATCGTCAGGACTGTTTTGAATCCCTGTTGAGCATTCTACACTGGAGCTGGACCACATTAGTTCTTGGAGTGGAAGAACTTCGAAGCCTTAAAGGTTTCCAATACACTGCAACACTGCTGGATTTGGAACGGTTACGCTTTGTAGGGACCTGCTGTTTGAGGTTGTTGAAAGTCTACATCTGTGAAATCTATCCAGTATCAGGTAAATTTAGACTATCTTAAAGGGAAACTGTCATGGGGAAATAAGAATTTTTTCTTGGATCTAGGACAGTTATGCTGGGCTGGGGGTGGCGCAATCCTTCAATGGGCTCGAGTATGGTTACTGTTTGTACTCCAGCGTATGAAAGTATCACCCTTCCATTAGAAAATGATTAAAGAAAGAATATGTCTGGCATTAAAGAGGTTGTTTACCTTCCAAACACTTTTTTTGTTCAATTGTTTTTAGATGATGTTCACCAGAAATACTTTTTTTTTTTTTCAATTTTAAAAAAGTCTTTGATTTTTGATGAACTATCTGAAACCAACTTAAAAAAAACGATCGGACAAAGAACAACACCTTTAACCCCTTAGTAATACAGACACGTTGGATGGATTTTCATAGGAAATGTCAGTTTATCATTTTATCACTTTACATAATTGTTTTATCAATTCAACAAGCAATGTCCTGTGCATCTTTTGTCATATTTATTTATAAATTTTCTTTTTATATAATTTGCTTTTAGCTACCACAAAAGCAGTTGTCGAAGAAACTAGCAAATTGGCTGAATGCATTGGTAAAACCAGGACATTGTTAAGAAAAATCCTTTCTGAAGGTGTGGATAATTGTATGACAAAGCTGGACAATGACCCTGAAGGATATCTCAGCCAACCCATGAGCCTGCTAGAAGCTGTTCTCCAGGAGTGTCATAATACGTTTACTGCCTGCTTTCATTCTTTTTACCCCACTCCTGCCCTCCAGTGGGCATGTCTTTGTGACTTGTTAAATTGTTTGGATCAGGTAATTCTTCCTGCAACCGAATTAAACATTCATGCCTGCATATCTTGTTTAAAATGCTGATATTTCAACATAAATAGAGTTTTTATTGTAATTTCAGCCTACAGTTAAGTAAGCAAATTTGTTGCTAAATATACAAAAAAACAGTTTATGGGGAATCAAGGTGGTTATTGAAGGAAAGGTAAAGATGGGAGTAACAACTATGCTATATTCTCGGGATATAATCTGGATTGCTAAATTTGCATCATAGCGTATTAGTCGTCCCTTTATGTTGTTTACAGTTTACTTCCGTTTGTGTGTGAAGAGATTAATTCCGTTATCTCGAATTATAAAAATGTATATAATATGAACATTTTTAGGTGACACAGCCCAGATTACATACGTTTAACTCTGAATATTATTACATTTAAGGACATTCAGGAAGCGAATTTCAAACCATCCAGCAGTCGCCTTTTGGCAGCAGTTATGTCAGCTCTCTGCCATACTTCAGTGAAGCTCACCTCTATCTTTCCTATTGCTTATGATGGTGAGGTACTTCTGCGTTCTATGGTGAAACAAGTCAGTACTGAAAATGACACTGCTTTGGCTCATCGGTTTCCTCTGCTTGTGTCAGCTATGGAGAAATTAAGCCAGGTATGTACTACTTTATTTTCAGTAATTTTTTCCCATAAAACTGTGCATAATTTTTTTTTTGTTTTTTAAATGATTGCTTCTTATTAAAAAAAAAAAAAACCTGAAATTCTTACCTTTTCAAAAAGCAGGTTCACTTAGCTTCTTTAGATCAAATGTGTCTATGTTGAAATGCTCACTGACAAACTTAAAGCAAATGAGTATTCGTTGCTTGCCACACGCTTTTTGTTTTTTACAGGTATGAAAATCTTACATTATGGGGGAGGGGGCATATTTGGAGGGGGTGGAAAGCCTTTAAAGTAGTAATGTGCATGTCCATTTATCCATCCACATACAACCCACCCCCTTTTCTAATGTGGCCAGAGCCGGGAAGTGCAAGGCTTTATATAGGCAACTCCCTGTCAGTGGTGGGGTTTGGCATGGCTCGGGGAGTTGCTGAATTATTGTGAATTTGGCTCGCCACTCACATCTTGGCCTTTTGTAAATAAACGTTTTTTTTATGTGTTTTTATTTTACACACATATCCCCCTTTGCTTTACAGTGTAATGCAACCCCTATCTCACCTTGTTCCATTTTGAAGGGATGGATTCTGGAGCTTGAAAGTGTACCACCCACAATGGAAAGTAGAGGGACTTACAGAATCCATCACTTTACACTGAGCCCAAGGGTGAAGGGAACTACTGGCCCTTTCAAGAGCATGGTTTTCTTTCAATCCGTGTAATAATATGTAAATAAATAAATGAGGTATTTTTCTGGATAGCGTATATGCAGCTTTTTTACATAACCCCAACTGAAAATGTTTATGTGAAAAGAGTGGTATATTTTCCCTTTTTCTTTTTAATCTGTCCTATTGCCAACTTCTGGGATTTGTAGGAATCCATCCTTGTTCTGTGCGCAAAAGTGTCTTTTTAGCCTTTTGTTATATATGGGGTTTAACACTTTAGTCTATTGGAAAATGACGGATACCCTTTCTTTCTTTTTAAAAGAGTGAAGAAAATGTCTCTGGGATTACCAGTTTCTGTGAGGTACTGGAGAAGATGCTGGTCATTGTTGTTTTGCCTGTAAGGAACAGCTTGAGGCGAGAAAATGAACTCTTCTCTTCACATTTGGTGTCCAACACATGTGGTCTTCTTGCCAGCATTGTCAGTGAGCTTACAGCTTCTGCTCTTGGTTCTGAGGTATTCACAGTATTTTAATCCAACTGTAAAATTCATATTTGTTTAAACTTTACATTTACCTGCTACAAGTTAGAAAACAAAGATCTGACAGGTTGCTATGGGCAACATAACTGGTCATATTTTTCTCCAGACTTTTACACAGTATGATAAATAGGTCCCTGAGTGAATTCAGTAAAGTAGAAATGTGCTTAGGGTTTAATGTGAGGTCATTTTTTTTTTTTTTTTTTTAAACTAAAGCACATTGTGGAGAGGGGAGGGGACAATGCATGGAAGCTTTGGGGGCTTATGGTAGGGGGGTGCTAGTTCTCCTTTAACACTGAACCTACAAAGTGTCAGAACCCAGAACAAAGCAATCACAGAGTTTTTATAGACTTGGGAATGTGTGCCCTAAGAACTTATGGTCATAAAAGAGCTTTACCGATGGGACAGAATAAAGATATCTATTCACAGCACATAAAGAACTGCTCATATAAACAATCATATAGTTCTTCCTCAAGATCAAGGTACTAATAACCAAGAAAAAGTACCAAGGTACTAATAAACAAGCTTGAGAACTGAATCCTTCCAAGTAACTGGCAGCTTCTGGGGGAATCGGCATACACAGAATGTTATTCTCTTAGTAGGAAGATATTAATATGTATCTGTATATGTATAACTGCCATATCTTTTGTATCTTCATTTAGGTTGATGGGCTAAATTCTTTGCATTCGGTCAAGTCCAGCCCTAACCGCTTTACAAAAACAAGCCAGGGTAGGAGTTGGAACACTGGAAATGGCTCTCCTGATGCAATCTGCTTCTCTGTGGACAAAACTGGGGTGGTTGTGGTTGGATTTTGTGTCTATGGAGGAGGAGGAATCCATAAATATGAGCTTGAAGTTTTGGTTGATGATGTAAGTGTTCGTAATTAATATGGTACTATTTGGAAACACTTGCTAATGGTTATCAAGAAGTCTTGAGTGCTTTTACACCTGGTGTACGATCTTTTTCTTTTCATTTTGTATCAAGTTGTTAAAAACATGTATTCATTATATATATATATATATATATATATATATATATATATATATATATATATATATATATATATATATATATATATATATAAAACGTTTTACAGTTACTTTTGTCAAAAAATTACCTTTATTGGATGTTGTAAGACCAAATATGTAGTGCTAAGCGGATTGTCTGCAATGCCCATAAAAGGCCTTTCAACTTCATTATCGTAATTATATTCCCTTGGAATTAACCCAATCCATCCATATCTATCCCACTGGGGATTTGTATATGTTTAGGCATTACAGGTATGGAACCTCTTATGCAGAATGCTTGAGACCTTGGGTTTTCCGGATAAGCAGTCTTTCTGGAATTTGACCTAAAGTCTGTTAAATAATAATTTAAACATTAAACCCAGTAGAGTTGTTTTGCCTCCATTAAGGAATAATAAAATCTTATTTGGGAGCAACTCCAATGTATTCTTCTATTATTACAAAGAAAAAGGAAATTATTTTTAAAATAGTTAATTTAATTTGAATCATTTCTTTAAAATGATATATATGGCAGATGGATGTTTGGTCCTCGATCTATCATTTACAGGAAACGCAACTGTAGCAATTCACTTTTTAAAAGAAATAGAATCATTAGCTAACCATGATGATGGTTTCATTGTATCCATCGTATTGCAACTCATCAGAAACCGCACGTGAAAATTTAACACATATAGGAATATTGTAGGTGTGCAACATCTGGAAACAAAGCTTTTTTTTTCCTTTTATCAGATTCCAGCACAAGCCAGGAACTAGAATTACAAAATGCCAAATAGCATTAGTTGTTGTTTGCAGCAGACAAAAATTGGGGTATTAAGTTCAAATTATAAGTCGAGGACTGTGGAAGTTAGCCATGACACTTGGCCTGTCTATATAAAGTCCTGTAAATGGTTGGAAAAAAACATTTCAGATACCATTAGATTTTCTGTATTTCAGATCTGTATGCATAGATATGTGTCACAATTAACTAGTAAATATATTGTTGTGTAACATATTTCTTTCTTTGCTTTCAGAGTGACCACTCTGGGGATGCAGCTCATTTACACAGATGGACATCTTTAGAGCTTATGAAGGGCACATACACTACTGATGACTCACCCAGTGATATTGCTGAAATCAGACTTGACAAGGCTGTACCTTTAAAGGTAATACAATTGTTAAATCTGGTTTACTAGAACAATAAAATGAGTTTTAATCACTGCTTTCTGATTTCTATTTCATTTGCTATTTAAATTGTCTTTATTTCAAAAAAATGGTCTCCTGATTCATGTGCTCAAGTACTTTTTATCCTCTACATCAAATTCCAGTTGTCATTGTGGATAATGAAAGTAGCAAATTATGAATGTAGCCTAATGATTTGACTGTTCATCTTGTTTTCAGGAGAATATGAAATATGCAGTCCGTCTCCGTAATTATGGGAGTCGTACAGCTAATGGTGATGGAGGAATTACCACAGTGCAGTGTTCTGATAATGTAACCTTCACCTTTAGCTCCTGTAGTTTAAGCAGTAATGGCACAAATCAAACTCGTGGGCAAATTCCTCAAGTATTATACTACAGGTTAGTGTAATAAATGGTAACCTTTTACATTGATTGTGTGCCTATTAATTGTAAGATGAGAAAGGGAATTCTCATATGTATCTCTCGTGTACTAATTGATGCACATTAAGACGTTTGGAAAAACAAGAAGGTATACATTTGTTATTTGTAAACCAAACCTTGTGGCTAGAACTAGCCACTACCCCTGCCTGGGATCTCCTTACAAACATATGTAAACTCTGTACCATTGCAGGAGTGTTAATTAGATGGAGGTGCAACTGCTGCTGAACAATACTATATCAGCAGCTCAGTCATAGTTTCAGAATATTCATAACTGCAAATTGTTTAAATATGGGCTTCTTCCAAAATCTCTCCTAAATTGACCTTTAGCTTGGGCCCCCAAGCCAGATTTTCAGGCCTCCTTAGAAGACAGCCCCACTGGAAACACCACCTCAAAGTTTCTTGTTAGTGACTGGATAAACAATAGAAACAGGTAACTTTTCAATTTGCCCAGGCAACAGGTTTCTGAAGCCATAATCAATTTAGTTAAGGACCATTAATCATAGTTCCAGAATATTCATAACTGCAAATTGTTTGAATATGGGCTTTTTCCCAAAATCTCTTCTAATTGTCCTTTAATTTGGGCCCAAACCAGAGTTTTGGGCCTCCTTAGAAGACTGCTCCACTGGAAACACCACCTCAGAGTTTCTTGTTAGTGCCTTGAAAAACAATAGTAACAGGTAACTTTTCAATCTGCCCAGGCAGCGGGTTTCTGAAGCAGTAAATAATAATTTACTTAAGGACCAGTGATCATGCTTTAAGACAAATACATTAAATTATATAATTATAAAATGCCACATGCAGGAAGTGGCTGTGTTGACAAGAAACCAACCTGTTTGGCTTCAAAACATTTCGCATTTGATAGTAGCTCTGTGTTCAGTATAATGGCCAGTGCATAATATACTTGATAAACGAATCTTGTCATATCTTCCCATGCAATTGTATTTGTGGTTATTTCTTTTGCACATTGTAGGAGTGAATTTGATGGAGATCTGCAATCACAGCTTCTGAGTAAAGCAAATGAAGAAGACAAAAACTGCAGCAGAGCACTTGCTGTTGTAAATGCAGTTACACGGGCTGCCAAAGACCTTCTGCACAGAGCACTTGCAGTTGATGGTAAAAAACTTCCTTGGATTAGGGGATTTGATAACTAAGCATTTGTCACTAAAGACTGCTATGATCTTGTCAGACCCACTTGCACAGTAACATTTAAATAACATTCTTGTCACTACAAGACAGCCATAGGGATTGAATCAAAATTCACTAAATACAAAGTATTCAACCATATCCAGAACCAGAAATGGCTGGTATTTGGTCCGAACCCAAGACACAACACATACTGTTGAAACACTAGCTTTATTACAGGTATAAAAATGGTACCAGTTAAGTGTATACATTAACTATCTCTGGAGTCACATCCAGTGTCAATTTAGTTTCGATACTACTAATCAGTCCTTTAAAAAACACATCATTTATTACTGCCACTATAAGCATTTCTGACTTCATTGTCTGCTTTTTTCCTTCCCTTTGCCAATAAGGCAGCCACGAACCCAACTCACTTTTCTGTGTGATATTCTTTAAATTCTCTCCCTTGTTCTGTCTTTGTCCTTTAATCCCTCTTCTCTCCTCCCAAACTTTATGTATCAGTCTTGTGTAATAATCTTCATGCTGCTGAATGGTTGAGCGGCGTATCATTCCATTTCGCACTTTGACATGACATTTATTGCATGGCCAGGACTGAAGCACCACGTAATGGCATACAGCTGGGAAAAAAAAATTCATTCGTTTTGAAGATTTTGTTTGAGAAAAATTTGTTGTTCTTCACACTGTGTGCATGTCTGCTTCATCAAGTTTTTAGACTTAGTCGTAAGAAAAGACACTTCTATTTTATTTTAGAAGTCTGTTTGCGTTGACCTAAAACAGTTTTTTTCCCTTTTATTAGCTGAAGACATTCCTGAATTGCTTAGTTCTTCAAGTTTGTTTTCTATGCTGCTACCTCTGCTGATCGCATACATTGGACCTGTAGCAGCTGCTATTCCAAAGGTAGAAAACAGTGGCTATCTGTGTTAAACTAATTCTTGGTACATGTACAGTATGTCAGTGTTTATTTTCTGTGCTGGTTTTTATTATGTATGTGAAGTGAGTTTGTCAGCATTCTAGTTTGAATTGCAATTGTTAGCTAGATAGCTGGTATTCAGGGCATACATAGTGATGGCCTTCCCCTCCTATTGTTCTGCAAGCAATAGGGTATTTTCAGTGTTATGTTAGGATAACTTTAGAAACATAATTCAGTTTTTTTTAACAAACATATATAATTTTACAAACTTAAAAGGATATCTTTGTGCTCACTGGGAACAGTTATCCAGCCCCTTAAACTCTGTTTAATGCAACTACCCCCAGGCCTTGTTCCATTGGAAAGTAATTGATTCTTTGACTTGAATTCCCTCTGTTCTCTAGAAGATCTGTACACCAATCACTATTTAAATCAGAGAATCCATCATTTCACAATGGAACAAGCTGAGGGAGTTGTTGTATTACACTATAAGCCTAAAGTGGGGGAGGTCCCATTGAGCACACAAACTGAGGTGGTTTCCTTTCGATCTCTGGAATAAGCTAGGTCTATCTTAATAAGTAAATAAAAAAAATTCGGAATGTTCAGATAGCGAAGAGAGATGATAGATAGATATTCACAATTCAAATAGATTTCATAAACTTTGAACTGTGACGAAATGCCAAGAGCATTAATTGACCCTTTATAAATACAGAGACCCTCTGTTTTGCCTTACCAGCTACATGCAACATTTTTATATATAATTATGTATGTGTATGTAAATAATTTTTGGTTGTTTTTTTTCTGTTAGGCTGCTATTGAAGTTTTTGGTTTGGTCCAACAGTTGCTCCCATCAGTAGCTATTCTGAATCAGAAATATGCACCTCCTGTTTTCAACCCCAATCAATCTACTGACAGCACTACTGGAAATCAGCCTGAGCAGCTGTCTGCATGTACCACTTCTAGTCACTATGCAGTTCTTGAAAGTGAGCACCCTTATAAACCAGCCAGTGTAATGCAATTTAAGGTAAGACAATGAATATAAACTGAAGAGTCTGTCCATTTTGTTAAGCAAAAGAGCACTAGTGTTATGTGGTATATTGCATTGCAGGTAGCATTTCCTGAATGTGTTCAGTGGATATCAGTGGAGTTTGACCCGCAATGTGGTACTGCTCAGCCTGAGGATGTTCTGCGTCTCATGATTCCTGGCAAAAACGTTCACACATCTGGTTTTGGATCAAAGTCTTCTGTTCATGAAAGCATTAATGCTTGGGTTGAAATTAAGACATTTTCAGGCTCCTCTGGGTGGCCTACTGCAGTCCTGATTTTACCGGGTACATTTTTTTTTCTTGACACTTTGCTAATACAGTATATAGCCAGCCTGTGAAATAGAAAAATTCAGCCAAGTTTCTCTTAATTATGATTTGCATAATACTTATATAAAACTGTGGGCAACACACACTATAAAGTATATAATTATAGACCACCAACTTCAGTCACAAGTAACACCAGAAATTGTTTCCAAAATTTTTTTTAATTTGTAACCTATAGCTAACCAATATTCCACCATTTGTCACTTGCAATAAGTCCTGGTTCGTGCAAATTATTAGTCAATCCTGTAATACACACTTCTGAAGGAGTGGGATGCAAGATAGTTTTATACAACTACTGTACCTGTGGTTGAAACACTCCTTTAATCAACAGGTTTACAATTATCCCATAGTAAAGTTGTTCTATCCAGAGACATGGCTCACATTGTAGCTTCATTAATCTGGTCCAATGGATACACCCTTGCTCAAAAGCATAGCTGTTACTGTGTCTCGATGACAGTAATGTACAGTGTAATATCTGCAACTTGGGAAGCTTCTTGTGTCTTGCAAAACTGAGCATACAACATACTGATTTTGTTTCTTTTGATGTTTTGATCAAACTTAGTTACAGGACATAAAGGTGAATGAAAAGTGGGCTTCCCTTATGTTCCAGGACAAGGAACATACAGTAACAGCTGTAGGCCAAGCTGTATTTCCCAAAATTGACTCAAATACAAATAATTCAGGCTATGGGATTGACAAGATTAACTATGATCTAAAGGTCGCTTTGTGGCAGAGGGTTTTACTTTTACAAGTGCATCACAGTATTTATAAGTAGCTAACAATCATTTTCTTATAGAAATATTACTTTCGTAAATATAAGCAAATAAGCCATGTCCTAAGGATAATCCATTAATGACATTATTTTAATTTCTAGGAAACGAAGCGCTGTTTTCTCTAGAAACTGCCTCGGATTATGTAAAAGATGAAAAGGCCTCCTTCTATGGCTTCAAGTGCTTTGCTATTGGATATGAATACAGCCCAACGTCTGATGAGGTTGGTTTCCTACTAATTACCTTTTAAGTACTTCTGTAACATAGAAAAGGTCACATAGGACTTTTGACCCCCTCGGTGAGCACAAATGACTCTCCTAAGGTTAAAACAGCAGTGTATGTCTTGACTTTTCATGTGAATTTAACATCTGTATACCAGTGATGTATTTGAAAAAAAGATGTTTTTTATTTCATGCATTTTGTTTTGCTTCCATGAGAGTACTGTATGAGTGGGCATTCTACATACAGATACCTTTGGTTGTTGATTTATGAACATGCTCAAATTACTAAACACATGCCAATAAACCTGCAGCACAGATAAGGCATTACTGTTTGTGCTTGATGCGTGTATGTATGGGATTATGTCACTTGTTCCACTAAAGGGGAACAATTTGTGTCTGTGAGAGCTAATTTAAACAGCTTGCCTCCATTTGGAATTGTTCAAATACGTCCAGGCATCACAGGGACACCCATGTGTAATATTCAGATAAATACTCTGACATTAAACAGAGTTTATTTTTATTGAAATACATTTAGGGTAAGGTCACACTGGGCGTTTCGGGGAGATTTAGTCGCCTGGCAACTAATCGCCTCGTCTTTGCGACCAATCTCCCCGAACGCCTTCCCTCACTCTTGTGCTGGCTAAAATTAAAAATCGCCGGTGCTAAGCACACACGGTGATTCATTTTCAGAAAGTTGCCTCACAAACTTTGGAAAACGAATCGCCGCGTGTGCTTATTTTTCAGCCATCTCCTTAATGGAGTCGCTTGAAAAAGAGCTATAGATCTCCTTTACTTGTAGTGGTGATCATTACACTGCAAACTGCCTGGATTGCTTTCCCTTAAGCTTTGAATGGTAAGCACCCTTGAGACTTTGGATAAACCTGCCTTACAAGCATGTCTATGTAATGATGCTACTTTGTTTCAGGGCATCATTCAGTTAGAAAAGGAACTGGCCAACCTAGGGGGAACATGTGCTGCTGCTTTAATGAAGAAAGATCTTGCTCTTCCTGTTGGTAAGTCAAGACACACCTTGTACATATGCACTGCTGAATCTTTTCTAGGATGGATATTCATGTTTACAATTATTACCAATTAACTAGCATTTATGTTGTATTAGACTTGAAGATTTAAATGAGCTTTTATACATTTTCAATATATACATATATAATATGATTGCTTTAGATTACATTATACAGTAACAAAGTGTTGTCTTGTCAAAGTATTGACCTATTTTATCAATAAGATCATACACTGAAGTGTTGCTTTCTGAGATATTTTCTATTAAAAAACAATTTAGGAAATTAAAACAATAGGTACGTGTTCTATGATAAACTCATCCTGAAAAAGAAGTATAATATACCTTCAAAACCATTCTTACCGAGGTCAATTAGATGTGAGTAGAATCACTTAGCATCTTTTCTTTGGTTATGTAAAGTGCCATTCTAAAAAGAAAGTTTAGAATTACCTCTTTCTTTTCCCCTTTTCATGGAAAAACTCGTAGGTTTTATTTTATATTCATAGGAAATGAACTGGAGGAAGATCTGGAAATCGTTGAAGAGGCAGCACTGCAGGTGAGTTCTGTTTATTGAAAGCTATTTGTTGCATTGTATGAAGCGGTTTGTATTTAAATATAATGCATATGAAAACTGTTGAGTGGTAAATCTGTTTTAGAAATGTTTGTTGATGTAAAGTAACCACAATAAATGTATTGCGCAATTCATTATATATTTAAAAATGTATTTGGTTGAAATATTTATTACATTATTATTGCCTTATGCAAAGCCTTTTCTTTTTACCCAAGCAAGGAAATCTCTTAATCAATAGCTTTGCATTTGTACCGAAGATGTGGCAGTTATGCATTTGGCTGTAGCAAGGTTTATGTGAAATGAGTACATAAGTTACATAGTTGTGTTGGTTAAAAAAGGAGAAAACTATTGTTGTAGAGCAATAGGAATAAGCTCTTTAATAATAAAAGTAACATATTGCTCCAAATATCCACAAGTATGTATTGGTTTATTAAATATAGTTCACAGTATGTTAACATTGTTTTGGAAAGGACTTCCTGCAGTGTCAATCTCCCAGCAACATTATCCCCACCCATGGGTATGCCCCTCACAAAACAAACCTCAAAATGCTTGCAGCTATTTTGATTCCATACTTGCAAAATAAAGCTAAACAAGTGAAACTTCTTGTACTGCAGCCCAAATAAGTCACTGGTGGCGTGCAGCACTATCCCAAATTAGAATCAACAAAAAGCTTTTGTAGGGCAGAAAGCATAAAGCTATATAGGCAAAATATAACCTTTATTTAATTTCTGTAACTGGCGCAGTAGGTGAAGCTATGTACTTTATTGTAAATAAAATGGTACATAATATAGCCAAGCACACTATTTTATCTTTTGGACAGTTCACTTAGCAAGTAGATCTTTAGAGTAATCCAATCACATTGGAAGATGTGCAGTGTCTTTACAATCAACCATTTCTAAAGTCCAATGCTTTCCTTGGCTGAGGTGATATTCTGCCTAGCCTAGTCAATATCTGAACAAGTTGCAAGTTTGATTAACGTTCTACTCATTATCAAGATGAAGGCACATTTTTCTATATTTGTAAACAAGAGAGCACTTGATAAAGGAGGTTGTACCTCTGAAACGTTGTGTGGAGATCTAAATAAATCACTTAAGTTTTAGCACAATTGCTGAAGTGTGTGCCATCTGACTTTTTATGCTATATGGAATAACCTATTTAAGCAGCAAGGTTTCTGGATAGAGCACCACGATACGGAAGCCGCAGTCTTTTGAACTATTGTATGTTGTATATTTGTAAACAATCCTTTTTGGTACAATTACTTTAACACATTTGTCCATAGGTGTGTAAAACACATTCTGGAATCTTAGGGAAGGGTTTGGCTCTTTCTCATTCTCCAACCATTTTGGAGGCCTTGGAAGGAAATCTTCCCCTGCAAATTCAAAGCAACGAGCAATCGTTTCTCGAGGATTTCATAACCTGCGTGCCTGGATCAAGTGGTGGACGATTAGCAAGGTACTGTCTATTTCGCCATCATCTTATAGAGAGTTGGCTTGGAAGTTAAAGCAATTGGAAGTCAATGATTCTTCCTTTGTTCCAAAGTATGCTATGATAATTATTGAAGATATTTAAATAATTAAAAACCACCTAAAGTAAATTATTATATTCTTTCAATAACTAAAAGTCAGATTTTACTAATCTGGTCAGCGTCCTCCTTCAAATTTTCAATTACTCTCTCTGCACTTCGGGCAGCTTCGGAAAACGAAGTGCTCCCAGTGCCATCCCGCCGGCGATTCAGATTCTAGCCTTCGGGAAGGCTTTTCGGGGGAGTTTAGTCGCCCCCAAAGAAGAGGCGATTTGTCACCAGGCGACTAAATCCCCTGACAAAAACAGTTCAACAAGCATTATGCAAAAGCCTATTTTCTTTACTCAATATTTGGTAATCTCAATTTATGTAATCACATGTTAAAATTATTTTTATTTTATAAGGTGGCTTCAACCAGACTCTTATGCCGATCCTCAGAAAACTTCACTGATCCTTAATAAAGATGATGTCAGATGTGGCTGGCCCACTACCATAACTGTACAGACAAAGGATCAGTATGGAGATGTAGTACATGTTCCTAACATGAAGGTATTCTCAAGAATATTAATTCTGTATAACCTGGGTTGGGTCGTATTTTTATTTGTGTGTTTGTGTATTTTATACATATTTTATGCAATTGAACTCCTAGGTGTCTTATAATATCATCATAAGTTTGAGTGAGTTGTGAAACTCCTCTAATATCCTCATACTTTACAACAGGGGTTATCTGTTATAATACACAAGTTTTAGTGAGTCATGTGACCAAAATTTTCGAGTTGACTTAAAATATGATTGTCCGAATTAGGGCAATACACCCAGCGTTGTTTCTGTCTGCTCCTGCAATGCAACACTAGTGCGGAGATCGCAATTGCACTCTCGCACTTGTAAAGCCGAATATACCAGTTTAAAAACTGGAATTTCGTCTTTTAAAGGTACCAGACGCGGCTTTTTGCCGATAACCCATGCATTCTAGAAATTCCATAACTATAGTTTTGAAAAGCATCGATGTGCTCTTTATAACATGTTTACTTATAGTTTAGGATTGTTACATTTCACAGTGATTTCCGTTGCATGGATTTGGGCAGTTTAATTACAGTGATTACACTGATTTATTACAGTATTATAACTAAGAAGAAAAAAAACAATTGCTTAAAAAAGAAAAATGTTTGGGACAAAGCATTTTCCGATTTTGGATTTTATTTGGATGAGGAGTTTTCATATCTGTATTTATAGAGTCATTTTATTAGAGAAATATATTTATAATACGTTAGAAAAATATAAGAAATCTAAATGTAAACAATAAGTTAAATGGATCTCTTGCTTCCCCTTTACACTGGCAGGTTGAAGTTAAAGCTGTCCCTGTATCACAGAAAAAGACTTCCCTACAGCAAGAGCAAGTAAAGAAGTTTCCCCGTATACCTGGAAGCCCATCTACTGCAAATAATTCAGGCACAGATATGACATTTGGTGGCCTTCCTTCACCTAAACTTGATGCTTCCTATGAACCAATGATCGTGAAGGAAGCTTGTTACATTGCCATTACTATGATGAAGGTAGTTATGTGTATTTATTACATAGTGAATATTTCAAATAAAGGAATGGGTGCGGCTCACCGAAAGTCTTTGTTGGTTTAATTCCACGGGTTATCCTGTGTTCGATATCCCAAATCAATGTATCAATAATGCAGTTGGTTGTGGAGCAAACCCAAGGCAGCAAGTTGACTGCAATACTCTTTATTGGGAGGTAGAGTTATACAACATGTTTCGGACGGAGCCCTTTGTCAAGTGTGACACTTGACAACCAACTGCATTATTGATACATTATTTATTACATAGATGTTTATCATATTGTACCTTAGCCTTTCCTTTTTTTTAAAGGTACATGTAGATTTATTTGCACACATATCAGTAGTTTTAGTAGTACAGTTACACTGAAATACATAACAGAAACAAAAGAAATAATTAAGCATAATTTGCATGTACAGTGATGGGAGGTCAGACTTGCGCCTGGGACCCCAAATTCTTTTAAATTATGGCCCCACACTCTGTGTCTTTGTAATACTTCTTGATCAAAGGTACAGCATCATTAACCAACTGCCTCTAGCCCAGTGTAGGGGAGATGGCACCCATGTATCTTATCTAAATTGCCTTCCTGGCATAAAACATAAGCGATTGAGGTCTAATTCTGGCTGCTGTGGTAGGTAGTATTTTGTCAATTATGTCTAACGTGCTGATCTAACCAACAAAGATTCCAGCGAGTTTAAAAAATATATATGTTGTTAGGTTTGTTGCAACTTTTAAATGCTTCTTTGTCGGTGCTACCTTCAGATTATCAGGTGACTCATCGTGAAATGGAAGCCAAAATTGGAAAAAAAGGAAGATGTACTTATACGATAAATGCGGTGTACAAAAAGTACCAAACATTTTATGGTGCGCAGTACAAAAAGGATCAAACGTTTGGAAGTACTTTTTGTACACCGCATTTATCGTACCAGTGCATCTTCCTTTTTCTCCAATTTTGAGAAAGTTATGAAGGTTTTGTGGGGGAAAACACACTCTCAGGACTTTACCACACAAAAGGAAATATTTAATTGTATTTATTTTGGTCCCTATATTTCACCCAGTTTTTGTTGCTCAGTACTTTTGTGATGTATACATTTTTTATGGATTACAATAAATAAATAGCATGGTTTCAATATTGGAGGAGGCTTTTCATAAGGGTTATTCATTACTTTTTTTCCCAATAGGCATATGAAAATTACTCATTTGAAGAACTTCGTTATGCTTCACCAATGCCCAAACGGTAAAATGAATAATTTTTTTGCTGATTTTAATCAGTAAAGAAATAAAGTATGCCAGTGTAAATATAACTTTTCATTTTTGTCTGTGTGTTTTTATTCTACAGTGGTTGACTGGACCCCTTTTCTTAACGCCCCTCATTCTTCAATGTACAGATATATGAAAAGTTAAAAATAATATTAGCAAATGGAGAATTTTTAATATTTCTAAGTGGCAATTTTTCTTCTTTCTTAAAACGGTTACAAAGGGAACATTCCTTTAAAGTTCTCTCAAACTGTGGCAGTAGGAAGCCATTATTGATTTTACTTGCCACTTGTGGAATATAATAAGAAAGGTTGTAGCCAGACTCATACTTATGCAAGCTAATGCATTGCTTTCATGCAAAGTGTACGGTCAGAAGCATCTCTATTTAGTCAGGGATAGGATTCGTTATCCGGAAACTCATTGTCCAGAAATCCCCAAGTTACAGGAAGGCCTTCTGTTATAGACTCCATTATAATTGAATAATTTAAACTTTTTAAAAATGATGTCCTTTTCCTCTGTAATAACAAAAGAGTACCTTGTATTTGATCCCAAATAAGATATAATCAATCCTTATTTGAGGCAAAATAATTAGATATATTTAAAAGATGTTTTAGCAGACTTAAATTAGAGACATCAAAATTACAGTAAGACATCCCTTATTTGGAAAACCCTAGGTCCCAAGCATCCTGGAAATAAAGCAAGAAGAGCTCCCACAACTCCTCTGTCTTCATTTTCTTGAGGATAATAAAATAAGTAATGCAATATTTACATTTATAATCTATCATTAAAAAAAGCCTTGTGTTATTCACACACGTATCTTGAACTATGTTGTGAACAACTGGTAAAAGAAATGGTAGTTTTTAATATTCTATTTTTTTTTTTAAAGACCCAGTGAAAATATGTTAATCCGAGTAAACAATGATGGAACCTACTGTGCAAACTGGACTCCTGGAGCTGTTGGGCTTTATACCATACATGTTACAATTGATGGAATAGAAATTGGTACAGTATTTGATCTGTGTCTTTACTTTATGTGATGTATTTAGTTCAAGCAATAAAAAGAAGTGATTCTTATTTAAATGAATGATGAGACATGTTTTAAGCAATAGCAGAAATACAAACATTTAGAACTCCAAGCCCTGTGGTTTAGTGTGAGAAGCAATATTTTGTATTGTTGTCTGTTGTTATGCTGACACATTTATTCTTCATTTTATACAGATGCTGGTCTAGAGGTGAAAGTGAAAGATCCTCCAAAAGGAATTGTCCCTCCTGGTACGCAGTTGGTAAAACCAAAAAGTGAACCTCAGCCAAACAAGGTAAATGAAAGTATCTTGCTTTTTACCCATGAAAAAAATAGCTTTTTTTTTTTGTTGCCATGCAAATTCATTAATTATAGCCAATAAAATAGTGTGCACTGACATTGTGTTATAGGCTCGAAGACATTTATTTTTGAGCATTAAGTAGACAACACTAGATGGGAGCACTCACCATGTAGGAAGTACAGATTGGAACACTTTTATTAACTAGACTTTAGTTCCGCTTTAATTCTAATTTGCTCTTTATGGTAGCTGAACACATGATTACTGTTTTGGATATTCATGGGGCTATTGTGTTTATCTGTAACCTTATTAATTGAAGTGGGAGAGTCCCAAAACTCCAAAAGTATTAAAATTACCTAGCTTTATTTTTTTAAGAGCTAAAGTAGATGAGAATCAGAGTCTCATTTATCGGAGTCATTAGTCTGAGGCTAAGCCCTTGTAATAACACAGTGTGATTGTTCATCTTTAGTTAATGGAAACCATAATTAATTCCTGTGGTACGGTGGTTAAAGGGGCATATGCAACCCTTATTCGTCCCAAAATTATCTTTTCATTGTGTGTCTGTATATTTATAATTACATTTTTATCAGCTTTGAAAACTTCACGATTTTAGCTAGCTTTCTGTAACAAGAATGACAAAAGTGTTACTAAGAGGACAGTCTTTTAAATTACCTAGTGAGCACAAAATCACAAAGTTTTTCCTTAGTATTTAAAGTTATGTGTTGGATGAAGACTCTCCCACACTCCATAAACATACAGGCATGCTCCTGACAAAACTGACCATAGTGAATGTGGTAGTGACTATAGATTGGAAGCTCCAGTGGGGCAGGGACTGATGCAAATGATTTATAATATCTCTAAGCACTTTGTAAATGTGTTTGTGCTATAGAAATACCAGGAAATAAATGTCTATTATGGCACATTATGAATGAACAAGCAAAAGCTCACTGACAAATTTTTGTTTGTATTATGAAGTGGATGGCTGTGTATCTGAGTTACGTTCATCGTATCCATAAAGCTATGCTGTTACAAATACAGAGATGTGCTTCACAGCCAGCCCAGACAACTGCTGTGAATTTTTATAATTTCATTGATTGGGAAACGAGCAACAATCTGTAACCTTCCCAGCCCTTGTTGCCTTAACTATGAAGTCTTGATTCTTGCATCCTTCCTGTTGTACAGTTGCGCTTAGGTTTTCTCTTCTTTCTGTCCACTTCTGCTTCATAGGTTCGCAAATTTGTGGCCAAGGACAGTGCAGGGCTCCGTATTCGTAGCCACCCCTCCCTACAGAGTGAGCAGATAGGCATAGTGAAAGTCAATGGAACCATCGCTTTTGTTGATGAGGTAAATTCTTGCATAGTTTAGGTTGCTGTTCATATTGTCTTTTGGAATTAACGCTGAAACACGGTCTACTTTGCTAGAAAATGCAAGTGTTAAAGATTTTTGCAACAGAAATGACCATCATTTATTAACAGGCTTACGTTACATTTATTATAATAAATGTCAAAGCAAATGAATAACTTTTATAAATAATCCAAATTGTAGCAATAGTAAACACCAGAGCTTTTGTCTACAATAAACTGGAAAAAAATGTCACAACAATATAAAATATTTATTGTGTAACCTAATATATATGAAACTGAGTCAGTGGCAAACTTCATTCTAGAGCTTTCTGATATGCTATCATGTGAGTTCTGTAATTTTCACTACCTATATCAATAGGCAATATCTGCTTGCATTTTAGTCATTTTTTTGTGAAAGCCAATCAAGCAGTGGCCTTGCTTTATCACTTTTCTCCACACTGTTTCACCTATACTCCTTTATCACCTATACTCCTTTATCACCTATACTCCTTTATCTCAGTTTTGCATGTTGTGTAGCTTTCACGGCTCTGCTTCACGTATGCCAATGTCACACTGAGCAGGTAATTAGGACTTGCTGGCAGTGAAGCATTACAGGAGAGCATGGCTCGCTATTGTTGCTTGTTTCCCATCTAGATCCACAATGATGATGGTGTGTGGCTAAGACTGAGTGATGACACAGTAAAGAAGTATGTTCCTAACATGAATGGTTACAATGAAGCTTGGTGCCTCTCATTTAATCAGCATCTTGGCAAGAGTCTTCTGGCTCCTGTTGATGTAAGTAAAAAGCATCCTTTAAAAAAAGATATTCAAGGCACATTATTTCAATTTATAGGTTTAAAAAATATCTTCTTGCCTTTAAGTGTTCAAAGGCTTAAGAGATTTCTGCCCTGAACTGAATCAAGGTGTGAACCAGAATGCATTCATATTTCCCCAATGGGCCATCAAAGCTATTACAAATCAGAAAACACATAGGAAAACACATTCTGTATGTTTATAGCAATTGTAAATACAAAAGCAGAAATTTTATAAAGATTTCAAAATAAGGTACTAATTATTCTATTTGTGGAATCTGTAATACATCCTCAGCTAGCGTCCTTTCTTCCACTGTGTGGTGTTCTATGGAACAGAAATCCTATGAAGTAAAATGCTGCAAGGAAATTAAATTACTTGCCTATAAAATTGCATTAGCAGGCATCAAACTCGGCTTCAAGTTTCTATTCATCTGCTGTTCGGTACAGCATTTATTTATATATACCTTTTGTATGCGCATAGTCGGTCTCAACTGTGGCTCCAGGCGAAGACCGAAATGGAAATATATATTTCTGAAATAACTTTTTTATTTCAGAAAGCTTGACTTTTCAAGAGATTCTTTTTTGGGGTTAAAAATTCCTAGCCCTGATCTAAATTGAAAAATGCCTTCATGGCCAAATGTTTTGAAGACTGAATTTGTGAAAATCAATTATGGTGCAACTTTGTAGACTTCCCTTATTTTTCACTTGTCCACACTGTGTTTAGCAATGTGGCACATTTTGCCAAAGAGTGCTAGTTGTGTGTGTTTGTGTGTAATTTTTGTTTGTGTTATTAAATATTTTAAACTGTATTCTTATTCAGGAAATGCTTACTTTCTAATATTCGATGACATTCTATTTCTTAAAAAAAATGCATTTGTGGCACAATATTTCTGTGATCATGGTAAGAGTTGCAGTAGCTTGGTTCTTACTCAACAGACTGATTTTTCTTGTTTTGTAAATGGCATGACACACTACATCCATTACAAGCTTCTCACATTTGAAGCTGAATTCCGCAAACACGAGTGGCTGTGCATAGCACTCATTGGTACTAACTCTATATTCCTTTCTTGATTCTTCACGCACCTTGCTTTTTGACTTTTCTGCCTTGATATTTCTTTCTCAAACTTTATTGCTTAGAATATCTTTTATGCTAGCCAAGGAGCCAGGGACTATGATGTTTTTTCTTGGACCACTAAAGCTTTTATCTCTCAGGTGAGTTGTGCTGAAATTAGTGTTTCTAGTTCTTTTATTCCCTCATATAATCACAATTAATGTGTTTGGTGGAATTAGCTAGGGTAGTAAATTACAGCTTTCATACTGGGCTTTAAAAGCCTAAAGATTATCTTAATTTCATTAAAGAAGAAGTAAAGCTTCTGGGGCAATTTATTGCCAATAGATTAGCCACAGTAGTTCAAGCTAGAAGACTATATTTATTATGTAAGATGCACTTACATCATCTAAAGGCCACCAAATGTACAGGTATGGGATCCGTTTTCCAGAAACATTTTATTTAGAAAAATCCGAAGTATGGAAAGGTTGTCTTCCATAGACTCCATTTTACCAATAATCCAAGTTTTAAAAAATTTACTTTTTTTCTGTAATAATGAAACAGTAGCTTGAACTTGATCCCAACTAAGATACAACTATTCCTTATTGGAAGCAGAACCAGCATATTGGGTTTATTTAATGTTTACACGATTTTCTAGGAGACTTTTCTATCCGGAAAGCCCCAGGTCCAGAGCATTCTGGATAACAGGTCCCATACCTGTACTAAATACATGGAAACCCCATACCAAACTCTTAAACAGGTGCCATTTAACACCACAATGGCTAGCCAAAACTATCCCACATTATGCTGCATGCTTGCGGAAACCAAGGGGATTATTTACTAAGTTCTAAATACCAAAACCCCAAAAAATTTGTGGGGATTTTTTGGTATAAAATCCAAATTTTTTGGGATTTATTATACCCCGAGAATGGAAAAAGTCAGAATCAGAAAATCCGGCATCTCAGACTTGTCAATTGGAGAAGTTCCAAAGATTTTTTGATCTGCACTGGGTTTTGTGCAATAACACGAAGATTTCAGGGCTTTCTGGCAAAAATCAGAAACAGTTTTCAGGAGTTTTTTTTTTCAGATTTCTTCCCCGCGAACATTTTTCGGAAAAGTGTATTCATAAATATGTTCAGTCATATAACCTTTATGCCAGCAAGTTTTTTTTTTTTTTTTTTTTTTTTTAACACAATAATGGTAAACACAATTTACTGCAACAAGGTCAACCCAAATAGCCCCTCTACAAATTTATCCAAACAAATATTCTGAAGGTGCTAAAAAACTGCAATTTTCGTAATGTAGTGGGGGTTGCCTAAAAGTTGGCACTTCTTCCCAGTGAAATACACTGTATATCATACAGAAATATGTACATGTGTGTATATGAGAATAAATATACATAAGTATTCCTGGTTATAAGGGTCAGGGCACATGCTCAGATTCGGGGAGATTAGTCGCCCGGCGACTAATCTTCTCTTCCTAGGGGCGACTAATCTCATACTGCCTCCCACCGGCTAGAATGTAAATAGACAGCGGGTTGACATTTGGAGCACTTTGTTTTCCGAAGTCGCCAAAAGTATCCTCGTGAGCCATTTGGTCTGGCATCTGTGTCCTGACTCCAGGAGGGCAGCTGCGAAATTGACAATATGTCTAGCCCCATGTCAGATTTCAAAATTGAATATAAAAAAATCTGTATGCTCTTTTGAGAAATGGATTTCAGTGCAGAATTCTGCTGGATCAGCACTATTAACTGATTCATTTTGAAAAAAAAAATTTTTTCCCATGACAGTATCCCTTTAATTATGGCAAGGCCTTCACCCATAGAGTCCATTTTAAGCAAAGTTGTATTGACAATTTCTGATAATGTGTACTCAAAGCAGATGCAAATTTGAACCACAAAACTTTTTAAAGGTGTGTAGCATTGGAATAGGCCAGACCATTAAAGGCCATGGTATGCTGTGTAAAGCATTTTTAATAGGTTGCAACTTATTTATATTATTGAAAATAACATAAATATAAATCTGTGTAATAATTTGGTGTATGAGTAGAAAAATTTGCTATTGGCTTAAGCAGGTTACACCAGGTCTCAAGTGGTGTAAAATAGAAATAGTGCCTTTTTTTTTTTTTCTTTAGCCTGGTATTAAGACTCTTTTATATAGTGGTGTAATTATAAAGGAAACATACCCTTCAATGTGGAGTGGACCATGGGGTCATTCCTCTATAGATGTAGAAGCTATAGTACCAGGCCCCTCATCCTGCTCGTGTTCCCTGCTCTCCAAACAACTCTCTAAAAGTGAACGGCCGCACAAGCTCATAAAGGCGGAAACGAGTGGGGCAGGGGGCTGTTGCTGTGCTTCTGCTGAAAACCCTCCACAGATTCTTTGGCAGAATCAGGTCTGCCATCAGGGTTATCAGGGTCAACCAGTCAGCTAAGCCTCCTAAGTAATGGTCCCAGAAGGTAGAGGTAATATTGGACCCCAATGATACAAAAAAGTTACCTGATGCAGTCATGGTCATGACCCAGATCGGCCCTGGTAACCCCCCTCTCCGCCCAGTGGCGTAACTACCGGGAGAGCAGGGGGTCCAATTGCCCCAGGGTCTGTGGCCAGGCCTGGAAGAGCTTAGTTATGTTACTGTCCCTACCCTCGTTGTGTTAAAGCCCTTCCTATTATCCTTCCAAATTCCACTCAATGACAATCATCAACCCTTTTTGTTTCCCATAAATTGCCCGTTTAACCCCATATAAAAAGCACTAAGTTTGCCCAGGAGTAGTAACAGTAGCAACCAATAAGATGCCTGCTTTTAAACAGGGGACCAGTAGATGCTACCTACTGATTGGTTGATATGGGTTACTGGTCTTGGCCATACTTAGTGTCTTTTAATAACCCCCATAGTCTCTTGGGACATCCATTGGCCATGGGGCCCCTGACTAGAGTAAGCAACTAATGTAATCGTTCATTTGGGGAACTTGCTCAACAGGAGCTAAAGGTGCAGGTGGAAATATATCCGCTAAACTAAGGGTTGAGACTGGGCTCCCGGGGCACCAGAAGAAATCCCAGTTCACAATGGAGGTGGGTGCCCTTGGTCAAAGTTCCAGGGGGACAGTCCAACACTGACTGAACTTCAAACTTTTTTTATTGACCCCCTGACACTCTAAGGGGCATATTTATTAAGGGTTGAATTTCGAATTGAAAAAACTTCCAAATTCGAATTAAAAAAGACCAACCGAAATTAAGTCTAAGGATTTTTTGGTCGAATAGGTCTGTATTCAACTGAATTCAAATCATGCAAATCAAAGGATAGCGCATTAGATCGAATTTGATTTGTAATTGTTCCCCCAAAAAAACGTAGATTTTACAAAGTCCACCAATTGACTCCACATAGGTTCTATGAGGTCCCCCATAGACTGGCAGGTTTTAGATGGCGAGTGGTCAAATTTGAATTTTTAAAGAGACCGTACATGATAAATTTTGATATTCACATTTTTTCGAATTTTTTTCAAATTCGAATGGAATTTGGATTATCCCCTAGTCGAAGTATACAAAAACTAGCTGGGAAATACAAGAGCGTAGAAAATAAATTGAAATCGTAATCTTTAAATCTTTAGGAAGAAAAAAATAATGTTTGTTTGAAAACAATAGTACTAAGATGCGTTTGGAAGGTGAACGGCCCCTTTTAATTATTATCCCTAAGCAGCAGTTTCTGGGTACATCTGCAAACAATTTTAGTTATAATAAATTAAACCCGTACTAAATGCAGTCTTTCAGCATTGGTGTGTTGTTTTAAGATTGCGGACAAAATAGATTGCAGATTCATATCCTGTGTTGAAACTGTTAAATCTAAAACCATTCTTATTACCATTACACGTTCTTATAGATATTACTTTTTTGTTTTCTTTTTTAAGGAGCAGGCATGTGTGTCTGATGAGGTTTTAAAAACACGCTGTACCCAGGAAGTAACAGTGCAAGAACATGAAGTGCCTGTACTCAGGAGTGGACCTGGCCTTTACAAGGTAGTCAAGACTGGGCCATCTGGTCACAACATCAGAAGCTGCCCAAACCTTAGAGGTATCCCAATTGGAATGTTAGTACTGGGAAACAAAGTCAAGGCTGTGGGCGAGGTATGGATTTGTGTAGTTAAAGTTTAACTTAATTAACACAGCATATACCATACATAAATCGGAGCAATACGGCTTCATCTTCCACTTTTATTTTTGTTTGTTTTCTTGGCTCTGAAGGTTACGCCAGTGATTTTTTTTCCCCTGTAAATCCGCTTTTCCAAGTTTAGAGCAGTATAAAAAATGCCACTGCTTGCAAAACAGTAGACACATATGAACCACTTTAACATGTATGTGCTTTTTAAAACTCCTTTTCACACGTAGCTAAATTACTTTGCACTTCTATGTTTATAGTGTGAAATGACTATGCAGTGTTCTGACATTTTGGTACAAACTGTAAGTCAGGTTGTAGTGTGTCATGCTATTTCTTATTTCTATTGGATAGGTAAATGCATCTTGTGTAAAGATGTATTGCTAAATGGTAAGCTTGGTGTTTCTTGCTGGACTGTTTAATGCTGTCATTTATAAAGTGAATTTTACATTCTGACAACTGATACATACATATTCTGTTGAACTTTAAGCTGTTGGTCTTTTATGTCACACCCAATACCTTGCTGGAATTAGCAATTATTATAAACTGGATTTTGATAGCATGCAAGCATCCGTATTAATCATCTGTTCTTTTAAGTGCAAGATCTCCATGAAACTTGTGGTCTCTGTTTCTGCACCAGGTGGTCAGTTCTGAAGGAACATGGGTGCAGCTTGATAAGAACAGCATGGTAGAGTTTTGTGAGAATGATGAAGGCGAGGCTTGGTCCCTGGCTAGAGATCCTAGTGGCAATCGATATCTTCAGCATGAGGATGGCAAGTTATCATAATTTAACATATTCTTCTAATATTATTGAAAATTGGCAGCATGTCAACCCTAAAAGTAAAGGTCCTGTTTAATTGGAAATGTATATTAATATATCAGCATTTACTGTGATGTAGAATGGTAGACCATAGTAATCTTAAACTCTTCTGTTGGTCTTCATTTTTTTTTGTATAGTTTTATTATTTGTTAAAGCCACAGTACTATTACTCTGTAAGGCTACAACTGTATTGGTATTGTGTCATTTTATCTTCCTATTTAGTTTCTTGCCTATTCCAGTGTTTCATTCAAATCACTGCCTGGTTACTAGGGCAAATAGGACCCTAGAAACCAGACTGAAGTACTGTACCAAACTGGAGAGCTGTTTGACAAAGCTAAATACCTGAAAAATCATAAACCAGTTGCTAATTGTGTCAAAATATCAACGTTTACACAGTGGCCCCACCATTTCATGAGAGTAAGATCACTGCAGAAATGGCCATGAGAATTCCATCAACCCCAGACTTGCCAGTAAGACCACAAAGTCCGTAAGATAAGTAGAGAATAGCAGATACTCTTTTGTTCTGCTCAGCTGTAACATTGGTTCTGCAATCAGCCTCCCTTTCAGACAGGGTCAGACTGAAGCCAGGTTCCAAACTTCCAGGGGCCCCCCCGCGTGAACGTCAGCGCTCATCATTGTTTTCTTTTGGGGGGCCAGCAAATCAGGGCAGACGGGGGCCCATGAAGGCTGGGGCCCACCGCATTTTTTTCCCAGGGGCAGTGCTGGAATTGGGGAGGGATGCCATCCCTGGACTTCTTTTTTTCTTTCTGTGAAATAGCATCCCCTCAGTGGGGATGCAAAAGATTTGAATCCCGGAACTGTCTTTTGTTCCTCTACACTTTTACATGCAAATACAAATGCAGAGGTAAAATATAATATAGTTAAATATAGAGAGGCTTAAAGGAGAGGAAAGATTGCTGGGAGAGAAGTAGAAAAGATAGAGAAGTGCTAACACCTTCAGATAAAGAAGGTGGAGGCATCAGAGAGGGGTATGGAGAAAAGAAGAGAAGAAGAAAACAGGTGAAATAAAAAAGAAAATGAAGGTATTAAACAGCAGCAGATTATGGAATAGTGAGAGAATAATGTAAATGAAATAATCTTGGGTAATATAGAATATGATGGGGGTTTGCCTTGTTATAATACACAATACACAGAAAAGGTACTGTGTTTGCAGAAGCTGAATTGACAGCAAAGAAAAGTGATATGCACAATTTTTATTTTGGGGTCCCTATAGGTCACATATGTAAATCTACTGGGCATTAAACTGTGCAATCTTTTACAGTCAATGTAACGCAAATGCATTTGCATGTGCACGCAAAATGTTGCATATATTCAGTTGTGCCAGATTATGTGCATTAATAAATGAGCCCCACTATCTCTTCTTCTACTGACTCTTGGCTCCGGTCAGCTGTAGCCTGGTCCAGGCTGTCCTCCAGAGCCTCACTCTTTCCAGAGCCAGTCAGGCCATTACCAGAGATCATTAAATAGGAACTATTGAGAAAATGAAAATTGGATAGCAGTATCATCATACCAATATAAACTTTCTAAATACAATCAATTTTATGAAATAATCAAGTTTGTCTTCAGTATCCCTCTCTCAGTATTTGTTTCTCTTCATTCTGTCTTTTTGCAGGAGTTGGGGGTCAGTCATTGTTAGATCCAATATCTCTTATAGAGGGGGCTTCCTTTCCTAGCAGATGTATTGGAGCTCACTCAAATAATTGATTGCAGCACAAACAGTCTAACAAAATAACTGACTTTGGCACAAACATGTCAAACATAACAATATAACATGGCTTTCGCATGTAGAGAGACAGGACTTATTCTAATAGAGTGAGCTCTAACACATCTTCAAAGCAAAAGAAGCCCCCCTAATTGGATTTAACCGTCATTCAAAATCTGACACCCAACTCTTGCATGAAGGCAGAATGAACACAGACAGATTCTGAGAGGGGGACAGTGAAGAGTAACTTGGTTATTTCAAAAATTGTTTAGTTGATTATATTTAGAAAATATATTATTCAGTATCATGAAGCTTAATTTTTTTTTTTGTTTTTTTTTGCTCAGCTGTAGCCTTGGTAGTTTGTTCTGCAGGCTTGCCTGTCTGCCCCTCCCTCCAGATCCAGTCAGACAGTCCCACTAGCCACTACTAGACCCTTTACAAGTATGATACATGGCACCCTCAGGCATAGGCCAGTTGGCAGACAAAGCTCCACTTGGAGCTGCCTGTAGCTGGTTAGTAGTTTGCACAGAAATGAGGCGCTTCTGCATCATGCTAAGCACATCATCAAAGAAAGTAGCTGGGAAATCTGACCCTGCACACAGTTTTTAAAAGACCGGTAAATGCTACCATTTACTATTGGTTACTATACCTAGATCAATGTATCTCACATCTCTATCCAGCATTTGCAAAAATCTGCTTAGGCAGTTGGCCCAGTTACAACCAAATTTTCACAGCCCATTTTGTTGAAGTTATGCACAACAACTTGAGCAAACAACATTATTATTTCTTATGTCTGAAAATAATTTAATAAAAAAAAAAAAAAAAACATTTTAAAGTAGTATTAGTGCAAGAACGCCTGAATAGGTAATCCTACATATTTTTAGTGGGCCGGTCTATGAAAACAGCCCTTTGATAATGGGATTCATGTTGTCCCATAGGCATGTTAATATCTCTATTTTTTTCCACAGAGCAAATTTTGGACCAAGGCTCTCAAACTCCACCTCCAAGCCCTTTCACCATTCAAATGTTTCACCGTAGCACAAGTGGAAACATTGTGTCTGGCTTTGATTATGGCCTTGGGAATGACAAAGGTAAACTTGCTTTAGTTTTTGGATGTAAGTTGATTTATAACGTTGGACATTATGAATATATCATGCAGTGCCCTTATGTCTACCAGTAACTGTAAAAAAAAAAAATTGATTCAATTACAAAACCTTTTTCTTTTAACTTTCAAGGTAAAGGCAAATGGGCCACTATCCTTGCTTTGGCACTCCGATTTTGAGGTGGTCATAGTTGCAAATCCTTTTTTTGCCTGCTTAGGCTGATGCCACATGGGGCTGAATCTCAGCTTAGTGAAGAACGCTGAAAAACAGGCCATGAATTGGCCCCTACGCTAGCATCGGCCTTCCTCCTTGCCTGCACCCAGAACCATTGAATCAGGCCAGGTGCAGGCACACAAACAGCAGATGTGTGCCATTAGCCTAAGGCAACTATCTGCAAGTGCTAGTGCAAATCCGTTTTAGCCATTTGTCACGTGAAAGCATAGCAGTCGGCAACAATCATCCTAAATCTCTTGCACCAACACTTTAAACTGATCAACATGGCAGACAGTATGTGTAGATTTGACTTTGTCTGCCAAGCATCTGAAACTGCTTAGTGTGCAGATTCTTGCAGTAATTCCAATTCATTGTTTAGAGGAACTTTTGGGTCTGGTTGGCATAGAAAGCACTATATGCTTAAAGGCATGAATTTCTGTTTAAAACAGAATATTGAATAGAATATTGTAAACAGTAATGTGTTGTTATTGGGTATAAACGCGAATTTAACAATGCGAATGCACTGTTATGAAGTGTGGGGGTTCCTTCCATGTCTATACATATTTAATTCCTTAATTATTATTTAATGCCTTATGAACCATGACTCACCAGTCAACATGTCTGTTACTTAGGCAGCAAGTACAGCTAGCCTGCTTTGCTTTAAAGGGGTTGTTCACTTTTGAGTTAACTTTTAATATGATGTAGAGAGCGGATATTTCGAGGCAATTTGCAATTGGTTTTTATTTTTTAATTTAGTTTTGGTTTTTAATTTACTTAGCTTTTTATTCAGCAGCTCTCTAGTTTGCAATTTCAACAACCTAGTAGCTAGGGTCCAAATTACCCGCCATGCATATACAAATTATCAGCCATGCACTGATTTGAATGAGACACTAGGCTATGAACAGGAGAGGGCCTGATTAGAAAGATAAGTAATAAAAAGTAGCAATAACAATACATTTGTTGCTGTACAGAGCATTTTTTTTTTAGATGAGATTGGTGACCCTTATTTGAAAGCTGTAAAGAGTCAAAAGAAAGCAAATAATTCAAAAACTATAAAAATAAATAAATGGAAAGTTTCTTAGAAACCATTCTAACATACTAAAAGTTACGTTAATGGTGAACCGCCCCTTTAAAATATTTTTGATTACAAAACAAGTTTGTTCCTGTTATTTCAACTGTAGATACTATATCAACAATAATTAACTCGGCTAAAAGGGAATGTCACATTCAGCCAGGAGAGTAAAATGTTAGTTTATTGGAATAAAATACAGGCATTTTTATGCTATTTGTAACACCCTAGAACTGTCACTATGCTATGATACTCTACTGGTTATACAGATATGGGATCCGTAATCCGGAAACTGTTATCCAGAAAGCTCAGAATTACGGAAAGACCATCTTCTATAGACTCCATTATAATGAAATAATCAATATTTTCTAAATAATTTCCTTTTTCTCTGTATAATAAAACATTGTACTTGATACAAACTCAGATATAATTAATCCTTATTAGGGGTGCACCGAATCCAGGATTCGGTTTGGGATTCGGCCAGGATTCGGCCTTTTTCAGCAGGATTCGGATTCGGCCGAATCCTTCTGCCCGGCCGAACCGAATCCGAATCCTAATTTGCATATGCAAATTAGGGGCGGGGAGGGCAATCGCGTGACTTTAGGGTTCGGATTCGGTTCGGTATTCGGCCGAATCTTTCACGAAGGATTCAGGGGTTCGGCCGAATCCAAAATAGTGGATTCGGTGCATCCCTAATCCTTATTGGAAGCAAAATCAGCCTATTGGGCTTATTCAGTGTTTATATGATTTTCTAGTAGACTTAAGGTATGAATATCCAAATTTCAGAAAGATCCCTTATCCGGAAAACCCCAGGTCTCGAGCATTCTAGATAACAGGTCCCATACCTGTACCTTGTTCCAGTATGGGTGAATATCATTTTCCCATATAGGTGGCAGTTTTCTATGCTACAGTTTATCTATTTAATCTGTTGAACAGTTGAAACTCTTGCCCAGCAAAGTGTTTTTGGGCTGGCACTTTAGAACGTATATGCTTTTCCTTTACTGTTCCTGGTGCTACCTTTTAAAAAAAAAAAAAGTTTCTTTTCTGTGAGTATAAGCTTTAACCAGCAAATAGCTTTGAAAATTGAATTTGCTGCTGTAGTAACAATTATCTTTAGTGTAACTATTCTCTGAGAATTTTGCAAGCTCAAGTGTTTATAAGATTTCTTTCTGTGTTTGCTCCCTTACTGTTTCTGCTGCATTTCTCCCGACAGTAATAAGCAGCTACTCTTCTTACACAGGAAGCCTTTTCTTCCTCCTTCCAGACTCTTGTGCCTTTTTTTTTTCTTAGATGTAAAAACTGTTTTTACGTTTTGCTGCACAAGTGAACATACACTACAGTACCTACTCTGTATCCCCAGACCAGATTGTTAACAAAGTCACCAACATTGCCCATCCTCACACCTCTGTGCTGCTGTGCCAGTGCAGGTGGAATACACGGCTGGAGACAGCAGAGAGTATTATGGAGCACCGAAACTTACTACCCAAAAAAAAAACAACAATATCAACTGTTAGGTGCGCTAATTAGTTTTGATCTAGCGTGTACGTTTTAGTATAAGTTGTCCAGAAATAATGGTATTTAAACAAATGTTTAACCAGTTGTGGATCTAAAAATGAGATTTAAAAAATGGGAGGGGGGTATTTCCTAACATTTGCCTCCCAAAACTACTACTTGTTGAGCAGGCATTCTCCTATAGTGATACACCCACTAAATTAGATTTAGAATTGGCACCTGCATTCCTGCTTGCTTGTTGCTTTAAGTTATGGGCACATAGCTGAAGGCTCTGCTGCTCTCAATCTGTGTATTTTTTAGAGAAGTAGATCCACTTTGTGCCCATGCTCCATTGCTTTAAAGTATATCCTCTTGCATCCACTCATACACAGTGGAACAGAAGCAGAGGTCAGCCCAAACTCAGCCTGTATATTTTTGCAGTGGAGCCTTCAGCCATGTACCCACAACCTAAGGGTTGGGGCAGACGAGCAGATTCAGGGAGATTCAGTGGCCTGGCGACTAATCACCTCTCCTACGTGGTGACAATCTCCCCGAACTGACTTCTGCCTTCCGTATGCTCGAATGAAGAATCGCCTGCGCTAATGCACTCGCATCGCTTCGATTTCCGAAGTTGCCTCACGAGGAAACTTTGGGCGACTTCAAAAATCGAAGTGCTGAGAGTGTATTAGCGCAGAAGAGGCGATTAGTAGCCAGGCAACTAAATTTCCCTGAATCTGCTTGTCTGCCCCAACCCTAAGGGTTTAGGGTTTGCCAAGTCAACAGAAAGTGTTATGTATTGATGCAAAAGTTTCCTGAAAACATTTTATTTTATTTTTAAATGATAATCACTAGAGGTAACTTGAAGTGCTTTATGTGAAAAAAATGGGGGGCTTTGATCCCTGCCTTGCTGTGGTTCTCTTCCCATTAACGTCAGTATTAACCACCGTCCACTACCTCCCCCTTTTTCCAGTCAGTAACTGTGTATTGGGTGACCCATGGCCTATTTCCTTCATGTCAGTGAGAAGCAACCCACAAGTATTAGTGATTTAGTTGACATTATCCTTAAAGGGCACGTAAAGGCAAAAAAGTAAAAATCCCATTTTTACTTTCTTTAATGAAAAAGAAACCTATTTCCAATATACTTTAATTAAAAAATGTGTACCGTTTTTAGACAAAACCTGACTGTGTGCAGTGCAATTCTCCCTTCATTTACTGCTGTGGATAGGAATTGTCAGACGGTCCCTAACTGCTCTGCAGGGAAACAATCATACTTATGAACAGCAGGGGGAGCCACCGCCTTACTTCCCAGCCATGCAGAACTCAAGCAGCTTTGTTTATGACGATCCCTAAGCAGCCCAGACTACACTGAGCATTTGCACAGTCTTAAGCTGGCCATAGACCAAAGATCCGATCGTACGAATCGAGGATTTGTACGATATTCGGACCGTGTGTGGAGAATCCCAACATTTTTCGTCCGGTGGAGATTGGTCATTTGGTCGATCGGACAGGTTAGATAATTTCTGTCGGCTGCGGGTAATATCTCTGCATGTATTGCCGATCGTACGATTTTCAGAGGGAGACTGTCACTGGCGTTAACTATCATACGATTGCTGTCAGGGGCAGAACATCGGCTGATCTGTTCTTACAATTTTATATTTGATCTGAATGGTAAGACTTTGATCTTTATGGTTAGTGGCAGGTCGGGAGATGGGAAAGTCCGATTGTGCATTGATTCGTATGATCGGATCTTTGCGTCTGTGGCCAGCTTTACTCTTGCAAAGATGTTTAACAGTTACAAGATGGTCGCCCCCTGAAGCCAACTTTGAAAGCATAAATTATTTGTTTGATTAGGCTTGTTGTGCAGTAAGTTCATGTTTATATTTAGTATACAAAATACAGCATTTCTAGCCTTATTCTATTTTAGACATGCCCTTTAAAGTAAATGGTCTTTGGATGAAAAGTTACATAATCCTAGTGCTCTAACTACAAAGTTTCAAAAAGTGTTGTTAAACGTTCAATTATACGGAAAGCTATCTCTCAGCAGGAAAGTAAAATATTTATTGGCAGCAACATTCTGTACAGCAGGCTAAGGTGTTGCATTTCTATAAATATTATTCAAGCAGTCGCACACAGCTAGATTTTAGGCCTTTTTTCCTCCATATTTTTAGAGACCTAAGCATGTTGCTAAACCCCTTAAATCACCTTTCATTGGTCGCTTTGAAAATCAACCTAACATGCAGGCATCCATGTTGGTCAGGTGCTATTTATAATTTCCAGTGAAAGGCAATTTGGCTGTTTTTTTGGGATACCGTGCCATTTGTAAGAATGTTTTAGATTAGAACCATAACATATCTCTGTTTCTTGCCCCAGTTGAATGGATAGAGCTAATGCCCTGTACAAGCTGATTGTAACTGAAGTATCGTATAGATTATTCAGTTGACCTGAACATGGATAGTAATATCAGCTGGGACTTAAAATCCTGTATCTTTATATAACAATTGTGTCCTGTAATAAACGTAGGGTGCATCATTGAACAAAACCTTGCTTACTATAAATAGCAAGACTAAGTGTTTTATATTCCTAGCTAAATCCCAAATCTCTTTTACTTATGAATATCATCCATCCTTGTGCCCAAGTCAGTGTGTAGCTTTGTCACAATTATTTATTTTTTCCTCTATGTAGCCAAGAACTAATGTGAAGTTCAGGCAATACTATAGACAGATGATATTGGGGATTATATGATGTTTTCCTGTTTCTGAGATAAAGAACCCATAAAACCAGGGCCGGGCTAAGCCGATCAGACGCCCTAGCAACCCGGCCAGACTGTGACTGCACTCATGCACAGTAGCGGAGGGGAGGGTGAAGGAGTGGAGTTAGGGGAGCGTGAAGAAGTGGAAGGGAGTGAAGTAGAGGGGAGGAAGGAGGGGAGATCTACAGAGGGCAGCGAACATAGACGAGGGGTAGGCAGAAGACGCTTAATAGGTACCTGCCAAGGGCCTCCTTATTGTTGCGCCCTAGGCAAGTGACTCTTCTCCCTACCCTTAGTTCCTGCCCTCAGTAACCCCGATAAATTTGAGCTTTGTATGCATTTAAATCTAATCTTAAATTGTGCATTCGCTTCAAAAGACTAATGCTGTGTAGCATAATGGCAGCCATTCTAAATAAATTTGAGCTATAGTGAGCATGCTAATATAGTGGTTAATAGATAAGCTTTGTCTAATACAGTGGTTTTAGTTCGACAAGGGTCGAGTGCTGTTCATGACTGCTACAGAACTGTATAATGGAGAACTTTTTTTTTTTATAGCGGTATATAAAATAGCACACACTAGCCAAGAAAGTTTTTTTTTTTTTTTTTTTTTTTTTTTTCCGTACTAAATTAAAATATTTCCTCTTCAATAGACTTTTGTATTTATTTGTGTAGAGTATTCAGATTTACCAGTACTGTGAATTTCAAATATACATTTAATGATTTAAGAGAACTAAACTAAATTGTAAAGTAATTTTTTAAATCCGCGCTTACAAGTACCCGTTTTGGTACAAGTACTTTTTTTTTGCATTGCTTAAGGTGGCTGGACTCGTGATTCAGTGCTGCCATTAAAATGAGTTACAGTCGGCTTTTGAGATACTTAATAATGGGTTGTAGTTTTAACTGTTTTGCCCACTGCAGGTGATCAGCTGAGTGCCATACTGAATTCCATTCAGTCACGGCCTAGTTTCCCAACTCCTTCCATCTTTGATCAAGCTGCAAAACCTCCCTCTTCCCTAGTCAACAGTCCATTTGTGTTCGGGCAGTCCCCCTCCTTCCAGCAGCCTCTGTCTCCACTTCAGAGTAAGTTTGTCAGCCTTATGTATCTCATCCATCCATTTTTCTGAAGCTGTGTCATTTGTTTCTTCAGACCCTTTTTTTTTGCATGCAATTTAGTTGATTTAGATATTCATTTGTATTTGTTAAAATGGATGGGTTTTCACCATGACTTCTTTTACAGTAAAGTACCTACCATATATGCCAGATGCTTTAGGAGCGGCAGCTGCTGTTAAATTTGATGTTTCCCATATGGAAGAGCTGTGACCATTCAAAGGTGGCTATACACTGACCTCTAAAAGCTGCCCATTCAGCCCTTGCAGAACTAGTCAGTGGTTTATTGCTTCCCATGTGGATGGGCACCTAATGATGTGCCAGTACACCCAAATATCTATCTGGCAAGTTAGAAAATGCCTTGGGCAATCAACGCATAGATGTGTTGCAGTTCTTTTACCAACAGATCGGCCTAGGACTGAGAATGAAACTATCATCTCATCCCAATTTGGGCCACATCTACTTGTTTGGCAGCCTGGCAACTACAGAGTTCAAAACAATGACAATACAGTTGAACTCCCTTTTTACGTTTCACAAAGGACCACATGAAAGGAATGTACATTCCTTTAAGATATGAAGAAGGTACAAACGTGGGACTAAAAATAATCCTAAAAAAAATGTAAAATTTGGGTCCTTCTATATTGCTAAGGTAACTTGTAGGATGGGGTTAGAACACTGAATAAAGATCCTTTTTATTACACAATTTAATGGTCCATTATTCTTTTAATGGAGATTGTTACATCCATCTATTGTAACTTGTTTATGTATTTCAAACAATTGTGTGCCAAAAATATTCAACTTCAAGGTTGTCCAACCGGAGGCCTAGAGATGTGGCCCTCATAGAGATTTTTATGGAAGCATGTAAAATTTCCCCACTGCATTGAACATTATAGCACACGCATAAGTATCCCATTGGTGTGATTGCAGAATTCCAGCATATCAGTGCCTAACTTTGATGAACTTTGAAAATGGATTCAGCTACTATACCATTTTCCTGAATTTTTCAGAGTTTTTTAAGCTGTTCATAGTCCAGTACAGCATTCATTTGTAAAACATGTTGCATGTACAAATCAGAACTGCAGGCTTGATGTTCCCAGTTTAAAGCATCAAAGAAAATGTCATCAGAAATCCTGACATTGTATGAAACATCATTGAATCCTAGTCTGGGGTTATAAACAATGAAATGTGATTAAAAAATAAAAAAGCATTACCGTACATTATTTGTCATTTCTAGGTCAGTTACTTTTCATGGCTTTTTGAGCTAGCTAATGGAGAGCTATGTATTCCGAAAGAAAACTTGGCAGATTATTTATAACCGAATAAATGACCTATACATTTTTGTCAATTCAACATATACATAAAAATAAATATTTCCCTTATATCTTTTATCTTGAGCCACCATTTTGGGATGTGCTGCATGCTCACTCACTTGAACGCCTGACAGGAAAAACCTGCATAGTCTTATACTTACACGTGCCACATGTGTAAAATGATGGCATACGAGTGTCCGTTTTTATATCGGATACAGTATAATGGCCAAGAACAAGAAAAATGCAATCAATATTTATTCATGAAAATGTATGTTTGTGCTGGACGGGGAACCACTACCACCCAGAAACTGTATCTGCACAATGAAAACAACTTTCCAATATACAATAAATAAACATTTCCTATAGATTTGGTTTCAAAAGTGAAAACCAGGATAGAAAAGGATGAGAAAAATACTGCTTGCAGCTGCAAATAAAATTCTTTAAAAACTGTTTAAACTTACTTTGAGCAAAAATAAATTTTTGGGTGGATGTTGACATACCATAAAAAAAGGATGATATGGACTTTTGATCACTCCAATTCCACTCATCCTTGATCTGCTTAAACCATTGTCCACTTCATAGTAACCCCAAACCTTTTGAGGTACTTAATTCGTGACCAAGGAAAAATTAGGATTGTTGGGAGGTTTGCAGTGCAAAAATCATTTTCCAGCCACACTACAACATAAAGGCTTTGTTTTTCAGGTCCCAATTGGTAGGCATTACTTTTTTAAAATCTTAACTTTGGTCTCTCTAGAAACACTAACTATTTGTGTAATTTTTAGATTGCTGTCTCACTTGATAAAGCTGTCCTTAGTCAAATAAAGCTGGTATACGTCTTCCCAGCGACATCAGACCTATACTGTACAGTCCCTCCCTTTGGTTCCTTAGTTAACCTTCATTGTCCCTTCAGTCTGTCTGTGCTCATGACAATACACAGGGTCTGTATTGATTTCAAATGATTTCCTCTCTGTACAGCTGTGATGCCTAAACAGTAGCCTCAAAGTTGTTCCTGCCTAAAAGGCATATTTTGGGGTATAAGAATACAGGTTTACTTCAAGCAGAACTAGTAGTCCACATGGTGTTACAAGTTAGCCAATAACATCCTTTATTTGGTATTCCCAAGCAACATTTTTCGTGTTTGTGTGGCTACCTAACACATTTTACATTTAAATCTAACTTACAGGTAAAAAGAGTTGGGGGACCCCTGTAATGGGAACAGATTTAAGACATTTTCCTGATGTGTGTTTATTTACTGTGCTCATTTTGGAGAGGAAACCACAGCAACCACACATGTGCCATCATGGAGTTTGCCAAATTAGATTCAAAACTAGATCTATATAGTCTCAGAAGTCCATTCAATGTAGCTGTTGTAATGTTACCATTGTCCAGGGATCCTTTCAAGAACCCAGCATTATCTTGTATGTGTGTGGGGGGGGGGGGAAACATTTTTTTGCAGCTTACTTGAAAGTGTGTCTTTACTTTACTTTTCCACTATTCTGGGAAATACGGCAAAGTGGGGAAAATGATTTCTGTCTTTCTGGGTCCTACAGCTAGGTGCATGCTGTACAAAATGTTTTCTATTTTGCTAAAATCTCTGCTGCTTCTGTGCAACTGTCTCCACTATAGACACCTCATCAAGCAGTGTTGCTTCTCGTGAGCGTATTCACCAGCCTAAAGCTGCTCCTGCATCTGCTTTTTCATCTCTTGCTGTCAAACCAAAGGGTGGGTATTCATGCTTAACCTAACACTTGGGGGATTCTTGACAATTAAGCACATTATTTTGTGTGTTTTATGTTCTTTTTTCAGTTAAACAATCCTTAAGATACTTTTAGAAGAGTGCAGAGCTTTTTTCTTATCCATTTGTCTTAAAGCTGTTCATACTTCATTGTAATTTGGATCTTTATTAACCTTAAGTCTGGATGAAAATCATGTAAATATTAAATAAACCCAATAGGCTGGTTTTCCTGTTAATAAGGATTAATTATATTCGTTTGGATCAAGTACAAGGTACTGTTTTATTATTACAGAGAAAAAGGAAATAATTTTTTAAAATTTTGCATTATTTGGATAAAATAGTCTATGGGAGACATCTTTCTGTAATTCGGAGCTTTCTGGATAACTGGTTTCTGGATAACTGATCCCATACCTGTAGATGAAAACATATTTGGTAAAAATGGAAAATAAAGCTCTCGCGCTCCAACATCAATGATCATCAAAGGAAAATGAAAGTACCCACTTTTTTCAACGTAAAATTGTTGTACATTATTTTAGTCGTGGAGCTTGTGAAATAAAGTAACATTTATATTATCATCCAAATAAACTCGCTTAACTTTCATCCTAAAATTTTTCTCGCATCAATAGTCACATTCATAGAACTTTACATTCCACACTTATAAGATGGGACCGAAAAGTCAGGATCAGTAATGGGCTCTGTAGATGCATCAGGATTACCTCCCTTTAAAACTAAATCTATCTTCTGTGCGTAATTCTTGCATCTGTAATATTGCCAAAGTCAGCCTTATAAATGTTTCTTACAGTGTTGTGTTTGACCAGGCAGCTTTAGCACAAGTCAAGGAGAGATACCACTTAAACATTTAACGACCATCAATATAAATTCATCCAGTACTTCTGAACATCCCAGTGTGAAATACTTTCCGATGGATTTTCACAGCCTTCTGGTTGTCTTGATCAGTATCAATTGCGGAATGTAGGAGCAGTATACACCTATAGATATTTTCTTTTCAACTTGAGCAAAATAAATATGCCCAAAATACATTCTGCTTATTCTTTTAATAAAAGTATATATATATTAGAATTTATTTTTTATTTTATTTTTAGCAATAAAGCATTGACAGCATTATTTTGCACTTAAAATGATTATGTTTAACCATAGAGACCTGGATATCTTGTTTCCCACTGGAAATCTACTTTCCTACTGAACATTAAATAAACCCAATAGACTAATTTTGTCACCAATATTGATTTATGCATACAACAAAAGGCAACCATGCATGGGAGTGCTTACTTGCAATAAATATATATGGTGTTTAGGTCAGTATGGTATGGAGGCTTGACAATTTTATGATCATTCCTATAATTCTGAGCTTTCTGGATAAGGAATCCAATGCCAGTTCTTGACAATTATGTGCCAGTAATCTAGTTAAAGGAACAGCAATACCAAAAAGTGAAACCAATCAGCTCTGTAGACTACGCCAAACAAGTAGATCTTACCTCCAATATACCCACCAAAAGGTAATATCAAATTACAATTACTGTAATAGGCACCGAGGGAAGTTAATGCGGACCTTGATCTGATGGGAAAGTCAAACCTGGCCATTGCCAGATATCGGTCGGGGAACCCATAGGTGGAACCATACGCTGCTGCTGAATCGGTCTAAAGAACCTGAATTGGCAGCTTAAATCTGCCTGATTATGGTCACCTTTACAGATCTTAGCTACCGTGTAACCTGTGATATTTAGTCTTTTCACCATGAATGGCTGTCTCTATGGCTAAATGGCTGCTTATTTTCATAGACTGAAGAAGTGTTTCTCAAACACACTCAAACATGTAGGAAGAGGTTTTTAGATCCATTCTCAGTGACATTTTATACTTATTTATATTATAATGTTCCCATTGTAGAAAGCACTCACAGCAAATGGACAGGGCTGGATTTACATAGTGGGTGCCCCTAGGCCCACTAACGTTCGCAATGGGGATTGGCACACGGGAAATTAAAAAAATGATTAAATCTCCAGTGCCAATGTGGCCCGGGCCTAGATGGCCTTTCCACAAATCCGGGCCTGCAAATGGATTCGTCCTGAGGAAGATTCCTTATTGATCCAAACATGTTGATAAGATTATGGAGGCAAATTCATTAAGTTGCTACATGAATCAATTGCTGTGAGTGCTTTCAGTGGAAATGTAATAACAATGGTGAAACCTTGTATTTATATTATAATATACAAGAGTACTATAATATAATAATAAATATGTCAAATATGTAGTTAGATCTGTATATACATAATATTACCTGTTCAGCAGTGGACTTGTATAAATGCTGTACAACTCCCTGCATGTCAGGGGAAGTTCAGTTACTGGAGACCTCTTGAAGTGAAAGATGGACAAATTATATTTGATGTGAGAAATCACAGTGTTTAAAGTGGACCTGTCACCCAGACACCAAAATCTTTTTAATGAAAGTCCTTTTCAAATTAAACATGAAATCCAATTTCTATTTTTATTAAAGCATTCATAGCTGTTGTAAGCTCATTTAAAAATCTCAGCTGTCAATCAAATATTGTCTGCCCCTCCACTATGCCCTTTCCATTCAGCACTTCCTAGATGTCACTGCTCTCCACATATTCTCCTGTTCTCTTTACCATTTAATTGTGTAGCCAGGGCATGGGGATGGACATTGGATCCCCCATTCTGGTGATTCTGAGATGATCCAAGGCTTGCCTGGTGATTCTGTGCACAACATGGCTGCTGCCTGCTTGCTATAATTTTGAAATCCCAGACTGAAGGAAGCAAGATTCAAATACTTTATATAGTGTAAATAAAGTTCATTTTGCTTGACTAATGTGATAAAATAGGATTTTGAAAATTTTTTTTGGGTGACGGGTCCCCTTTAAATTGTATTTCAACATATATATATATATATATATAGCAAATAATTTACTAGTAGGTGTAATATAAAACAAACAGACCCAACAGCATGACATGCATGCTATTGATTCTGTTTAATTAATAATCAATAATAATAAATTGATTGTTCAAAATAATAGCAGTGCAGAGTTTAATTAGTGAGGTCATGCGTCTGTGAAAAAATAGGTGTCCATTATGGCCCTTATGTCTCTCTGAAGATCTGAGGCTTGTTTCAGACATTGTTCAGCAGAACAGCGTACTTTGATTAAAAAGTTGATTGGAGAGGGGAAAATATATAAAGATGTTCAGAAAATTATAGGCTGCTCAACTAAAATGATCTCAAATGCTTTAAAATGGCAACCAAAACCTGAAAGTTGTGGAAGAAATCGTAACAATACCATTTGAATGGATAGAAGAATAGCCAAAATGGCAAAGACTCGGCCAATGATCAGCTCAAGGAAGTTTAAAGAAGGTCTAACGTTACTTGTGAGCACTGTTACAATTAGAAGACGCCTATGTGAAGGCAAGCTATCGGCAAGAAGCCCCCACAAAGTCCCATCGTAGAAATAAAGAGGTGCTGAAGAGGTTACAATTTTCCAAGGAACACACTGACTGGCCTAAAGAGAACTGGCGCAACATTTTGTGGACTGATGAAAGCAAGATGTAGCCTTATGCTGAAGGGGAAATGGGTGTTTCAATAAGACCACAAACACAACAGTAAAAGAGCAACATCTTGGGTCCAGACCTACAAGATTGACATTATGGAGTGACCAGCCCAATTCCCGGACCTTAATCTAATCGAAAAAATGGGGGGTGAGATAAAAATGCTGTTTCTTAGGCAAAACCAAGAAATGCAGGTGCCAGAAGTTGGTCGACTCCATGCAAAACAGATGTGCAGCAGTTCTACAACTAAACGAAACTAAATACAACTAAAAATATTTTTTCGGTGATTCAAAGGAAAGCAAAATCTTGAAACATTTTTCAGCTTATACAGTGAATTTTTGAATTTGTAAAGAAGAATGCAGACACTACTATTTTTTGGAACAGCCTAAAATTCCCTTTTATTCACTTTCTATAAAGGAATAATTTGATGTATATTTCTTGTTTTGTTTTTAACCACACTCTGCTTGCTTAGCTCTTTTCCCACTTGTTTTCCTAATTTGCATATTAGGGCTCAGTATGAACCAGGTCAGTGAGTAGTAGCAGTAAAACTCAGCCTGATCTCCAATTAGGGTCAGATATGGGATTAAGAATTACTATTTGCTTCTGTAGATATACTGTACCTGAAATCCCAGCTTTAAGGTCAACTAGGGTGATACTTGGCACAAAACATATTTTTAAGGATTTGCTGCAAATTTTTCGTGAATCTGCGTTATTATTTTGCCATGTGTTTTGAAACACCCATTGATATCAATAAATTTGGCACAAGAAAAACAAAAGAAAAAATATGTCCATTCATGCCAAAGCAGTTTGAACTAAATAGCCGCTTTGGGCACCCTCAGGTATTTAACAAACTTTCCTTTTCCTTTAAGGTAGATTTTTCTTTTTTTTTTTTTTTTGCTTAGCTGGGTTTTTTCTCAAGAACATTCTAGGTGGTTTGCAGATTCTGAATAATCCTGATATGGGATGCAAACCCTGCCTGTTTTTTGGAGTTATTCTTTCTAAAATTAATTTTAATGTAGTGTATTTATGACGGGATTTTATCCTTGATCTTTATTGATTCTTGACCATGACCAAAAGACATTTTACTTTGAAACAGATTATTACGTGCTTGCTGTATTTCAATTGACTTTTTTACTAGGTTTTTTGTACAAATGGCATGTGAAGTATCACAATGTAATAATATATGAGAATGAGTTACTGATTTCACTTTATCTCTCTTCAGATGACAAGGGACACTTTAATGCAAAAGCCACATCTGCAGTAAACAAGTCCGATTTACCTGCCAAAAACCATGTTGAGAGCAAATCTTCAAAGCCTGATGGGCGTATAAGCCGTTCTAATGCTGATCAGAAGAAGCCCAAAAATAATGAAGGCCTTACTGCAAGTGAGAGTCTCTTGCTGAAGTCTGATGCTGCAAAGCTGAGGTCAGACTCTCATAGCAGATCTTCATCTCCCAACCATAACACTCTACAAATCTTAAAGACAGATGGTAAAGTGAATTCAGGTCTTAGAGCAGAATCACCAGGACCTGGTTCACGGTCCTCATCACCAAAGCCAAAAACTGTGCCTGCTGGAAAGGCGAATACATCCAATGCGGGCTCTCCTCGCTCTGCATCTCCACAAGAGAAAGCTCTACCTCAAAAGGCATCTGTACCTTCCAAGTCCAAGCTTGAACCTCCTCGGGAAAGATCTAAGTCAGACTCCTATACCCTTGATCCAGATACATTACGTAAAAAGAAAGTCCCGTTAACTGAACCCTTAAGGGGACGGTCCACTTCACCCAAACCAAAAATAATTCCAAAAGATGCCAAACCTGCAGGTGGTAGCGAAAACAGGACACCCTCTCCACATGTGGTTCAAGAAAACCTTCACAGTGAAGTTGTTGAAGTTTGCTCGTCTAGTACTTTAAAAACAAATAGCAATACAGATAGTACTTGTGATGATAAAGCAGAGATAACGATTGTTGATGATGAGTCAAGTAAAGTCCATTTTAGCATAGGAAAGGCACCACTTAAAGAAGAACAAGATACAAGATTGTCTCCTAAAATAAGCCGCAAAAGTACAAGTAGGCATGTTCGGCCTAAAAAAGAAAAATCAAACTTTTTTTTAAAGGGAGAATCCTCAAAGTCTATTGAGCCAGCAAAGGAAGCAATGTCACCATCTGTGGCTGAATGTGCGCGGGCTGTGTTTGCATCTTTCCTTTGGCATGAGGGTATAGTTCATGATGCAATGGCGTGCTCGTCTTTTCTTAAATTTAATCCCGATCTTTCCAAAGAACATGCTCCTATACGATGCAGTCTTAACTGTCAACAACCCACAGAAGAAAAGGAGGTTAAATTAAAAAACAGACACTCTATAGAAATTTCGTCTGCACTAAACATGTTTCATATTTCCCCACATGGGCCAGATATATCAAAAATGGGCAGTATCAACAAAAACAAAGTTTTAACAATGCTGAAAGAGCCACCGCTCCATGAAAAGTACGAGGATGGCAAACATGAAACATCTTCTTTTGACTTATCCAGTCAACAGTCTGTTAAGTCAAAATCCCCACTTCCCTTAACCCTGCAACACCTTGTGGCTTTTTGGGAAGATATTTCATTGGCCACCATAAAAGCTGCATCACAAAACATGATTTTCCCAAGCCCTGGTTCTTGTGCTGTGCTAAAAAAGAAAGACTGTGATAAAGATACCAAAAAGGCAAAAAAGGAGAAAAAGAAAAAAGAAAAGGCAGAGGCCAGGCCTCGTGGTAATTTGTTCGGTGAAATGGCACAGCTTGCTGTAGGTGGGCCTGAAAAAGATACAATTTGTGAGCTGTGTGGAGAGTCTCATCCTTATCCTGTGACATATCACATGAGGCAAGCACATCCAGGTGAGGAGAAAACTTGATTGGAATGGTAGCTTTTACACTGTGCAATAAAGTATTTTCTGTAGCCATATTTATACACACTTTACTGTAGGTTGCGGTGTATTTCTGACATTCTAAATGTAATTTATTTTATGTTATTAAATTTACACTGTACATTGAACACAACGTCATATGTGTGTGTTTGAAATGTGTTTTGAAGCTATGGTGACAATAACCTACAGGAAAAAAATTATATATATATATAATATATATAATAATTTTTGTTTGTTTTTCACCTTGCCTGGTGAAATTGTGTACAGGTTGTGGAAGATATGCAGGAGGAAAAGGATATAACAGCATTGGTCACTTTTGTGGTGGATGGGCAGGAAACTGTGGGGATGGGGGCATTGGAGGAAGCACTTGGTATTTGGTCTGTGAACGATGTCGAGAAAAATATCTTCGAGATAAACAAGTGGCTGTTCGGGAAAAGGTATACTCTCAAATACTTTATTTACTTTGTGTATAAATTCTCTAATATACATGAGTTTAATTATTGTACACATTGCTCAGCTGACATGAATATCCTGTAAATGATATCCTTATAAAAGTTTCTTTGAGATTTTGTCTTTTATACTTAGTGATGTAATTTGTCAAATGACTTTCTGAAACTTATGAGTTCCATGACCTATATTAAAGCACTCGGCCTCTGGTATTCTTCTTTTCTGTAGTCATGGAGCTACTCGATAACTTCTGATATTCTTATACTTTATAATCCCATAGTGCTTTGCAATAAAAGTTTTATGCAAACATACACATTACATACGAATTCTGACCTATAAAAGAGGTAAAGAGATCTTTATTTAATAGAGGAATTTAGTAACTTTATCTAGAAATCCAAATTATGGAAGGGAATCTCCCATATAGTAAATTGTAATTGTCTTTTTCAGTAATGATAACACGGGACTTTGCATTTGGTTGTAACTTAAGCAGTATAAATCATATTTGTGGCAAAAGAAACCTATTGGTTCTATTTAATATTTAAACTTTAGGCTTTTAGATATGATCATCCATATAGAAAAAAAACCCACCCCCCACGCATTTTCAGTTCTCCGGAAACCCTTTATCCATAAAGTTCTGAATTACAGAAAGGCTGTCTCCCATAGACCTCATTTTAACCAGATATAAATTTTTAAAAATTCTTCCCTTTTTCATAATAAAACAATACCTTGTACTTGATCCAAATGAAGATATAATCAATCCTTATTAGAGGAACTAAGAAACAGCGTATTGGGTTTCTTTAATGTTTAAATTATTTTCTAGTAGATTTAAGGTATGAAGATCCAAATTACAGAAAGATCCATTATCTGGAAAACCCCAGGTCTCAAGCATTCTGGATCACAGGTCCCATACCTGTACCTTGTTTTGTACTTTGGTCTACATTTTGGTTATCAATCCTTAATCTTGAACTTTGCCATTGCAGTGTCTTGTGCTCTTGGTCATGCCCTGATCACAAAGTTAAAGGGCACCTGTTGGCAAAAAGCATTGGTTGTGGGTAACAGTAATTTTTTTTCTGTTTTGTTTTTTTTATTTTGCCCCCCCCACCTGCGCTAGGCCACCTGTATGAGCGGCCATGTTAGGCACACGCCTCAACTTGCTCGTTATGCACATTATGGCAGAATCGCATTATATGCATGCGCTATGCACTACATGGCACTTGCAGTAGAAGCTTCCTCCCGTGCTAGTGTCCTAGTCCTGGTGGGGGCAAAAAAAAAAATCTGTTGCCCCCAATTGGAGTGCAGGCTCTGTTAGGCCGCACCTATGGTTGGAGATAATATTTTTGGCCAACAGGTGCCCTTTAATGTAACAATGTCAAAATTTAGTTGAAAATTTCCCAAATAAGGCTGGCGTCTTTTCCTTTTTTCATGGTGATCGGCTGCAAAAAAGCGTAATTTTTTTTTGGTATAACCGGCTTCACCCCCCTACATTTCCTTACATATGGCACATAAACTATACACTGGGCTCATGTGTAGGGCATTTTAACGCTATTTTCCCTGGGCTTTTGTAATGTATTTGCTGCAACATATACGTCCATTCAACTTTAACTTCCCACCATATGCAAATTAGCCTATGCTAGCGTAACTTAGCTCTGCTTGCTGAATTAACCTAGCGCAACTTCGCGTTCAACGCCCTGGATGCAACTTCACATGTTATTGAATTAGCGTTGACTTTCGCCTGGCAAAGTGTTGCGCTGCCTGCGAAGCCTTTGCTGGCAAATTTTCGTTGCTTAGTAAATTTGCCCCATGGAAACTAATATACTTCCATCTTCAAGTACAAATAGGAAGAAATAAGGGGAAATTAGAATGTGTCTACTTATATTTATCATATGCCAGTAAACCTGCTCTTTTCCCAGATTGCTGTGCTCTAATATTGTATGCTGTAAAATATTATTGATTCACATTTTCAGATAGGTGTGTGTGCAGTTTGTTGTTTGGATATATATATAAGTCAGCCAATAACTAGATATTAAAATGTTTTATGTATAAATATTTTTTTTTCATAATAGAGCTTCTGCGTTAAGCAATTTTAGTTATGATATACCTTGGCTTTAATGATACAAATGGTAGAAGAATATATGTATTTGTGTTTACAGGTAAAACAATCTAGAAGGAAACCTATACAGGTGAAGACAGCTCGGGCACTCCCGACTTTGGAAGCTCACCAAGTGATTAAAGCAAATGCACTATTTTTGCTGTCCTTAAGCAGCGCTGCAGAACCAAATATTCTCTGCTACCATCCACCAAAGCCATTCCTATCCCATCTTCCCTCGGTCAAGGAGAACATATCAGAGGACATTCCACCCAAGATACAATGTCTTTACCTGCAGACCTTGGCAAGGTAGTCATAGGAGATGGTTTATATTTTGTTGTATTACCTTTTGTTCTATTTGCTGCTGATCTTCTGTTAAGCCAAATTATTATAACATTGCTCACGGTTGAGTCAATACCAGCAAGTATATAATCGGTACTTGAGAAACCACTTTTTTCATGTAGCAGCTGAAAATGGGAACTTTGCCTAAAAATAATTAGTTATTTAGAGGTTTTTGTAATTTTTAAAAACCTATTGACACTTCTGGGAAAACGTGCCCATCCACAAATAATCATGGAAAAAGTTCTGTTGGCGTGGTTGTTTGAGTGTGAGAATTCTTCTACAGGGAGTATTTTGTATGCCAGCTTTTGTGTGCAACTTAAAGGACCAGCAGCTTTAAGGGGCCTATTTATCATGCTGTGTAAAACCTCACATGTGACCAACCAATCAGCAGATTTCAACAGTCACCTCCAAGTTAGAAAAGAAAAATCTGATTGGTGATGTTATACATAACATGATCAGTAGAACCCTAATTGTAAAATATTTATTTATTTATTTATTTTTAAGTTTTATCAGTTTATGCAGAACCTACAATTAGGGACCGATTTATCAATGGTCCAATTTCGAAGTAATGGGACTTTTTTTGAACTCCCATAACTTTGAATTCGAATAAAAAAAGATCCAACCAAAATGTATTAAAAAAATCGAAGGGTTTTTTTTTTTGCAGGCGATCATTCGATTTTAATTCGGATCAGATTCGAACAAATTCGAATCAAAGTATTTTCAAAAATAACTTTGATTTTTCAAAGTCCACCAATTGACTCCATATATGTTCTAGGAGGTCCCCCGTAGGCTAAAACAATAATTCGGCAGGTATGGCGAATGGTCGAAGTTAGATGGTGAATGGTCGAAGTTTTAAAGAGACCGTAAATGATCATTTTGATGTTCAAATTTTCAAATCTTTTTTCAAATTTAATTTGGACTATTCCCTAGTCGAAGTATACAAAAATAGCTCAAAATTCTAATTTTTTTCTTTGAATTTTCACTTCCACCCTTGATAAATCTACCCCTTAAACTAGGATTTTAGTGGGTAGTTCTGTAGAGAGCCATGGATGGTATGTGGCCCTGTATTCTTATGTGCAAAAACAAAACCCATGGTATTGTACATATTTCCCTGGTTTATCAGATCTTCCAGGTTCTTTATGGCAGCTTTGGCAAAGCTAAGGCTAGTAAATCTTGAACATGTGGCCAGTGTGAATGTGCCATAAATAGGAGTATTTAAGGATCATACCTTGTTGTGAGGGGCAAATTAAGGGCCTTCTAAAAGAATATTAATTCTGTTGTATTGGGAGCAATATGTCAGATCCTGGAAAAGATACCTCCGAAGCAGCTGATAGGGAGCATCAATAGAGCCAATCACCCAGCTGCCAAGAAAGCCTAGTTTTCCGTTTTGAAATTATACCCACAGTTTGAGATAAGTTAGGTGTCTTTCTTAAAAATGGATCATATGTTGGAGAATCACTACACTCCCAATATTATAAAGGCCTAAAAATTGAACTACTGTCCAATGTTTACCTATTGGCCTACATCTTTTTCAAAATGTATACATTTGGAAGAAGAAATGCTGTTTTATGATTTTCAAGTTTTTGTTTGAACAGGCATCATCAGGACAATTTTGTTGGTTATCAAGATGACAACCTTTTTCAAGATGAAATGAGATATCTTCGGTCCACCTCTGTCCCAGCACCGTACATATCTGTAACCCCAGATGCATGTCCCAATGTTTTTGAGGAGCCAGAGAATAATATGAAATCTATGCCTCCCAGGTATTTAGAAATTTTTTGAAAGTACATGAATTTAATTTAATACAGCAGAAGCTGTATGGTATTTACCTGTGTCAGACATTTTCTCATATACTATATAAAATATGTATAATGTATTTTTGGACTTTGCATGTGATTAAATTAAATATTTTTGTTTGTCAAAGACATGCAGAGAATTGCACATCATGACAAGGCTAGAAAAAACTTGTATTAAAAAAAAGAGTGAAAAGGTAGCATTTGTGCAGACACACATATCTAGTAAAGCAAGTCTTTATTTCTCCATACTCATATCCAAGCATTTAGATCCTGGAGTTTCAAGGCTGGCAGAATAGTAATAGCAGAATTGATGGTATCTTACAGTCCCAATTGAAAGACATAGCACTTTGGTATTAGAAGATGGTGATTTATTGAAATGCTTCCATACCTAGCTTCCTGGAATCATTGTAACAATTGTGATAATAAACTCATTAGAAAAAAAAAAAAGCAGTTGTTGACCTTCCCAGTGATGCTGCCCCTAAACATGGAATTGAATAATGTTCATTGGTGTCCAATGGTTGTAGCTTTTTGCAACGGTAAACCCTCTTCATTTTCCTGATAATCACCTGATTTAGTATTTTAGGTCCCTAAAAGAATCTTTTTAGAATTCTTGTGGCTTTTATTTATGTTGAATATTTTGTTTTGTTTGTTTTAATTTTCAGTCTAGAAACAAGTCCCATAACGGATACTGACTCTGCAAAGAGGACAGTGTTTCAAAGGTCTTACTCCGTCGTGGCTTCTGAATATGACAAGCAGCATTCAGTTCTGCAGCCTCGAGTAAAAGCTATTCCCAGGCGCAGAGTGAACAGCGGAGATGCAGGTAATCTAATTTTGCTTTGAATTATTGTATAATATGTGTAAACGATAGGCAGCTAAAAGATTTGAGTCAAAGCCAGTATTGACTGCTGTCTGAGGAACTTTGGCAAGTTAGCAGCTTATTGCCAACAGTTTGGGACCAAAATGGTAGCTTCCCTGAGTGTCAGATTGGGACTTGGCCACATTTAGTTTTGAGAGGCTTCTTCATTTGGCTGAAAGCTGCAGTGGGTCGTGTCATCTCCCACAGAACTGAATGGTCCCCGCGTGATCCTAACATTGGCCTAGGGAGCAAACAATTCTATATCATCCTGACACCCTTGTTTTGTGAGGTTGCCATTGTATAGCCCGCTAAATACAATGTCAATGTTGCTTTTGTTCATGTGCTGCGCCCCAACATCCACAAAATATGAGCAGAATGACCAGTATTTTTATTATTTGATTTAATTTTGATTATGACTTAGATTCTTGAAATAATATGGTTAAGCCCAGGCATTTAATTGCAACCACAACAGCAATTGTAAAAAATGCCATATCCTAAGATGTGATAAATATGATAAATTGCACATCATTCTTAGGTTAGTAACTTTCAAAACAAAACTGCTCTATATCCATTTTGCGTAATAATCTCAAAACATTTCAAAATAATTTTAAGCAAGCATATTTACATTTGTGTATCAATGACTTTCAAGAGGTATAACAACTGCATGGATATATTGGTTACAACTAAACATGAATTGTTTTACAGAAGTCGGATCCTCGCTGCTAAGACGTCCATCCCCCGAGTTATCACGGCTGATATCTGCTCACAGTTCTCTATCAAAAGGAGAGAGGAATTTCCAGTGGCCTGTCCTGGCATTTGTCATCCAACACCATGATCTAGAAGGTTTAGAAATTGCAATGAAACAGGCTCTAAGAAAATCTGCATGCCGTGTATTTGCCATGGAGGTAGGTCATCTTTGGTTGTGGATAAAAAATGTCATCTTCAAGAAGTCTCCTACTTTATTTTACTAATACAATGTCCATATTGTCCTGTGAAAGTGAGAAGTTTTCTACCATTTGCATACATTTTAAAGTAGGACGGTGTCATGCGTGCCTGCACTTGAATGCATTGAACTAATAACTAGTTTTGCTTTTTGTAGGCTTTCAATTGGCTCCTTTGTAATGTCATTCAGACAACATCTCTCCATGATATCTTATGGCATTTTGTGGCCTCCCTCACTCCTGCTCCATTAGAACCAGAAGAAGATGAGGATGAAGAAAACAAAGCCAACAAGGAAAATGCTGAACAGGTACAGTCTGCTATCTAAAAGGGGGTCGCTAAACAAAAACTATTCTTTGTTTAATGAAAGAAATTCTAATTCAGAACAGCTTTCCAAAATACATTAGTTACCCACTGTCGATAGTTCTACATTTATTTGTAAATGCTGTTCAAAACAGTACTGGTTTTCCCTTATCTGTGTCTGGTTTTGACTATCAAAACAATATAGCAAAAGTAAGTTCTCAGGGTCTTTTAGGGCAGAGACGCACTCAGATTCGGGGAGGTTGGTTGCCCAGTGGCAAATCTCCTCTTTGGGGCGAATAATCTCTCCGAGCTGTCTCCTGCCGGCTAGAATGTAAATCTCTGATGGGATGGCAATTGGTGCGCTTCGTTTTCTGCAGTTTCCGTGTGAGGCGACTTCGGAAAAGAAGAGCTCCGAGTGCCATCCTGCTGGCGACTAATGTACCCGAATCTCCACATGTGTTTCCTCGTGAGGCAACTTCGGACGACTTCGGAAAACGAAGTGCCGCGTGTGCTTTATAAAAAAAATCACAAATTTTTCAGATTTCGGGTATTCGGAGCTTAGTAAATAACCCCCCCCTAATGTAAACTGGAAAGTTGCCTTCATTTCATTTGTCTTGCATTATACAAAAATGGAAGTTTAAAGGGGTTGTTCACTTTCCAAATACTCTTTTTTTCAGTTCAGGTGTTTTAAGATAACTTTTTCAATTGCTTTCTTTCTTTTATCTTTGAAGTTTACATGTTATTGGTTTTCCTCTTGTGTTTTAGTTTGGCAGCTCAGTAAGCACGGATAGACTTTTGTAAAATCGTATACATTTTTTTTTCTCAAGGAAAAAGACACAAGAGTATGTGAACATCCTTTGTCTGACATAGTTATTGCTGGGGAAGCAGCACATCCCTTGCCAGACACGTTTCATCGTCTTCTTCAGACCATTTCAGATCTGATGATGTCTCTTCCTGGGGGTAGTTCATTGCAACAGATGGCATTGAGGTAAAAACAATTTAGCTTCATTACTTTGATTTTAATTAGTTTCATTATTGATTAATGAAATAATGATGTTCCGAGTGATAAATGTGGGTTTACACAGGCCATATTTCCATGGGTGCATTAGGAATCATTTACTTATCTTCTTACTTGCACTGTGGGTCAGGAGGGGTAAAAAAGCTAGACACACCGATCTGCAGGTTGTCTACCCTATTAAGCCTGCCCAGGTCTCTAGAGTTGGGTATAATTAAAAACAGACACAAGCTGAGGATGGATCCCAAAAGGGAAGACTGCACTACAAATTGTTCAGTTGGTAGAACTTCTAAAGGTCTAATATTGTTCATGCTATGATTTAGCAAAAGGTTGCATTCAAAAGATAAAATATTTCATGCCATGCTTTGTGCTAATTTTTTATTTTATTCTTCAGGTGTTGGAGTCTGAAATTCAAGCAATCAGACCACCAGTTTCTACATCAGAGTAATGTGTTTCGTCATATTAATAACATTCTCTCCAAGTCCGATGATGGAGACAGTGAGGAGAGTTTCAACATCAGTGTACAGTCAGGATTTGAGGTGAGTATCTGCATCAGGGTACAGTCTAAATTTGACAAAATCAAGTTAGTTTTGAGACAAGACTTCATAATAGAAATAAATTGACTTAACTCATTGGTTATCACTTTATCTTGTTCCTGCTCATGATAACTTTTGTCATATATAAGTTGCATGTACCAATAAATGCATAATTAGGTAAGTGGTACAGGCCATTAAATTTTAAAATTAAAAAAAAGCAATATATACAATAGTCATTGTCAAGTGATCTTCTTTACTTCATTTATTCTTTTTTAGTATTGTTAAAGTAGTTTTTTCTTATAGGGATCGTGCTTGGTAACTGGCTTAAAAGATATGACAAGCATTGTAGATATAAAGACTTCTAGCAGGCCAGCCATGATTGGAAGTCTGACTGATGGATCGACAGAAACGTTTTGGGAGTCGGGAGATGAAGATAAAAATAAAACAAAAAGCATTACGATAAACTGTGTGAAAGGCATAAATGCTCGCTATGTTTCAGTTCATGTCGACAACTCACGAGACTTAGGGGTAATATTGGCTGTGCTGTATTTACTTTTATACGTGCATGTAAAACGTACATGCAGTTAACAAGCGTCTTATTGGTTTGTCTTATGTTTTATTTTTAAATATCACTGAAAGCTAATGATAATTTCTGAATAGAAATGATTCATGAGTAATTACTGTACAGATTTGCTAATCCTGTTATAGTCTTTATTAAGATTAAAGGTTATTATCTGTGCACGCTGAACATGTTACATTTTTAACTGTATTTCATGGCAATGTTATTTAATATTTATGACTAAACTTTATAGACCTATAGACCAATACTTCTGAAGCCATTTTAAAATTATTTTTGGATTTTTATAGAACAAGGTGACATCAATGACTTTTCTTAGTGGAAAAACAGTGGAAGATATGTGCAGAATCAAACAGGTAAACAGGCTTTTTTCTTAGCAATTTCCTCCTGTCATGGAAACCTAGTTTTTTAAAATTGATTTTGAAAAAATTTATTTATGGGACTATCATGAGACACCAGATTATATTGTGTGTTACTTTTTATCACAAATGAATCATTGTGATTATTGCAGTCATTTCATTTGTTTGACTGTTATTGTGAATTAACGAAGCTGGTGATACCTGTTCCAGTGTATGGTCACATAAAAGAATAAGTGATCACTGCCTCTCCTTCACTATACAAATTTGCAATACTTTCTACTAGGCTGACTTGGATTCCAGACACATTGGATGGGTCACTAGTGAACTTCCGGGAGCAGATAATCACATCATAAAGATTGAGCTGAAAGGGCCAGAGAACACACTCCGAGTGCGGCAGGTGAAAGTGCTTGGCTGGAAAGATGGCGAGGCAATCAAAATTCCTGGGCAGATTTCTGCAAGCGTCGCTCAGCAAAGAAATTGTGAATCAGAAACACTGCGGGTGTTTAGACTTATTACATCTCAGGTTGGTTGCAAAAATTAAGCATTATGGATTGGCATTTATTAGTTTGCCATGGATTTTTACATACCTCTTTGTAGCAGACGTCATATAAGTAGTGAAGAAATTGTTAAATTATTCCCTAACTACAGTAAAATAGTGTTTACAAGGCTTTACAAGTAATAGGAAGGGATGGGTGAATTTTTTCACCTTGTTTCGCCACGGAAATGACACCCATAGACTTGTATGGGCGTCTACGACATTTCGCCGGCAGTGAATTTTTGCCGAAACGGGTCAAATTCGCCCATGCCTAGTAATAGGTTAAACAGAAATCATTTGTTACATTCCACTGTATAAAAGTACCTCAATAATCATACAGACACTATAGTGTATTTAGCAATGCTGTCGGTGAAAAATCTACATAGAAAATGTTATTTATTGGAGGGGATAGTCGTTTTCTTAAAAGTACATACCTTAAAATAATGTGGCCTTGTCTAGGTCTTTGGCAAGTTGATATCTGGAGATGCAGAGCCAACACCTGAACAGGAAGAAAAAGCATTGCTGTCCTCCCCAGAAGGGGAAGAAAAGGTACCATTTTCTATTTTCACGTGCAAGCCATGCTATATCTAGTTTTTACTAATGAAAACATTCTCATACTCACCTCCTTCTTACCTAGGTAGTTGCCTTTGCCTTTCACTAGCTATATCACGTAATATTGAGAATTCGATGTACTGTAATATAGCCTTTTTAATTAAATACCCAGTGCAAACAACCTTCCTAGATTCTTAAGCATTCTTGTGCATTTTAGCTTGTAAGTACTGTTGGTTGTGAGGGAAGCCAGAGGAACATTAAGTGGAGTACTTGGGGCAGTAGTGTAATGAAAGATTGAAGAAGAGCAATAACCAAAGTTATATGCAAAAACACATGAAACGACAAGGGGGGCTACAAAAACTACACTACTAGTCAAGGATTCAGAGACTACTGTAAAATTATGAATAATGAATGTTAAGTTGGAAGAGTTCGTAGACAGCATAAAAGTGTAAGCATAGCCCCCTGGTACTACTTCAGGCTTTTGCCCTTAATAAATCAATGGATTGGTTACTTATTTGTTTAATTTTGCATTACTACACTGGATACAATGACTTAAAAATGCAATAGTGAAGACATCTTTCATTTGTGAAATTATACTAATACTAATATGAAATAATCTCTCTTTGCTCCTAGGCACCATCAGATGCGGACCTGAAGGAGCACATGGTTGGCATTATCTTTAGCAGGAGTAAGCTAACAAATTTGCAGAAGCAGGTAATTTCCCAGTGTTGGTAAAGGTTTTGCTTTGAGGGCCATATAATGATGACATTTTTTGTGACATCCAAATGACTATAACCTGAAACAAGGAATAACCCTGACATCCCTTTAAAAAATATATTCAGGGGCAGATTTATCAAAGTGGGAGATTAGAGCTCAATTCAGTCCTATGGGATTTTTAAAAGCATATTTATCAAATGCTGAACTCTATTGATACACGCTCTTCTAAAAATCCCCCTAGGAATGAATAGTGAGTGAGTTTTTCTGTGGTGAGTTCTAATCCGCCCCTAAGACTTATTTCATTAATATCTATTCAATTTCAAAAACCAATGGATGTTCCAAGGCAAAGGGGGTTTACTTGTAAGGAAATGACTGGCAAAGGCTACATTTAGTCGGTTCATGAATGAGAGCTGTAAAATATAAATATATAATTAGCCATTTTTGACAGCCAGAAAATGTTGTTCCTTTTGGCCACAGTGAATTATGCAAATATATGCAAGTATACCTGTACATGCATTTTTGATAACTCCCAGCATCCCTTGCCCACCAAAGCTTCTAAACTGAAACTTATTTGTAGCACCAATGTTGCTGTTCAATGACGGTAACTAATGTTGGTTTTGCTGTTCATGTTTCCCCATCTCTCTAGGTTTGTGCTCACATTGTACAAGCTATCAGGATGGAAGCCATGCGTGTCCGTGAGGAGTGGGAACATGCAATCTCCAGCAAAGAAAATGCAAACTCTCAGCCCAATGATGAAGATGCCTCCTCTGATGCTTATTGCTTTGAACTGTTATCAATGGTCCTTGCTCTGAGTGGATCAAATGTTGGCAGGCAGTATTTGGCACAGCAGCTTACTCTACTTCAAGACCTGTTCCATCTGCTTCATACTGCCTCTCCAAGAGTACAGAGACAAGTCAGTCTATTGATTTTGTATATTACATTTATGAGAAAACAAACAAGCACTGGTGCTTTCTCCTGACCCCTGTATATGATCCACCATATTATCTGAACTATACATGCCTTTTCAGTTTATTTAAAGGGGAACTATAGTGAAAATGTAATATATAGATTATATATTTGCGTATGCAAATTAGGGGCAGGGAGGGAAATTGTGTGACTTTGTCAGAAAACAAGGAAGCAAAAAATGTATTCCGCTTCCCACCCCTAATTTAAATATGCAAATTAGGATACAGTTTGGTACTCGGTCAAATCTTTCATGAAGGATTTGGGGGGGGGTTCGGCCAAATCCAAAATAGTGGATCCGGTGCATCCGTAATTTCATCATACTGAAATAAACTTTCTAAATACAAACAATTGAAAATTCTGCATGGTTTCTGAAATATCCGGTTTATGTTCACTAATTCTCTCAGCATTTGTTTGTCTTCATGCAGGAGTTGGGTGTCAGATAATTAAATCGAATATATCTTATGGGGGGGCTTCCTTTCCTAGCAGATGTATTAAAACTCCCTTAAATAACTGATTCCAGTACAAACAAAATCTAACAAAATAACTGCCTTTTGCCCAAATCCTGCATGTAGAGAGACATTATGTCTGGGGATTTTGTTAAGAGTGAGTTTCAATAAATAGGCAAAAAGAGCTCCCCCTATAAGATATTTTGGATCTAACTGTCAATGAATATCTGACACCCAACTTCTGCATGAAGATAGAATGAAGAGAAACAGATGCTGAGAGAGGGATAGTGACGATTATATCACAAATGCAGAATTTTTAATTGATTGTATTTAGAAAGGTTCTTATTTCAGTATGCCGAAGCTTATATTAAATTTTCATTTTTGCGATAGTTACCCTTTAAAGAAAATTTTTAATTGCTTGATTCTTGTAACTGATTATTATGTGTACTTTATGGTTTTTGTTGTAGCACCTATTTCTGATGATGTAGTTTCCTTTTCTTGTCATATAAATATACCGGTAGTACTCTTATTTTAGTTAAAGATACTTAACATAACCAAGTGCTTTCAAACCTTTGCCTTTCAATACAAAACTATTTCATTCTTTCCTTTTTGTTCTTGGTAGGTTACCTCACTACTGCGTCGTGTTTTACCTGAAGTGACTCCGTCTCGTTTGGCGAGTATTATTGGGGTAAAGTCTCTTCCGCCAGCTGACATTAGTGACATTATCCACTCAACAGAGAAAGGGGATTGGAATAAGATGGGAATATTGGACATGTTTCTGGGATGTATTGCCAAAGCCCTGACTGTCCAACTAAAGGCCAAAGGAACTCCAATCAAAGGAGCTGCAGGAACCAGCGCAGGAAAGGGTGTTACTACTGTCACTTTGCCAATGATCTTCAACTCCAGGTATTTGCAGTGTTGTGATATTGGCATGCTGGCCCTAGGCTCTACATTTGCACCCTGCCTATCGATTCATTATTCATTTTAAGAGTATACCTTGTGAAGGAGGAATGTGTTCTTTATTTTTTCACATTCAGCTATTCAGATTCAACTATTGTTGCAGTGTGCAAATGTATATGTATGTATAGAACGCTAGCTGAATACCAAAAATTACATTGTACAACATAAAGTGCAATCATTCAGTTCAGTTCAGTTTCAAAGATTAAAGTACTTAACCTTTGGCTTATGTTTTATTACACTATAGAATATATTTTTAGTAATTTTTCAATCAGTTTTATTTTTTAATTCCCTAAAAAATCCTTTAATTCTTTGCTGTCCTCTTCTCCCATTTTCCAGCTTACACATATGTTATCATTGACCACAGCAGCCAAAAAAATGTTGCCCTGTTGTGCTGCAATTATATTGTTATTTTTCTTTTTGTCCAGGCCCAGTATGACTTGCATCACATGTATGTTCATCTGCTGGCTTCTGTGCTGTTCTTTCAAGAGTCAGAACTAGCAGTGCTAAGAACAAGGGAGAATGCTGCTTACAATAGCAGTAATATTTACAAATACCTCTAAGCTTTTGAACATTTTTTTTAGAAAGCTGAATGGAATAACAACCAAAAAAAAAATATTTTTGGGTGGAATTTCTGTTTAAGGGGTACAATAACCAGGACCTGATGGGGGTGGGATTGATAGTGCAGAGGCCTATATTTCATTTCTTACTTTGAGTAAACAAATTTCATATACTCTACAGCTACCTCAGACGAGGTGAAAGCCACTGGTGGATGAAAGGCTCAACCCCTACGCAGATTTCTGAGATTATTATAAAATTAATCAAAGACATGGCAGCTGTAAGTTTCCATTTTGGTTTTGTTACATATCCACATATGGCTCGAATTAACTTCATGCACAATCAGTAGTGTAAATATTATAAAACGTATGTTACCGTACCAACCAATAACTAATAACAAAGCATTTTTCAAGCAATGAAGTATGGTTGTTTTATTCAAAAGGAGTTTGTTGAGTTAATATTTGGATATCAGTGTCTCAATTTAACTAGCTAAATAAATTCTGCCAGGTCAACAGTGTTTTTTTCTTTGTAGAATTTGTTTACAAGTCTCAATCCCCCCCTATTCCTAGAATTTGATACAATTATTAATATAAAAATATGACTGTTCTATTTGTTGTATCAGTTTTAAAACTGTTGGTATTTCCTGTGCCATTATTATGAACTGTGTACTACAGGGGCATCTTTCTGAGGCTTGGTCTCGAGTCACAAAGAATGCAATCGCAGAGACAATCATTGCACTGACAAAGATGGAGGAAGAATATCGATCCCCTGTTCGATGTATTGCTACTACTAGGGTGAGCCATTGCTTTCTTGACTGATATATAATTTCTGGCAAACTAGAGCAGATGCGCATCAAATGCTCTTTAAAGCCTTGGAATTCCAGTTATAACTTGGCAATTTTTTTGCATCATAAAGGGGAATGAAAACATACATTAAGGACATTTGTATGCAAAGTATTGAAATTAAACATTCACATATAAAAAATAAAACCGTATAGGTATTTTTTAGATGCCTTGTCACATATAAACCCTATTAATCCAAAAAAAATCAGTTAACCCCTTTATAATACCAGATCAGCTCAAATGCAAGTCACGTTACGCTGAAAATAATGTATTTAGATGTCATGTTTGTACTTGTTTAATCAGTATTGGTACGGATCCTGTTATCCAGAATGCTTGAGACCTGGGCTTTCTGAATAATTTAGATCTCCATACCTTAAAGGGGTTGTTCGTTTTCAAACAACTAGTTGTTTTCAGATAGATCACCAGAAATAACGACTGTTATGCAGTAATTAGATGATGCCTGACTTTGATGCCTGAGCTCAGTAATCATCAAAATGGGTGAAATGAGTGAAAAGAAGTGGAGAGGGTCTTCCTAGCCAACATCCATGTGTCCCCTTAATGACTGTTTCACCATAATAATGGCTTTCTCAAGTTATACAAAGGGAACCTCTCACTTACTACATTTTGGCTACAGGGCTGGAGGAGATGCAGCGCCAAGCCTAGCATGAGGCACATTTTATTTTGCTGATATGTAATTTCTAGGGAATTCATTTTATAAATGTAGTTGTAAATCAGTGGCATTGACCGGCTTGTGCAAACACATGACATAGATAACTGATGACGAGCCTAGAGATGTCATTTGAAATTGTCATTTTGGATTAAAAAGTATATTAACGTTCTTAATTTTGTTTCTTATTATACTAGCTGTGGCTGGCAGTAGCTTCTCTCTGTGTTCTTGATCAAGACCATGTAGATCGCTTATCTTCTGGGCGATGGATGGGAAAAGATGGACAGCAAAAGCAAATGGTATTATGGCTTGTTTGTTTTGTTTTTAGATTGGCTGATGCAATGTTCAGTTATTTTAAATTAACAAGCAAAAAAATTGTTTTTCATTTTCATTCCATTGATTTTTTTTCAGCCCATGTGTGATAATCATGATGATGGTGAAACTGCAGCGATCATTTTGTGCAATGCTTGTGGGAACCTGTGCACAGACTGCGACCGCTTTTTACATCTCCACCGCCGAACAAAATCTCATCAGCGACAGGTAGTATTATTTGTATACTGTAGCTTTAGAACATGTTGCCAGATACACCATCTTTAAGGCTATGGACACACATACATTTAACTGTGGCGTTTTCAATGCTGTTTTTAAAAAAAAGCCAACTGCTGCTTAGCGTTTTAAGTTAAGGCTATGGCACTTCCGCTAGTGTATTTACACAGCGGTCGGCTTTTTTAAAAACCACTGCGTGCACTGCCGCGGTTAAACATATGTGTGTCCATAGCCTAAAAAGTGTTCTGGTGGGGTTAGTAGAACTCACTGCCTCCTAAGGCTCCTTTGATCTTGTTCACCATTAATTGCTCTGTGTTAAACCTTAAACACAAATTCTTCTGCATTGGCATCCAGTCTACTGTACATTTGGCAAGGTGAGCTTCCTGCATTCTTTGGAAGTGTATTTAGAATTATCATGTGTAGTATTGATACTTGTATGGTACAGTCTTGTAAATGTTGCAGAGATATAGGAAATAACTGCGGGTGGGCTTTCTTCCAGGGGGACCCATTACAATACAACTTTTTGATCTTAACTAACTGATATATTTTACTAGGTCTTCAAAGAAGAGGAGGAAGCAATTAAAGTCGATCTGCATGAAGGCTGTGGAAGAACAAAGTTATTTTGGTTGATGGCTCTCGCAGATTCTAAAACAATGAAAGCAATGGTCGAATTTAGAGAGCAGACAGGTAAATAAATGTACATACATTATACAAGTAGGAGGGTTGTACATCACATGTGTGTGGTCTGAATGAATCACTTTGCAAGAAGACCATTTCTTTTGAGCCTTTAGTGGTAATGCATCAGGCCCCATTCTACCAGAGGCAACAGAAACTCGCTCTTTGCTGCACTTGCAGGTCTTTAAATGCAGATAGTTAGTAAGTTGTCTCTGCAATCGATCTGCTCCCACACCAGTGCTAATTCAGGCAGCAGATGCCCCAAAAAAACAGTGCTATTTTTAAATGAACAGTAACGCCTAAAAATTAAAGTGTTTTAAAGTAATAAAAATATAATGTACTTTGCCCTGTTCTGTTACAACTGGTGTATTTGCTTCAGAACATCTGCTGTAGTTTATATAATCAAGGTGCTTTGTAGCCATGCGGGCAGCCATTCAAAGCAGAAAAAAGGAGAAAAAGCACAGGATACACAGCAGATAACAGAGAAGCCCTGTACTATGCAATGGGATTCTTTATCTGTTATCTACTGTATATCCTGTGCTTGAATGATTGCCCCATGGCTACACAACAGCTTGTTTATATAAACTATACCTGTGTTTCTGAAGCAAACACTCCATTTTTACCAGTGCAGGGTAACAGTACAGTATATTGTCATTCCTTTAAAGCATTTTCATTTTTTTGTGTTACTGTTCCTTTGAGCCTCACTTCTGGGATCAACAAATAAGGTGTGGATCTGCCTATGAATTAAGTCTGGATCTGATATTTTTATGAAGCAAACGACAGCAACACTTTATAGGTGCAATGAAAAATGCTTTATTGCAACACTGGAAGAATCGATACATTGTAAATGATATATTTATTACAGGAAACAATCTTGTAATGTACAATAAGAGAATTGATCAAGGGACTGCATATTTTTGCTCTGTGCGTGATATTCCTGCTGACTGCTCCAAACGTTTCTAGATTATAGCGTGCCATGTTGTTTATTTTTGTTATTAAGGTAAACCTGCAAGTAGCAGCTCAGAAACATGTCGCTTCTGTGGCTCCAGAAATGGGACAGAACTGTCTGCTGTGGGAAGTGTTTGTTCAGATGCAGACTGTCAGGTGAGTGTGTCTTCTACAGACATGTCAACATGGATTATTCTTGAAAATTCCCCCTCCTGGCCTTTTGCAGCCCAGGTCCCCGCTGTAAGGAATATGCGTGATTTTTACTTGTTCCCACCACTATAGAAAAGCACCCAAAACCCTCAGGAAATAGGCAGAGTAAGGGGGCACATGGCCTGGATGAAAGTGGGGTGTAAATTTTGATAATTTATGACTATCCCTAAGCAGCCCAGACCACACTGAGCATGTGCTTTTTGCTTGGTTTTGCAAAGATGTTTAACATAGTTACAAGATGGTGACCCCCTGTGGCCAACTTTGAAAGCAGAAATTATTTGTTTAATTAGGCTTCTGGTTCAGTAAGTTCATATTTATGTTTAGTATACAAAATACAGCATTTCTTGCATCATTCTGTTTTAGACTTTAGTTTCCCTTTAAGGGGTGTTTTAAACTATTGCCTTTCCTTAAATATAGCTAGATTGCTGATGCCACATGTTTCTGCTCTAGGAGTACGCCAAGACTGCATGTTGTAAGACCCATTCCTGTGGACATCCTTGCGGTGGAGTAAAGAATGAAGATCACTGTTTGCCTTGTCTGCACGGCTGTGATAAAAATGCAAGCAGTCTGAAACAGGACGCCGATGACATGTGCATGATCTGTTTTACTGAGGCCCTCTCAGCAGCCCCAGCTATCCAGGTTTCATACATTTTAATATCCAATATGTTTAGAACACTGGCTCCGTAATTGAAAATTGTATATATACTAAGGAGGTTATTTATTAAATTCAGATTTTTCTGGTTACATTGTAAAGTGTAACACAATGTTTTCATAGAAAAAAACCTCGAATTTTTCGTGATTTATTTAACTTCAATGGTGTTAAAAGTACTCCCAGCTCAGACCTGCCAAGTTAATGTAGAAGTCAATGGCAGATATCCAGTTGATATCCTAATCTGCAATGGGTTTCGTTTAATAATCCGAAGATTTCTTGGTTTTGAGCAGCAAAGCCAAAAAAGGTAAAGTTTTTGGCAACCAATCCGAAAGATTTGTAAGATTTTTCATGATTGTATAGTTTTTTCCCCAAACAGTAAATTTTCTGAAAATTTTATTGATGAATAAGAGAGAAAATTCAGTGCGGATTTGGTCGAAGTAGTTTTCAGAAAATAGTGAGAACTTTTTGGATTTTGATAAATAACCCCCTTAATGTTTGACAAAGGCAGAACTTAAAGGTAATTTTATGGTGAAAACCCCATTTAAAGTTGTTTTAGTAGGGCATCAGTACACTTTATAACACAATAATGACAGCGTCAAATATACAGTGACATTTATTATATTATTTCATATTATATATATATATATATATATATATATAATCACATATTTGTCAAATAAAAGGATATTGTTTACAAATGGTTTTTAATTTTCCCTCAACACTGACACCCGGTTGAAGGCTTCTGAAATAACTTTTTTATGGGCAAAGCAGGCAGTTAATAATGTGTGACATACTGGATGTACATTCCACTGAATGGCTTCTGAAGGGAAGCAAACTTCAGGCCTGATCCTTTAATGAATGGTATAGGTGCTGATGCAAACGACTGGTTTATATTCATATAGAATACACAAAAGCCATGAATATCCTGTAAATTATATCCTTATAAACGGTGAGTTCTGATGTCATCAGTTATAAACGGTGAGTTCTGATGTTATTTCTGACACATGACTCACTGAAACTTGTGTATTATAATAAATAAAGTACCCCCAGTTGCAGAATATGAGGATATTAGAAGTCACCTTGGAGTTCCATGACCTGTATAAAAACACTCGGCCTTTGGCCTCGTGCTTTTATATGGTCATAAAACTCCTTGGTAACTTATAATATCCTTATATTTTACAAGAGGGGGTACTTTATTCACTATATAAATAGATCCCAGACTAGATCAAATGAATCCGTCTCGTCCAAGAGTTATATAAGTTATAGCTGGTCCTGCTCACTTTGTCTTTCTGACTCTAAGGGCAGAGACACATGGTCAGATTCGGGGAGATTAGTTGCCTGGCGACAAATCTCCTTCTTCAGGGCGACTAATCTCCCCGAACTGCCTTCCCGCCGGCTAAAATGAAAATCGCGGCGGGATGGCACTCGGATTGCTTCGTTTTCCAAGTCGCCCAAAGTTTCCTCGTGAGGCAACTTCGGGCGACTTTGGAAAATGAAATGCTCAGAGTGCCATCCAGCCGGCAATTTTCATTCTAGCCGGCGGGAATGCAGTTACAGAAAAGCCCTTATAGAAATAGCCCTAAAGACATTCACCATACAATATTGTGTTGTGTTGTATTGTATTTTGTGACCATTATAAAACCACAAAATCTTTATAAAGACCTGGAACCCAGTTGGGGTAATTTATCAAAGCTGGGCAAATTTGCCCATGGGCAGTAACCCATGGCAACCAATCAGATTGCTGTATTCATTGTTCTACTTGCAGCTGGCTTTAAAAAGCTAATCACTGATTGGTTGCTATAGTTAACTGCCCATGGGCAAATTTGCCCAGAGTTGATAAATGAGCCCCAGTGACTTCAAATATCCTTAAATTTAGCACCAAGCAGTGAATGAACACACACAAACATAAAATAATTTATATCAGAACTAGCCCCATGATTTATCATCTCATCTGGTTCCTTGCATGTAATATAAACTCATCTGTTTTTGCCTAAAAAATGTGTGTTGATTTTTTTTTTCCTCCTCGCAGCTGGATTGCAGCCATGTGTTCCATATGCAGTGCTGCCGGCGAGTCCTTGAAAATCGATGGCTTGGCCCACGCATAACATTTGGATTTATGTCATGCCCTATTTGCAAGGTAAGTAACATAAGTAAATGATGTGAGCTATATAGCTGGTAACACTTCTTGATGGAATTAATCATTGTTGGAGCGCCTACTTTTAATCAGTATTTATAAAACGGAAAGGTAACCAGCCCAGTTTGAGTGAATTTAATCGAGTAGTTACCCTTATGCATCTGCTTATGTTAAACATTGCTGTTGGATAGAAAGTGAGTATTCTATTAGACTGAATTTAGGTGGGGTGGAGTGGGGAAAGAAGGAATGGTTAACCAAACATTTGGTTTTTTTTCTTTCACTCTTGCAGAACAAAATAAATCACACAGTATTAAAAGATCTTCTTGATCCCATAAAAGAACTTTATGAAGATGTGAGGAGGAAAGCTTTAATGAGACTGGAATATGAAGGACTTCACAAAAGTGATGCTATTACAACACCCGGAGTCCGTTTTTACAATGATCCAGCCAGCTATGCCATGAACAGATATGCTTATTATGTCTGCTACAAGTGCAAAAAGGTACTTTCCATATGTAATGTACAAGCAGGTGTCTGAAAGAAGCACCGAACTCCTGTGTTTTCCATAAAAGGGCCAGTGACAAGTGCACAGTGTGTATAGGTATTGCGCCTGTTATCCAGAATGCTCGGGACCTGGGGTTTTTTACGGATAATGGGTCTTTTAGTAATTTGGATCTGAAGTCTACTAGAAAATCATGTAAATATGAAATAGGGAAGCACCGTATCCAGGATTCGTTTCGGGATTCGGCTAGGATTCGGCCTTTTTCAGCAGGATTCGGCCGAATCCTTCTGCCCGGCCAATCCGAATCCGAATCCTAATTTGCATATGCAAATTATTGGCAGGGAGGGAAATTGCGTGACTTTTTGTCAGAAAACAAGGAAGTAAAAAATTTTTTCCCCTTCCCACCCCTAATTTGCATATGCAAATTAGGGTTCGGTTTTCGGCCGAATCCTTCGTGAAGGTTTCGGGGGTTCGGCCGAATCCAAAAAAGTGGATTTGGTGCATCCCTAATATGAAATAAACCCAATGAGCCGGTTTTGCTTCCAATAAGGATTAATTATATTTTAGATTGTATCAAGTACAAGCTCCTGTTTTATTATTACAAAGAAAAAGGACATTTATTTTTAAAAACTTGTATTATTTGATTATAATGGAGTCTATGGGAGATGGCCTTTCCGAAATTCGCAGCTTTCACAATAACGGGTCTCCGGATAAGGAATCCCATCCTGTAGTTTTAATATCAAACACAATTAGAACAGATAAACTGCTTCCTAATAATATCGTTGTGTTACATTTTACATTCCAAGCCTGCCCTCTGATTTGAGGAATTCTATCATCCATGGTGTTGGAAGAAGAGGATTGTAGAAAAATATATATTTGCATTTGAATGAAATGATTTATTTATTTTTTTTTCTCCAAAGGCATATTTTGGTGGGGAAGCACGATGTGATGCAGAAGCTGGACAAGGAGATGATTATGATCCCAGAGAACTTATTTGTGGCGCTTGCTCAGATGTGTCCCGGGCTCAGGTATCTGCTGTTACACAGATCACTTATCTTTTTATCTGACTTCAATTTATCTTTCTATCTTTCTATCAGGTTACATTTCCTATAAAATATTTCTTTAAATACATTCAAAATAGTAATTATGACATTAGTGACTTAGTAAAGATTTTTCTACATTTTGAATATTTAATTTAATTTTGGTTATAACTAAAGCCTAGCCTAGTGCCCTAGAATGACTTGGTATAATAAAAATAAATCCTGTGAAGTGCTGACAGTCAAAGCAGGGAGGGGAAAGTAAGGAAGGGATTACTTTTGAGTTCTATCTTCTACCAATGTGCTGTACAGAAATAAAACTTGAATTGAACATGTACTTTTAATGCATATGTAAAATTCTTCTTCTGCATTTGGTCCTGTTTTCCTGACAGATGTGCCCAAAACATGGTACAGATTTCCTTGAATACAAATGTCGTTACTGCTGCTCCGTGGCTGTGTTTTTCTGCTTTGGAACAACACATTTTTGTAATGCTTGTCATGATGACTTCCAGAGGATGACCAGCTTACCTAAAGAGGAACTGCCTCATTGTCCTGCAGGTAAATTCTATAAGCTGCCTTTATAGTTTAATCCATTTCCCACCTTACAAAGTAATTGTCTCCAATACATTTCTAGAAAAATGTTTGTTTTCTAAACTCCAGCAGAATAATTCATGCAAATGTGGATAAACTCCGCTAGCATATGCATTTTTGCTGTGTATATTTCATAAAAAGTTATCCCTGCAGTTTTCCATTGCAAACTGAGATAGAGTCCTGCGCCGAACCAATTTATCAAACCCGACCCGAAAACCGGACCTGCAACCCGCATACTTCCCAACCCGCAAGCACCTCACCTGCAACCCGATCCGCTGACCATCAAGAAACAGGAAGTGCTGTCATTGTAAACCGGAAGTGACATCAATAGAAGTAGGCGTAATCAGAAAAAAAGGAGTAAAAACAGGAAGTGCTGTCATTGTAAAAGCAAAGTGACTTCATTAGAAGTAGGCGCGATCAGAAAAACAGGAGTAAAACGCGCTATTGAGAAGACCGCGACCCTACCCGCAAACCCGGAGAACCGCCGACCCAAGTCTATACCTGCTCCCGAAACGTCATCCTGCAACCCTCAGGTTTTTGCGAGTAACCCGCGCGTACCCGTACCCGACCCACTGCAAGATTCTAAACTGTGATACCTGAAATTAAATTATATTATTTTTTATATAGTAATTATTATTTCTGTTAAACTAAAACTGGGGAATTGATCTTTGTGTAACTGTTTATAAATGTTTAGACATGGCAAAAGCACATTTGGTGGACTCTTTCCTTGAGGGAAGTCTTTAAGAACTGTTTAAAAATTAAATTGTAATATGCTGTTTTTGTATTTAAATATTCCTAGTAAAAAGCTGCCCCACTGCGGGATTGCCACCTTACCCATAATTCATTGCTGGCATGGGGCTATGCAAGGCATGGGTGGGGTTTGATATGGCTCTGAACTATGAGGCTGTATCTGTGCTATAAAACCAGCAGTTCTGGATGCATTATTGGCCACAGGGACATAAAGGAGTCATTTGCATGTCTCCACCCATAACGTCTTATGTGAGAGTTATAATCTCATTTGTTTGTGGCATGAGGCATGTAAATACCTTCTGTTTTCAGCAGGCTTTACACTGCCAGGCCCATTTTATCAAAGGTCAAATTTCGAATTCATGTGATTTAATTTGAATATACTAACAATTTGACTGAAAGGTTATTTAAGAAAAAAAATTGAATGTCTAATATTCGATCGATTGGTTCTGACCTGAAAATTCAAATCATATTTGTACGAATAGAGTTTTTCTCCCGAAAAAAAAGGCTATTAACATCTGCAAATGCTCAATGGACCTCTGCCATTGCCTTGTACATGAGCTCGGCTGGTTAGAACGGTTTCCATAGGTGTAAATTCAAATTTATATTCAAATGGGGGATTAAAATTCGCATGTGTGAATTTTGACACTAGAAAATTTTGAAATAGAATGTAGGAAGAAGGGTCTCCATAAGGTCGAACGTTTACTCGCCATATGGGGGAAGTGACCCAGGTGTACCGCCCTGAGCCCTCAGCATTGGGAGTGGACAACTGTAAATGGATTTGGAGCAGGCACTCAAAGGCATTAAATAGTTGAAGTGAAGTAAAAATATTTATTGTGTCCTCTGCCTTACACATTTGGTGTTACAAACACTTAATCATAGGCTTGAAAATAGAGTAGAAAATTTTAAATTCAAATTTGAATTTACTATTCGACCCTTGATAAATCTGCCCGTGAATGTCTGTCCTTTTTTTGGTTCCTTTTAGCCATTTGGTACAGTCCATTGTTATGTAAAGGTCTTCATATTGATGACTAATAACTAGAGGGAAGCTTGGTGGTGTTAACAGTGTAATGTGGGGCTGTTTTTTCACATCAACAGGGACTGGGCATTGTTTTGAACTAGAAGGAAAATTGCATGGTGTCCATTACTGGGGGACACTGCAAGAGCACCAAAATTCATACCATAGTGCCAAAAATGTAATTAGCAAAAGAGGGTGGATTCTCTAAAATGCCCACACCCCCAATGAAAATTTGAAGTGAATGCTTGTGCATGCCGCCTAAAGAAAAACGATGGTAGTCTCCATTGGGAACATATAGCTGCTTTCAATAATCATGCCAATTTCTAACTCAGGTGCTTCATATCTTTCCTTGTATATATTTATGCCCTCCCTCTGGAGGTGAAATGCGCTTATTGCACAAGTGACACGTTAATACTATTGTGTACTTGCTAGAAATATGGCACCTAAAAAGATTAACGTTTTGGCTAAAGAAAACTGATTTACTTACCGTACATTTTCAGGTTCACGTTCATCAATTTTGTGCTTGATGAGCTAAATATAATCAAATGATTAAGCCTCCTATTTACGTTGCTGCCAATGTTTTAGCCTTTCCCAGAATTAACAATAGTATTGGAAACAAAAACTTAGCAAAGCAAAGGGAATGGTTCAGTGGCAGTTGTGAAACTGTCATTTTTTCAAAAAGAAAAATCTGATATAAACTGCCCAACGCTGATTACAAATTAATAGGGATGCACCGAATCCAGGATTCGGTTCGGTATTCGGCCAGGATTCGGCCTTTTTCTGCAGGATTCGGATTCGGCCGAATCCTTCTGCCCGGCCAAACCGAATCCTAATTTGCATATGCATATGCAAATTAGGGGCGGGGAGGGAAATTGCGTGACTTTTTGTCAGAAAACAAGGAAGTAAAAAATGTTTTCCCCTTCCCACCCCTAATTTGCATATGCAAATTGCGGTTCGGTATTCGGCCGAATCCTTCGTGAAGGATTCAGGGGTTCGGCCGAATCCAAAAAAGTGGATTCGGTGCATCCCTACAAATTAATAAAAGAGAAGAAAATTAATAAAAGCGTGAAATACTCGAATGATGCAACTCACAGCCCAGATGTATCTCTCTCGTCTGATACAATAAGAGTTACATTTTGTTTTTCCTTTGAATCCAGCAAAAATCACACTGTCACTACAGAATTATTGCTGAGATGTTCTAGTATCTGCCTTAGGGGTATAGCAGGGAAGGGGGCTTATGCTGTTTACAATTATATAATGAGCGCTGCTCTGTTTAGTTCCTTCTTTAAATATTCTGTGTGTATTTTTAAGTAGCTTATTCCTTTATTTCCTAATGGTTTTGTTTCTCCTACAGGTCCAAAAGGCAAACAGCTGGAAGGAACCGAGTGTCCTCTTCATGTGGTCCATCCGGCCACTGGAGAAGAATTTGCATTGGGCTGTGGAGTGTGTAGAAACGCCCATACGTTTTAAATTCACCCATATTGGTGTTTTAAGATTTGCATTCTTTTGTGAATTAAGAAACAGGCTTGTGCAGTCTGTTGCACCACATTTCCAGGCAGGTTCTGGACAACAGCCTGCAGTCAAGATGGGGACCATTGAAGTGAGTCTGCGAACAAGAATAAAGGGGAAGAAGGCTCCAGTTAACAAAGTCCATGCTGTTCAAAGCAAACTATACATTTTTCTTAAACATCGGTATCTGTGAGGTGCACGCATGTGGTCATAACATATACCGCCATCAGTAAGGCGCCCAATATTTACAAAAGACTGCTCAAATATACAGCACTCATGGGGCAACTCACCGTGCCCATATATTATATATCATCAGAAGATGTGTCAAGCGGAGAAGTGACCTTTTAATATTCCAGTACAAGTGCACCTGCATCTTATGGAAAGAGAAGAATATTCTAGTTTATCTTCCAGACTGTTAAAACTGTCATTGCTGTGGATCTTTGCAGTGCACTCGGCAGTGAAATGGATTGTATGGTGGAAGGTGTATATGTATCCAGTTGTAAACGTTGTAACAATTGCTGTACATAATACTTCAAGATATCAATGTTTTGTCCAGTAATAAGATTTATTACATTACAACAGCCGTTTCATTTAAACTTCTGGGTTAGGTTTGGGCCTGAAATTGAATGAAGTGCAATACTGAGTGTGCCTCATATCTCGCAGCTGTAAACTTTATGGAATGTGCACGTTAATAAAGCCACTGTACATTTTTTTTTATACAGTGACAGTCTGGTGAATGTTTAGGTTCTTATTTAAGATGAATGGCTTTAAAAGAATAAAGAAATAATGGTATTTGTCAGCTCTTCATGGTTTAGAGTTGTCTTCTTAGAGCTGCTTACCTTCTCTGTTCTTTCATCCCTTTTTTTTAACCAAATAAAAATGGTCTGGGTAAGGTTATATGAGATTTCATTATCTGAGATGTCACACTGAGACTGGCCTCATTTTCTATGAAACACCCTAAGGGGCAAATTCACTAACCTCCGAAAATTCGCCAGCGACGGCTTCGCTCACAGCGCAACACTTCACAGGGTGTAGATTTGCCAGGACAACGCTAATTCACTAAAATCCGAAGTTGAGTCCAGGGCGCCAAGTGCTGCCAAAGTTGCGCTAGCGTCACTTCGCAAAGCGAAGTTGCGATATCGTTGGCTAATTTGCATGCAGCGGGGAGTTAAAGTTGAAACGTATATGTTGCAGCAAATACATTATACTACACAAGTCCGGGAAACCTTAATAAAATAAAATAGTTATTATATTGCCCTACACATGTGCCTACTGTATAGTTTATGTGCCATATGTTAGGAAATGTAGTGGGGAAGCCGGTTACCCCAAAAAAAAAATTACACTATTTTTCAGCCCATCACCCTGAAAAAGTAAAAGACGCCATCGTTTTTTTGGGACTTAGAAAACTTTTCAGGAAGTCCTATCTACTCTATTGCACTTCGCCTGGTCTGAGGTGGCGAGGCATGTCTGGCGCAAGTGGTAACGTTCAGTAAAATCCGCATCTTAGTGAATTTGCGTAATTACGTCCATTCGCCAGATCTCAAATTTCCTGGCAGTGGGGAGCGAAGTACCACTAGAGTCTATCTTCTTCGCTAGCGAAGTTACACAGGGACCATTAGTAAATCGGTGAAGTACCGAAATGACGAATTTTCGCCCATGTTAGTCACTTCGCCCTTTTGTAAATTTGCCCCTATGTATAAGGATATATCTAAAATTCCCTGTCTGTGCATTTATAGACGGGGGGACGTATTCTATTTGTTTTAGAATCATAACTGTCCTTCCACTGCTTCCTCTAGGCTTTGCAATTGGAATTTGTCCTGGTGCATAGGGAGTATCTACAGTTTTCAGGGCAAATACCTTGAGTATTGTGGGTGTATTTGCAAGAAACTAGTCTAGATAGGAGTGTGCAGATCTCCCTGCCACAGCTAGGATGGACTGCACATATTACTTTTAGGAAGCTACTACCTTCCTACCAAAACACAAATGACTGCCTTTGTAGCTACTTGCCTGTATTTTGATAGCATCTCTTATAAAGCAAGAATTCTGAATGTTTCTTTTAAAAGTTTCCAACAATAGTGAATGAAGTCTCTGCAGGGTGTATATATACAGCGCAGGGACCTACTTCCTTAGTTATGAAAACATCTAAAGGTTCCTATTTTCCCAAACCATTCTAAAACTTTTTTGATTAAAATCCATACCTAGGTCCTGACCCCCATTTACTGATAAGGTTGTTACCAAGGCTGTGTTGTATCAGAGGAAAGGCATACATAAAGTATATCAAGTAAATAAGTTTACCAGTCTCTGGAGAGTTTGTACATAAGGTTGCAAAACACATTTCCTGGTCTGTTCTAACACTCTCCTGCTCCAACACCACAAAGAAGATGTCAAGTGTTTTGTGGTTATGGGCCAGATATTTTATTTTGTGACCAACAGAAACCCGTTGATTTGGAGAAGTAGCCAATCACAGCCCTGCAGTCACACAAGCAAAGACAGACTTCAGGTCTCTATCAGGTCAGCCAAACTGCTGATTGGTTCCTGTCCTACATTGCAGTCAGCTAAGTGCCACCGGCTCCCCTGCACAGCCAGGCAATTCAGTAAATGGAAGAGAAGGGAGGGATTATTAGGGGTTTTACAGAAATATTCAACAATATTCAGCCTGAAATACTACTTGTTAAGCACAATTTGTCTATATTTAAAAATGTACAATACACTGGTACAATATGTCTCCTTTAAGTTGGATGGTGTGATTTGTTTGTGAATCTACATCTGACTTTCAGTGTATTTAAATTAAAAACAAATGTTGGTCAGACACCATCATATTTTCTCTCGTTGGAAGAAGACCCAGCATGCAGCATTCCCTCTTCCAACAGGCATGTCGCATTGGAGGCGAATCTTGCATGTAGTTTACACATCAGATTTTTTGTATCAGTCCCATTATATTTTGACCCTTGCGATTACAGCCAACTTGTAGGATTTCAGTTGATCTAACACCATCCTACAAAAGCTTGGGGTGACGTATACCCCAAGTATAACAAATATGCATTGTATGTTTAGCACAAGTCCTATTGTTTTAATCAGGAAGAAAATATAGTTTTTGCAATTTGAGCAAACTGGGAATTTGAAGCTACTCTGTGTGGTCCATGTGAGGTGAATAATTAGATTACCGGTGCCCAGATAATATAATCAACTCCTGCTAACAAAACAAGTCAGAACAAAGTAGGAAGGGAAGCCGCTTAGGGTGGTGGCAGATGGGGAGCTTTCTTCGGGCGACTTCAGAAATCTGAGGCTTTTTGTATGCCATCCTGCCAGTGACTTGTATTCTTGCCAGCGGGAAGGCATTTCGGGGGGGTTTGGTCCCCCCGCAGTAGAGAAGATTTGTCACTGGGCTACTAATCACCCCATCTGCCACCACCCTAAAAGCTTCTTCTGGGCTTTAGTATGAATAGGGGACAGGATTCCACAGTATGGGAATAAGGGGCTTTAACGGGTTTGTGCAGCTTGGTGTATATGTTGTGAAATATCTCCACAGTGCATTTAGTATCTCAAAATTAGAAGGCGGTCAAAAATGCTGGTGTATATTTTGCAGACAGCAAAGACAACATCAGACAAGTGGTTTACAAGTGTCTGCTCTTGTCTTATGTCCACGGGGCAATTGTATCCAGGAGGCACTTGATCTTTGCCTAGGGGCTGGGGAACAATGGGCAAATGAAGGAGTAGCTTTAGTACTGCAGGATGTAAAATCTATGTTTTCTGTAGCAATTTGAAAAATTTATCCACAGAACATAGATTATATGTCCTGTGGCACATAAAATGTTAAATGCATGCAACTTTGCATTCGTAAATAAGCCCTAAGCTATTTTAACATAGTACAGTCTTTCCCCTTCCAGTGTTTTCTGTAACGTGGCAATTGGAGTTTGGCCTGTTTTAAAATACTTCTAACCAAGCCAACTCTGTATCACACTGTCCCATGGCAAGATACTAATTGGAGATATGTTGATATTGTTTTGATTGTCCAGGAATAATCAAGCTGTAGGTATACTTCAGCAAGAATCTATACTAGAAAGTGCTGTACTCTTCCAGAATGAAATGTTACTGTGTTCATCGATTTAGTGGGGTGCAAGTTGTGTGGCTGTGTAACGCTGCAAGGATTAATGTATGCAATTAACTGTATTTATGTTGTATAGTTTTGTGCAAGATCATTACCCAAAGTGCTTGGGAGTTTAAACGTCTATGAAATCAGCCTTTTTGTTGTTTGTAGGTCAGTCAGATAGAGATTTTATTTTCAAAGCTTGTTTATGAACTGCTTTTTGGTTTTACAATTGCCTAAAGTGTTTGTTTTTTCACTATGGATTGTCTGTGTTTTGGGATAATGATGTTTGGGGGGGTGTCTTGCTTGTTAAACAAGAAGAGGTTGAATGGAATTCCATTCCAATTATGAATTTGTATCTTCGTGTAAACTAAAGACATGTCCATCTTTGAAAATTCTTAGGCATGCAGGAAATACCATGGCATAAGGAACCTTCAACTTAATTCACTTTAATTAACTAATTAAATGAATCAACTTTAATCTTTCTTTAACTGAGCCAAACTTGAGTCTTACATTATAGATCATCACAGGGAAGGTTGAGAAGATGGATAAGCAAGTATTTTCACAAGAAAATCATAGCCTGTGATTAAGGGATTTCTTTCCCGAAACAGGTAAGGCCACGTGGATCCATCTACTGTTGGAATAAATTCTCTTTATTCATTTTATCCGGAGTGCCGCCTATCTGTTTTTAGTATTTTCACAAGAAGCTAGCCACACGTTGCCTGTCAGATGTTTATAAAATTAAGTTAACTGCACGGTTAATGAAAACCCACAGAAATCGTAGACCATGTGGTTGCGTACTGGATAGTGACCCCAACACACACAGTGTGCCCCAGAGTTCCCTTCAGCTAATTAACATATTCCACAGTATAAACCACAGATTACCCTCCCCTTTTCTCAATAGGTGGTCTACATACAAATACAAACAAGCAGTTTGGTCAGAAACTGAGTATATGAAAAAAATAGCCAGAGTGCAGTCAGTTTAATTGCTTAGACTAATTATCAGTAGGGATGCACCGAATGCAGAATTTGGTTCGGGATTCGGCCGAATCCTTCTGCCCAGCCGAACCAAATCCTAATTTGCATATGCAAATTAGGGGCGGGGAGGGAATGTACGTGACTTTTTGTCAGAAAACAAGGAAGTAAAAAATGTTTTCCCCTTCCCACCTCTAATTTGCATATGCAAATTAGGGTTTGGTATTCGGCCGAATCCTTCGTGAAGGATTCAGGGGTTGGGCCCAATCCAAAAAAGTGGATTCGGTGCATCCCTAATTATCAGACTCAGCCCTAGGCTTTAAGGAGCTTTATGGCAGCATGTTTCATCTCCACCTGCCATCTCTGTACATATGTATTGCACGATATCATGAATAATGACCACCTTGTTTTTTACTGACTGTATGTATAAATGGAATATTCTGTTAAGCAGTGTGTGCGTTATACACCAGTTTATACAAAAAGCCACACTGCAATAGTCTCCCAAATGGTGAACAGTAAAATTCCTTTAATTAAGCAGTGGGAATTGCTGTGTACACCCTAACACACCCTTCATAAAATCTACTTTCTGCATATCAGTTATATCATACACAGAGGAAACACCCTTATGTTTTCATCCAGATGAATTCAACCACAAATGGTATGTTTGGATATGTTAATGACAAAATATTATCTGTAAAATCTTTCCCAAAAGCACCAGAACACATCACTGTCCTCTCACATCATGCACTAAACATATAAATGTCTGTTTTTACTTTCTGGGTTTTTTCTGTATTAAGTAGATTTAGACATATTGATCCAAATTACAGAAAGTCTCTGATCCAGAAAACACTAGGCCCAAAGCATTCAGGATTATAGATACCACAGCTAGTAGTAGTAACAATATCAGGATACATAAATATATGGTTTATCTGCTACAAAATTTGAAGATACATGCTCAGTCACTTACTAGGATATGTATATGTTATAAAAAAAGAAACCCAAGGCAACATTTAGAATAAAAAAAAATCTAAAAACTATTATTATGTAACAATATCAGGTTATTTACATTCAGGCTACAAAGAGAATACTCCTTCATACAATACTTCACATTATTAGCAAACTTTTTATTACATGAATTTCTTAAATAAACATTGGATCTTTTGAAAGGAAAACTATACCCCCAAAACAATGTACGTGTATGTCTCTATAAAAAGATATTGCATAAAACATCTCATATGTAAAACTCTGCTTCATGTAAATAAACCATTTTCATAATAATATACTTTTTTAGTAGTATGTGCCATTGGGTACTCCTAGATCAAAAATTGCCATTTTAAAAAAATAAGAGCCGCCCCCTTGGGATCCGATGATTCATGGTGCACACAAACATACCAACCAGGTTAGGTCACATGAATGGACAAAGTTTGCTTCCACACTTCTTCCTGATACAGTTAGAACTGAAGTATTTCTGGTCAGGTGATCTCTGAGGCAGCACACAGATCATCACAAAATGGTGGCTCAAGGGAAAAGCTGTAAAAGGACAATATTTACCTTAATATATATTCCAGTTTAGTAAGATTCTTTATTATGCCACTGTAATGTATGGTATCCCAAAACCCAGAAAAAACCCCAAGGTCCTGGTCTTGGCTCACGCTTCTGCCTATAGCAGCTTCCTTTGGCTTCTGGAGGAACCCTCTGCTATTCAGATGTCTCCAGGTCATAAAGTGAGAGGACCAGGGAGAATGTTTTGGGCAGGCAAGGGAACCATAACATATTCAGGAGGAACAGGGAACAGAGAGTGAGGTCGTGGAAAAAGGTAAAAAGGTAAGGTGAAAGTACCAACCAGACAGTGCAGTTAGGGTTGCCACCTGGCTGGTACTTTACTTGCTTGATGCCAATGTTATTAATAGGAAAAAACGGCAAGCATATAGGAAGGCTGGTATTTTTTTCCAGAAAAGGTGGCAACCTAAGTGCAGTACAGAATCAGGAACCAGAAGCGTTGCCAGTATAAACAGGACAGAACAGTACCAGCCAGACAGTGCAGTACAGAATCAGGAACCAGAAGCATAGCCAGAATAAACAGGCCTGAACAGTACCAGTCAGACAGTGCAGTACAGAATCAGGAGCCAGGTATGTAGTCAGGATAAACAAGCCGGGGTCAAAACCAATCGGTAACATGGTACAAAGTCAGGATCCAGAAAAGTGGTCAAACAGGCAAGGTTCGGTTCAGGCAGCGATACAGTAAGGTCAGGATCATATAATCAGACAAGAATCACACCCAGGAACTGTCAGGAAGTAGACCTACGATGGACAATGAGTCAGAGCAGAAGCAGCCTAATGGCTTACACTGATCACCTGTGGCCATATTGGTAATAGGTGAAACAAGCCATGCCAAATTGCAAATACAAGGATATCAAAGGGAGTGAACCAGGACCTTAGCTGTCTGCTCACATACTGTAGGGCAGAGGTAATGCAGACAGCATATAAACACTAGGGGGCAGATTCACTAAGGGTCGAATTTCGAAGTTAAAAATACTTCGAAATTCGACTTTCGAATTGAAATCCTTCGACTTCGAATATCGAAGTCGAAGGATTTAGCGCTAAACGTTCGATCGAACGATTAAATCGTTCGAATCGAACGATTCGAAGGATTTTAATCAAACGATCGAATGAATATCCTTTGATCAAAAAAAGCTTAGCAAGCCTATGGGGACCTTCCCCATAGGCTAACATTGACTTCGGTAGGTTTTATCTGCCGAAGTAGGGGGTCGAAGTTTTTTTTAAAGGGAAAGTACTTCGACTATCGAATGGTCGAATAGTCGAACGATTTTTACTTCGAATCGTTCGATTTCGATCGAATTCGAACGAATTTAACCAATTCGATGGTCGAAGTACCCAAAAAAAAATTCAAATTTGAAGTTTTTTTCATTCGAATCCTTCACTCGAAGTTAGTGAATCTGCCCCTAGGTTACTGGTTTGACTCCAGGCAGAATATTACAGCCACTTAATATACTGTAAACTATATGTTGCTTAAGTATTCATTTGGGGGGTATAGTTTAATTTATGGCCTTGTAGTTATAAATAAAGTTACATTAAAAAGAAATAACTTTTCTCCCTAATCCCATAAGATTTCCAGCGCTTGATAGATGATTTCCAAATTGTATGTCCAAATCATGTACAACGTGGTCAGCCTTTTTGGCTTTTGGTTTATTTTTGCACTGAACTGTTCCTTTAGGGCACTGGCTAATGGAGAGATTTGTCACCTGTGATAAAAATGCACGATTGTGGGTGACAAATCTTCCGAAAATGCCTCTCCATTGGAAATAACTGAAATCCTGGAGGGAAAACCAACACATTGTTTCGTTCTTCCAAATTTGACAGAAGTTGCCTCGGCAGGAAACTTCGGGTGACTTCATAGCACACATTGGACTCTCATTTTTGGTATAGAGACAGTGCTATGTGTGTAACATGAGGCATGTAAATACCTTTACACTGCATGTCTTGCATTGGGAAGGGCTTATGGTTCTTTTAGCCAGTCTCACCCTAACCAGGTTAGTTTCAATGCTTCACTCTTTTCCAAGTACTACGTAGTCATGTTCCAATATATTGCACTGATTAGATCTAACAAGAGAATAACAGGCTGTCTGCGAGTTTGGATACTGTATATGGCTATGAATCATTAGGCTGTATCTGTGTTATAAAACAGCAGTTCTGGATGCTTAGTTGGCCAGAGAGACATAAAGGAGCGATCTGCATGTCTCTGCCCATAATGCCTTATGTAAGAGTTAAAATCTTTTTTGGCATTTAGGCAGTGCTATGTGTGTTGCATGAGACATGTAAATACTTTCTGTTTTCAGAAGGCTTTACACTGCTTATCCTGATTTGTGAAAGGCTTTTTGGCTCCTTTTAGCCCACCTCATCCTAAACAAGTTGGTTTCTCTGCTTAAGTTTTTACTCTAGAAAATAACAACAGCTATTTATAGTGGGATTCTCTGCTTAAAGGGGAACTATCACAAAAATTAAAATGTAATAAAAGCTTCAGTATACTCTAATAAGATGTTTTCTAAATATAATCAATTAAAAATTCTGAACCATTTTTGGTGGGCCTGCCCCACAGCAATGGAATACTGGAGGAGAGTTAATATTCTTCTAAATGGCATTACCGGTGACCAAACTGTCCTTAGCCCAGCAATGGCCCTCTTAGGTTATGAGACAGTGCTAAGAGACGCAGCAACACAGATGAATATTACAAGACTTATGCTTGCCAGCAGAAGTTTATTGGCAAGACATTGGAAACAATCCAGTCTCCCGCAGCTTGCACATATACAAGCTGAAATCAACAGAATGGACCTATATGAACGTACTTTTTTCTCCTAAAACCACCTGAGAAAAGGGAACACCTATTGCTAATTAGCTGTGACATAAGTCTCCGCAGTCTCCAGTATCCAGTATCCTCCCTCAGTCTCCTCTCCTCCCCTCTCTTTTCTTTTCTTCCTCCCCCTCTTTTTTTCTTTTCACTGAAAAACTGCAAAAATTGTTAATAAAAAAAAAAAATTCTGAACCATTTTTGAAATATTCAAGTTACTCTTCACTACCCCCCCCCCCCCGTATCCATTTCTCTTTTTTCTCTCTTCATGCAGGAGCTGGGAGTCTGATTCTGAATGACACTTAAATCAAATATATCTTTTATATTTCATTTTGCCTAGCAGATGTATTAGAGCTCGAAATGCTGTCTCTCTACATGCAGAATTTGTGCCAAAGGCAGTTATTTTGTTAGATTTTGTTTGTACTGGAATCAGTTATTTGAATGAGCTCTAATACATCTAGCTAGGAAAGGAAGCCCCCCCTCCCTAAAATATATTGGATCTAACAGTCAATGAATATCTGACACCCAACTCCTGAATGAAGAGAAACAAATGCTGAGAGAGAGGGAAAGTGCAGATAAACTTGATTATTTCAGAAACAGTACAGAATTTTTAATTAATTGTATTTAGAAAGTTTATTATTTCAGTACGCTGAAACTTATATTAAATTCTAATTTTCATGATAGTTCCCCTTTAACTTTTTACTACAAAGTAACATCAACTGTTTATAGTGGGGCCTATTTACTGAATGATATTAGCAATAAGCTGTAGAATGTCTATTTATTGGGCCCCATAGCAAGATCACTGGGGCCTTTACAAAATTGACATAACATAAGCAAAAACTCCTGTGTCAAGAAATAACAACACAGAGCAGAATGACAGGGACAGGAAGGTGCGTAGGTTTATTACGTTTAGGGCAACTTCCAGTGTTATTGGGACCCTCAGCAAAGTCTGGGAACAATAAATCAAATTAGATATTGCAGCTGTTTGTCAGTCAGTCCCTTGGGGCCCCTTATAGTTCCTGGGCCCTCGGAAGTTGCGTATACACCATACTTCCCAACTGTCCTGTTTTTCAAGGGACAGTCCTGATTTTGACAGCTCAACCCGCAGTCCTGGGTTTGTTACTGAAATGTCCTGACTTTCTCTTTGATCTCCTGCACTGAACAGCCAGAGAAAGATACAAAATTTCTAACTTAATTGGCTTTTGGCAGAGAACCAAGAATAGATACTTTTGTAACAATTTAAGATTCTTAGGGGAAACTGACTTGCAGCCTAAAGGGCAATTCACCTTCAATAGCAAAACTGTAATAACATATAAACCACAGAAATGTGTTGAAACTTTTATAACCTGCCAAATTTTGTAAAATGGACACTATAAATAGGGTGTGTGGCCACAAAAAGGGCGTGGTGAAACCATTTTCACCATTCGCTAAATTTTGTCCCTCTTTCTATTTACAAAATGTTGGGAGGGATGTACATCAGATATTTAACAGCAGATCATCCAAAATCATGAAAGCTTGTCAGAAATCAATGGCATGCTTAATAAATAATTAAGAAATAATTCCAAATCCTATTGTATGATGTAAGTCAAGCAAAATAAACTTCACTTGCACTTTAAAAATTATTTAAATCTTGTTTTTTTTTTTGTCTTGGAATTCCTGATCACAGCAAGTAGGCAGCAGCCATTTTGTTAACACTGTTATTAAGAGATTTGCATCATGCCACAATCTTGTTTATGTGCCAGAAAGGGGCACCTGATGCCCATGCCCATGTCCTGGCTACACAATTAGATGGTGTGGAGGGAGGGAGAATGTACGGCGAGCAGTGACATCTGAATGGAAAGTGAAAGTAATTGCTTCTCCCGCCTCTATGATGGACAGCTGAGATTTTTAAACAAATTTATTACAGGAATGGATGTTTTAATAAAAAAAAAAAATATTGGATTTCATGTTTTAAGGGATCCTGTCATCGCAAAACATGTTTTTTTCAAAACGCATCAGTTAATAGTGCTACTCCAGCAGAATTCTGCACTGAAATCCATTTCTCAAAACAGGCCTGGACTAGGAGTCAAAATCGGCCCTGCCATTCCAAGTATACAGAGTCCCAAACTGCCCCCTGCCAGCCCAAAGAGACCCCTACCAGCCCACTATATGGTAAATTTCTATAAAACATACAGCAGCCCCTCTGGCATTTGCCAAAACCCACAGATTGCCAGTCCGGGCCTGTCTCAAAAGAGCAAACTGATTTTTTTATATTCAATTTTGAAATCTGACATGGGGCTAAACATTTTGTCAATTTTCCAGCTGCCCCCAGTCATGTGACTTGTGCCTGCACTTTAGGAAATAAATGCTTTCTGGCAGGCTGCTGTTTTTCCTTCTCAATGTAACTGAATGTGTCTCAGTGGGACATGGGTTTTTACTATTGAGTGCTGTTCTAATATCTACCAGGCAGCTGTTATCTTGTGTAATAGGGAGCTGTTATCTGGTTACCTTCCAATTGTTCTTTTGTTTGAGTGCTGGGGGGGGGGAAAGGGAGGGGTGATATCACTCCAACTTACAGTACAGCAGTAAAGAGTGATTGAAGTTTATCAGAGCACAAGTCCCATGACTTGGGGCAGCTGGGAAATTGACAATATATCTAGCCACATGTCAGATTTCAAAATTGAATATAAAAAAATGTTTGCTCTTTTGAGAAATGGATTTCAGTGCAGAATTCTGCTGGAGCAGCACTATCAACTGATTCATTTTGACAGTATCCCTTTAATATAGAAAGGATTTTTATTATACAGATTTTTATGTCTGGGTGACAGGTCCCCTTTAAGTGAGGGGACATTGGAGGACAAAGCCCAAAATCTTGTAACTCCAGAAAAAGATGGGGGGCTTGAAATCTGTGTCAGCATCCATCAATTTCAACCTTTTTTTTGTCCCAGCAAAACGTATCTAGCAGCTACTCGTGTTTGTTGTGACTACTTTCAGTGGCGTAGCCTCTATTGTTACTTGTGTATGTGCTGCTGAGGGAGGGTCAGCACGTCCCCAGCAATTGTAATGGCGGCACTGGTCCCTGTAAGACCAAAACAAATAAATAGGCTGCACCATACCAACTGGCACGTCGTAAGCCAGACAGCGATGACACTGAGTGAATTCCCGCCCATCTAACAGCTGGTTACTTCCCTCGGGGCGGGGCGAACCTGCTTCCATCTCGTGACAGAGCGACGCCACAACACAGGAGCGCGCATAGCATCGGCCATTTTATCAGCCACAGCGCGTAGGAATAAGGATAATCTTCTTAAAAGTAATAGCTGACTATACTCTGGATTGACAACAGTGGCCATATCGCTGCGTACCTTTGGCCAGACGTGGCTGTCTAATGAAGGCCTGGGAAGGGCTGCACAGTGATTGGGAGCTGAGCTGGGACACTGCCGCCCCGGGCTGATGTGACACGGACACCGTAAATAAGGACTTATCACTGGGCCACACGGATATCAAGCGCACATTGAGCAGGTAGGTACTCGCACTATGTTACTGCTCTACGGCCTCCCAGTTGTGTTGGCCAACTCCGCGGCAGGGTAAAGTAGTCAACAGCCGACTGTGCAAACCTGTATCTCTCTGTCTCTGAACTTGTTTGTGTGTCTCCTTCCAAGGAAAGTCTTCCTTTTCCAATTCCTACTTTTCATTCTGTGGCTAAAAAAGCTCAGTAACAGATTAATACACTATTTCTTACTGCGTGTTCCTAATCCTAGTGGGAATTGCTGCACAGACGATGTGTCGCGCGCAGGTTTTGCTTTACGACTACAACTTTGGAACCTTCCCTGCATTGTCCTATACTGCTCTAGCTGTCACATGCCAATACCACAATATCATTTGTGAAGCAGACGGCGTAGGGTGATACCATTAATGTATGAATGATTTATGTGTGCCCCCCCCATCAGCCTCCTATTCCTGGCACTGCCCCATCGTGTGTAAATACTGTCATAGGGATCCCCTCCTTGTGCTCCTCTAGCTCATGGGATCTGCTATCCCAAATGATGGGATCTGCTATCCCAAATGATGGGATCTGCTATCCCAAATGATGGGATCTGCTATCCCAAATGATGGGATCTGCTATCCCAAATGATGGGATCTGCTATCCCAAATCAGGGGATCTGCTATCCCAAATCAGGGGATCTGCTATCCCAAATCAGGGGAAATGCTATCCCAAATCAGGGGATCTGCTATCCCAAATCAGGGGGGTCTGTTATCCAAAATACTTGGATCCTCCAGTTTTTATATATACTGGGTTTATTATTACAGGGAAAAGCAGAATTTGTTTTTTGAAATCTGCGGAATATGGCCTGTTTGTAATGTAGAGCTTTCTGGATATTGCATTTCCAGATAAGGGATCCCATATGTTTGGCCACAATTTAGCAGTTTGGCAAAGATTGAACATGTCTGTGTTTAATTTGCTGCCACAGTTGCATATTTAATAATCGATTGTTTCTTTCCTTTTATAAACCCAATTGTAAGTGTGATTTTTAAGGAAATATAGGACCAGCATACACAGGGCCTTGGGGTTTTTTTTGGATACGATTGTTGGATAAGATTATAATTCATTCAAAAGGCCCCAAACATGTGCCAATAAAAGCTGCAGACAGACCTTTTCTCAGTTTATTAGCCCCTGAGTGGGGCCCTCCAACGGGCTTCCCCGATCGATATCTGGCCAAAAGTCGACGAGATCTCAATCGGGCAGGTTAAAAAATCCATTGGATCACGGCCACATCTGTGCGTCTATGTGGTCCCACGATCTGACTGCCCATATTGGATCCATTCTGATCCGACTTCAATGTGGGCGTATCGGGGAGAGATCCGCTTGTTTGGCAATATTGGCAAACAAGCGGATCTCTACGTCTATGGCCACCTTTACTGGAGGCAAAAAAGGACACTTTTATCATTAAAGAGAGAATTTTTTTTGTAAAAATATTAATTATTAGATTAAAATAGAGTCTGTGGGAGATGACCTTCCAATAATTGGGAGCTTTCTGATTAACCGATCCTGTACATGAACTTTGCAAAAGTAACTGTTTTTTTTCTCTCTATAGCACAGTGTCTCATTTAATGCTTGATATAACGATCTATTGATCTCCACCCAATTAATTTTTAAAGTACAGTATAATGATATGTATGCATTTCGTAGTATAGTGGTATCCAAAAGAGTAGAAACCAGTAGATGTGGAACTGGGACCAGTAGTTCTAATATTGTCTACAAACAATTCCAATAGATCAACAGTTGCTTCCGGGATATTTTGGTTTTGTTTTTTTAGCAACAGATGTGATTGTTAAAATGTATTGAATAAAACATATACTGTATAGGATCTTTTATCCAGAATGTCTGAGACCTGTTTTCTGGATAACGTTTTTCTGTAATTTGGATCACCATAACTTAAATCTCCTATAAAAAAAAAATGTAAACATTAAATAAACCTAGTAGGATTGTTATGTGACTGATCTGGATTTATACTAGCTTAGTTTCTATCAAGTAGCTGTACAAGGTTTATTATTACATATGAAGTAATCATTTTACAAAAAAATAAAAATAATTTGCTTAAAATGGACCGTGGGAAATGGCTTTGTGGCATTTGGGTTCTGGGTAATAGATCCCATGCCTGTATTTTCTTGTGATGTATTCCTTACATTTTATCTGGCATTGTTAGAACACAACTGTATAATAGTTATTGATGGGATGATTTAGAAATAATTGAGGACACTTCGGTACAAAGAGAGCATGAACCATTGATTTCTGCTGGGAGCTCTAGTGTGTATGTGATGCTTCTTTATAGGCACTGTACAAATGTCACTGTGTTGTGATCACCAGTAGAGAAAAGATGATGGGTAGCACCGTCCACTCACTGTATGAGACGTAGAAACCAGTTGGTGGTGTGCAGGGTCATTAAAAGTATAGATGAAATAGGAGAGAAAAAGTATGTCCCATTAGTTGCACCTACCCACAAACTAAATCTGAAATTCCCAAACTGATGAAATAAAACATAACTTTTACTTCTTAATAATTCATATAATAGAGAGAAACCGAAAATATTTATTAAAATAATGATCAGGAGAAAAAAGCTGTAATGACACAAGGTCGTCAGCTTATAGACGGCTAATACACCTATATTGCTGGGTTGATCGTAGCAGTTAAATTGGTCACTGCTAAATCAATGGTGCGGCCAGATGGGGGCAGAAACGAGTGTATTGAAGGATAGTAGTGTGCTTCAGTGCTTAAATACTTGTTAAAGCATGTACCGACATCTTTATATAGACTGTAGATGTCTTGGAGTAATCACTTAAATGGGTATTAAACAATAGCGTGTTTTCCAGTCAACAATAAATGATTTGTTAAATGCTCCACTCACTCCAAGTGCCCATAGGCACTCGCGACATCTATGGAGTGCGGACGTTCGGCAGAGACTGTTAACGATTAGCGGTGAGCCGTATGTTGGTCCGGTCTCCTATATTGAGAACACACCGCTAACGCTAGACACATATGGAGACTCGCGATACTAGTGGAGAATGGATGACGCCACAGGAGAGCTCAGCAGCCCAGACTGACTGCTCCCACATCTCCCTAATCTAACCAGTCATACGGCACGCAAGAGCAACAGCGCAGGCACCTGCTTGCTCACTCGCCACCATTCACCTTCATACCTCCAGCATCAATGCAGCAATGATTAAGTTGCTGTATGCTGTACACTACTAACCTTGAACCATCGGCCCATCCGCCCTTCCACCCTTTCCCCAGACCCAGAGTGCCGTTATCCTACCTAAGAATTTTAAAAAACAATAGCTCTATTAGGCGTCATTACAGCTTTTTTCTCCTAACCATTATTTTAATATTATTTTAATAAATATTTTCGTTTCATCTCTATTATATTAATTATTAAGAAGTAAAAGATATGTTTTATTTCATCAGTTTGGGAATTTCAGATTTAGTCTGTGGGTAGGTGCAACTAATGGGACATACTTTTCTCTCCTATTTCATGTAATCACCAGTAGCCCTAGCCTAAATGTGACTACCTATTTCAGGAGCTGGTCAATACACCGTGGTTTATTTGTATTTTTGCTTGTTTTATGCAGTGGTCCTGACAGAGTTTATATTATATATATATTATATTATTATTATTATTATTATTATATTTTATTTTTTAGAAATATATTATTTTGTGTGTATTTACACCTTGTTTCTAAGCCCTTTCCATCCACAGTAATGCTTACAGGGGTGAGAGGGAATATTTGTTTTGGGAAGGTTCATATGGATGGAACATGACAAGATTGCAAGGTGTCTGCCTTTTGATTTGTGAAAGGTGAACCAGGGCATAGCTTTTCAAATAGTGGCTTTAGTCCAGGTACAACAGATGATTATTCTCGGGCTAAAACGTTAAAATGATTAAAACATGCTTGCACAGTAGTGGAGTTTGGGCCAGGGCTGACTTACTTTCTGGGTTGGTGTTCGGTCCTCTCGGACAAACTGCCCCAGTCGAAAGCCACTTTAGCATTCAATTTATATATTCGAACCTTTCTGGTGTCAGAGGTGGGTTGTCTGCCGTGGGTATATATAAAGAATTGTAGTACATGAGGATAGGAGAGAGTGAGTTCGAGTTGGCATGGGTCAACCATTTCTCAACCCACCCATCACTATCACACAGGGAATTGACAAAATAAGGGAGATTCATATTTATCTCAAACCTAAAGGGGTAGTACACCTTTTAGGTAAATTTTAGTAAGCTGTATTACGTGCCATTAGCAACTAGTCATAGTTTTTTTGGGGGTTTTTTGTACTTTTTTTCTCATTTGTATTTCTCAAAGATGTTTAAAATTGTCTCAAAGATGTTAGGGCTCACTGACCTCGGCAGCCAAAAAACGATTGTTTTGTAAAGCTAGAACTTCATTGTTGCTTTTTATCTTTACATTTAATTACTCCTCCTTCTATTCAGGCACTCTCCTGTTGTACTTACGGCCTTTTTTTCAAACCAGTGCCTGCTTGCTAGGTGTAAAGTAGACATTAGCAATCACACAGATCCTAAACAAAACACTAAATAATTCAAATACATGTATAAGACCTTCCGGAGAAGAGATCTTTCCGTAATTTGGGTCTTCATATCTTAAGTTTACTAGAAAAGCATGTAAACGTTAAATAAACCCAGTAAGATGGTTTTGCTTCCAATAAGGATTAATTATATCTTACCGTATATACTCGCGTATAAGCCGAGTTTTTCAGCACCCAAAATGTGCTGAAAAACTCTACCTAGGCTTATACGCGGGTCAGCTAAAAAGGTTGATGCTTACTCAGTGTGTGTAGTGACTCCTCCGTGCTGCCCGTACTTCTCCCCGCTCGTGGCTTCCTCAGCCCCTCCCCTCTAAGCTCTCGTCACACAGTACTCCTCAGCCCTTCCCCTTTTTGCAATGTGTGCGCATTACCGTATTGCGCGCAGGAGCGCACAAGAGTTTAGAAGAGGAGCGCTCGAGACGGGATGAGGTGCGCGCTCACTCTGTGATACGAGCACGCACCTGTACAGGAAGTATCTGACGCTGCCCTGGGACGCTGAAGCCTCGTAATAGGGGGAAAGGAGGAGGACATTCCGTTCGTAGCCTGCGCTTCCCTGTAGCCTGATTTCAGTTGCGGGAGGGGCTGCAGCTCTGGAGTTATACGGTACTTTTGAAATACTTTATGGTGCCTATCAGAAAGAAGAGCTACCATTGTCATTTGAGCACGGAGGGGAAGGGCTGATTGACAAGAGCTGAGAGGGGAGGGGCTGGAGCAGAATTAAGCGAGGAGGGGGGAGAAGTATGTGCAGCAGCATGGAGGAGTTTCTCACCCCTAGGCTTATACACGAGTCAATACATTTTTCCAGTTTTCTTAGGTAAATTAGGTACCCCGGCTTATACACGGATCGGCTTATACACGAGTATATACGGGTAGTTAGGATCAAGTACAAGGTACTGTTTCATTATTACAGAGAAAAAGGAAATAATTTTTAAAAATTTGGATTATTTGGATAAAATGGAGTCTATGGAAGACAGCCTTGCCGCAATTTGGAGCTTTCTAGTTAACTGGTTTCCGGATAACTGGTCCCATAAATGTACTATATAGAAATGCATGAGCATGCAAAATTGCATATTACCTTAGAATATCACTGTCTATATCATTCTAAATTACTCTTTAGCCAAAAACCTTTGCATTTCCCTTTCCTACTGGCATGTTATTACTTTTCTTTTTTAGTTCTTTTTTTTTTTTAGTGCAAGGTAGTTATACATATAGCACATATAGCATATATAGCAGGCCGAGAACAGAGATGAGTACCTTATCCCTACCCTCACAAACAAAGTTGTGAAGTGTCAGAAGCTTAACTGTTTAAAGGGGCACTTCTCACAAACATAACATAAGTTTTTTGAAAAGTAAACATAATTTCAAGCAACTTTGCAATACACCGCAATAAAAAATATGCAGACTTTTCATGATTTTTAATGGTTTGGAACGGCAACATTCAGCATATTATCTTTATTTGTTGCTTGAGTTCTTGGATTCTGTCTTCCCAAATAGATATCCTCATATTTTGTGTATCTATAATCATGCCAAGGAATCGAATTTTTTGAGTTGGGGCTAAGCTGGATTTTGAGAGATTTATGATCCATCTGTGGCTTTGTAAAGTTTTCATGACATACTCCATGTCCTTTTGGATTTTTATTATAGAGCTTGCTTTTATTAGCAAATCCTCTGTTATTAGCAAATCGTCTAAGTAGGCAAAATTTCTACAGTATGCCTTTGAGTCTGATATATGCCAGAATGGGTGCCAAGAGTTTTGTGAAAATTCTTGGAGCTGTTGCAAGTCTGAAAGGCATTGGTAATCGTTTCCCTAGAATGTAGAATCTTAGGAATATTTGGTGTTTTTCCCAAATGGGTACATGGAAATATGCATCTTGAAGATCGATTTTGACTAACTAGTCTTCTTGATTTAAAGTCTGACTGATTGATCGAATGTTTTCCATACGAAAATAAGTTACGTTTAGGTATTGGTTGAAGAATTTTAAGTTTAAGATAACTCTGAATTTGCCAGATGGTTTTCTCCTTAAAAATATTGGGGAGTAGTTTCCTTTCCTCCTTTCTGTTTTTTTTTACTTCTGAAATTACCCTTTGTTGAAGTAGTTGAGATATGATTTCTTTTAGAATTTGTATGCCATTTTGAGTTTTTGGGGTTTTTGACTGAATAAATCTTCTGATGGGGGGTAGTTGATTGAACTGGATATGGAATCCTTGTTGTATGGTTTTGTTTACCCATCTGTCTGTAGTGGTATGAGCCCATACAGACCCGAAATGGAGTAATCTTGCGCCAACTGGAATCTGCTGGACTCGCAAACCTTCAGAATCCTCTGTTTTTCTCTCCCTTGATATCTTTTTTCCCCGACTGAAAGGATTGTTTTTTGTTCTTCCAGGTGTTTTGTCTTACATATCATTTTCCTGGTCTATAGGATTTTGCATCTTTGAAACTAGTTTTATGAGGATTTAAAAGATGTTCTTCTGTCTTGAGGTAAGAAGGCAGATTTACCTGCAGAAGCTTTTGATATTTTGAATATTATCTAGTTTCTTGCCGAATAGTAGTAGATCTATCTCAAAAGGTAATAAGCAAAGATTGTGTTTAGGAGTGTCAGCGAACCAGTGTCTGAGCCATAGAGATCTCCTTGCTGTTACTGTATAGACCATGTTTTTTGCTGCTAACTTTAATATGTCCATAGATGCTTTAGCACAATATTCGTTCACCAGTTTGATTTCTTCAATGGAATTGATGATTTCTTCTCTACTTACTTTATTGTGTAGAGACTATATTTGAAAGCCATATTCTGTTTGCTCTGGTGAGAGAAGTGATGGCCACTGCAGGCTTACATTTAGTCCCAACTGTAAGAAATGATTTCATTTAGTGATACCCCTTCATCAATTGGGAGTGTTGTTCCGTGGGCTACACGTGATGGAAGTGTCTACCTTAGGTGCAGTGTCCCAGTGTTTTGTATCATTCTCTTGAAAAGGATACATTTTTTTTCATCCTTTTGGACAGGAGATATTTTTTGTCTGGAGAATTCCATTCTTGGCTTATGATTGATTTTATGAACATGACAATTTTGGTTGTTCTTTTTCTTTTTGAACATCAAATCTTGATGACCCCCCTGATTCTTGTGTTTCTAAGTTTAGAGTTTTCCTCATGGCCTCAATTAAAGGGTCAATTAGGTTATTTAATGTATTTTCCCCATTGTTGCTTTCCTCATCTTCAATAGATTCTGTTTCAGAATCTTCAGATATTGTTTCATCATTATAGAGTGAGAAGAAGTAGATGCTTCAGGTTGAGATTAATGTTGGTCTTGTGAATGACATTGTCTGTGACTTTGTTTACCATTTCAGTCATAGAGTTGTTAAAAGATTCTTTCATCCAAAACATGAAGGAATTGAAAACCACCCTGGTCGAAGCAGGCTTGACATACTTTATATATCATGTATGGCGGAATTGGAACACATTGTGCACTCTCTTCTAGAGCTCTTTTCCCTCCTTGGTTCGTCATCCCTCCTGTGATGTTCTCTGTGATGAATGCTCCTATAAGAATTTGAAACATAGTTTAGCTTACCTGCAGAATAGTTGTGCTCTTTTTATTATGTAGACGTCCACTCACCCACTAACATCTGATCTTGATCTCCTGGAGCTCATTGTATCAGCTGAAAACACACACAGTAACATTCAATAAGAAGTATAGTGTAGAGAAAAGCAGCACAGTATCAGACTTACTGCAGCTTCCACCTCATAGCGTCATGCACCTTAGTGCTTGGAGAGAGTGTGAGGTTTATGGCGTCTTATTGCGCATTAATGCGTTTTCCAGTGGAAGGCCAGGACCCTATTTATGTGATAGGAGCTTCAGTGGGGAAAAAAAGAGAATAAGAAAAACCCTGCCGAATATTGGGGTGAGTCTTCTCCACAGTGCAGGAAGAAATAAAAGCAAGGAGCGGTGGGGAAGCCACATTTTTAACCCAATCGTGCCCTCTGCCATGTGAAGGAACAGGAAAACGGAATTAATTCACACTTTTTGAAGGCATCAAAAACGTGGTGGCTATATTAGGGGTTTCTGAGTTATGTGATCCTCTTTATCAAATTTTGGTTTGGAAGCTGGAGTTCCCCTTTAAGAAGTGCTAGCATTAATACCATCATGCCGGTTCAGTTGATACTGTGTTCCACATTGATACCATGTGTTGCCAGTAAACCTTTTTCTTGGCAAAATCAAGAAGGGGATATACTGATATGCTGTCCTGTTAAAGGAGAGCTAAAGCCGAAAAATGAATATGGCTAGTAATGAAATATGTTATAAGGCTACTGAACCCTGCTGGTACATACAGTTCAGTATATAACAGTAATGATCCATGCCTTCAAAGCTGTCCACAGGCGCTTACCGTCTTGGATCTTGTTAGGCCATTTTTTGTGTATTGGTGGCACTGCACATGCTTAGTATACTTTGGATAGCTGTTGCAAAGCACAGGTGTCATCCTATATCATCATACAGAATGAGGGTAGTTGGTGATGATGCTACAGGGTTAATTATTAAATTCTGATGCATAATTCACCTCCTGTTGTGACTTGTACAACAATATACACTGTATCATATATTTTAAGTCCATTCCTAAGCTCGGGTAACTGACAGGAGTCCACAGGATGTGCCACTAGGGGCATCCTAGAGGAAAATATTGTCAGTGCCAAAGTATGTGGTGGTCTTAGGGTGAATTTTTTTTTTTTTAATATTGGTGTGTGGCCAGTCATCTCACGTAATTTTGCCTGGTCATGTGCTTTCAGAATGAGACAGTGCTGCACTATGGAACTGCTTTCTGGCAGACTGTTGTTTCTTCTACTCAATGTAACTTAATACGTCGCAGTGGGACCTGGAGTTTACTATTGAGTGTTGTTCTTATATCTACCGGGAAGCTATCTTGTGTTAGGGAGCTGCTATCTGGTTACCTTCCCATTGTTCTGTTGCTAGACTCCTGGGGGGGGGGGGTTGAAATCACTTGCGGTACGTCAGTAAAGAGTGACTGAAGTTTATCAGAGCACAGGTCATATGACTGGGGGCAGCTGGGAAACTGAATCAGATTTCAAAATTTAAATATAAAGAAATCTGTTTGCTATTTTGAGAAACAGATTTCCGTGCAGAACTCTGCTTGAGCAGCACTATTACAGATGTGTTTGAAAAAAACATTTTTTTTCCATGACAGTATCCATTTAAGCCATAGTGTTAATATCACACCTGGTGTTTTCATGGCCAGCAGAGAAAAAAGACAATCCGCTGCTATCTGCCACATATTCCAGCAGTTATGAGGAATAGTGGTGGTGACAGATGAGAGGAATCTGCAAGCTAATGGTACACGTGAGTAGCTATTATATATGATGCCCAGTGGTTTTGCACAATTCCTTGTGTTGGGATGACTACAGTTACATTCTTCCTCTTGAGAAAAACCACATGGACAAACACCACACGTGCCACTGAGGCACCTGTAACTCAACCTGTATTTTGGAAGCAATGTTAAAAAAGAAGAAAGGATTGGGTGTTGCCTATTATAAACATGCTATTCTTTGATTTAAAGGCAAACAAACCCCTCCCCATGGCATCTTGCCAATTTGGCAACTTGGACTTTAGGGTCACTAACTTGAAAGCTCTAAGGGGCAGAACGATTTGCTCCTGTGTCTACACTGCATATAACCACGCTATTTCATATTGCAATGTTTGTATGGCTAGTGTATTGCAAAAGTGTAAAGTGCTGCGTATACACTAATACCATATAAATAAAGCTATACATACAATCTTTATAACCATTGAGATTATGCTGTTCTTATTGGTGTTCTGAGCTCATTATTTTGTAACTGCAGTAAGCAACTGGGAAACAAATGGGAATTTCATGCTAATGGTACTGTTTGTTTGTGTTTGGTTTTCTTGAGAAGTAACATGCTAGCCAGTAAACAGTGCTGCTTGGGATTTATTACAGGGCTCCACGTGGTTCCCCCCCCCCGATGTAACCTGATTTAACCCTGCCTCTGCTCCACAAGTACAGAAATGGTTTAATAAAGCTCACTGTAGCTTCTAGATCTAATATTTGTCTAGGCCTATAAAAAATAATTACAGTGTTGATGCTGGGTGTTGCTCATTTAATCCATTTGCTTCCTGGCTGTTTTGTGTAGGTATAAAGTAATAATAAATGTATTTAATATCTGTAAAGCATTACTATTACATTCAGTAACAATTGCCGATTAATATTTCAGTTATTTAAAGGGGATGTAAACCCAATCGTGCCCTCTGCCATGTATGTAATGTATAAAGACTGGAGTGACTGGATGTCTTAACATAACAGAACACTACCTCCTGCTTTCAGCTCTCTAAATAAAGGCCATAGACACAACAATTCCGATCTTTCCTTGAAAAGATCTTTCCAGGAAACATTGTTCATTATTATACACACGTATAGTGCTGAATCGTTAGGTATGCAGATAGAAACCATAGAATTATACCTGTATCTGACGATTCAGCACTAGCAATGGGTCATATTTGGGTGCCTTCAAAGGTGCCGATAATTTTCCGGCCAGCCTGATTGATGAGCCGGCCATTATGGGTTGGCTGGTCTCCCACCATACATGGCTATGGCCACCTTAACTCAGCGACTTGAAGAGGGGCAGATGGGACATAACTGTTCAGTGAGTTTGCAATTGATCCTCAGCATTCAGCTCAGATACAAAAGCAACAGTTATGGCCCCCCTCAAGTCTCTAGTTACAGAAGTAGTGTTCAAGTTATTGTGTTGGACAAACTTCTTGAATGGTTAAGGGAGAATCATGCTAATCAAAATGGCAATGCCTGCTAACAGACATTTCTCAAGCCAGGGTTTCTTGAATGCCAAACACCATTCGCTAGATTTAAATATGGCTATACATGCACCAACAAAATTGTTTGTGTATGGTGGCTCATGATCCTGACAATATCCATGTACTGTTAGCACTTCATGTAAGCTAATATCAAAGGTACTTATACAGAGTACCACATACTTTTCCTGTGGACATAACGCCTGTTCTAATATTGTATAATGAGTACAATAAAGTTAATCAGGGGAAATGAAAAAAGTGTCTGTTACTACAGTGTAGACCCCTGTAAAAGCCTTTTAACATTATATAGAACTCGTCAGTCAAGTGAGGTGCCACACCATAAAACGTAATTGAAATCTTGATGCTATTTGAGGTCGCTGCCTTTAAAAATGTCAAACCGCATTCCTCTGGGCTGAAGCCAAGCTAGTTGCATCAGCTTGGATAACTTTTGAGAAGTGCAGGCACAAGTGCTCCATTGGCACTTACTTGATACTGGGGAAACATTAAATGGATATACACCTTTAAAACGCCTTTGCTAAAACTTAACATAGAACTTTTTTTTTTTTTTTAAATCATATTTTGCCTACTGTTTTTTTGCCATTATAGCACTAATTGGAATGTTCAGTTCAGTATTCACTGAACTCCTATCCCCCTTCCTTTATAAACAGAGCAATTTGTCCCAAGCTCCCTATCTACTTTTATCTACCTACCTTAAAGGAGACCTAAACCTTAAAGGGATACTGCCATGGGAAAACATGATTTTTTTTCAAAATGCATCAGTTAATAGTGCTGCTGATGGTTTTTTTTATATTTAATTTTGAAATCTGACATGGGGCTAAACATGTCAGTTTCCCAGGGGCCCCCAGTCATGTGACTTGTGCTTTGATAAACTTCAGTCACTCTTTACTGCTATAATGCAAGTTGGAGTGATATTCCCCCACCCTCATCAGCAGAACAATGGGAAGGCAACCAGAAAACCGCTCCCTGGTAGATATATGAACAGCACTCATTAGTAAAAACCCATGTCCCAATCCATGTCCTTCTGTGACTTTGAGTAGGAGAAACCGTAGCCTGTCAGAAAGCAGTTCCATAGTGCAGCGCTGGCTCTTTCTGAAAGCACATGGCCAGGCAAAATGACAGGAGATTACAACTAAAAAAAATTCACTTGTTCGTTAAGGAATTACATTTTAAAATATAGAGTGAATTATTTGAGTGAATTATTTATGTAATTTAAAAATAAAAACTACATTATAAAAATCATGACCAAATCCCTTTAAATAAAGTAGTAGGGGACAGAAATGTTGCACATTATCTTTTGGTTATCTACCAGCCCCAGGCAACTACAGCCTTTAGCCGTAAAGATCGGTGTTTCCTAATATACTCCTAGTAGCTCCCCATCTTCTCTTCTGCTGATTCACTGCACATGCTCTGTCCTACTGTCACTTACTGAGCTTTTAGACAAACTAACAATATACCGAATTTATAGACTGTAAATGTCCCAATATAAGGTTGATTAGTACATAATACAGATTATTGGTACATGACCGTTCACAAACAAGCATAATTAGCATCAGAATTTAATAATTAGTCCTGTAGCATCCGTTTATATGACGGGCAAACCTAATTTTCTGTTTGGTAATTTGTGATGACCCCCTTAGCTCAGCTTCTCAGTGGCTACTCAGAGCCCACTGAGCATGTGTGTGTCACAGACACTCCTAACTATCCAAGAAGGGAGATTTCTCTAGTCGGCCCTCCTGTCAGTGCAGACGTATGGGTTATGTCCAGGTTCACCTCTGGAGGCAGGACAGAAGAATTGGTCTCTTGGCCCCTCCCTCAGGATATATAGGCTGGCTCCACCTCTGTTCCTCAGTTCTTTTGTCCTGCCTTGGAGGTGAAGGATAGAAATCTTTCTGCTATTTTTTTATTTTCATTCTTTTACAGATGGAGGCATGCAATGCTGTCTCCCAACATTTTGCCTGTTCCCTCCTTGCTGGCATGTTGCAGCAAGTGGAATATTGGCCACAGATTCATTGGATGCCTTAGTGCTATGCCTTTTTCCATTCTTGTTGGCAGATTGCAGCAAGAGGAATAGTGACCATGCATTCTTTGAAGGATTCGTGCAGTTTATCGCACTATGCCCTTCCCATCCTGGCTAGCATATGGCAGCAAGTGACTTCTAGAGGTCTGTATGACTCAAAGGAATACCTGTCCCTCCTTGCTGGCAGTTGCAGCAACGCGGACTAGGTTTGGCACAGGGCGCTACTTCCACAATACCTTTTAGGTAGGCAGCACAATCCCTGTTAATGCCTCCCTTCAGATCGCGTGGTTACTCCTTTAAGGGCGAGTTCCTTGGGACTAGCAGCACCAGGCTTAAGCTGCGCACGGAGCGCGCCTTCCGACGGTGACGTCATCTCAGTGCGCCTTAGGTTGGCGCGCCTAACTCGCACATGCGGCTCTCCTTATATGGCGCAGCGCGATGACGTCATCGCCGCCATTTTGTTCCTGCACGAGCGCATTACCACACGGAGCGCAGCGTGCTCCCCACCTTCTGGCTCTGTTCCATCACAGAGGAGCTGCGCATACACAACAGCATTCCAGCATTTCACCAGCTTCCATCTGAGTACATCTGGTAAAGGCATTCTATTTCTATACTATGGAGAGATCAGATTCTTTAAAAGAGCTGAGAGAGGATATACAGGCTGCAAAATCTGTTAAGAAACCAGTTAAAAAGCCTGTAAAAGGGGCCAAGTGCAAGAAATGTAAGCATACACTTCGTAAGTCAGAATCCACATACTGTACTGACTGCAGCCCCATGGAACCCCCCGTCTTGTCTCCTCAACAGCTCACAAGTCACAATTCACCCTTGTTGGATTTACACAGCAATGAAAATTCCTTGCCTCACACACCAACCACAGGCAGCGCAGCACCACCAGTCCCTCCACAACTAGGGGAATTTTTAGAATGGGTAAAGTCTGCACTTCAGCCTCCCACCTTCCAACAGCATACCAAAAGGCAGATAAGGTGCTGGGGGTCCATCAAAAGAAATCACGTGCATTTCCGGTTTTTACATCCATCACAAACTATTGATTCAGAATGGTCACAACCTGACCGCCGTTTTACCTTATCTAAACGTTTTATGACACCTACCCTGTGCCTGAGGAACAGCGTAAAGTATGGGATAAGCCCCCAAGGGTAGATTCGGCCATTTCTAGACTATCCAAACAAACTACACTACCAACTGAAGAGTCTGCCTTTAAAGATCCCATGGATCGTAAATTAGAATCTTCTCTCAAACGAGCTTACTCTCAGACGGCAGCAATTCTTAGACCAGCCACAGCAGCAGCAGGCCTAGCTCGCACAGCTAGACATTGGGCACAAGAAATTGCCCAGAACCCTCCTACTTCAGCCCAAGAGTTAACTGGTGACATGAGTAGACTGAACACAGCCCTTTCCTTTTTAGCCGATGCAGCATTAGAAATTATTCGGCTAGCAGCACGGTCTTCTGCGAATTCAGTGATGGCCAGACGAGCTCTCTTGCTTCGTCACTGGTCAGGGGATACCGCTTCTAAGAATAAGCTCTTAACACTGTGCTATACTGGTGAGTCTTTGTTCGGACCTGACCTTAAGCAAATCATTACTGAAGTCACAGGTGGGAAGAGCACCTTCCTTCCACCAGGAAAAAGAGGGCGCATGGATCAACCCACCAGATCCACCAATAGGCGGCCGTGGTCCACTCCCACCCGCAATTTTCATTCATTTCGCTCACCTACCTTTCGTACCACGGGCTCAGACCAAGGTGCAAGGCGTACTAAGACGCAGTGGCAACAACCGGGTAGACACAGGAAGCCTACCACCACTAAACCCCCCTCTGCTTGACTACCCCCACCTCGACCCAGCATCCAACGTGGGAGGTCGACTGTCAAACTTCCTATCATGCTGGGAAACTCATGTCATGGACAATTGGGTTCTGCAAATTATCCAGAATGGCTACAGAATTCATTTTACCAAGCTGCCTCCAAGAAAATTCGTTCCATCCGGGGTACCGCCACACAAACGACAAGCCTTGCAACAGGCTGTCCTCGACCTACAACAATCACAAGTTATCGTCCCTGTACCACACCTTCAACGGTTCAAGGGATTCTATTCCAATCTCTTCCTGGTCTCCAAAAAGGAGGGGTCCTTCCGGCCAGTACTAAACCTCAAGAGGTTAAATCAATTCATTCACAACCAGAAATTCAAGATGGAGTCGATCAGGTCGGCCATAGCTTTCATGGAACCCAACTGTTTCCTGACATCGATCGACCTCCAGGATGCGTACCTCCATGTTCCCATCCACCCCAGTTCTCAACCCTTTCTCCGTTTTGCAGTCAACGACCAACACTTCCAGTTTGTGGCTCTCCCATTCGGCCTTTGTACAGCTCCCAGGGTGTTTACCAAGGTGCTTGCACCATTGATAGCTCACTTGAGAACAATGGGGATTCATGTGTTACCATATCTGGACAATCTCCTCTTCAAAGCTACGACTCAGGAGCAATCTGTCAGGGACACGAAACTCACCCTGCAAACTCTCTCACAACACGGTTGGTTGATAAACCACCGAAAAAGTTCACTTCTCCCCTCCCAGTGCATAACTTTTCTGGGTCTACAATTCAACTCCCAACACCAGATGGTACAACTTCCCGAGGACAAGATCAACAAGATCAACAATCTGGTCAACACTACCACCAACTTTCTACACCAAACCACAGTGACGGCCGGCAATTGCCTTCAGCTCTTGGGGTTCATGGTATCCGCTCTCGAAGCTGTTCCTTTCGCAAGGTTTCATCTACGTCCTCTACAACGCAATTTTTTACAATGCTGGAACAAGAATCACCTGGATCTTCAGCAAACCATTCCTATTTCTCTTCACACCAGGAGCAGCCTTTGTTGGTGGACCGACAGACTGCACCTACAATCGGGCAAGAGTTGGGCCCCAGTCACCTGGGAAGTGGTGACAACCGATGCCAGCCTGTTCGGCTGGGGAGCTGTTTATCGCGAACACACTCTACAAGGTCGCTGGGCTTCCCAAGAGTCCCAACTACCAATCAATGTATTGGAACTTCGAGCAATTGTGTTGGCCCTTCAAGGCTGGTCCAGCCTCCTCCGTGCGCATCCAGTCCGGATTCAGTCAGACAATGCCACGGCCGTAGCCTACGTCAACCAGCAAGGGGGAACCCGCAGCAAACAGGCTATGATGGAGGCTACCAAGATCCTGACTTGGGCCGAACTCCATGTTCCGGCCATCTCGGCGGTGTTCATTCCGGGAGTCCTCAATTGGGAAGCCGACTTCCTCAGCAGACAGACACTGGACCAGGGGGAGTGGAGTTTACATCCCGAGGTATTCTCACAAATCACCCACAAGTGGGGGGTTCCAGACATCGACATTCTGGCGTCCCGACACAATTTCAAGGTTCCATGTTATTGCTCCAGAACCAGAGATCCTGGAGCAGCGTTCACGGATGCGTTAGTGATTCCCTGGAACTTTCACAAGGTCTATGCCTTTCCACCGCTTCCGATTCTACCCAGAATCATTGCCAAAATCAAGCAGGAAGGGTCGACCACGATCCTAATTGCTCCGGACTGGGCCAACAGGCTAGGGTACTCAGATCTGATCAGCATGTCCATTTCCAGACCATGGAGACTACCCATGCGGTCCGACCTTCTCCTGCAGGGTCCAGCAAGACACCCCAATCTGCCTCTGTTGCGTTTGACGGCCTGGCACTTGAAACCAAATTGTGGTCCCAACGGGGGTTCTCCCCAGCGGCCATAGCTATCCTCCTACAAGCAAGAAAGAAGAACACAGCCAAAGCTTACTATAAAGTTTGGAGGACGTTCATTGACTGGTGCTCCACCCATCAGCAGTCATGGGAAAGTAGCACGTCTCAGATTATTACTGACTTCCTAGCTGCAGGTTTTGCGAAGGGTCTGGCACCTAACACTCTTAAGGCTCACATTTCTGCCCTCTCTATTCTATTCCAAGTGAAATGGGCGGATCATCCGGATATTCAGCAGTTTTTCCAAGGGGCATTGAGGGCCCGGCCCCCATTTAGGGATCCTACACCCCCGTGGGATCTGATGTTGGTTTTATCTGTCTTGCAAAAGGAGCCGTTTGAACCTCTTCACAGCTGTGACCTCAGATGGTTGACTCTCAAGGTTGCCTTTCTCATTGCGATCACCTCAGCTAAACGTGTGTCTGAGATAGCGGCATTGTCACATAAGGAACCTTGGCTGATTCTTCACACCGACAAGGTTGTCCTTCGCACTGTTCCTGGTTTCCTCCCTAAAGTTGTTTCGGCTTTTCATATTAATCAGGACATTGTTCTTCCCTCCTTCTGTCCAAATCCACGTAATGATAAAGAGAGTCAACTTCACAAGTTGGACGTTGTGAGGGCAATTCGGATTTACAAACAGCGGACGGCTGCCTTTCGGCGATCGGATTCTCTTTTGGTTTCCTACTCCCCTACTCACAAAGGCCTCGCTGTGTCCAAACGCACTATTGCTAGATGGCTCGTGGAGACTATCAACCAAGCCTACCTGCTCAGTCACAAGCAGAAACCGTTCAGAGTGCTGGCCCACTCTACCAGAGCACAGAGCACCTCATGGGCTCTCCAGAACTCAGCTACACCAGAACAAATCTGCAAGGTTGCTACATGGGCTTCGCCCAACACTTTTATCAAGTTTTACCAGTTGCACGTTTTTGCTTCTACGTCGGCCGTGTTTGGCCGTAAAGTTTTACACTCTGCAGTTGCTGAGAGGCATGTCTAAATTTCAATTTTAGCTTAAATCAGCTATACCCACCCAAATTTTTGAGGGACAGCTTTGGAACGTCCCATACGTCTGCACTGACAGGAGGGCCGACTAGAGAAAAAGGGATTTATACTTACGATAAATGTTTTTCTAGTAGGCCCGAACTGTCAGTGCAGTAAGTCCCACCCAGGCTGATTTTAGTATGGGTTTGTGGACTCTGTTCTCTTATCTCTCTGTCTCTCTATACGCCTGCTTTTGTCTCTTGACCTTCCTTCATATCTTGCTGTCTCTTCAACCACCTCACTGAGCTTTATAACAGAACTGAGGAACAGAGGTGGAGCCAGCCTATATATCCTGAGGGAGGGGCCAAGAGACCAATTCTTCTGTCCTGCCTCCAGAGGTGAACCTGGACATAACCCATACGTCTGCACTGACAGTTCGGGCCTACTAGAAAAACATTTATCGTAAGTATAAATCCCTTTTACTGTGACATTGTTAAAGGCCTGGATCATTACGGTACTAATCCTTAGATAATATGAACCTTTAGGCAGATTCAATAAGATAAGTATATAAAATATGGTATTTCTAGGCTTATTCATTTTTAAGGCTTTGTTTTCCTTTAAACAAACAAAACTCTCCCTTATCTGAAGCAGCAGCCTTTCAGCAGTTTATTATCACGGGCTTTCCCGTGGATTAATAAATCATTTTATCAGCTCCTTCAAAGTTCTTTTGGGCCAGACGTGAGAGGAAATACTATAAGTGAAACGCTCTTTGTATTCTTCAGTGCCAGAAATAATGCCAGTGTTTACTGTTCCTTTAAAGTGGACCTGTCATCCAGACATAAAAAGCTTTATAATAAAAGTCCTTTTCAAATTAAACATGAAATCCAAATTCTATTTTTTTTTTTTTTTTTTTTTTGTCAAATAATTCATAGCTGTTCATTTAAAAATCTCAGCAGTCAATCAAATATTGCCAGCCCCTCCTCTATGCCTTAGGCTTTCACTTGAAATGCAACTCCTTGATGAACTTTGGATTTTTGTAGGGGGGGTTACATTGATCAATATACTTGATAGTTCTCTGTAATACGTTCTCTGGCCACCCTGAAATGTACTCAATGCCTGCAGATTTTTATATTACACTGCACACCTGTATGTATTCTTTGTTGTTGCAATAATTGTGTAATTGAGTAATTGTTACTGGAAGTTCCTAGAGATTTTTTCCCCAACCCTACTGTCTCATCTCAGCCAGTCAGAACACAAAAGACTTCTACTGCACACACAAATATGGAAGCCTCCTCATAGAGCAACATGGAGTATCGGGCAAATCCTTTTTTTTTTTTTTTCAAAATAGCATGCAAAGACAATGTTATAATAGATGTTATGAAAAGTATAATTTTGGGTTCGTTAAATCTTTAATGACGGCACAGAGGTGCTTCTTTAGTGGCAAGCATCCACCTTTTGCACTTACATTACTTCAGCTAATAAAGTGTGGTTCCTCTAAAATCCTAATATAGTTTATTTTATTTACAGAATGAAAAGAGGAAGGAAAGCCAGTGAGGCTGACATTAGTTTTTCTGATGAAGAGATGGAGGAACTGTCAAAGAAGTTGAAAAATACAGAAAATGGATCTTCTGAGATGTCAACGAGTCATGATTGGGGAAACTTGCTTCCAGATATTATTATACAAATATTTCAGTATTTGCCTCTCTTGGACCGTGCATATGCTTCTCAAGTATGCCGAAACTGGAACAATGTTTTTCATATGCCAGACCTGTGGAGATGCTTTGAATTTGAACTGAATCAGCCGGCCACATCTTATTTGAAGGCAACGCATCCTGACTTGATAAAGCAGATTATCAAGAGGCACTCAAACCACTTGCAATATGTTAGTTTTAAGGTGGGTTTCATATTATGGTTATTTTACTACAGAGGATTTTCCCTGTTCATACTGTCAAAATGTTTGTTTCTGCTTGGGAGTAAAGCTATTTTTTTAAATAAAACCTTACTTATTGCCTGCTTAGATAAAAGTTGGTAAAAATTTTAGCAGTAAAGTAGCCTGTTTATCACTGCCTGTTCAAACCATGTTAGACATTCTTTGGATGGAAAGATCCTCTTCTAAAGGGAATCCACACAGGGAAAGCACATCATACAGGCATGGGGCCCATTATCCAGAATGCCCATATCCATATTAGAGATCTCTCTATTCTTTCGGCTACAAATTGTTTAAACATCAAATAAACCCAATAGTATTGCTTATTCTCCAAAAAGGATTAATTATATTTTAGTTGAGATGATGTACAAGGTACAGTTTTATTTTTGCATTTTACCTGGAAATCTTTTTTTAAAATGTGAATTATTTGATTAAAATGGGGTCTGTGGGAAATGGCCTATCCGTAATTTGCAGCTTTTTGGATAAAGGGTTTTCTGGATAATGGATACCATACCTGTATTCCGTTGGCTACACAATAAAGCTGTAAATGTAAATATACTGGTAAGGAATCGCTTTCCTGGAAACCCAGTATCCAGAAAGTTATCAATTTTGGCAAAATAAGCTTATTGAGTTAATTTTATTTTTATTAGCAGACTTAGGGAGCTTTCTTTGCTTTTGGCCTGTACTGACATAGGCACTGCCCAGGAGAAATCCACTGCAGGACTGAAGGTGGCCATAGACACACAGATCCGATCGTACGAATCGAGGATTCGTACGATTTTCGGATCGTGTGTGGCATGTGCCGACTTCTTTCGTCCGGCGGAGATCGGTCGTTTGGTCGATCGGTCAGGTTTGATTTTGACCCGACCGATCCCGCCGGAGCTCATGGCACATCGTAATCTGATCGTTCGGCCGTACGGCCGAACAATCAGATTACCCCCGATATAGCCATGCCTGTTAATGGCATATCGGGGAAAGATCCGCTCGTTTGGCAACATCGCCAAACGAGCGGATCTTTGCATCTATGGCCACCTTAAATGCCCATGTGTAAGGTCCTTAAGGTATGGCAATCCAAATTAAAGAAAGATCTCTTATCTAGAAATAATATTAATTGTTCCATATAATAGTTCTTATACATTTATTTGAATAACCCATTTACTGTAGTACTCTTTTTAAAAGGAATTGTTCAGTGTAAAAATAAAAACTGGGTAAATAGATAGGCTATGCAAAATATAAAATGTTTCTAATATAGTTAGTTAGCCAAAAATGTAATGTATAAAGGCTGGAGTGACTGGATGTCTAATATAATAGCCAGAACACTACTTCCTGCTTTTCAGCTCTCTTGGTTTACACTGACTGGTTACCTTGCAGTAACCAATCAGAGACTTGAGGGGGGGGGGCACATGGGTCATATCTGTTGCTTTTGAATCTGAGCTGAATGCTGAGAATTCATCGCAAACTCACTGAACAGATGTGTACCATTTACCCCCTTCAAGTCGCTGACTAGCTCAGAGTTAGAGAGCTGAAAAGCAGGAAGTTCTGGCTATTATGTTAGTCACTCCAGCCTTTATGTATTACATTTTTGCCTAACTAACTATATTAGAAACATTTTTTATTTTGCCCAGCCTATCTATTTACAGTTTTTCACACTGAACTGTTCCTTTAATATATTGATGCGGTGAGTTCAGGTCTGTTTCTCCTCTTGTAGTCACACCCGACCTCACTAATTTTAGTGTCTCTAGTGGTGAGCAGTTACCCCAGATCATCCAGTAATGGGCACAGCTGGTCTAGCCTATACAATATAACATTGATCATGGATCAAGATGTTTGTTTATAGGGTCAATCTCTGATTATAATTTCAGCATGTAATCATTAATATTTGTTTTTATAGAGAAGGATAATTGTTTTTCTTAATGTTATGAAATATTTATCATTTTCAAGAGATTGCTGTGTGAACAAGCCTATAATTTGCTATATCTGCTTTGATTATGCTTAATTTAACCATGCCCTTCTTGCAAAATACTGCATTTTTATTACTGTTATTAACAATGCTTCGACTGTTCTCTAGTTGTAATTTTAAGGTGTGGTAATCAAGTGGCTTTTAAGGATTTTCTTTCTCCTTGTTAATGATCTTTCATTTTAAGAGAGGGTGTGTGTATTTTGTTGTAGGAGTGTACTGCTGGTTTTCCTTGTCTGTGTACATATCCACACGATATGTTTATATTTCTTTTTTTTTTTTTTTTTTTTTATTACTCGCTCTTACTTTTTCTTAAAGGAACAGTAACACCAAAAAATGAGTGTTTTAAAGTAATGAATTCATCATGTACTGTTGCCCTGCACTGGTAAAACTGATCTGTTTGCTTCAGAAACACTACTATAGTTCATATAAACAAGCTGCTGTGTAGCAATGGCAGAAATTGAAAAAAAGGCTATATGGCACAGGTTAAATAGCGGATAACACCATTATGTTATACAGAGCTTATCTGCTGTGTAACCTAAGCCCTTTCTCCTTTGAATGGCTGCCCCCATTGCTATACAGCAGCTTATTTATATAAACAATAGTAGTGTTTCTGAAGCAAACTGCCGTTTTACCAGTGCAGGGCAACACTGCATTATATTTGTAATTAACACACTTTAATGTTTTAACGTTCCTGTTCCTTTAATACCAGGTCTTTCTTACCCTAGCTATAAAACATTGATTTGAATGTCGGGTTTTAAGATAGGTTGGAATACCTTTTAATAGAAACAGTATATGATAACACTTGTAATTACAGCACTAAAAAAAATAGCTCCAGGATAAAATTTACTCACGGGCACCGTGGGGGATGAAGATCCTGCAGCTTGGAGAGTGGACAGTAAGAGTTAAAGGTGACTTTTCCTCATACCCTGCCTCCTCCTATCCTCTCCAGTCTCTTTTAGTGTCCTCAAAAGAGAGAACACAGACACTTTGTGGATGGAGCAAATGATCTTACTACGGTGCAAGTCATGCCACACCGGGGCCAGAGAGTTCCTTCTTCAGTGCTCCCTCAGCCATATAGTGTTTTTCAACTACCAAAGAGACAATGTGCCCTCCTGCCATACTGCTCTACAGAGGCTGCAGGCAATGCTCCTTCCCCCTGCGGCTGCTGTTCCCGCCCCACGGAGGCCTGCACCAGCCTGTCTAAAGGGTATATCACCGTTGGGCACAGCAAATATGGCTGTACATGTAGGGACATACCTACCCCCACCCCATCTTATAAATCGACTAGGGAAGTAAGTGCCCCCCTCAGACACTTCCCTCCCTATTTATGCCGGAAACTGCACTGGTTTCCTATGCTCTATCTCTCTCCCTTCTCACCGCTGCAGTCTATACTGTGCTGCTCTCCTCGCATGGCTATCACCGGCACCATCTTCCAGGTCTTGCCGCCATTCTTGCGTCACGTGGTGTTCCTTCTCACACCGTATCAGTCGCCACACCCACCGCCACTGTCTAGCCACGGGTGTCTTATTTTGCATGTGCAGGGCCAAGTTCCCTGTTGCTTCAGCTGAGCCTATGTGTGCAGCATGCAGACACATAAATGCCTCTACCAACACTGCACCCACTCCCTCACTACCACCCTCTATCTCAAGTAGCCGCTACATCACAAGGAGGCCCTGATACTGATCTTGTGTGAGCTATTTCCCTGTCAATCGCTGGCATACAGAACCTAGCTCGAATTCCAGAGACTTTGGATAAAGTCCTACAGCATCTGGCAAATCCAGGACAGATGCCCCACTGCCTCTAAACGGCCACCCGATTCTCCTCAGGGAGCTGAGGTGGGCCTGAATACCTCATCTGATGAAGAGGGACAGGTCTTAACTGACAACAATTCAGACTGGAAATGGAACCAGACCCTAAACACAGGGGAAAGTGGAAGGTTTAATACATGCTTTTCTCAAAATCCTTAATCTTGAGGATACAGTCGCGAAAACCGGGAAGAACATATTCAAGAGACAGCAGAGGACCTCCGGTGTCTTTCCCGCATACGAGCGAGGGTACAAATATCCAAATGTTTTTCCCAGGCATACCCATACCCACAAGAATGCATAGACCTGTGGTAAGCCACCCCCCCCCCCCCCCCCACAGTCGATCCACCAGTTTCCAGACTGTCAATGTCTACCACGATTCAGGTAGCAGATGCAGCATCCTTCAAGGATCCAAAAGATTAGAAGGCTTTTGCAAAACCATCTTCACCATGTCGGGAACGGCTATCACGTGGGTGGCAAAGGCGATGATGCCACTGCCTACATCTGTGATGCGCCGCTAGACACCGCAAAACTGGTCGCCAAGGCATTGGTACAATCAATTTTTATGCCTCAAAACCTGGTCTGCAGACCTTACTTCCAAAAGATCCCTAGTGAGCCTACCCTTTCAGGGAAAATAACTATTTGGGGCGGAACTTGACAAGATAATATCACAGGCCACAGGGGGTAAGAATGCCCTGCTCCCACAAAGCAAGCCCAAGAGACCTCCCTTCAATAGACATCCCTTCTTTCACTCCTTCTGCCAGGGACAGAGGGCAGAGCCACAGACGGAAAAGTCCAATACAGGTTTTCGGCAGAAATATCAGAACAAACCAGGTTCTTTGTGGACCTCTTCCAAGGGATCTAACAAACCCACCCAGGACAAGCCCTCCTCCACTTCTTTACCTGAAGGCGTGTCCACCACTAGATGGATACTCCTAGGCGGAAGCCTAGAAGCCTTTTGGGAAGTGGGCAGAGCTGTATCCTAGGGATATTTAATAGACCTCTTGCACCATCATCCAAACAGATTTTTCATCTCCCGACTCCCCAAGGGGAACCCCAAACAGGAGGCGTTTCTAAAGATCATCTAATAATTCACAAGTTCAGAGGTTATCCAACCAGTTCCACGACCAGACAGATGGAAGGGGTTCTATTCAAATCTGTTCATAGTACCCAAAAAAGATGGTTCCTACAGACCGGTCTTGGACCTCAAGAACCTCAACAAATTTGTCAAAGCTTACCCTTTCAAGATGCAATCCATCTAATCAGTCTTAATGTCCATGGAAAAGCAGGAGCTCATGATCGTAAAAGACGCATACATTCACCCCAATCATCACAGGCAGTTTGTGGTCCTACCATTTGTCCTGTCACCGCCCCTTCACACCAGACCCTTGCAACAACTAATACTATGGCATCAGAGGACGGCTCAACAGAACTTGTACAGACAAGTAACGATTCCAGAACAGGTCAGACTTTCTAACGACTGTTGGCTCCACCCCCACTGGATGAAGACGGGAAACTCTTCCCCAACCACATCTGGGGGCAAATTCACTAAGCACCAAGCGCCTAACGCTAGCGTCAATTCGCTAGCGTTGGTCATTTTCGTTACTTCGCAAATTCACTAACGAACGCTGGCGTACATTCGCTAGTGTTACTTCGCACCCTTACGCCTGGCGAATTTGCGCAAAGGACGTAACTACGCAAACTCACGAACGCGCGCATTGTACTGAACGCTACCTTTTACGCTAGACTTCCTTCGCCACCTCAGACCAGGCGAAGCGCAATAGAGTAGATAGGGATTGCTTCAAAAAAAGTTCAAATTTTTTTTAAGTCCCAAAAAAACCCTGGCGTTTTTTCTGTATTATGGGTGATAGGCTGAAAAAGATTGAAAAAATGTTTGGGGCTCCCCTCCTTCCCCCCCCCCCTACATTTCCTCATGGCAACTTAACTATACAGTGGGCACATGTTTAGGGCAAAATAAAAGATTTATTTGATGTTTTGAAGGTTTCCCAGGCATTTGTAGTGCTGATACATATTTCTCTATTGAAATTTGAATTTGGCGCCGTATTTGAATCGCTTAGCGAATCAACGCTAGCACAACTTCGCAACCTTACGCTACCCCTGAGCGCAACTTCGGATTTTAGTGAATTTGCGGAGCACTAGCGAAACTACGCCTGGCGCAACTACGAATCTTAGTGAATTTGCCCCCTGGATGGTGATAACAGACACCAGTCTACTTGGTTGGGGAGGAGTAATGAAACAGAACACAGTATAAGGTCTTTGGAACCAAACGGAGAAGCTGCTACCAATCAATCTCCTCGAGCTACAAGCAATACGACACTCGCAGGAGCACTTAACAGCCCTGCTGAGAGGCAGCTCGGTGCAGGCACAGTCTGACAATGTGACATCGGTAGCTTGCATAAACCACCAGGGAGGCACCAGAAGCCCAGCTTTTTGCAGAGGCAAAAAGAATTCTCTAACTTTTAGAATTTTAACTTATTTCCCCCCTTGGCTCTTCTACCAAGAGTCATCAAGAAAATAAGGAGGGAAGGAACTCGAACCATCCTAGTGGCTCTCTACTGGACCCGAAGATCGTGGTTCGCAGAACTTAATAGACATGGTAGCAGACTTGTCTCTACAGCTTCCACTGAGAGAAGACCTACTCATACAGAGACTGATTGCCCAATCAAATTCACAATTCTGGGCTTTAGCGGCATGGCTCTTGAGGCCTTAGTACTGGAGGCATCCAGAGCTCCCCAAGATGTGATTCCCACTATGCTACAGGCTCAGGAGCCGGTCTCAGCAAAGATATACCATAGAGTATGGAAGACCTTCATTGGATGGTGTGAATCCAAAGGTACAAACCCACATACTACAGGGGAAAGGACATTCTTTTCTTCAAGATGGTTTTGCTAACGGACTAGCATCCCTGAAGGTACAGGTCTCAGCCCTTTCCATTCTCTTTCAACATAAGCTGGCAATGAGCAGCAATGTAAAGACATTTCTACAGGGAGCCACCAGAATAGTGCCCCCCTACAGCTATCCAGTCCCCCATGGGACCTGAACTTAGTGCTCTCAGTCCTACAGGAGGACCTTTATGAACCACTGGAGTCAGTCCCGCTACCCACAAGGTGGTATTTCTATTGGCAATTGGGTCGGCCTGCAGAATAGCAGAACTGGCGGCATTGTCGTGTCGATCCCCCTTCACCATTATCCACTACAATAAGGTAGAACTACGACCAACACCGGAATTCCTTCCAAAGGTCGTGTCAGAGTTCCACCTCAATCAGGATTTGGTGGTGGACGTGGTACGCGCTATCAAGACCTACTTGAAGGTAACAAAGCAGGTCAAGAAAACAAATTCACTTTTCATTCTCCCAGAGGGTTCCAAGAAAGGAGCGAGGGCTGCCAACTCGACCATAGCCCAATGGATTCGTTCTATGATCACCAGAGACTATGCATTTAAAAGTAGGCAACCTCCTTTCAAAGTCAAAGCCCACTCTACATGGTCAATCTGTGCATCCTGGGCTGTTCATCATCAAGCTTCAGCTGAGCAGGTGTATTGAGCCGTTACCTGGTCCTCCCTACACACTTTCAGGCACTTGTACAGGCTGCATACTCGGGCGTCCGCAGAAGCCAGTTTCAGAAGGAAACTTTTACAGACCGTTCTTAGCTGAACTCCACACAAGGGGTAAAGTTTCTGCCCTCAGGGGTTGCTTTGGGACATCCCCATGGTGCCTGTGTCCCCCAATCTACGCTAGAGGAAGATTTTAGTACTTACCGTTCAATCCTTCTCTCTCATCCTACATTGGGGGACACAGGCCTTTCCTCCCTGTTTAAGTATCGATATGTATAGGTTGGGCCCAAAATGCCCAAACAAGTTATCTTCTCCCCATGGGAGCGTTCTAGATTGTTCACAAAATCTATGTTAAGGGGTGGAGGAGACTCCTTCTCTGTTTTGGGTGTTATGTGTACTACTCCTTCTATGGTAAAGAAACTGGAGAGGATAGGAGGAAGCAGGTGATGAAGCCCAAAGCAGGACGAGGAGTCACCTTTAACTCTTAGTGTCCACTCTCCAAGTTGCAGGATCTTCATCCCCAGGGTGCCTGTGTCCCCCAATGTAGGATGAGAAAAGGATTTAATGGTAAGTACTAAAATCATCCTTTCAGACTTTAAGGCAGAATTGAAATGCAGGTATTGCGTCAATGTGATCGCGCCCTTAGACTGTAAGCTCCGCTGGGGCAGAAACTGATGTGAATGATGTATAATCTCTGTAAGGCACTGCAGAAATGTTTGTCATATATAAATATTGATAATAATGGGAAAGTGATTTTTGACTGTAGTTCCTTGTTTCGTTTATTTTACAGGTTGATAGTAGTAAAGAATCCGCAGAAGCTGCTTGTGATATCCTCTCACAGCTTGTCAACTGTTCTCTGAAAACTCTTGGACTTATTTCTACTGCCAGACCAAGCTTTATGGACTTACCAAAGGTAGACTTTTTTTTTTGTGTGTGTGATACAGACCAGTATATCTTACTTACCTGCTAACAATATCTTTGCTAAATAACATTTTGTGTTTTCCTTTTATGTAGTCACATTTCATATCTGCGCTTACTGTGGTGTTTGTAAATTCAAAGTCACTCTCATCCCTTAAAATTGATGACACACCAGTTGATGACCCATCACTGAAGGTATTGGTGGCAAACAACAGTGATACACTGAAGCTTTTAAAGATGAGCAGTTGTCCCCACGTTTCTCCTGCAGGTACAATTATAGGATTTATTCTCATTTTTGGTACAATGCTAGCGTTTATAGGTTTTCACTAGTAATGTATAAGTTCTAAGCCACTTTGTAAAATATAAAAAATTTTTGTGCAGGTCTCATCCTTGTATTTTAATCCACATTTATTAGCTTACTAGCAATTTGCATTTCAGTAGTGATGAGCAAAATATTTTGCAGTGAAAAAGAACATTTTCAGAGAAAAAAAGTAAAAAAAATTTTGCCAGTCTCCTTCAATGCATCTGGTGAGTTTATCGCTGTTTCTTGAATGAACGGGTCAGATTTGCCCATCACTAACTTTCAGAAGGGCAGAGAATGTAAAAAGCCGCGCACTACTGCTGCTTTTCATGGCAATTACATTGAAAATAACTTTAAAACTGCCGATAATGTGTATATGTTTATTGGATTGTTGCTTAGAATTAGGTTTTCTTCCACCAAACCTTATTTCTTTAAGCACTTTAATAGAATTCCATTAAATGGCTACCAAAATATTTACTATATATATTTAGTTAAATAAGCAAAAAAGCATTTAATGCATCCTAAATACATCTTTACTTGTATGTTTGGAGTACACATTTCATCCCTGTACCGTGTTGTGGAATATGTGTTAAATGATCACTCTCCCAAATGATTTCCCCACACCTTTCTCACTAAACTCTATGGTCTGCTAGAGGATAGGTGAGCATTTTATGGTGAAAAGGGCCTCTCATGCGATCATGCATCATTGCTTTAAAGAAGGAAAACTATAATCACTGGTGCCAAAATATTTGGCACCCCCCTCCAAGTTGTTCGAATCACTTACCTGAGGCCGCAGACTGATGTTCCTGTTAGCTAAAGACTGCACTGGCCCCGGGTACCTCTGTAGCTGTGTCGCACTGCAATCTCACAATATTCTCTGTTCTGATCTGGGTGTTCATGCTCAGTAAAGTGAAAAACTGAAGCAACAAAGGCTAGTGTCACGTTACTGTGCGTGTGCCCCCAGCCTGAGGCTGCAGTGAAGAAGTGGTGCAGTTTTCAACAGGAGCACCAGTAAGCAGTTATAATCACTGGGAGATGCCTAACATTTTTATCTTTCCTTCTCCTTTTAAAGTAATCTTGCAATTAACAGAATGTGCATGTTCCATTCCAAATACATTTACAGTAACTTGTTGCAAGTTAATGAGGCTGCACACAATTTGATTTATGCCAGAATCATAACTTTGTTTTTTAATAGATGAGTAAAGTACATATGTAATGATCTGTTTGTTACCATATCATTTCAGGAATCCTTTGTGTAGCAGATCAATGTCACGGGTTACGAGAATTAGCCCTGAACTACTATTTGCTGAGTGATGAGCTGCTAATTGCATTATCTTCAGAGAAACATGTTCGACTAGAACATCTCCGTATTGATGTTGTGAGTGAGAATCCAGGTCAAACCCAGTTCCACACAATCCAGAAAAGCAGCTGGGATGCTTTGATAAAACACTCCCCTAAAGTAAATTTGGTGATGTACTTTTTCCTTTACGAAGAGGAGTTTGATCCATTTTTTCGTTATGAAACACCAGTCACGCATCTATATTTTGGTAGATCAGTAAGTAAAGAGGTGCTTGGCCGTGTTGGCATGACATGCCCACGTTTGGTGGAATTAGTTGTTTGTGCTAATGGACTTCGGCCTCTGGATGAAGAGTTGATCCGCATAGCTGAGCACTGCAAGAGCCTAACAGCCATTGGACTTGGGGAGTGTGAAGTCTCTTGCTCAGCTTTTGTTGAGTTTGTTAAGATGTGCGGAGGCCGTCTCTCTCAACTTTCAATAATGGAGGAAGTATTAATACCTGATCAGAAATATAATGTAGAGCAAATCCACTGGGAAGTGTCCAAGCATCTTGGCAGAGTGTGGTTTCCAGATATGATGCCCACTTGGTAGACTCTCAAACTCTCTCACTAGTTGTTAATGAAAGAGCACCTTAGATCTCCAGTACATCTGCATGGAAACCTAAATTAATCAGCAGTTTTTATTGTTTTGTTTTTTTCCTTTGTTGTATGTATGTATGTATGTATGTAGGTGCTAATTTATCAAACAATTTATAACAATCAGGATCAAGTAGGGACCGTTAATTTTCATTTAAAAAAAAAAATACATTCTATAGTATTTTACAAATCTGGTTATAACTTGGACCAAACCGGCATCATTCTCTCAGTCCCAAACAGGGATGGTTTATCAAGGTTCGAATTTTCAAAAACTCAAATTTCTGATATTTATTAAGCAAAAATAAACTAGACTGTTCCCTGTGAAAGGGCTTATATGCTCCGTTTATTCTCTAGGTGTTCAGCTTTAAAGAACTAGTTTGGAAACCAAAGCTGCAGGGATGGTCACAGATTACATTGAGTTACCAGATTATTTGAAGGTTAAGGAATTCTGCATACAAAAAATGAATAATCATTAGTACTGCCCCCCCCCCCCCACACATTGTTTGTTAGAGAATGTCTTTAAAGGAACAGTTCAGTATAAAAATAAAAACTGGGTTAATAGATAGGCTGTGCAAAATAAAAAATGTTTCTAATATAGTTAGTTAGCCAAAAACTGGATGACTAACATAATAGGCAGAACACTACTTCCTGCTTTTCAGTTCTCTAACTCCATATCTGTTCAATGAGTTTGCAATTGATCCTCAGCATTCAGCTCAGATTCAAAAGCAACAGATATGACCCATGTGCCCCCCCTCAAGTCTTGGATTGGTTACTGTCTGGTAGCCAGGGTAACCAGTCAGTGTAAACCAAGAGAGCTGCAAAGCAGGAAGTAGTGTTCTGGCTGTTGTGTTAGACATCCAGTCACTCCAGCCTTTATACATTACATTTTTGGCTAACTAACTATATTAGAAACATTTTTTATTTTGCACAGCCTATTTACCCAGTTTTTATTTTTATACTGAACAATTCCTTTAAGCACTTGTGTATATATACTGAACATGCTGCAGTGCGTAGTACTGACCAGTTCAGATACTTTTGCTACAGGCCATGTTGTCCAGCTGTTTCCTTGTAGTTGGCCAGTTATCCACTGCATGTTAAGAGAGAGAGATTATTAGAGTAAAACTATGACAAAAACATCAGTGGTGCATTTGATAAGGCTTTGGGCAAGAAAACATGTGGACGGCCACATGCAACCCCCGCATCCTGCAGTTGGACAGACATGCTGCAGCTCTGCTTCAGTGCAGCCACATGCCATGCAGAAATGTCTGTACTATAGGAAGGCATGATTTCACATGATGTAGGGCTGATTTGTACTCTGAATATGGCTCCATATATACCAGGGTCATAAAATAGGTCAAATAATAATAATTTGTGGAGGATATGTGGTTAAAACTGAATGGGCTATAGGAAGAGTCTGTCCTGCTTAAAGGGGTTGTTCACCTTCAAACAAATAGTTGTTTTCCGACCAGAACTAACGATCCAATTATTTTCTATGTGTGGCTGTTTTTCTAATATTGAAGTGTAAAGTGTTTTTTTTTTTTTTTTGTTTTTTTTCACCTTCTAAAGCAGCTCTAGGAGCGGTGGGGTCTCTGACCCTGTAAACTTTTCTAAATTGATACATTTAGTTGATACATTACAGGCAGCTGTTAGAATTGATACAATAGTTGCTAATACCTCAGAGACGCTAGTGAGACGTATCCACTAAGGGGCAGATTTATCAAAGGTCGAGGTGAATTTTCGAATGAAAAAAATTTGAATTTCTAGTTATTTTTTGTGTACTTCGACTAGGGAATAGTCCAAATTCGATTTGAATTTGAAAAAAAATTTGAATATCGAAATTTATTATGTACTGTCTCTTTAAAAATTCGACTTTGACCATTTGCCATCTAAAACCTGCCAAATTCCTAGAACCTATTTGGAGTCAATTGGTGGACTTTGAAAAATCAAAGTTTTTTATGGGAAAATCTTCGAATTGAAATTGATCGCGATTGCGCTATTCATTTGATTCATACGATTCAAATTCCGCCGAATACAGACCTATTCAACCAAAAAAAAAACTTTGACTTAATTTCGGTTGGTCTATTTGAATTTTGAAGTTTTTTCAATTTGAAATTCGACCCTTGATAAATATGCCCCTAAATGTTGCAAAACAGTTTAGAGTCTGCCCCTGAATTACTGAGCTGCCAAACACCACAGACAGGAAAATTCAACTTTAACCTTAGATTTTTAAAAACCGTAAAAAATGGAAAGTAATTGTAAAAAGTCTTTATTTCTGAGGAACAATCTGAAAACAACTGAACTGAAAAAAGTGTTTGGAAGGTGAACAACCCCTTTAACATTCCTAGTCCTAAGTGGCTTTTATCGAAATGCTGTAACATCTGATTTAGCAGCAATTTTTGCTGATTGTGTCCATAAGTCACATGTGCTGGGAAGCTAAAGGTCTTAGAAATGGGAACTGTCCTTTCACTGTGACTACTGGTCAGTAGTGATGGGCGAATTTGGGGTGTTTCGCTTTGCCGAAAAATTTGCGAATATCCTGTGAAATTCGTGAAACGGCGTCCATTTTTATTTTACACCTGCAAATTTTTGGTGGAATTCACCACGAGTTCGCGCCTGGCAATAAATTTGTGTGCCACACATGGTTTGTGTGTATGAACAAATCCAAATATATAGCAAAAAAGTGAATGTAGTGCCATGTTTAACCCTTTGTGAAAAAGAATCCCGACTAGCTGCCAGTTGTTCCACAGAATGAGCGCATGCCTGTAATTGTAATCAAGCACAGCCAATGGATGTTTGTATCCAGTACATGGATGAAGGTTGAAGTCATTGGCGGAACTGGCCCCAGTGCACAATAAATAAGGCATCATTTTTCAATTCAATCTGTACATTGCTATAGACCGTTTTAGCAAGTCGCGTTTTTGCAGGAAAGTGTGAATGTCAGGCTAGAATACAATTAATGACATGATCTGTGTGTGCATGTATGCCAGTGTCACTGGATTTCTGATGACAGATGTCAGTGCTTCATTCATACTTCTATTAGTAATAATTCATTCATACTTCTACTAGCAATAATTCATTCATACTTCTACTAGCAATAATTCATTCATACTTCTATTAGTAATAATTCTAACATTACTATATTTAAACTGCAACACCCTAAACCACTCCCCATAATGGATGAGCACCTTTGTCATTTTATATTAATTTCCTGTTACAGGTATGGGATCTGTTATCCGGAAACCCATTTTCCAAGATTACGCATAGGTTGTCTTCCATAGACTGCATTACAATCAAATGATCCCAACTAAGATAGAATTAATCCTTATTGGAAGCAAAACCAGATTATTGAGTTTATTTAATGTTTACATGATTTATTAGTAGAGTACCTTTATGGTAACTTTTTTTTATGTTATAGAACGGTCAATTCGAAGCAACTTTTCAATTGTTTTTAATTATTTTTTTTATAGTCATTTCACTTTTTCTTCTGACTCTTTATAGCTTTCAAATGGGTGTCGGTGACTCCCTTCTAAAAAACAAATGCTCTGTAAGGCTACAAATGTATTGTTATTGTTAATGAAGGATGGAGGAACACGTAGCAGCACTACAAATGCCAAGAAAACCTTCAAATCTGCAAATATAAATTTTATTTTGCCCTACACATGTGCCCACTGTCTAGGTAAGTTGCCATGAGTCAGGAAATGTAGGGGGGAAGGAGGGGAGCCCCAAAAAAATTTTCGATCTTTTTCAGCCTATCAACCATCATGTAGAAAACACGCCAGCGTTTTTTGGGACTTAGAAAAAAATTTGACTTTTTTGGAAACAATCCCTATCTACTCTATTGCGCTTCGCCAGGTCTGAGGTGGCGAAGGAAGTCTAGCGTAAAAGGTAGCGTTCAGTACACTGCGCAAGTTAGTGAATTTGCGTAGTTTTGTCGCTAGCGAAAATTCGCCTGGCGTAAGGGTGCGAAGTAACACTAGCGAAACTACGCCAGCTTTCGTTAGTGAATTTGTGCAGTAGCGAAAATGCCAAACGCTAGCGAACTAACGCTAGCGTTCGGCGCTTCGCGGCTTAGTGAATCTGCCCCTTGCACTTTCTCCTGGCAGCAGTGTTTAGATTCCTACCGGCTCCCTCCCATACACCCCGGTCAGCTCTCTTCTGCACTTGTGAGTAGCTCCTACATCTCCCTAATCACAATGCTGATTGCATGCCCAAGCCCCACATCGCATACAGGAAGTTACTCCGCAATAAAATAAATTTTAACTGGATGCAAATAAATAATATAGAATACATTAATAATAACTACAGGTTATAACGCATACGGGGAAGTTGGGAATGGAGACACAGGCAGGGAGGGGGTTCCCCTACTAATAATGAGTTCAGCCCGTCGGTAAAAACTATGACAACTTCCTGCCAGAGAATGGAGAGACACTCCCACTCCTCATGTCAGCCTAGACTCTGTAGAAGCATCTCTCTGCAGCTCTGATATTATCATAGTCTTAGGTGGTAAAAATCTTTCCAAACTTTTTTTTTTTTTTTCTAGCACCAATACACATTGTCAGGAAGGGGGAATGTTATACTAGAAAATGAGTATTCTACAAAACGTCTCCTTTAATATCATAAAAATATCATTTGAAATCAAAACTTTTTTTTGTCAATTAAATCTGCTGATTAATTTCAAAACTGTCCCTCGTCAGTTTTGCAATATAAAACTTTTTTTTTTTTTTTTTTTTTTGCATAAAGAAATCGGGCCACACATTTTGTACTGTCTGTTTTCTAAGCAAGCGTTGAGTTAAGATAGAATCAAATGGGTGAGTTATATAAATACTACTGCAAACTCAAATTTATTATGATGTTAAATAAATAAGCACCTTATTGTTCTTGCTCAGTTGTGTTTTTTCTTGAAGTTTAGAATTTTTTTTGCCTTTATTTTTGCTTCAATCAGCACCTATAACCCTGGAAAACCATTTCCCAAATTGCATGGCCTTGATACCCAGACACTGTGTTGTGTATAACAATAAAAAGCCTCTCTGTGTGGAATGATTTCATTTGTTTAGCTCCATATAGATACACTCGTCTCTCTGGAAGGTCAGGCCTTTGCCTGGGATATTGTGGACTGAAACTCTGCCCCTGCTGCTGAAAAACAAACCATGATGTGTTTATAGGTGTGGGCAGCGTTTTATTTACCCCATCACACATATTAAACACACCACACCAATTAAATTGGGTTTTTTTTAAGTTTCCCAAATTGAACTTTAGTGGTAAAAATTGTCATTTAATTAAATTACTCTAAACCATGAAAAATGTGATATTTATTAATGGGCTTATTTATCAAAAATTAAGTTTGGGAGGTTTTAAAGTTTTTTTTCTACTTTAAATAAACTCAATTTAAATAAAATGTTTGTTTATTTAAAAAAAATTATATAAAACTTCAATACAATTGTGTAAAAAACTAGAATTTTGTGAGTTTGCAAGATCAAATAAATCTCGAATTTAAAAAAAAAAAAATTGCTTGAATTTCTCCTAGGACAACTCCCACTGACTTCTACATGAAGTTTTTAGATGCCGAAGTTTTACATTCCATTTTTTGTGCTGAATCAATAGCAAACATCAGAGTTTTTTTTTAAAAATACACTTCGCCTTAATAAAGGTGACCACAGTCTCTGGAATTTTCCCTTTGTTATGACTTGAAAAAGCCCCGTTTCTCCTCGGGTAGAAATTCAACTGTCCAAGATCCGTACGAGTCGGCGCTAAAAGAAGCTCGGGGAATAAGGATATAGCATAGGAGGCAATCTAACGGGCAGATTTATCAAGGGTCGAATTTCGAAGTTGAAAAAACTTTGAAATTTGACAATTGAATTACTTCAACTTCGAATATCGAAGTCAAGGGTTTTTTCATCGAATTTGGGCATTTGCGGTCAAAGTAAAATCGTTCGATCGAACAATTAAATCCTTCGAATCGATCGAACGCTTTTTCTTCGACTTCCAAAAACGTAGCAAAATGCTCTAGAAGGTCCCCATAGGCTAACATAGCACTTGGGCAAGGATTAATTTGGCGAAGTATTGAATTCAAAGTTTGTTTTTTTTTTTAAAGAGAAAGTACTTCGATTATCGAATGGTCGAATATTTGAACTATCTTACCTTGAAGTCGTACTATCCAAAAAATTACTTCAAATTTTTTTACTTTGAAAATTCCCTCGAATTTCACTTTTGCCCTTGATAAATCTGCCCCTACATGTAGTGAGTTTTAGGATTATTACAGTACAACAATTGGCCACTATTACCATACGGTGTTCGTTTTACTCTATATGGATCACCTTAGGTGTGTTTAAGGATGGGTACTCACAAGCGTTTAGCTTATAAATACGCTTATCTGCAAAGCCAAGATGTGGTTTTCAGATGTTACGTTGTGCTAGTAGAGAGGTAGAGCGCAGGAATATAGTGTAAAACCTTTTATTACTTGTAAAAAGCATTTAAATGTTTGCACACATTTGTTTATTTTAAAGCAACACATTACAAAGAAATGCCATCAGCAGTGGGTACATGCAAGAAGAAGAAAAACAATGGAAAGTACATGTTCTGATGACTCTCAAATGAATAAATAGTTGTCTTTCTACTCCAAATGATCAAACTGTGCTGAAAATCTACTCAAATCTTCCAATTTACTGACATGCCCCACATTCTTCGACACAAATCTAAAATGTGATTTCACAGATGCACAGGTTTGCCTAAATGATCCAAACCAACTCCATGGCTCCCCTGTCGGCTAATGCAAAAACACTTTCTGCTCTGTGTGATAAAATCCCAAAAACCATATATTTTTTATTTTTTTTTTTACATTGTCACTAATCCCAAATGGATGATCTATCTTGCTACTCCAAACAACCAAACTGCAAAGCTTTGCTACTTAAAGGTTATTATGAAATCTCTAAAAATTGTCTCAACTGTTGCAAGTTACTAAATCTTAACTCCCACATGTTCTTAGGTACAAGGAGAAAACATCATACTGTATATTTGATTGCCACAGTGTGATACCCAATATGAATAGAATTACTAACATGGCAACACTAGCACCACAGGGATATAAATGAGCCCTATGTATTACGTTATTCATGGTTCCCAGCTACAGGAACTAGGTTTTCTTTAAGCAAAGCCCATTTCTGAAGACAGAGCTTTTTAATCCAGCTTCCAGTTCCAGGCCTTTACACAAGTCTCACTTATAACACTGAAGAAGCAGCATCTCCCCCCTCATTCTGAGGCGCCAGGAGTCCAGGGAAGATGTGTCCACACCCCTTTGCACTTGGCTACAGCGTAATTACTGCATTGACATTAAAGGGCAAATTTATCAAAATACGAGTTCATAAAAAAAAAACATGGACAAGGAAAAAAAAATGCAGACAAACCCTGTGCAATATTTTTCTTGAATGCTAGCTTATTTAAGAAAAATATAAAATGTTTTTTGCAGAAAAATAAATAACATTTGTGTCCCATTCATTTTCAATGAGGCTAAAAATACTGAATGTTTGTAATAAATTGGGATAATAAATAAATAAATGTACCTTCTAGAAAAACCTCACCAGCTTTTACTTGCCAAGCTTTTTCTGGCGACTGTACAGACTATTGAAGGTTTCAGAAAATACTCGTGGACACTCATTTGTCCACATTTGTTTTCTGCCTTCCTTGAATCGAGGAAAAAAAAACTCCCAACTCGATTTCTGATAAATCAGCCCCCTTTGTTTACCATACAAATTTACAGAGCTAGCTAGGAGTATGGCATTAGCAGTATTAAGGAAGGACCTGTTTTCATAATAAAAGGACATGGGGATATTCATATTTAGAACTAAAGAGGGACAAATTATGTTAATAAACCATTAAGATATTTGCAACAAGTAAACACCAATTAATATATTTGCAACAAGTAAATTCCAAGGTTTCCAACCCCAACACTTGCTCTCTCTGTTTAGCTGGTACCCTGCTTACCAACCCATTAAAGGTTTCTACTTTCTAGTTTTATTAAGGCAGGAATTTCAATAGCTTGTGTGAAATCGTTTATAGAACTTTGAGCTATTAAGTAGTTTCCATCCGTGAGATACCTCAGGAAATGTGTTGTACAATAGGTGTGGGGAGATGATTTGTGTGGAATCCTATGTATGGTTGTTTGCAAATGCCATCAGACCTGTATCCAGTAAATCTGGTTTCTCAGGATGCTGTTGTGATTAGTTTCAAATTCAACTCCCAGGATTAACAAATAGGCCATAAAAAGAAAAGGTGTTCTATATCCCATAGTTTCAATTATTGTCTAAGGAACAGTGCAATCTTGGTGCAGGCCCAAATGGGTAGGCATTAAAAATCTATCTTTAAATATAGGTCCTAGTACCTAATTTGCCATAAATGACAAGAGTTTCCCTTTTCACCACTCAGATTAATGAGCTTGCAACACCACCAACAGGTTTGCAAGACATAAGTTTTCTTATAGGTTCTACAATTATAGTCAACTTTGCAGATAGCCTTAAAAGATTCCCCATATGTAACAAAAGGCACCGTTTTTTCAGATGCAGTAACCCATAGCAACCAATCAAATGCTTGTATTACAGATGGCCATATACAGGTCCCATGCCTTCGGGACTTCAACATTGCCTCTTTCAGTGACTTCGGGTCTTTTTCTTTGTGGCTTCAGGACTTCAACTTCTGCTCTTTTGTGACTTTGGGTCTTTTTGCGGCTTTGGGACTTCAAATTTGTCTCTTTTCGTGACTTTGGGTCTTTTCGCAGCTTCAGGACTTCAACTTCGGCTCTTTTCGTGACTTCTGTTCTTTGTGCGGCTTCGGGACTTCAGCAGTTCGGAGCTTCCGCTTTTCAGTGGTTTAGGACTTCGGAAGAGACTGTATAACTTTGGCGCTGCCAAGGGGGACCCTGCTATTTAGAAAAATGCAGCACAGCTGGGCCCCCTTCAGGCCGGGGCTTGGTACAGTTGTACTCCCTGTGCCCCCCTGATGGTGGCCCTGATTGAGGCATAATGTAAGGGTGTGTCTTGGGGACATCCATTGTTAGGGTTTATCTGGCAATGTTGTCTGAAGGACTGTCTGTGGAATAGCAGAAGGGTATAATTTAAAAAACAAAATCTAAAAGTTGCTGTTTACACATACATATGTATAAAGGATGCAACAAATACATATATTGGCCAAATACCAAATCCTACAAAACAGATTTCAGAACCAAATCCAGTAATGTCTAAAAATACCTTTTCAGAGGTGAATGTTATGTATCAGAGTTTTCATACAGATCACCTATGATGATTATTAATTCTCATGGTTACACATGGTTTCTGCATCTAAATACTTTGGCTTGTTAAAAATAATTTTTCCACCCAAGCAGGTTTATCAAAACGGGGAAAAAAAGCTTGCCACCTAAAACCTGACAAGCTTTTTATTTTTTTGTCGGGTAAATAAAAATTAGCAGCAAGCCAAGGTATTCGGATGCAGAACAGGTGTACATTTAGGAACTCAAGCACGTTTATAGGAACTGAATGCTCAAACATTAATAAAGATGTCCCATAGAATTTCCCATTCATAGTCACTTTGTAATTGGTATTCATTTTTTAAAGGGGTGGTTTGCATTTAAGTTCACTATTAGTAGGTTATAGATTCGCTAATTATATGCAACTTTTCAATTGCTGTTTAGTTTTATTTGTTTTTTAATCTTGATTTCTTCTGACTCTTTCAGCTTTCAAATGGGGGTCACTGACCCCATCTAAAAAAAACAAATGATCTGTAGGGCTACAAATATATTGTTATTGCTACTTTTTATTAATCATTTTTCTATTCAGGCCTCTCCTATTCATATCCCATTCTCTTACATTTAATTCTACCATTTGTTACAATTGTTACATACAGTATAATTGATACATTTCACAGGTGCATCTGTGGAATATTAAGAACTATTGTATCAATTCTAACAGTTGCCTTTAAAGAACCTCAGGGTAGAGTCCTGCGAGGGTCCATTTTTTGGGACCAGAACCCGACCCGTACCCACAACCTGCGATCCACAACCCGCATTCTTACCCGCTTGGTCCCGCTACCCGACCTGCAAGTACCTTATGCGCGACCCGCTGAACATCAAGAATCAGGAAGCAATGTCATTGTAAACCGGAAGTGACATCATCGGAGGTAGACGTGATCAGAAAAAAAGGAGTAAAACAGGAAGTGCTGTCATAAAAGAAGACGTGCCCAGAAAAATGGAGTAAATATTGATATTGAGAAGACCCGACCCCCAAACCCGCAGAACCACCGACAGCATCTATATCCACACCTGGAACTTCTACACACAACCCGCAGGGTACCGCAGGTGTTTGCGGGTAACCCTTGGGTACCCGACCCGCTGCTGGACTCTACCTCAGGGATTCTACTTGCCAGGGACAAAGTTAACAAATGTATCAACTTAATGTATCAGAGCTGCTAAATTAAACGCTAAATAACTGATAATCCATAAAAAGTAAAAAATGAAGACCCATTTTAAATTGTCTCATCATACTACAAGTTTGTCTAGGTGTTAGTAGAGTTAGCTAAAAGGGTATCTGAGGATTTTTCAGATCTCTCCAGCCAATGGTAGCAGAATGGTATCTGGCATACAGGCGTGCCACATTAGAGAAAAGCAATCCCGGACTTTAGTGTGCCATTGCCATGATGCTAGAAGCACTCCCCTACTATTAACAGTATACAGGCTTGTTGAGGCATCATCCTAAGGCACGGACTAGGGGGACTCACTGCTAGGAGCTAAGGTATTTGGGGCTAAGGTCTTTTGGCTTTATAGGGCCTTGTAACATCTCTATGACTCAATTTGCCATTACCCTAGAAAATGCATTCAAATCAAGAGCAAAAAAGTGGCATTATCTATTATATTCCATACCTCTAAAGCATGTCAGCTTTTATGTGTTTGGCTTTTATCAGTGAGCTTCTTCCTTCAGCAGCCTCTGAGTCTGAGTTCTATCCTCTATTCATTCTTTGGTCTTCCAACATGTGAAATATCTCTGTACCTGCTTGCTCCATTATCTGCTTCCTTATTTTCTCCACTCAGTTGCCACCTGTGCCATGTGACCTGCTAGACTAGCTACATCTGACACTGTATAACATCAGCAATGACTATATTGCACAAACCATCAGCTTGAGTGGCAAATGATAAATGCTAGCAGGGAATGGGGCAGATTGGAGTAATGTGAAAAACTGACTGGGGATCAGCATTAGAAAAAAAAACAGTGGAGGAGAGGAGCATGATATTGTTGTAGAGCTGGATCAGAAGGACACAACAGTGTGGCATTTACATTATAAATGGATTAAAGAATCTACTTTATAGTATGGGTCATTGGAAAGTGATCATACTGTAGAATAGCTCATTTTTGGCTTGCGGGTGGCAGGATCAGCAGAAAATATACAGTAGCTAAGAGGAGTACCACTTTATTATTTGTTTGCACTATTTCTGCCCTATTTATGAGCCAGTAGTTACAGAAATATAACATTTATTTATTTGAGGCAGACCAACAGATTTGTTCATGTAAAAAGCTGATGAGCATTCAGTATAGTTACCACTATTTCAACACGAGATTCCTGGAATTTGTCATTCTTGGTAGATCTATTACATTCACTTTAGAAATAGAAAAGGAACTGCGTTTTTTTCTTAGCCTCTTTCAAAACAGGAAGGCACAGAGTTTAATTACTGTATATCACTGTGACATTACATATAGGCTGAATGTGTTGCATTGTTATGTACTATCTGACAATGTATGGCTAGACCTACAACTGTGATGTTATTATGAATTGATTTTCAGTCATATGTTACTATGTTCTGGGTATTTTGTCAGCGATAGCTCATAACAGAATTTCACTGTGTGGCCTGTGTGTCTCTGGAGTAGGTAGTGATGCACCAAATCCAGGATTGGGTTTGGGATTCAGCTGAATCTGAGCCTTTCTCAGCAGGATTTGGTCAAATCCAATATCTAATCAAACCAAAACCAAATCCAAACCCTAAGGAAACTGGAAGAACAATTTCAGAAGCATGCCACACATGCTAATATATGATAATTTGCCTTCAGATTCGGTTTGTGATTCACCCAAATCCCCTTTGAAATATTCACTAAAAATAAGTATTTGGTGCATCCCTAGTGAGAGCAAATCAAAGTCGGGCACAACAGTGTCTGATTTCCCTGTTTGGTAAAAATGTATCAATGGTCAGCAAAACCAGATATCCAGAAAGGGCAGTAAAGTCTAGGGATGTCAGTTGAAGTTCTATGGGTTACCCAAAAAATATTTCTAAGGCCATATTGACCCATGCAAGTGATCCACTGGCAAAGAAACACCCCTGACTGCTTCCTTTTGACTTCTATATGAAATGGGTGGAAATGTGTGCCCCTTCACAGATGAATATGCTACATGTGACCTTTGCATAAGACATGATTACGATAATTAGCAAATATGCAGGACGTTGATTAACTGGCAGGATTTCTTCACTACTTGCGGATGTGAGCTGAAATCTGAGCCAGCTAAAGGTTAGGCTAATGTTTGTGTAATAAGGAGCATTGTAACCATTTGTTTAAATGTTTAAATACAGAAAAAAACAATGACATGACAAGGCCCATTCTCATTATTGTAGTCAAACGGCTGTTTATGTAATTCTTTAAAAGTTTTGCCTAAACTTCTATATTGACCTTTGTCCTGGCAGCCATTATTTGACTCTTATGTTCCTGGGCATAATGCAATTCACATAGAACTAAAAGGAACCCTCAAACATTGGGTCTATGGTGTTTGGCACTTGACATCTAGTGCCATAGAATCTATGATATATGGCTGGTAAGCAGTTATCACTTATGATAACTTATCACTTATGTATGACTATAATGTGAGCTAAAAAAACTAGGCTAATAAAATATAAAATGATCATTTTTATAATTTTGCACCAGTTTAATTATGGAATAATCATGAATGTGTGCTTCAGCATGAGCGATTTTACCTAACGGATGAGAAACTGAGAAACTGGGTTTTTAAATTGGCAAAAAAATCACAATATGTGCCAATACAAGTCTGCATGTGCATACTGTACATATTGGAAGAGTAATGATGCTACTGATATTTCTCTATGAAAATGTAAAACCATGAGAAACTTGCCTTGAAGTAGTGGACATTCATGGTTTCGTATTCAGTGCATTTGACACTATGCCCAGCAGAAAACTATGGGTGAAAGTTTTATTTACATGTTTGCATCCTAACAACATATAAAGCTGTTGGTTCTGTAAGACTCCCAGATTGACAGCTGTAACTACAACATCCACACAATATGTCCTCTTGGTGGTAACCACAAAAATGTATTTATTCCAGCCAGGGATAAAAAAAGGTCATTTGCACTGGAAACCTATAGCGGGTACCTACTGCATGCAAGCAAGAAATAAATGCCCAGTGACTTTTACTTTCTCATCTTGTCTGGTTTTTGATTGTGTAATCTGTAAAACTGATGAGTTACCTCCTCAAAGTAGAATGGGAAATTAGAAATTATGTAAATTGGAAACTCTAGCTCTGGAAAGGGGAAGAAAGTACAAACTGTGTCCTGGTACCAGCTGTCACAATCCGAGTGAGAGGAACCATGCTTGCTAAGGTACTGGGTATAAACTTTCTTGTTTCATAGAGCAACTAAAATTCATAAAGCCATACCTAATGTACCTTACTTTTTTAAATTGGGCCCATATTAAATCTATGATTAATTGTGGATCCAATGAGATAGTGTAGACTTAACTCCATATCACATATTATTTACCGTTGTCTAATGCAGAAAGAAATGCTGCTGTATAAAAATTGGAACTCAACCTAAAGAGCATGGGCACTGCTTTAGTATTTTGTAATTGCAAATATATATATATATATATATATATATATATATATATATATATATATATATATATATATATATTTGCAAGAAGAGCGACACTCACAGGGTTTTCTTTGCAGTCAAAAATGTGTTTTATTCCACTCAACGTTTCGATCCCCCACAGGGATCTTCGTCAGGAGATTTCTTTTTTTTTTTGTTTGTAATCTCCTGACGAAGATTCCTGTGGGGGATCGAAACGTTGAGTGGAATAAAACACATTTTTGACTGCAAAGAAAACCCTGTGAGTGTCACTCTTCTTGCAAATATCTATTATCTCTGTGCTGGCACCCAGGTTGCTATAAAGTCAATGGAGTGCACCTTTGGACTTGAGGTATATATATATATATATATATATATATATATTCAGTGTATATACCAACACTACCAAATTAATAATATATAATGTAATAGTTATTATACTTCTTTGATAACATGTATTTTATTAGCCTGTTAAATAACAGAATCCTGCTCCAATATGTTTTTAAAGAGGTACAGTAGGCTTATATATGTTTTTTGCAATGTGAATATAAAATGTACTGATCTCTCTACTTACTGCTTAGTTTTTGATTGATGTTCTCCCCTATATGTCGGTATCTGTTTATAAATGTATTGGCTGGCACTGAGTACATAATGGATCAACATTAGTGATAGGTATATGTCATTAAAATGAATAAATATTAGTACACTGTTAAAATATTATGTATAAAAAATGTCACATCAGGTCAAAACAATTTCTAGATTATTTGTCACAGTGGAATTAAACAGCTACTGTGATATTATAAAATCTGCTACTGCCAGTGGATCACCCCACAAAGCTGGGTCTGTATTGTTATTTAAGTCCAACCTTACATTAAGATGACACTTCACCATCATCACCCCAATGCTCTTGGCACACGTCACATTTCCTTTAGGGACTTGGATAAAGCAAAAGAAGTTTCTCAATAGCTTTATTTTAAGCAATATGGTTAACACCCAATTTCCAGTCTACTTAAATTAAAGTAATTTTTAAAACCACACTGTGCATATTAGTTTCTGGGATGTTAGCCATTTTAGACAGCTAATTCCATGGTTTTAGCTCAACCCTGTGACAGCAACCCTTTGTATGCACTTTTTTGCACTTCTTGTATAGTCGGTAAACCCCCTAGGGGTTTGGCAAAATATTCAAGGTAACCTTACTATGACTAAGTGTTTTCCTTGCATATTCTCATCCAAAATGATACACTATGTACAGTGTGATTTTAAGCCAGGTTTGCATAGATACATAACAAATGTTATACCATTAAAGTGGACCTGTCGCCCAGATATAAAAAGCTGTTTAATAAAAGTCCTTTTCAAATTGAACATGAAACCCATATTCTTTTTTTTCAATAAAACATCTATACCTGTTATAAACCCATTTAAAAATCTCAGCTGTCAATCATATATTGCTTGCCCCCCTCTATGCCTTAGTCATAGAGGCGGGCTGGGAATTACTTTCACTTTCCATTCTGCGCTTCCTAGCTGTCACTAAACTCTCCACATTCCCCCTCCTTTTTTACCAACTCATTTTGTAGCCAATGCATGGGCATTGGGTCCTCCATTCTGGCACATAAATATGATTTTGGGATAATGCATAGTTTTCCTTAATAACAGTGTTTGCAAAATGACTGCTGCCTGCTTGATGTGATTGTGAATTACAAGACTCAAAGGAACAAGATTAAAATAACATATAGGGGCAGATTTACTTATGGTCGAATATCGAGGGTTAATTAACCCTCGATATTCGACTGCCGAATGGAAATCCTTCGACTTCAAATATCGAAGTCGACGGATTTAACGCAATTCGTTCGATTTGATTCGAAGGATTATAAATCCATCGATCGAATGATTTTTATTTGACCAAAAAAAGGTAGCAAAGCCTATGGGGACCTTTCCCATAGGCTAACATTGACTTCGGTAGGTTTTACGTGGCGAACTAGGGGGTCGAAGTTTTTTTTTAAAGAGACAGTACTTCGACTATATTGAATCGTTCCATTCGAAGTCATAGTCGAAGGTCGAAGTAGCCCATTTGATGGTTGAAGTAGCCAAAAAAATCATTCGAAATTCAACGTTTTTTTTATTCTATTCCTTCACTCGAGCTAAGTAAATGGGCCCCATAGTCTAAGTGAAGTTTATTTAGCTTGACTAACATTACAATATAGGATTTGAAATTATTTCTTAGGGTGACAGGCCCCCTTTAACAGGCGTTTCCATTGCCTGTTCTAACAGAATGCTCTACGCGGCATGTCCTAAATTGGTTGTTGTGTTCAGCTATAGAAAACAAGCTATTCTACTCACAATCATTCATGTATTTTGCAGACGGTGACTGGGAGCTTTGCTAATGTGATCCATGGTTTAAGCAGTGCTCATCTGACTGAATCGGTGATCCAGAGAAGCAAGCGCATGATTCTGGATACATTAGGAGTTGGCCTGATTGGCACAACCACTGAAGTCTTCCAAAAAGCCTTACAGTATAGCAAAGTAAGAAACATTGACTGTCATGAAATATATACAACAATATATACAAGTCAATTTTATTAGGTAAGGGATATCTTGTAAACATCATAAGGAAAAGATAGGCCTTTACATTATTAATTGAATCAAACGAGATTCGTTTGCATTACCCAGTGACATTCTCTACAAAAATTCTTCAGTGTGGAGAAACCTGCTCTTGCAGTCCCTCCTTATCCACCTCTTTTCCTTTGCTTGGCTATCCACCAACTCACTCTTTTGTGGCAAGTGGCAAAGTTAACTGACTGGAGAGGGGGGCTTATGTAATTAAAGGTACTAAGTTTGCCCAGGAGGAGTAACCAATCGCAACAAATAAGATGACCAGGTGACCAGTACATCCTACCTGCTGATTGGTGGCTATTAATTTGGGGGTTTATCAGATTGATCTTTGTCAGATTGCAGGGGGGCAGTTAATGCTAGGTGACTAATGCTCCCCCCAGAACTACTGAATGCTAGGTGACTAATGCTCCCCCCAGAACTACTGAACAAAAAGGAAGGGGAGCCTAAAGTGGAACGTGTATAAAACAGAAATGTGTTCTGAGTGCAGATGTATGTGCTAAATCAACTGAACCCACATTTTGGAGGAAATGTGCTTATTATTATTACTTTTTTATCATAAAACAAGGAAACTGTATTGTTGCGTTGATGATTTAAATGTGAATTTTAAAATATTTATTTCTGCCCTGTACTCCCTGATCTAATGCTGCTATTTTTGTCGCCGAAAAGCTTTAAAACTATGTAATGACTATGTAAAAACACAGGCTGCAATTTTCACTCTATTAAAGCTATTCATCTAAGTTAGCTTTGCCTGTTAAATGTAATTTATTTTTTGTAGCAATCATAAGAAATGAAATTGGCAAGGCTGCATTATATTGCATTATAAAAAAGAACCGAGATTTGATGGAAGCACACGGCTTCCTCTCTTTTGTCTTGTCCTTGTATGAAATGAGTGAATGTTTCATTGATTTCAGATTTACAGCGCAGATACATCCAGCACTGTTTGGGGCCAATCAGATGTTCGGCTTCCTCCACTCTATGCTTCTTTTGTCAATGGAGTTGCTGTAAGAAACTTTTGAATTATTTATGATCAATATTAGATAGCCATTGCCCATTTTCCTGAAGGCAGAGTATATTAATAATACTAAATTATACTGGAGCTTTGTGCACAGTTTGTTTTAAAGTCCTAGTTAGAAATATGGCCATTTTTATGTTCAGAGGCCAAAGTAATCAATAGCAGAAGTGCATTTAAATTTGTATTAGAGGCAATCATAACCACAATTACAGTAAATAATCTTGAGGGATAAAATATGTCAGTGTTTTAGTCTAATATATGTGTATATGGATAATACTGATAGCAATGATAGGCAACCAACGGCACTTTATCTAGCACTCAACCTGGAATATCTGAAGTGTCAAGGTTTGCATGACATATTGCTGAACTCCTTGTTGAACTCCTTTTCAGATCACTTTTGAATGATTCACTTTGGAATGATTCCCCCTTGTGCTGTTTTCCCAAAGGAAAAGTTAAAGGAACAGTTCAGTGTAAAAATAAAAACTGGGTAAATAGATAGGCTGTGCAAAATAAAAAAATGTTTCTAATATAGTTAGTTAGCCAAAAATGTAATGGAGTGATTTGTTGTCTAACAAAATAGCCATAATGCTTGATAAAGGGTCCTGTGAGACTCGAAACGTTGCAGTTTTGTCTACTGATAATGAGCCAATAAATCACAAAACTTCACAGAAACAATGTGTCAGTGTGCTGCTTTCTGCTGGACATTGCATATGATTTGATTAACCCATGGCAGAGTGGGAAATTGACTGCTAAGTACCTGTTCCTAAGGGAAAAGAAACGGAGGTGAGTGATTCATTCTTGTGTGTAACATAATAGCCAGAACACTACTTCCTGCTTTTCAGCTCTCTAACTCTGAGTTAGTCAGTCACATGGGACGTAACTGTTCAGTGAGTTTGCAATTGATCCTCAGCATTCAGCTCAGATTCAAAAGCAACAGATATGACCTATGTGCCCCCCTCAAGTCTCTGATTGGTTACTGTCTGGTAACCAATCGGTGGAAACCAGAGAGATACAAAGCAGGAAGTAGTGTTCTGTTATGTTAGACATCCAGTCACTCCACCCTTACATATATTACATTTTGGCTAACTAACTATATTAGAAGCATTATTTTGCACAGAGCATTATTTTGCACAGTTTATTTACCCAGTTTTTATTTTTACACTGAACAATTCCTTTAAACAGAAAATATATGTGTATATCATTTATTAGACGTGTGGTAAAACACGACAGATCATGGGGAGCACATTTATCAAGGGTCGAATTTCGAGTTCATGTGAGTTTTTTTAAACTCCCTTAAATTCGATTGAATTCGAAATTCGATTGGGGGAAATGTATTAAAAAAATAGAATTGTTAAAACGCGGACAAAATATACCGATCCGAAAACTCGAATTGAATTCGATTTCATTTATACAACACTCGATTCAAGTTTTTTCTCCAAAAGAAACTTGAATGTCAGGAAGGCTACAAACATCATCAAATTGATCCCTGGACCTCTCCCATTGATTTATACATTAATTCGGCAGGTTTTAGGTGGCGAATAGGGCCAGAGTATGATAATCTTGAAAATTAAATTTGATTATTTTAAAAAACTCGAATCGAGTTTTGATAATTCCCTAGTCAAATTTGACAGTTTTGACCATAAAAAAAATTGAAAATTCAAATCTGAATTTTCAATTAGACCCTTAATAAATCTGCCCCTAAGGTGGTTATTTATCAAAGTCTGAATTTATCTCAATAATTTCTGAAAAAAACTCAGACCAAATCCGATTTTCATGATTTTTTCGGATCTTTCATTCCAAAATTCAGAATTTTGCCAAAAACCCAACACACATCAAAAAATCATTGGGACTTCTTCCATTGACTTATATGCAACCTGAACAGGTCTGAGATGCCGGATTTTCAGATTTGGGCTTTTGCCATCCTCTGGGTTTAATAAATTCCGAAAAATTCATGATTTTTTTAAAAGTACGATTTTATTTAAAAAAATCTTCTTGTGATTTTTGCATTCGGAGTTTAGTAAATGACCCCCCCAAGTGTAAGGGATAGTGACAGTTTTTCAACCTTGCATTTACAGTCATCTTAATCATTGAATGTTAATTTGTAGGTTCATTCCATGCATTTTGATGACACATGACACATGGCACCCTGCCACCCACCCTTCAGGTGCAGTCTTGCCTTCTTTGATGGCACTGTCAGAATCTTATCTTGGAAACCAGAGGCCATCTGGACTTGATCTTCTTTTGGCATTTAACATTGGCATTGAGGTTCAGGGAAGACTGATGAGCTTTTCTAAAGAAGCCAGAGATATCCCAAAGAGGTAGAGAATACAGACAAATCATTTGCTGATCAATTACAAAGATGTTAATTGTATTAGTTGGGATGTGAGCCAATGCAGTGAACAAGTTTTAGATTTAGGCAACTAAATCAAATGATGAAAATGCATTTGAATACAGTTTACCTACACATATAGAAGGGTACAAGTGTACAATGCACATCACTAATTACACTATTCTCCATTTTCATGATGCCAAAGAGCATATTCAAAATGGAAGGTGAGGATTCTGAAGCAGTCAGTCAAGAGCTGAACTGCATATTTCTTAAAGAGACATCCACACAATGTCTCTTTGTTTTTTTAACGGGTGTCTTTTAATTGAATTTTAACAGAGAGGGGATACAGAAGGAATAAGCTAAGTTAATATTAACGGGATTAAGCAGTATTATAATCATGGCAACATTAGCAAGCCAACCACGGACCCCAAATCTTTTAAAATGTATTATGTTGTCATTAGCTTCATATGTAAGGGGCCCATTCACTAAGTTCGAGTGAAGGAATAGAATAAAAAATACTTTGAATTTCGAAGTTTTTTTTGGCTACTTCGACCATCGAATGGACTACTTCGAATCGAACTCAAAATCGTTCGACTATTCGACCATTCAATAGTCGAAGTACTGTCTCTTTAAGAAAAAACTTCGACACCTAAAAGCTACCGAAGTCCATGTTAGCCTATGGGGAAGGTCCCCATAGGCTTTCCAAGTTTTTTCTGATCTAAGGATAATCCTTCGATCGATGGATTAAAATCCTTCGATTCGTTCGATTCAAAGGATTTAATCATTCGATCGAACGGTTATTCCTTCGATCGTTCGATCGAACGTATTGCGCAAAATCCTTCGACTTCGATATTCGAAGTTGAATGATTTTAATTCGCCAGTCGAATATCGAAGGTTAATTAACCCTCGATATTTGACCCTTAATACATTTGCCCCTAAGTGTTCAGTAAAGCATATTGGTTACATTCTCTACCCGTGCTGTTTTCTTAGGAGGGAGGGGAGCCTGCAATCACATTTTTATCATTCTTATTATTAATTTGGGGTAAAAAAGAAGGGACTGCATCAGTATTCATGCGTGGTTTATGGGAAAGAGGTCAACTACCAGCTCCAGAAGACGCACTTCGGGAAAATGAATTGGGGGGAGTGTTAATGTATCCACCATATATTTTGTCACCTCTAACTAGAACCTATTAATGATAGGACGTGACCAGACCATTTACCAGTAGGATCTGTCACTGCCTCCGCACCTTTTACATGTAGCAGAGAGGACCCATCCCATTCTGTGTAATCTGTTTGGGGTTATGTAAGTTCTCAAAAGAAACGATCTGTCCCATGAACTGATTAGGAATTGGTGGAGGTTATCAGTGACAATTTACAGTGTTTTTATGGTTGTTTCTGAAGGTAACTTGATTCAAAGAGTAATTGTTTCTGGTTTTTGCTATCAAACAGTGTATTAAAATTGCATCAGTTTGTTTGTTTCTTTTAATAGTAATTATATTTAAATACCTTTAAAGCCACTCAAAAGTTGCATTCATTTATATCATAACGTTACTTAAAATAATATTATTTTTATTATGCATTTTGAGGCTTTAAATCAGTGGCGTAACTAGATATTACTGGGCCCCACAGCAAATTATTTTTCAGGCCCCCAAAATGTTTAGAGGTTGACTTGTTTCTCCAATATTTATTGAATTTGTATATGAATTAGGGCCTCATGGGGCCCCTATACCTCCTGGGCCCCCCTGCAGCCGCAGGGTCTGCTTCCTCTATAGTTACGCCCCTGCTTTAAATGCCCGGCCAATAAATGATCAAGACAATATAAACTCAACACAAAAGGTAAAGCTTTAATGAAAAGTATAGTATTAGCTGCACTGGAACAAATTTGCCCAGGTTTAGTAAATGAGCTCTATCGTGTGTTGTATATCTGTTCATTTTTGGGGCAATTAGTAAGGAAAACTTCATTTAAATTCCTATATGTGAATGATAGTTTTGTCGTATACAAGTGTCTATGTTTAACAATTTACACAATTGCCTATTAAACAGATTTCACCCTCCCACCGTGGTTGGACCTATGGGGAGTGCTACAGCATCATCTAAATTTCTACATTTGAACCAGTCTCAGTGCCGTGAGGCCCTAGCTATTGCTGCATCCTATTCTGGAGCCCCAATGGCTAATGTAGCCACACAAACCAAACCACTGCACATCGGCAATGCTGGTCGACATGGCCTTGAGGCCTCTTGTTTGGCATATCTAGGCCTTGAGGGGAACAAGCAGATTTTTGATTTGGAGACTGGATTTGGTGCTTTCTATAATGACTACGATCCCCAGAGTTTACCATCTCTGGACTCTTTTACCTGGCTTCTGGAGGATCAAGAAGTGACTTTTAAGCGCTTTCCAGCTCATCTTGGAATGCATTGGGCTGCAGATGCTGCTTCAGCTGTCCGAAAGCAAATTGTTGGGAACAATGGATTGCTGCCTAGTACTCCCAGACGCTAAGTACGTGAATCGCCCTTTCCCCACATCAGAACACGAAGCTCGCCATTCCTTCCAGTTTAATACATGCACTGCTCTTCTTGATGGAACTGTATCTGTTCAGTCATTTACTGAAAACAACATTTCTCGACCAAGTCTGAGAGAACTTCTAGGTAAGATACAGGTAGTTCATCCATCGGACAACAAACCAAATTTTGAGAAGCTATATTGTGAGGTCAATCTAACAATGCAAAATGGTGACACTTTTAGCGAGAGATGTGACACATTCTATGGTCACTGGAGAAAACCTCTTAGCAAAGAAGATCTCGTGAACAAATTTAGGTCTAATGCTTCCACTGTCCTTTCAAAAGATGGCGTAGAAGGTATTCTGGAAACTGTGGATAGACTGGAAGATGTGGCAGATTGTTCTGTGTTAAGCTCCTTTCTGAAATTAAGAAATGATGCATTAGAAGAATGCAAAAGAACTATTTCACGATAGTCTGCGTCAAGATTTTAATAAAAGCACAAGTGTCTACTGTATATTATTGCTGCACTTTAACACCAACAGCACCTACATTATACTAATAATTCTTTATTATTCCACAACATCCCTGGCGACTGACACACTGGTTTTGTAGCTTTGTGTTTATCTTTTATAACTTTTATCTTGGTATAACTGTACTGTATCAGTTGTACAATATCATCTTATTCTTCACATTAGGTGCAGTAATAGGAAATAACATGCACTGATAAGCGAGCAGCAAAGCGTATTATGGGCATAGGAAACTTTCAGCTATCTGGCTGTAGTAGGTCAAGCTGAAGGTAATTGTGCAACAGCTGGTACAACAAAGGCTGCCTCTCCAGAAATCTTTAATATGCCTGTAATAGTGTAAGGGTTCCAAAATGAAACACTGGAAATTGCCAGTCACGAGCTACAAGCTTTCTACTTCTCTAAAACTAGTGCAATAATAAGTTTACAATGAATGGTGTGATTTTACATATATTCATTTAATACTAAGAGAAAAAATGACCTTTGTATTTAACTGAGCATTAATAAAGGAATATCTAGTATAAATCATTTACAATGTTGTAATCCCAGATGAATTTGTAATTTGTATAGATTTGAGAAAAAAAATAAAAATGTTGTTTTACATCTGAAATACCTTTTGTCAGTGTTATGTGTGAATAAAACAGAGCAGTTTAGCAAACAATTTTTATGGCCCATATCTGCTCCAGAGCTCCTTACCCTTCTTGGTATCATTCATAATTGTAATAAAATCCAATGCTTACATAGTTTGCATGGGAAACAATCGTCCAACTACATGCACAATATTTCACAGCACATATTGGAGTCCATTTCTTGCCACTCATGAATATCTCTATTTCCTTTCTGACAAACAGCAGTCCCATCATTTATTTATGACAGGGATTCCGAAAGTAAACTAAGGATGAAATCCTGACAAGCCCTTTAGGGCACATTCACCTACTGAGGTGCACTGAGCAAACTGTTTTGCCCAGAATTGTGTCATCATTGTGGAAGCAAACAGGAGAGTCTCTTGATGCATTTCTGATTGGTGCAGTCATGTCAGTGCGCATACCTTGAGTTGCGGATTAGATGCAATTGCATCAAAGTTCACCTGGAATCATTGATTATTGGTGCAAAAGAAACCTGGACTTACTGCCTGGAGAGGAGGTGGCAGTAGCTCCAGGTTTGCCCTGTGTCAGTAGTTGCAACAGCAGTATCTGATTCAGAGTGGAAGGCAGGCACAACAGAAGGTAATTGAAAAAAGAGATGATTGTATTGTGCAGAATTAACCGAATTAACTGCCAATTAGCCACACAATGTATACTGTAATTAAAGGGCTTTGGTTGCAAACCTAAGCTGTGGTCATGTGTAATACAAATATCACTTTTTCTGTGGGAACATTACTGAGACCTTGCTAAATGAACTGATGGATCTTTCTTCCCTGGTTGAAAACTTGTTATATACTATGTCATTTATTTTTTCACTCTAAGCAGTTGAGAATTGGAAAATTGCTGTGCTTAAGTGTTATGTTTCTTTAATTGCATCCAGTATTCTCTACATTGCTTATCATGCAACATACACTTTGAGGACCCAAGAAGAGACTCCCAAATGCCACAAAATGGTCTCCTGCCAACTGTTTCCTAATTACAGTACATGCTAAAGAAAATGCAGAGAGTATAACCTATACACCCTTGCACTTATCTCAGATTTTCCTATTAAAGGAGAACTAAACCCTAAAATAAATATGGTCAAAAATGCCAAATTTTACATCATGAACTTATTGTACCAGCCTAAAGTCCCATCTTCTCAATAGGAGCTGTGATCCAAGACTTCATACTTGTTACGGGGGGGGGGGTCACCATATTGGAAAGTGTCTGTGACAATCACATGCTCAGTGGGCCCCGAGCAGCTGTTGAGAAGCTAAGCTTAGAGGTCATCGCAAATTCACAAGTAAAAAATTAGGTTCTTCTGTCATTTAAGCTGATGCTACAGGGCTGATTATTAAATTCTGATGCTAATTGCACTGGTTTCTGTGCTGCCACATTGTAATTATCTGTATTAAATACTAATCAGCCTTATATTGGAACATTTCAAAGAAGTTGGGGAGCTACTTGGGCATCCTAGGAGGCACAGATATCCTCTGCTAAAGGGCTGTGGTTGCCTTGGGCTGATACAGAAGCACAAAACATAATGTAGAATATTTCTAGTCCACTTCTTTAGTTAAGCTTTAGTTCTCCTTTAAGTACAATTTGTAATCTTCCATCAAATTCTGTACACAGTATTGTGTTGCTCCCATATAAAAATGTTTTATATATATATATATATATATATATATATATATATATATATATATATATATATATATATATATATATATATATATATATATATTTATTTATTTATTTTTTATACAAATTACTAATACTTCCATTTATACAAACTTTGTTTTCTAGTTGATTTCTTTAGTTTTATATGGTTTGATCCATGCTAAATTATTTTTTAAGGACATTTGAGTTTACATGTTCATATTTTGTGAACAATAAAAGAAAATCATATTATTATTTTCAGTTTTAGCTGCTATTCTAAAATATCGTTTAGTATTAGTCATAGGGAAAAAACAAGTGAAATGCTTTGTGCAATAGTAGAAATTTCTTGCGGTATTGTCAATAATGCAATCTGAAAGAGAAAGCTGTGAAATACTGTTTTTTTCCTAGTGCTTATTGTTCTTCATTTTATAATGTTACTAAACAAGTACTAAAAAATAATATGTTAATGTGTGACAAATGATATGGAATGGAAACAATGTGGTATTTCTAACATTTTGTGTAGAATGTAAATTGTAAGCAGCCTGCATTCACCCTTGCTACTTTGACCACTACTCTGGGGTCAAGCAAAGCCTGGACCCTTTATAGATTCTTCCCTAATATACTGTACCTAGTTAGCCCCATGTCCTCTTGTGTGTATGTATAACTTTATTTTCTACACAATGCTGTTCAGTTTAATAATATAGAAAATACACACAGGGTGGGGAGAGACATAATAGGAAAGAAGTAGTGTACCTCTCCAGTAGAACTTATAGTGTAAGTAAAAGCTCTGCCCTTTTTAGAACTTACAGGCATACTTAATGTTTACCTTGCAGCACTAGCTCTGATTGGTTCCATCACAGATTGATGGCCCATCTGGAATGCCACATGATTGGCAGTTTTATTCTGATGACAAAATCCCTATTAAATATAGGTTAACTACTAAGACTACAAAATCTCTGGGCAATTTCAAAATGTAGTCCCTGCAGCTACTAACTGCTCCGGAGTTGGAGTCAAAACAATTGAAATCAGCATCAACTGCAAACAGAGTGCAATGTTTCCAAGCCGCAATCAATTGACTAGTGACTACAGCTGCATTTGCAGGTGATTGCTATACAAATGCACGGGGGAATGGGAAATTATAATTATTTTGGACCCCTCTCCCTAGCTGTTAATTGCCATGGAAAAAATTCCAATGTACTATAGAGCTAAATTTAGCATTTCATCAGCTGGAAAGCAAAAGGGTAAATCTGAAAAAGCGGCAATATAGTTATTACCATGAACAATGCAATCTCATACATTTTCGCTGTTGTTTATTTGTTAATCAACTTCAGCTCAAAGACTCAACCTCCTGGGATCTGGTGAGGTCAAAAAATGGTACTGACACCACTTACTCCATTATAAAAGCACAATATCTTGTCAGCAAATTACACTCTGTGTGGAAAAATATTCCCGAGGAGAATTGGAGGATGTTCTTGACACCCAGCCAACCAATGTATTCTTTTTGTGTTGCCATGACAACTGGAAAAAAGCCTGGGAAATTTATAGCATGGAAAAAATGTAGAAGTATATAGTAAAAGCTTGCAAATATATGCAGATAAAAAGTGTCTATATATCTGTTGTAGATAAGCATAAGGCTCTGTTGTGGCATGCACCACATGAATACAATGCCACAGGTTATATGTGGATCTCTGTGCTCCATTCTGAAGTGCAGAAATCTGCAGCAATTTAGAGCGCAGGGAGGGTGCAAGAGTGCATAAACAATTTGTAATTGACCTTCATATCTTCCACCCCAAAAAGGAAGCTCTTATGTTTTCTTGTACTGTTGTTACTTGTACAGCAATATACATAGAATTTTTCATGGAGCATAATAGTTTTGTTGAGATTCACTAAAATTCGAACATGGAGCTTATAAAGAATATAAATATACCCAAGTTTAATCTATATAATGTAACCCTAAAGGGCAATGATGACTTTCCTTTAGGCTTTTCCAGGTTCTTTGTATGAAGTGGGGCCAAATGTTGGCAAAAAGTTTGGAGGTTGGGTGGGTTAGAGGCAAAGCTGGGGCTGGGCAATGTCCATGGCAATATCAGAGGTTGATCTAGCCCTGCTAAAATGTCAACTAAACAATAGCTAACTTACAATAAAAGGCTTAACAAACAAGTTATTTTCAACAGGGGTCATACACTTTCTTCCATAGAACAGTACACATGACATTAATTAACGCTGGAGAAATGAAGATAACCTTAGCAATGGGGGATGGATCAATGGCAATCAGGTTATGGAATTATCTACCCAGAGAGGTTGTAATAGGGGAATTAATGGTTTGTTTAAAATATGTGAACAAATATTAGATTTGAGAAATAATTCTGTCAATATCAGCATATTTATTACACAATACTCACTATATAGGGTTGCTACCTTTTCTGGAAAAAATACCTGCCTTTCTTTATTAATAACATTGGCATCAAGCATCATGTTTACTGGCCAAACCAGTAAAATACCAACTGGGTGGCAACCCTACCACTACAGTTTTATGGATGTAATTTTAAAATACTGACTGTTCCCAGTTAAAAACAGGGGAACTATTATTACTAGAGTAATGTTGCTGTATGTATATCTTCGGCATTGTACCCTACGTATGCTGCCTGGACGCTACATCTTTATGATGATAATGAGCCCACTTTATATATGGTTGCTCAATTATCAGAGCTATGAAGAAAAGGTTGCCAAAAATGTACTGGGGATTAGAATTTAACACCTTTTCTATATTATATTTTCGAGCTAAATTAGTGGATAACTTGGAAATTCATGGAAAGCAAATATGAAAACAAGATGTAATCCCTTGGGGTAAATGATACAGATTATATAGGATCCACTTCCACAGAAATAAATATGTTTTTGATAATTTGTTTTTATACAGATAAAAAGCCATGTTTGTAACGTGGGCAATCAGCAAAAGCATTTTAATCCATTTATATCAGCTGTTAGCTCTGATGTGCATGTAGCTATATTTTGTAAGCTATATTGATATAAATTAATATTATATTTAGAAGTGTTTTATTATTATTATTATCATGATCATTCATGCTGGGTATATTTTTCTCCTGTGCTGCTATTCTCTTTTGCAATAGTATTGTTATGTTTGCTTATACCACTAGGTGCTGCTCTTGTGCTTCCACTGCAAATTAAACTGTGGCCATTTTATTTTTTTATTCCTCTGCTTGCCATTTAGTCAGAGTTAAAGAAATACATTCTTATTAGCAGGTTTTTCTTTTTGTTTGTTTGTCTCAGTAGATTTTGGCATATACAGAATAAATAGTGAAAGACATATGTCAAGCAAATGTCCGTCCTGCAAATGTCTGATCCTGAGCTGTTTTAAATGCTCATGGTTGTAGTTTAACAAAATCTAGATGACTTCAGGTTGGTCATTTAGGTTATCTGCAGAAAAATAACATTAAAGAGCAAGTTTAAGTACATGTTCATGAAATAAATCATGAAAATATATAAATAATATATACTCTGCTGGAATTTTTTTGTCAGTTGGAAGCAATGCAAGGCAAATGGAAGATATTTTGACATTCTCAATTGGCAAACAAAACACCGGATGTCACAATGAACTCAAGTTAGACAGAGTCAATAATTATGTAAGATACTCTATGAATATGAATAGAGTTTTCATTTTATTTTGGTGTTTCTGTCTCTCTAATATTACACTATAAAATACTGAAATCTGCAGCTCACAGTGGGCCTTTTTATTTATAAACACTGGGCAAATTTGCACCTGGGCAGTAACCCATAGCAACCAATCAGTGATTAGCTTTTCTCAGGCAGCTGCAGGTTGAGCACTGAAAGCAATCATCTGCTGGTCTAGCCTCTAAAAATGATGCTTAGTGCCAATATTATGAATAGGGATGCACCAAATCCAGAATTCATTTTGGGATTCGGCCTTTTTCAGCAGGACTCGGATTCGGCCGAATCCTTGTGCCTGGCCGAACTGAATCCTAATTTGCATATGTAAATTAGGGGGCATGTAGGGAAATCGTGACTTTTCATCACCAAAGAAGAATTTTTTCCACTTTTTCCTTTCCTTCCCCTAATTTGCATGATATGGATTCGGTTCAGTATTCGCCGAATGTTTCACCGGGGATTTGGCCGAATCCCAAATTGTGGATTCGGTGCATCCCTAATTATGAATAATATATTTATTAAGAATGATAAATATAAAGTAATGCTAATATTTGTTTGCAGACATTGCAGCAAACCTATTCTTTGGCAGGTGATTTGCTGCCAAGTGGAGAGGACAGGAAATACTGCAGGATTATGGGTAGGCCCAGAAAGTGGCTGTGAGCGGAGAGCCCAGGCTAAGATCCTGCAGGAGGTGACTGGTAAAGAAGAGCTGGGCAGTGAGATAAGGACAAACTCAAGCATGACATATTTCTGCTGCTGCACATTTGCATACAAATTACTATTTATAAATCTTAAATGGTGTGTCTGATGTGTGAAGAAAACTAAATAAGCTTTATCAGAAAGACAGAAAGGTCTATATAAATACACCAGTAAACCCTCAAAGTAATGCTGCTCTGAGACCTCTGTCAAAAGAAACACCACATTTCTTTCCTTCTATTGTGTACACATGGACTTCTGCATCAATCAGCCTTCCTCAGGATAAACCTACAAGGCACAGGCTTGAACATGCTCAGTTTGCTCCTCTCTCTCTCTCCCCCCCTTCTCCCTCCTCCCCTCCCTGCTATAATCTCAGCCCAGAGTTATGAGTGAACAGGGAGAGACTCAGGCATGAAATTATGTCTCACAAAAGCTAATATGGCGGCTGCTATCCCAAACAAAGAGAGCTTCTAGAGCTGATTACTCAGGTATGGTAAAGCATTCTGCAGAATAAATTTAGTGGTCTACAGGCCCAGATTTACGGCAAGGCCGCATAGGCCGGGGCCTAGGGCGGCAAAAAAATAGGGGCGGCATGCCGCCCAGCCGCATTATGGGGACGCATGCATCCCCATTCAATTACAGCAGCCGCGCTGGGAAGGGGAGGTGAGGTGGGCGCTAGGACCCGCGGCCGCCTGGTCGGACCGTGCGGCCTAGGGGCGCCCCTTATTGAAATCCGGCGCTAGTGGTCTAGCTTGCACTATTGTGACTAATCCATTGGCAATAAACTGCCTTGGTAGCTTGTCTTCTCCTTTAAAGGGTGTTATCCATCAGTGAGTAAAGCAGCTTTTATCAGTCATCTCTACACTGATTAACAAAACCAAGTCTCTGATTTGATGTTGTGGGTTACTTTGTAAAGCAGTGAGAAAATGTACACTGGCAGAGCTGATGTGTTTGATGTATTAGACGGCCATTAGATATATTTTATGCTGATATACTACATGATGTATGTGTTTTGGCTTAATCATGTATCCCAGCCTCTCAGCCTCTCTCCACATTACCAGAAACCCAAGTTTATCACATGAGTGGTTGCATGTAGGAGGTGTAAAGAAGCAAGGATGTCAACAAACCCCTTGTATTAGGACAATAATGGTCCACTTCATTCACAATTCCATCGAGGCCTGTGTCACACTGGCATACCTCCCAACTGTCCCGTTTTCAGCGGGACAGTCATGCTTTTGACAGCTGAACCTGCAGTCCCGTGTTTGTACTGAAAAGTCCGTGCAATGAACAGATAGAAAAAGATGTTTCTAACTTAATTGGCTTTTGGCAGAGAGCCCAGAACAGCCACCAGGTACAGCTAAGATACTTTGTTACAATTTTGAGATAAGCAAATAAGTAATTTAGATAAGGAGGTCCCTTGGGAAAATTTAGACTCACAGCAATTCACCGTCATTAGCAAAACTGTAATAACTGAAAAAAAACAGAAATATGTTCAAACTTTCATAACCTGATACATTTTGTAAAATGAATGATAATTAGGGGGTGTGGCTACAAAAATGGGCGTGGTCAAAAAATGTTGCCATGCTACACCCGACAATTTTTTTGTCCCTCTTTTTGTTTCACACATTTTGGGAGGTATGCACTGGGCATAGTATTCGCTGCTTCAGAGCATAATAAATCTAGAGAAATTTGAGTTTTTTTTCCTCTAAAATTTTTTCCCTTTTAAAAACTCAACCAGAAAGGTTTAAAAAAAATTGGCCGCTAAATGTTTCTTCACTATGACTATAATGCTTGTGTGCATTTCTGTCTGGAATCTGTCCTGTGTACACTCTGAAAGGCAGTTTACAGTCCTGAAGTGCACAAACATATGGAATGGAGGGGGAGCTGTACATGAATTGCGGTGGAGAAAACCAAATGTGTAACAGCAGCCGTAAAGTTAAAAGGGTTGTTCACCTTTCAGTTAACTTTTAGTATGATGTAGAGAGTGATATTCTAAGACCATTTGCTATCGGTTTTCATTTTTTATTATTTTTTGTAGTATTTGAGCTATTTAGCTTTTTATTCAGCAGCTTTCCAGTTTGCAGTTGCAGCAATCTGGTTGCTAGGGTTCAAATTACCCTAGCAACTATACATTGATTTTAACAAGAGACTGGAATATGAATAGGAGAGGGCCTGGATGTAAAGATGAGTAAAAGCAACTGGCAATAACAATAAATATGTAGCTTTACAGAACATGTACTTTTTTTTTTGATAGCGCAACTCAACTATAAAAAATAAATAATGTAGACCAATTGAAAATTTGCTTAGAAGTGGTAATTCTATAACATACTGAAAGTTAACAGAAAGGTGAACCACACCTTTAAGAGGAATTACTTTTATCAAACTCCAGGGCTGAATCATTATTAATACTAATGACATGGAATTCATTGACATTTCTAGGGAAATATCAGCATGAGATATTGTGCATTCATTCAGTGGCTTCAACATATTGCTTTCTTTCATTTTTCCTTTAAGCCTGCAAATCAAGAGACAAATCTGTATGGTATTTGGTCTCACATGGGCACTAGAAACTTGTCACTGCAAACCTCTCAAGGAAAATGGCTAAAACAGTGCCTACGCTTGCAAATTTCGAACAACTCATGCACAGAAATGGAATACAGCAAAATACATTTTTTATTTTAAAGGGATTCTGTCATGATTTTAATAATGCATTTTTTATTTCTAAATTACACTGTTTACACTGCAATTAATTCACTCGGCTATATAACATTTCATTACTGAACCAGCAAGTGTATTATTTTTAGTTATAATATTGGTGTGTAGGCGCCATCTCTGGTCATTTTGCCTGGTCATGTGCTTTCAGAAAGAGCCAGCGCTTTAGGATGGAACTGCTTTCTGGCAGGCTGTTGTTTCTCCTACTCAATGTAACTGAATGTGTTGCCGTGGGACCTGGATTTTACTATTGAGTGCTGTTTTTAGATCTGCCAGGCATCTGTTATCTTGTGTTAGGGAGCTGTTATCTGGTTACCTTTCCATTGTTCTGCTGATGGGCTGCTAGGGGGGAAAGGGAGGGGGTGATCACTCCAAATTGCAGTACAGCAGTAAAGAATGACTAAAGTTTATCAGAGCACAAGTCACATGACTGGGGGCAGCTGGGAAACTGACAATATGTCTAGCCCCATGTCAGGTTTCATAATTAAATATAAAAATATATGTTTGCTCTTTTGAGAAACAGATTTTAGTGCAGAATTCTGCTTGAGCAGCACTATTAACTTGGTAATATTTGCATCTGCCATCATGTGTCATTATATTCTGTGGTTAGAATGTGATTATTGGTTGCAGTCTGCAGTGAGAATCAGATCTATGGGAAGTGGTTTGGGATACAGGCAGTTTGGTCCCAGTTAAGGTGTGAACGTATCTAGAACAAATACATATGTTGGTTTGCAGATTTCAAGGCTTCTGGTTAATGACATTGTTATACAGTATTAGTTATTGTTTTGTTGTTCCAGGAATATCTATGCAATATGTATTCATCCTAAATTCCATTGCAATGAACATCCAGGCTTATTTTCCAGGAGTATCTAGGACCACAAATAATTACTGACCCCAAATCTCACCCTAACTGATCTTTAAGTTGATCCCCCCATCATTTTTCTATATTCCACTGCTTACTGTTTACTTATATCTGATAGATACAGCTGTTTGAGAAAAATTTATTTCATCTCTTATCTAGTGAAATTTCCACTAAAATCATACAGGAAATCTGGGGATGAATTGAGAGATAAGCTTTACTCATATTATTACATCTATATATTATTTTTCTCATATATATTTTATTTATTAGTTGAACTCAGTAATGACCCTTATTGATATTACTTGCCATGTTTTTCAGAGTTTTCTTTCCCATTTGCAGCAAGGAGATGCACATATCTCTTCAAAAACTCAAACTGCATTATGAGACCAATCTTGGGACAATTTAAACAGCAATTGAAGCTTGGCAACCAATGGAGGCGTTTTAATGTATGCATGAAAAAATATGTGGGTGTGAGATCAAAATACACTTGTACTAGTAAAAAGAAACATAAAAAAGCACTTTTAAAGATGCTCTCAGGAAATGATGGAAAAATAGATAATCAGTCTGAAATCAAGTGATTTGTGGGGTGGTACATTTTTTATAGAAATGTGTAAACAGATTTGATAAAAAGATATAAACATGACATTTTGCAGTCTTGTCTGAACCACGTTGAAAAGAAATGTAGGGGGAAAAAATGCAAAATGCGGTTATGTATTTTTAGTGCTCTCTTAGAAGTGTATGGAAAGGAATGATTACTTGCACATAATTACAAACGCTTGCTGTCGTTATGCCAGGAGGGTTATAGAAGTATGCTGCCGTGGTTAGTGCCTTTTTTTTAAACAAAATGTTACAAATTTAAATTACTGTCAGATTGAGTTTCCCTTCAAAACAGGAACAGACTTTAAAACTCCATAAAACTGATGGGAAATTGTTCATGTTTATATGTATACGTATATGTGGCACCCCTGGGAATTTTACTAGTTTCAGAAAAATAAGTTCATACTGTTGCATTTTTGTCCTGGTTGTTTTAAACATGAAGCAAAACTCTTTCTCCTTTTGTAGTTGTAGCAGAGTCCATTTAATTGAACATAGGCAACAGCCAGAACTAGTTGTGAAAGCCACGGCAAGGCTGAGCTCGCTGGGGGATGTTGAAACTTGCAGTGCTGCTGGAGATTAAAGGGGAGATTTTAGTATGACCATTTTTACCCCATGAGCCACATTCAATTGTAAAAATATTTGGGGAACGACACAAGCATGAAAAAAGTTCTTGGGGCAATAAATAAAAGCTCTTATTGACTATTTGGTAGCCCCTATGTGGACTGGCAGTCTAAAGGAGGACCTGTTTGGCAGCAGATCTGGTTAGATGCAACCAAAACTTGCATATAAGTACAAAATTCAAAACAGAGTACTTGCTTTAAGGGCCACTGAAAGCAACATCCAAGGGGCCGGTGATCAATATGTTGCTCGTGAGCCACTGGTTGGGGATCACTGATGTAGAGAGTGATATTCTGAGGCAATTTACAATGGTTTTCATGTTTTGTTATTTGTGTATTTTTTTTAGTTTATTTATTTAGCTTTTTATTTAGTAGCTCTCCAGTTTGCAATTTCAGCAATCTGGGTCCAATTTACCCTAGCATGAATAGCATGGAATATGAATAGGAGAGGGCCTGACTAGAAAGGTAAGTAATAAAAAGTAGCAATGACAGAACATTTGTTTTTAGATGGGGTCAGTGACCCCCATTTGAAAGCTGCAAGAAATCAGAAGAAGAATAAAACACGATGGCCAATTAAAAAGTTGCTTACAATTAGTCATTCGATAAAATTCTAAAAAGTTAACTTATAGGTGAACAACCCTTTAAAGGTTTCTTCTGCTACAGCTCTCTATAGTGGGGCTTCAAACAAGAGGACATCCATGGTCCCCTGTGTATGAGCAGAGCAGCAGTTGGTTGAGTAATGAAACACCACTGCTCCCATCAGTGTTATTACTTTTCCAGTAAGGGGCAGCAACTATAGGATAATACTAATGCAAGCGCCAATTCTTTATTTTCAAGAATTATAGCATAAATGAACTTGCATATAAATTATCAGTAAGGATGGTTGTGTCAATGGGAGTGGGAACTTTTTAATTTCTGGCACACCAATTGGAAAAAAGCATAATATTCATTAGGTTAGGCATTGGAATTAATGTCTCATCAATGCAATGGCTCAGTTGCATCTGCCCCGTACTTGCACCTTACTGCGCATTTTTGTGTAAGGTGCAAGTATAGAGGAGAGTGTACTGCACCAAACACCTATTCGATGTATGCAACTTTGTGTGCATTTTTGTGTTTGTGTTAGTAAATAAACTCTACCATGTATAGTGAGGTAGGGTAGTATCAGTTATATTTTGTATAAGGAATACCCTACTGAAGGCTTCTAGCTGCCAGCCCATCTGTTCTTTCATTTGATCTTTCATCTTAGGGAAGTAAAGGTATTCTCATTGTCTTCTGATTATATTCTAACTCCAGCAGCTTAATCAAGTACTCACTTAGAATATTGCTCATAAAATGTTGTTCTTCTGTAATGTGCCTATGAAATTTAAACATAAAACTAGAAAAATGGTAATAAAACAACAAACCATTCATCAAACTATTCAGTCCATTAACTTCAGCGTTTATAATTTGACTGATTGGCTGCTGTGCAGTGTGAATGCTGAGTAGTTGTAAGTAGTTGTAAACTACTGATACAAAAGAGAGGCTGCTATAGTACTAATGGTCATTTTCCCTGTGGGTCAGTCCAGTCCAGCTCTGTGGTAGTCGGCACATCTTTGTAGTAGGCATAGACTTTCTACTAATGTTCTCCCTTTTATTTCAAAAATGGAAAGCTTTTTCACTGGAATAACATGGTTTATGTGTGAAATATGCCAAAGAGATAAGTGGTCCCAGACCCCTAAGAAGCATCGTAAGCAGTCTATTTGCATCTGTACTTTTACAATTTATGAGAAGATTTTCTGTGGCCAAGTGATATATGGTAATAAAAAAGTAAAGGATAATTGCTAATTTATTGCTATGTGATTAACTAGAGCAGTGCTGTCCAACTGTGGTACCGAGGGCTGGAATTTTTCAGGCCTATGTGGTGGAGGACTGACAATGGAAGCCAGTGTTGACCACTCCCTCTTGTAATCCACACCCATTTAAACCACACCCATATCAACACAAGAACTTTTAAGACCGTGTCCACATTAATGAAGGTAGCATATCAAAAAACCCAAATGGTTGATGCTCACTGCAGGGATATCACTAATCACTCATATGTGAAAAATTTAAGTCATACCCTTAAATATACAATAAACATACCCTTAAATCCATATGGCGTCTCCTCCCCTGTGGAAAACACTGCACCCTCCAGCACAAGCTTAAACACCTTAGGGGCCCCTAACAATAATTTACAAATGCTAACAAACCCCCAGAACAAACCCTTGCTCATGTCCCACATGGTACAGGGTAGGGCAGACAGAGTATGGCACACCCAGGTAGTGTAGGGAAAGCAGAGTATGGCACACACAGGGAGCATAGGGCAGGCAGAGTGTGGCACACACAGGGAGCATAGGGCAGGTAGAGTATGACACACACAGGGAGCATACGGCAGGCAGAGTGTGACACACAAGGACACAGGGCAGGCAGAGTATGGCACACACACAAAAACGGAACTAGAGGGGGGCGGGCCCTGGCGCAGGACGCGCAGCCGGGCCCCCGCCCCCCTCCGTAAACCCGGAAGTGGCCGCCGAACATGCGGCGGGCGGACTGCCGGGGGGCCCTGAGGGGGTGCGGGCCCTGGCCCACTCGCACCCCCTGCTCCCCCGGTAGTTCCGCCCCTGCACACACAGGGAGCATATGGCAGGCAGAGTGTGTCACACACAATGGGAGCATAGTGCAGGTAGAGTGTGGCACACAAGGACATAGGGCAGGCAGAGTATGGCACACACAGGGAGCATAGGGCAAAAAGAGTATGGCACACACAGGGAGCATAGGGCAGGTAGAATACAGCAGGAGGCTGGAAAACCTATCAGGACCTCTCTAACGCTGGTGTCCCTCCAGCAGTTTATCTGAGGTGTGAACAATGTGGGAACTTTCAGTCTGGGCCTGAGGTTTTAGGCTTTAGGTGTGTGAACAATGCCGGGGGATTACAGGTGTGACCAATGCCGGTGCTTACTGTCTGTATTTGAGGTGTAAACAATTCAGGGACCAGTTAACATCAGTACTGATACCTTTTAAATCTTACACAAGGTAAGAAATCACAGCAGGCGGACTTCCATGTATAGGGTCGCTCAAGGGGGTTGTGGGCCCCATGTGGCCCACGGGTCGCCAGTTGTACAGCACTGAACTAGAGCAAGCCTACCAATTAACAGACAGAGTTCTGTCTTTTGTTGCTACACTTTTTCCAGTTAGAGCTGCAGTATTTCTGGTCAGGTGATCTCTGAGGCAGCACACAGATCTTCACAAAATGATGGTTGTCATCATCAACCTTTATGCCACATGATGTGGTCTACTACATCTTTCTTTGAAGCATGGCAGTAAAATTCAGGTTTATCTCTTTATTAAATACAAGTTGCATATGTACATATAGATTGTAAGTAAGGAATGCACTCATCACATTTAATTCACACCTGCAGATGGACTCATAGCTGTTCTTCCTTCCTCAATCCACTATAACTTGTAATTCTGACTATTGCTAGATTTGTGCTGTGTTGACATTGAGACAGATGCTAACACTTCCTCTTTTATACAGCTTGCCTAATGAAGACTGCTTAACCCTTCATTGACAGCTATTGGGTGGAATTTAAAATGTATTTTGTCCAACATTCTCATCTACAGCATGCCTTCACATTTTGACTATGAAGATTTTCATTCATCCAGGTCATAGTATATCTAGTATAGGTCAAGTCCAGTGACTTGCTGAGTAATCAATGAAGACGTTTCACTACTCATCCGAGCAGCTTCTTCAGTTCAACTGACTGGTGTGGGAAGTTTTCGGCATATAAACTCTTCCACTAATCCATTTACAATGGCACATTGTAACTCTTCAAAGAGGTGACATCTGAAGAAACTCACTCAGATAACCTTCACATTTTGTTGCCAGTCTCTTTAGACCAGCTCTTCACAAATGGAAAACAATACAGGTTGTGCATATCAATATTGTTTTGATTTATGTTTAAATGATTTGCAACACACCAAATGGATTGGCTTGCCATCCTTTGTTACAGCTATCAATGTGTCAATGCTTACACTGCCTATCTTGTCAGCGCTATATGAATAAATAATGATGATGATGATGATGATGATGACACTGTATCACTGAGATGAAGATAAAACTCCTTGTGCTTTTTATGCCTGAGTGCTTATAAGAAGCAAGGAGTGAACTGCAAAAACACAGGTGCAAATTGAGTTTTCTTTTGCTCACAATGCAGCTAAAACCATCACATTTGCTGCATTATGCACCTCCGGCATGGGGCACAACCATATGCACCTGTCACTGGCCTGCTGGAGGCATCAACTTGAGGCAGCACACAGCTGAGACCTGGGAATATCCTTGGATGTTCCTAGCCTGTATCTCACAAGGACCTCCTCGGGATGTTGTTAATGAGGGCAGGGTGGAAAATGCAAAAGCTTGCCTACACCCAACTGCAGTGTAAGCACCTCTGGCCACAGCAGAGTAGTATAGTAATGCCACGGATAGCAACAAGGATAGGAGGAGTGGCATCATGACCCGGGCTTAACACAGGCAGGACCCTTTTGGAGGGGTTAGGGGAAAGGGGGTGGTAAAGCCTTAGGGTGGGCACTGGTGGCCATTTTAGTGCCAATGTAATTGAGGAGTGACACTATTTGATAGCAGGGGAAAGAAGAGAGGTTTCCCACCTGCCCTCCTTGAGAAGAGATTTACAGGAGTGGTCAAGAAGGTTGAGGGGTATTTGGTTAGATCTGGACGAAGGTGTGCAAATCTAACCTAGTTGAGATATTAGTCACAGCAGAAGGGGTGGACCCTTGTCAGTCTGCTGGGTACTAAAACTGTGCCGCTAGGAGAGGCATACTTATGACATTATGGTTTAACCCCTAAGGTGGGTGACCATCGGGGGAAATCAGAGGCAGGCAATATATTCAGCATTAATGGCGGGCTCCAGTTAAGGGAGGCTCTAAAGGATTTCGAGGCTGACGGCGTATCCTCTGAGCCAGGATGTTCCGTCTAGAGGATTTTGCTTGGCTCAAGGAAAAGGCAGACTGACATAGGCTTAGGGGGATATTGGTTTACACAATGTCAATGTTATATTCTGATGTTATGAATGTATAATAACATTTGGTTATGTTATATATTACAGACACATGATGTTAATGTTTGGAGGATTCTGTGTTAAGGTTAATAAAGCTGTGGCCAGGAACATCCCAATAAAGAAGTGTCAAGCAGTGCTTATTGTTAGATGGAGGCGATGTATTCAGTGGTGAATGTCTGGGTCATGCCTTGTGCATTATTACTTCTTGGTCCACCTCTGCTCCCAAGTGTAAGGAGAAAATTAATATTAGACTAATGATTTGCAATGGGTTCACTTGGATAGTACCAGTCTAGGTATGTAAGATTATGCTGACAGTAGCAGAAAATGTTATTTAAACATATAAACATAACATAATTTTAAAGTAATTGTAAATATGTCCTGTTTCAGCAGGAGGATAGTACATGTATGAGACGTGTTATCCAGAATGCTGGGGACCTGGGGTTTACTGGATAAGGGATCTTTAATACCTTAAGTCTTCTAAGAAATCATTTAAACATTAAGAGGGTTATTTATTAAAGTCTGTTTTTTTTCTGGTCGGACTTTTAAAGGGGAAAAACACATTTTTTTCCTAGAAAAAAAAATCTACAATTTTTAGAGATTTATTAAACTGGAATGGTGTTCAAAGTCTGAATAAAAAAGTACTCCAACTAAGAGCCGCAAGTCAATAGCAGATGTCCCGTTGATATCTTGATCTGCAATGGGTTTCGCTCAGTGATCCCAAGATTTTGTGGTTTTGGGGCATCAAATTTGAAAAAGTTGGAGGTTTTGGGTGTCAAATTCAAAAAAGTCGTAAGTTTTCGGCAACAAATCTCGAAAATTGTGTTTTTCATGATTTTATTGAGTTTTCTTCCTGCACAAAAAATTTTAGGAAAAATGTTTTGATAAATAGAGGGAAAAGGTCCGTGTGAATTTGGTCAGAGTAGTTTTCAGAAAATAGTGAGAACTTCTCGGATTTTGATAAATAACCCCCTAAATAACCCAATAGGATTTTTTGCCCCCAATAAGTATTAATTATATCTTAGTTTGGATCAAGTATAAAGTACTGTTTTGTTATTACAGAAAAAGACTTTTTAGAAAATTCTAATTACTTAAGTAAAATGGAGTCTATGGGAGATGGCCTTGCCGTAATTTGGAGCTTTCCAAATAGTGGATCCCATACCTGTAATGTTTAAACTATATGAACTATACCCTCAGTTTGTGAAAGAGGGCGTTTCTCTCAATTCCGTGTAATAGGTTTTTGGAATGAAACCCATGCACTGCTGTGAGTAGCCAATACTGGTGTATTGGCAAAGTCAAAGTGTTACATCATTTTCAGAAAAATGCTGCATATTTCAGATTGCATAGATATAAAATATAAATGAGTTTAAGTAAGTGTGTGACTTGCTACATATTCTCCAAATCAGTGACAGAGTATAATAATGAATGTGTATTAATTTTTCATTGACATTCCACTTGTCAAAGTTACTCTTCTGCTATTTTGTGCTATTCCTTATCATTTATTTAACAAGTAATGCATCTTCCATTTTCCTTTGCTCTCACATCTTAATTTGAGGGCTTTTGGTGGGACCATCAAACCAACCAATTTTTTAAGATTGGTACCTTCAATTCTGGACATAGAGTAGCAGGATAAAATCCACTCAAATTGTCATGTTTATGCACAGGTGGACATAAGAGACATAACGTTTAGTATAATAGAATAATCTACTCGCATTGTTTATATAATGTATATTAAAAGTTATCAAAAACATGCACGACTATATAAAAGGATGACAACTTCAGCTCAATTGTGCAGGACTTTTACAAAGAAAGAGAAATTCTAAAAGCATTCTTTGAACAATTTTTGAATTATTCACATTTTGTTCTGCACTCAGGCTTGGATTTAGTTAATCTAGTTTTCACAATAAAATGTAAATACGAGAAGGCCTGAATGAAAATATAAGCAATAACAGCAAGACTATCAATAAAACTGAAGCCTAATGGTAAGAATTGTTGTTATGGTCGCTGCATAAATGACCAGACAACCATGTAGTATTTCCAATTGCAGGTTAGAAACAGACAAGGACGTATATTTATCAAAAAGTGAAGTTAGAGGTCACCACAGTCCTCTAGAGTGAAATTCCACCACTCTCCATTTCTGTGGGATTTTTTTAAAAGAGTATTTATCAATGGATGAAAGTGAGAGGACTGTGGCGATCTCTAACTTCACTCTTTGATAAAGATACCCCTAAGAATGATAATAATTAAAAAAGCCCATTCAAAGTAAATAACAAAGACAGTTAAAATGTTGCATGTAAGAGACCCCCTATAATATACTAAGGGGCATATTTATCAAGTGTCGACTTTTGAATTGAAAACACTTCTAAATTTGAATTCAAAAAGACCAACCGAAATTAAGTTGAAGTTTTTTTGGGGTCGGATAGGTTCATTTTCAATTGAATAGGTCCGTATTCAGCCGAATTCAAATCTTCCGAATCGAAGGAATAGCGCATTTGAACGAATTCGATCTGAAGTTTTTCCCAAAAAAAACGTAGATTTTTCAAATAGTTTCTAGAAAGTCCCCAATAGGCTAAGACAGCAATTCAGCAGGTTTTGGATGGCGAACTGTCGAAGTCGAATTTTTAAAGAGACAGTACATGACAAATTTCGATATTCGAATTTTCAAATATTTTTGCAAATTTAAATCGAATTTGGACTATTTCCTAGTCGAAGTACACAAAAAAAAGCTCAAAATTCGAATTTTTTCAATTCGAAAATTCACCTCGACCTTTGATAAATCTGCCCCTAATAGTTAAGTTAATAGGTGGTCTCTACTTTGTGTCTACTGGTACCTTGTGAGCTCTGATAACCTTGCAAGAGGTTATACATCCGTGTATGTGAGAGGCTGTATAAATAAATATATATATATATATATATATTTTTTTTCAAAATGGACCAGCACACCGTTTGTCTTCAATCAAAAAAAGTGTTTATTCTTCATACACTGTGCACAGTGTATGAAGAATAAACACTTTTTTTGATTGAAGACAAACGGTGTGCTGGTCCATTTTGAAAATATACAATACACGTTGACTAAGCACCCGGCTAAAGACTTTGAGATTGGAGTGCAAGTGTTCACATTGGTATGTATATATATATATATATATATATATATATATATATATATATATATATATATATATATACATATATATATATATATATAGTCAATGGGAGAGCAGGCACTCTCGTCACTATGTATAAATGTGCCTGGGTGCAGTATCCAAAATCAGTACAACTAACACACAAAAGGTCCGCACTCACAGGACTTACTTGAAAATAAAAAATGTTTTATTTAAAAGACTAACGTTTCGGCCTCTCCGAGGCCTTTCTCAAAGCAAAGAAAAATACATAATGAATGTCTTAAATACTAAAAGGTGGCGGGAAGTGTAAATTGGCTGACCAATCATAGACATCACTGAGTCATTGAGTAGTTAAATACAATTATACATCCGTGCATGCACAAATCTAAAACTATAGCTTTTAAGACAATCCCAATAAAGTTAAAAACCTCCTCTACTGCATTTTTTGGAAGGAAAAAAGGATTAAAAACAATACTAAGTAACGACCACTTCCTATTAGTTGTTGATCCCAAATTAATCATTCTATGTTACATAGTATCAAAAAAATATGAGTAGATGAAAGGTCTGCATAAAGTTACCCTCATATATACTAATGGCAATCGGATCTATAACATTTCAAATAAAAACTTATGTAGTTCACGGCCAGGATCCGTATCAATATATGTAAACCTAATGTAGTGTTAACCCCCCATTTGTGTCTATGAACTATGGGTTAAAATAACCTGATGTCAGCTGGGACATAATGTTGCCAAATAGTACTGCATGCTACAGGACAAATCCACTTATGCGTATTGTCACAAACCAACATGTGCTTTAACCCCAAATAACCATACAATTAATAAACCCAGTGTTAGTAATACCAACATGTGATGGACTCATATTATCAATAACTAAAGATTCATCTAATAATATATGTGAACGAACTAGTGTGCATAAACCCTAAATATTTCCATTGAACATAAATAAAACAATCAAAATACACGGTGTAAACAAAAAACTGTAAAAAATTATAAAGAACTTTTGACCAAAATAAAAGCACAAACTGTGCTATGAGTCTATTCCCCGAGCTGCATATAGTTCATGGCAAATGTCCAGCAATTAGTATGTTCACCTGAAAACAGTTCAAGTCCCACTGGCTAAGAAACTCAAGCCTGTGGACAAGGCAACGAAACCCCAACTTCTCCGCGGTCTCCAACCGCAGGGCCAGCGAAGCGCTGGCAAGCAGGTCCACGACAGATGCCCAGTCGAAGGCCCGCATAGGGCAGTGAGCACCCACACCGCGTTCAACCCTTGGAAAGAGCGACAGATGGAAGATTGCATGCTGTGGGACCGGAGATATATAGGTAAGTAAATCATACAGGGGTGCCCCGTCGGAGGTTAACTTCATATACTAAAGTTGCACGGCATATTTAGCGCTAGATTCCGGCATAGCAACAAATGGAAGATCACTCACTGCAGGTCCAGTCGCACACCGGTAGGCAAACCTTAATAGAGTTCCCCATCAGAGGTTAGCGTAAAGTGGTAAAATTACACTGAACAGACATCCCACATCTCAGGGCTAGTAGCCACTCGTGTGTGGCACCTCTGATGGGGAACTCTATTAAGGTTTGCCTACCGGTGTGCGACTGGACCTGCAGTGAGTGATCTTCCATTTGTTGCTATGCCGGAATCTAGCGCTAAATATGCCGTGCAACTTTAGTATATGAAGTTAACCTCCGACGGGGCACCCCTGTATGATTTACTTACCTATATATCTCCGGTCCCACAGCATGCAATCTTCCATCTGTCGCTCTTTCCAAGGGTTGAACGCGGTGTGGGTGCTCACTGCCCTATGCGGGCCTTCGACTGGGCATCTGTCGTGGACCTGCTTGCCAGCGCTTCGCTGGCCCTGCGGTTGGAGACCGGGGAGAAGTTGGGGTTTCGTTGCCTTGTCCACAGGCTTGAGTTTCTTAGCCAGTGGGACTTGAACTGTTTTCAGGTGAACATACTAATTGCTGGACATTTGCCATGAACTATATGCAGCTCGGGGAATAGACTCATAGCACAGTTTGTGCTTTTATTTTGGTCAAAAGTTCTTTATAATTTTTTACAGTTTTTTGTTTACACTGTGTATTTTGATTGTTTTATTTATGTTCAATGGAAATATTTAGGGTTTATGCACACTAGTTCGTTCACATATATTATTAGATGAATCTTTAGTTATTGATAATATGAGTCCATCACATGTTGGTATTACTAACACTGGGTTTATTAATTGTATGGTTATTTGGGGTTAAAGCACATGTTGGTTTGTGACAATACGCATAAGTGGATTTGCCCTGTAGCATGCAGTACTATTTGGCAACATTATGTCCCAGCTGACATCAGGTTATTTTAACCCATAGTTCATAGACACAAATGGGGGGTTAACACTACATTAGCTTTACATATATTGATACGGATCCTGGCCGTGAACTACATAAGTTTTTATTTGAAATGTTATAGATCCGATTGCCATTAGTATATATGAGGGTAACTTTATGCAGACCTTTCATCTACTCATATTTTTTTGATACTATGTAACATAGAATGATTAATTTGGGATCAACATCTAATAGGAAGTGGTCGTTACTTAGTATTGTTTTTAATCCTTTTTTCCTTCCAAAGAATGCAGTAGAGGAGGTTTTTAACTTTATTGGGATTGTCTTAAAAGCTATAGTTTTAGATTTGTGCATGCACGGATGTATAATTGTATTTAACTACTCAATGACTCAGTGATGTCTATGATTGGTCAGCCAATTTACACTTCCCGCCACCTTTTAGTATTTAAGACATTCATTATGTATTTTTCTTTGCTTTGAGAAAGGCCTCGGAGAGGCCGAAACGTTAGTCTTTTAAATAAAATTTTTTTTATTTTCAAGTAAGTCCTGTGAGTGCGGACCTTTTGTGTGTTATATATATATATATATATATATAAGTTTTCTGTTTATGGTTTATAGCTTTGGAATAGATATTAAAGGGGTGGTTCACCTTTAAGGTACATTTTATTATGTTATAGAACGGCCAATTCCAATAAGCAGCTTTTCATTTGGTTTTCATTATTTATTTTTTAATAGTTTTATAGTTATTTGCCTTTTTCTTCCGACTCTTTGCAGCTTTCAAATGGGCGTTGCTGACTCCCTTCTAAAAAAACAAATGCTCTTTAAGGCTACAAATTTATTGTTATTGTTTCTTTTTTTTTTACTGATCCTTTATTACTCTCCTATTCATATTCCAGTCTCTTATTCAAATCAACGCATGGTTGCTAGGGTAATTTGGACCCTAGCTACAAAATTGCTTAGCATGCAAATTGAAGAACTGCTGAATAAAAATCTAAATAACTCAAAAACCTTCAATAATAAAAAATGAAAACAAATGGCAAATTGTCTACATCATACTAAAAGTTATCTCAAAGGTGAACAACCCCTTTAATTTTGTTTAAAATATACTGTGTATCATGACATCTTTCCACACAATGTTGCTGGGCATCATTACCAATATGAGAGCGTTGCACTAATTTTCTGTTCAAAACAGAAATAATTAAATATAATTATAATGATAAACTAAGCCCTCAATTTGAAGGTTTCGCTTACAAAGCAGCAGTTAAACAAGTGTTTTTAAAATGTTGATATCAAGTCAAATCAGTGGTTAGCTCTGTGGGTCACAAACGCCTGGGCCTAGTGCTGCAAGATTTTAGGGGAGGCATGCGCCCAGCCACATTTTGTAGATAAGAATGCAGTCACGAGCCTGGCATGATTTGCTTTCTGCTGACTTATAAATACTGTAGCTGAATTATGTCTGTGGTTCAGATGTTATCAGAAAGATGTTTTTCTCTTTAGCTGATTTATACAAAGTGATTGCTTATCTAAACTCTATTTCTAAACCACTTTTCTCTGATAATGTCATATTTGTTTTGCAGTGCACTATTAAGTGTATTTTTGTGCATGTCCTACTGAGGAAGGTATTAGATGTATTATGGCCCTCTCTGGAGACATGGACTATGCTCTTATTCCATGAATGTCAGTCTCATACATTATAATTACAATTCCCAGCATATATCTGTTCTAAGGCTGTGCTTTAAGGTAGATGAGAGGAAGCTGTTGACTGCTTGAATGAATGAATCCTAATGTTACTTTTTATGCCTTGAAATAATAACGGTTTATAACAAAGAAGTTGCAGTGCTTTGCAGGTTTTATTTGTCTGGGTAACAGCAGGGTTACAGCTGCAAAGCATGCAAATACAGCAGTAGTGCACACATCCCCTTTTTGTATGTGATCAGCTGTCTCTGGGCTTTCTCTCTCTCTCTCCGTTCCCCTCCTCCCTCCCACGCCTCTAGTGTACATTTCCACATAAAAACACAGACCCTGCCATCTCTCTCAATCAGAGACACAAGGAGAAGCGGAGGCACAAAGTCAGCTCTTGGCTGCACATGCACAGAACCAGCTGAAACTGTGCCTTTCTCTGGAACACATTTATACAGCTTTTATTTTCAAGTGTTTTTACCCATTTCATATCTTTGTGTGTTTTAAAAGGGGAATATTAATCCAGATATTTGCCTTCTCCCAGTCTTCATGGCTTTACCTGATACCGCACGTGGATTACCAAATGGTGGAGGTGGTGGTGGAGCTTGTATGGGAAACAAATCTTCTGATCCACTGTTTCCAGAGATTGTGGAACTAAATGTTGGGGGACAAGTCTATGTGACCCGTCATACTACTCTTGTATCAGTACCAGATTCCCTCTTGTGGCACATGTTTTCTCAACAGAAACCAGGAGAGCTGGCCCGGGACAGTAAAGGGCGCTTTTTTTTAGACCGGGATGGTTTCTTATTTCGTTATGTGCTGGATTACCTACGAGACCTGCAGCTGGTACTACCAGATTACTTTCCTGAGAGAAGCCGTTTACAGAGAGAAGCAGAGCACTTTCAGCTACCTGAACTGGTGAAGCGTTTGAATCCTCTGCGAGTCAGTAAAGAGAGCTCTATTGGGGGAGAAGAACCACCTTTACTTCTAACCCCTGCAGCTATACAAGATCTTGACCCAGACTCAGCTGTTATCCCAGCCTCCACATCTCCAGCAGCCGGGGTTCCATCCCCTACATTAGATCCATATAGATTCAATGCCTCCTCATCATGCAGCCCAGCCTCAGTTCCACGTCTCACACCTTCTCTGTCTTTGGAAGGAAGAAGATCTGGGTACATAACTGTTGGCTATAGAGGGTCTTATACTATAGGACGGGAGGCTCAAGCTGATGCCAAGTTTAGGAGGGTGGCTCGCATCACAGTGTGTGGCAAAACTTCCTTGGCCAAGGAAGTTTTTGGAGAGACATTAAATGAAAGCCGAGATCCCGACAGGCCACCTGAGAGGTACACTTCCAGGTATTACCTCAAGTTCAACTTCCTGGAACAAGCCTTTGACAAGTTGTCTGAATCTGGCTTCCACATGGTGGCATGTAGTTCCACTGGAACGTGTGCCTTCGCCAGCAATGACCAGAGTGAGGATAAAGTCTGGACAAGCTACACCGAGTATGTCTTCTGCAGGGACTAAAACTTTGCCATAGACTGGGAAATGCAAAGAAAGAAAAAGTGTCACACCCATTTAATCTTCTGATCCCAAAAAAGAAGGTAATTCTTCCTATCGAATAAAGACTAAACAACGGCACATGTGAACTGCTACATTGTTATTTTTATTTCAAATATATATGCTTGGTCTGAACAGAGAGAACATTTGGTAACTAAGCAATGCAACAGATTGAACAGATTTCAACAGTTCTGGCTTAGGTATGTTTCTAGCACTCTGTGTAATACCACTCTGTTATAGAACTTTGTCATCCCTTTATTAATGTTGTGTACTTGGTAGTAAACAGCTTTTACCAGCTTCCTTTTAGTATTGCCAGATAACCCATGTGATCGGAATATTTGTCAGTTAAGGGAAGCATAAAAGAATATGAAGCTTGATGCTCTTATCTGCTGCTTTAAAGCATTTCAAAGTGTTTTTTCAATGCTATGCAGAAGCATTTATTCATATATTAATACACCCTCAAATAAATATACTTACAATAATTATTTTGAAATAACCAAAAACTTACTGTATGTAAAATTTTTTTTTATAAAATGATAAAATTAAAATAAGGAGCAAAAGAGCATTTCAGATTCTCTTTTATGCTCAGTCACTTCTAAAATGTACTCTCTATGTGATACTATTCAAGGCAAAAGATGAACTTAATTTTATATGGTCACTTTAACAGTGGTCTCTTCTTACAGAAAGGAAATGAATCTTAATTCAAGTTGTATTATTCTTCCTGAAGAATATAAACATTTTTTAATAACTGGCCTCGACTAGACACCTCCTTCCTTTCTTTTAAAATGTTTTGGTTGTGGTTCATTTTGATGATTCCATACCTTGGTATATTTTCTAGAGAGCCACAGACGAGAACTGTTCCACTTCAGAGTTCATTGGAAGAGCTGTAAATAGGCTGAATGTGTTCATGCCGAGGGTTTAATGTGGAGCTGGTTAGAGCTGGCTCCCTTTTCAATAATAGATAGTAACATATTTCTTCTTCTACTGCATTTTTTATGCTCTATTCATCTTAAAGTAATTAGAACATAATTAAAAAGGCTAAGGGAAATTGTGGAGAACATCATTCAGGGCTAGGAGCAAACAAAACAAATGATAATATGGAGAAATATACAAAACTGCATATTCCCTCTGCTTTAGCTTTGCAATGGTTATGCTCCTGAGGGAACCTGGCAGCAGCAGGAAGCCAATGTTATTCTCTGTCTTGTCACAATATATTGCCAGAGTGGACTTCTCCTGGTTTCCAATCCTCTTTTCATAGAGAACGACAGGAGACCAGTCACAATTAATTAGAGACAAGAGCAACATTAACAGAGTGAGATAGAAGATTGATTTTCATTAAATGTTTATTTATTTGACGTCAACTGAAATGACCTACTGTTCCAGCAGAATGTATGCCCAGGAGCAGCACAGTTAACATTTCTAATACTCACATGACTTCTGTAACACGCAAACTGTATCTCTAGTTCAATGCCTAAAGCCTGGCCGTGGTCAGAACGAAGCACTGCAATTGTGTCATGTGTGTGTTGTCTGAAAACAAATATGATTTGTAAACATTCAATGTCATCATTCACCAGAATCGTATATTTTATGGCACATAAACATATAACGAAAGAGAGCTAAAAACCTTTTTTTTTAATGATTAGGACAATTCAGGCAATTGTGGCTTTACCAAAGACTGCTATAGCATGGAGATAATGAAAGTCTATTTTTCTTGCAATAAAGTAATACTCTGTCCACATATGCTTGCCTCAGACATTGTTGTCCATCCCTTGTTGAGGAAACTGCATTGAATTGCAGATGTCTGTCTGTCACCCTATATAACCCTGTTTTCTGCGGTTATGTGATGTCTTTTCTTCTTGCAAGAATCTAAATTTGGAGACAGTGAAAAATATGTGTAGTTTCTTTTTTTTATTATATTCAACAGTTCATAGAAGCAATAAGAAAATGCAAACCTCTTAAGCAAAAGAAGTCCAGATTAACAAAACATAACCAGTTCATGTTGTAGTCTTTGTAATTTGTTTGGAAGAGGGTTTTATTTCATGAAAACTGAACAATAATATTTTTGAGTCGGTAACCATTTCATTATAGCTATCTATAAACAAACAGATATGGAAATCGTCTAGGTTTAATAAGTTAGGCTGACCCCTTGCTCAGGCCTACTCATTGCGGATTCTTCCCATTGTTTTCTGCTTCAATCCAATTTTTTGTAGGTCTCTGCATTTCCTACCATTTGTACTAGGGTGTTATTAACAAGTGTATTGCAAAACTTTGCTTAGCCTGTTCTCGAATAGAATATGGACTCCAGGGGGCACATTTACTAAGCTCGAGTGAAGGATTCGAATGAAAAAAACTTTGAATTTCAAAGTATTTTTGGGTACTTCGACCATCGAATAGGCTACTTACGACCTTCGACTTCAATTCGAACGATTCCAACTAAAAATCGTTCGACTATTAGACCATTCGATAGTCGTAGTACTGTAAAAAATACTTCAACTACATACTTCAGCAGTTTAAACCTACCGAGGTACAATGTTAGACTATGGGGACCTTCCCCAACACTTTCCTAACCTTTTTTTGATCGAAGAAAAATCCTTTGATCGATCGCTTAAATTGAATCGAAGGATTTTATTGTTCGATCAAACGTTTTTCACTTCAATTGATCGATCAAAGGATTTGCGCTAAATCCTTCGAATTCGATATTCGAATTAGAATGATTTAAATTTGAGGGTCGAATTTGAGGGTTTATTAACCCTCGATATTCCACCCTTGATAAATGTGTCCCCAGGTGTGCACAGCACTGGAAAGGACAACCTAGCTGATATAGTCTTTTTTCATTGTTTTTTTTTATAACACGGATCTTCAACATGTTGGGGAATTCTGGGAGCTGTACAATAGAAGACGGAGAACTGCAGGTTGAAGATCCCTGTTATTATTATATAATTATCTGGTTCTATAGATTGCAATACACCCAGAATGAAAGTGGAACTATCCATTACCAGGGGTTATGAATTTAACCCTTCATTTGTACTGTAAATACCTTTTTACCCCACACAGTTAAAGTACAAAGGATCTATGTCAACATGTATATAATATAAATCATCAAACAGGATCCAGTTTAGTTATTATTAGTATTCTGAAGGCTAGAATATATTGCTTAAAAAGAGAGATGTACAAAATATAAAGAATGAAATATATCAATAATGTTCTTTAGAAGCTTCTGACTGTATGAAGTCTAATGTACCAAATCCAAAGCAGTCAGTGATAGAAAACTATACTACAGAACTCTTCTTGTGCATACCAATCAACCATGATGTTCTTGAATTATATGAACAAGGCATAATCTAGACTATTCATGGCTGCTTTGTTTTGTTTCCAATTACAAATATAATAAAATACCACAACTAATTTGTTTCCTGTCCTGTTTCTAATTTTAATAAAGAAAGATATATGTTTAGTAAATACAGTAGTTTTCAGTTGTCTCATTTTATCCATTAAAAAGAAGCCAGTTCAAACTGTGAAAATCTTTCTTTTGGCACTCTGCAATAAGGCAGAGCACTGTCAAGATCTAACAATGCCCTCCTCCAGCGAGCGTGACAAATTTCATTTGCAAAGGAGATACTCATTGCCAATTTCAAGCCAGAAACGCTAATAAATAATACACAGACACAGTTGTTGTTGTACACTGCTCATTTTATCAAGGTCTGTTTGATCTTCTGCAATCACTGGCTTCTTGTGACTGCACAGATCTTTAATTTCATTGTAATCAGTGCCAAGCAGTTCAGTAATGCAAGCAATAGGATGACTGTATTTCAGAGCGCACAGTAGCAGACAGTTGAGGATTTTGCCAGGTAAATACATTCAATGGAAACAAGTAAAAGGGGCCTCACATGTTCTATGCTTTTTTATTTTACAAGGCTTACACTAAAGAAATGCAAACCCTTAGTTTCTATGCAGACAATAATTTTTCCCCAATGAGCTTCCATTTGTGGTGGAGGGTTCAGTGCAATTCACAACACAGGACAAAAGGTAAGCCAATGAATGGTGGGATTGATAACCTTACGACAAGGTACTGTTTATTTGTAAACTGCTGCTATTTTTTTATTCTTATTATCCATTATTCATACATATGCTAATAATAGCAAAGGGATTGTCAATTGTCAAAATGTACCTTCAATGAATGATCATAAAGCCTGTATAGAATAAATGTATCTGGGAACATAAAATAACACCATCAAACACACATGAATGCATTTCAGTTCTCTCCAATGGACAAACCACTGAGCTGAGTAAGCCTTAAGGTATATGTACACAAGTGGCTGCAGATACAGCTGAGCTACAGTCAGTGCAGTATGTATAAAACAGAAGCTGATTTGCACAATGTTATGCCACATTTTGCCAACAGACTTTTAAAGACATGTTGAATAAAGAGACATGCCCATCAAGTTCAACCATTTATGTCAATATAAATTCTGCCAAACTGCTAGTTGAGGAAAGCAAAGAAAACACTAAAGCCTCCATAATGTGCCTCAGAGATGGAAAAAAGTCCTTCATAACTCCAAGATGACAACTGGACCAGTCCCTGAATGAACTGCTAGTAAGAACTATTTTCAACAACACACTGTATTTCCTCACTTGTTAAAAAGCAATACTACCCCTTCTTGTAGCTATCTAATGTATCTGCCAGAACAACTGATCCAGGGAGAGAATTCCATAAATTCACACCTTTCTAAATATTTAAATGGAACCTCCTTTCTTGTAATTGTAATGGACGGCCTCACTGGAAGGACCTACTGGTAAATAAAGCATTAGATAGATTAATTGTAATACACAGTTTTGTGTCATCTGTACACACTGATACATCATTTACAATAACTTCCCCTAAGTCATTAATGAACAAGTTAAATAAAAGTGGACAAAATTTGAACCCTGCAGGACCCCTCTAACAACCTTACTCCAACAAGAGAATGTGCCATTCACAACCACCCTCTGTACCTGATGCTTTAGCCAGTATCCTATTCTTGTACAAAGACCTTTACTAAGCCTAAGAGACCTTAGATTAGAAAGCAGACATTTATAGGACACTGTATAAAATGTTTTGGCAAAATATAAATAGATCATATCTACTGCTCCCTCGCTGTCCAACTTCTTACTAATCTCATCATATATCAGATTTGTCTGACACAATCTATTCTACACAAAGCCATTCTGATGACTAATAACAATACGATACTTATTTATATATGATACCTCTGCTTGCAGCTTTCAATGGCAATGTTGTCCTTTGTGAAATATTTGGTTTGGTATTTAAAAATGTACATTTCATTAAAAGTTCTCCCTAAGCTTTTTGGAACAATTTCATAATTGCAATTTTCAAAATGCCTTTTCCGCTGCATTATTGCATCACATTGTGTTAGGTCTTTACAATTCCTTACTAGATTTGAAAGAAGGCTTTTTGTGAACACCCACATTGAGCACTCTCCTTTGTTACAGTATATAGAGTAGATGTAATTAGTTTTCTAGTGAAATTAGAAAAACATTTTTTGAAGGTATCTATATATATATATAAATAGCAAGTCTGGATTCCAGTACAGTCCTTACACCTTGAACCCATCTTTTTTGTATGTGTTTCAGCCCCTATAAAGCTGTAGTGCATAAATTGTGGGCAGAAGGGTGACATAAAACTTATTATAAGCCATTTTATTTTTGTGAATTGCTTTCATAGTACATGGTACAATTAATTTGGGTTGAGAAAACATCACTGAATATTTTTTGCTCATCTGTGTTCAAAAGACTGGACAGGCTAGAAATGCTGCACATGATGTTCTGAGCTTTTGTACCAGCCCAACACATCCATTAAAGGGCATGTAAAGGCAAAAATATAAAATCCCATTTTTACTTTCTTTAATGAAAAAGAAATCTATCTCCAATATACTTTAATTAAAAGATGTCTACAGTTTTTATCGTAAACCTGACTGTATGCAGTGCAATTCCCCCTTCTTTTACTGCTGTGGATAGGAATTGTCAGATAGTCCCCAACTGCTGTGCAGGTAAACGATCATACTTTCAAATGGCAGGGGGAGCCCCCCCCACCTTACTTCCCAGAACTCAAGCAGCATTGTTGGATTCCCTGTAGAGATTTGTATCCAGAGACAGTGCAGTGCAGTCTCTATATTATGATTATTAATCAGTCTTGCTGTATTGGCTTCTATGGCAGATATTATTTGACTTGTGCTGTTTTGATAACTTATGACGATCCTTAAGCTTAACCTCCCAACTGAAGCCCATACCACACTGAGCATGTGCGAGTCTTGATATTGCAAAAATGTCTAACAAAGTTACAAGATGACAGCCCCCTGCGCCAACTTTGAAAGCATAAATCATTTGTCTTATTAGGCTGCTGGTGCAGTAAGTTCATGTTTATATTTAGTATACATAATACAGCATTTCTAACATTATTCTATTTTAGACTTTAGTTGCCCTTTAAGCAGTGAAGACCTGTGCTTCCAAATATGACCTCGGGAGATTCCCGTCTTCTTTTCTGCTGTTTCACTGCACATGCTCTGTGCCGCTGTCAGTTACTGAACTTAGGGATAAATAAATAAACTGAATATATAGAATATAATTGTCACAATATAGGGCTGATTAAAGAATAAGTTTGATTCTGATTACATACCATGAAAAGTAGTGGACAGCAACTCAAGTTTCCAATACAATTAACTGTGCTCTGCTTAAAAACAAGACCGGGTCTTATGTGTTTTGACCACTTCCACCCTTTGTCACATGTACTGACTACTAATTAATTCAGATTCACATTACATGGCAGCAATCAGATTCACATTACATTGCACAGAAACCAGTGCAATTAGCATCAGAATATACAGTAATAACCAGTCCTGTAACATCATCTAATATGACATCTAAACTTTATTGTCTGCTTGATGATTTACAATGATCATTATGATCAGCTTCTTAGCAGCCCAGAGCACGCTGAGCATGTGCAAAGTTACAGATGCACACATTTTTAATATAGCATAAGACATTTGTGTCCAGTTTTAGAAATGACCTAGTGACCCTTCTTAGATATTAAATTAAAAAGCATTATGACTTCAGAATTCCCTCCAGAATTCTGTTCAGTACAGGGGTATACTAATGCTGAGCAGCTTTAGATTGCCTAGTTGGATCTGACCTGGCCTTATATATGATGCTGAGTTTGTCTTAAGGTTCCTCTCCAATAAAGCTTCCTGTGTCTGTTGCTTCAGTCTCCTATTCAGTAGCTGCATGTCCATTACAGGAATTGTTCAGTATAAAAAAAAACTTAGTAAATAAAGAGAATTTGCAAAATAAATCATTTTTCTAATATAGTTAGTTAGGCAAAAATGTAATGTATAAAGGCTGGAGTGACTGGATGTGTAACATAACAGAAGAGAACATTACTTCCTGCTTTGCAGCTCTGTTGGTTTACACAGATTGGTTACCAGGCAGTAACCAATCAGAGACTTGAAGGGGGGCCACATGGGTCATAACTGTTGCTTTTTCACTGATTAGTTGTGTCCCATGTGGCCCCCTTCAAGTCACTGACTAATTCAGAGATATAGAGCTGAAAAGCAGGAAGTAGTGTTCTGGCTATTATGTTAGACATTCAGTCACTCCAGCCTTTATACATTACATTTTTGGCTAACTAACTATATTAGAAACATTTTTTATTTTGCACAGCCTATCTATTTACACAGTTTTTATTTGTACTCTGAACTGTTGCTTTATAGTTTTCACTACCCCTCCAAATATATCTACATGTTCAGGCATTCCAACATCAGCAATAACTGTGCCAGTACCAGTGATTTTCCCGCTGTCCAGTTCTTTTCTGCTGCTTACCACCTCTTGTCCTTTTTCTCCATAAATGCTCACATGTTATCGCGCTCACTTATTGAAAATTCCAGTTCACTATAGAAACATATTGTTACTTAACCCGCTCTCCAGCTGAGATTTTTCGATCTTTTCAAATACTGAAATATTTCCACTTACACATATTGCGTGTCTCAGATCTCTGAGGCATTCCTTTTTCTGTGTCAACTATCAGCCTGTAAAAGATTTATTATCCAGCAAAAAGTAGCATTATTTTCCTCTGCTTGGTTTAAGCTTGACAAATTGAATGTTCCTACATAGAGAAGGCTTTTAAAATGGAAATACGCACATTGCTCAGGTAATGCTATTTCTGGGGTTATATCAGGACTGGGTTATGCAGGCCGGTGCCTTAAGTTGGCCGTAGACGCAAAGATCCGAGGATTCGTACGATTTTTGGACCGCGTGTGGAGAGTCCAGACATTTATCGTCCCATGGTCGTTTGGACGATCACCCAGGTAAAGATTTCTGTCGGCTGCCGATTATATCCCTGCATGTATTGCCTATCGGACGATTTTTAGTGGGAGACTGTCACTAGCTTTTGTCGGACATAATTTTCGTATGATTGCTTTAGGGGCAGAACATCGCTGATCTGTTCTTTTATTACATTATTTGATGTGAAAGGTTAGTGGCAGGTCGGGAGATGGGGAAGTCGAATGATCGGATCTTTGCGTCTATGGCCAGCTTTAGGCAACCTCGCTCCACACCTGCCCCCTAGTGTAAGCACATGAACACAAGGAGGAGGGAAGATACGGGAGCAGGAGCATTGGGGGCAGTGAGCTGACGATACTAGTGGGACACAAGGGCCTGGACTAGGGGAATGCAGACAAGAGGTACATGCCCAGTGCCCCACCAGTTTTGCGCCCTAGGCTCTGCCTCTTCTGACTACCCCTAGTTCCAGCCCTGATTTATGTAATATTTTACAAACAAAACATTACTTTAGGTGTGTACCATGTGATGCAAAGGTTTCCATTGTTGGGAGGGACAAAATCAAATGAAATAGGGTCATATATACCTGTACCTCAATACCTCAACTAACTAGGTTTCTTTCCTCGAAAGCTTGCTTGAATTCCTTGCAGTGTTTCCATGATTGCTCGAGACAGAAATGCTGTGCTTTATTTCTTTTATGGTTTGCCATACTTTTTGTGATCAAGTAACACGTCTATAGCAGAAGCATTCCTTCTTAAAAACAGAACACAGCAACATGAACACTGTTTTTTAAGAGCGCACACAGGTGTGCAGACAAGATTTTTTAGAGGGAACATTGCTTCAGCCCCCATTGCTGATATTGGAGTCCCAAAGAAAGTAAGTCAGCCTGTGCTACAGCCCATCATTTCCCCTTCTTAAAATGATATCTTCAGCATTTACTCTTCAGAGTAATTATCCAGTTTCATATTAGACTTAATGGCTTTACTATTATGAAGGCAGTGTGCAAAAAAGACTTAATCCGTTTTTGACTAGGGCCAGACAGGGCTGAAATCAGACTGCTGATATCCACGAGACGATCTCAGCAAGTCATCGCCAGCAATATCCTCTTCTTTTTTTGTCCCCAGAAACAATGCATCCATTCGCTCCGGTGTGAACACAATTGGTGGATTTCGGCGAAGAAACATATTTTGCACCAAAATCTACCGACTGTGTTGGCACCAGAGCCAACTCAAGGCTTTCAGATGCAAAACAAGAAGTAGATACTGCGCTGCGGATTTTAGCAGGCTGATTTTGATCTGGGTGGCCCTAGTAGCCTTAGAGTTCAGAGGTCTGCTACATACCCTCTTCAATACAACACTGCCTAAGTTTGCCAGCACTTATACAAGAGGGCCAGAAGGGTGGCATGTATATGTCCCTCATCATGCTCTCTTCCCCTAACTTGCACATCATTTAGTCACACTAATGGGGTTGTTCTCTCTTCTCCTTGTCTGTAGTAAATGACTCCTTTCATTATATATATAATATATATATAATATATTTATATATATATATATATATATATATATATATATATATATATATATATATATATATATATATTTAGGGCCCTATAGGGATACAGGCCCTATAGAGTTAATCTTTTCACCATTTCCTTGGGTTATTGGGTAGAATCCCTGTTACAAAATAACCTTTACAGTGATAGGCTGAGAGATTTGATGACACTGCTCTGACTCACTCCTATATAGTGTGTGCAGGGAGTGGCCACTTCCTCTTTTGCCTCTGGATGCTGATCCAGCTGGATGTGCTCAGGGGGACTGAGTGCAATAGGCCCAGAAGAAGTCATGTGTCCAAGTCGGGGACCAGGAAACCCCGTGAATGAGGAACAGATATACTAGGGCAGACTTGTCATAGTCTCTCTAGGAGAGAAAGGCAGTAAGGTTAGAGAGAAAGAGCAGTTGAAGCTCCAACAAGGATTTGCAGTAAGGGAGTAGCTTCCCAGAGGCTCTGTGTGTTGCCTCCAGGGACCTCAGTGAAGAGGGACTGTAGGGTAGAAGCTGCTTTCCTGACAACTTCCAGGAGGGAAAGGTTGTACTGCATTTGCCTGTGTACTCTCTGTGTGAGCCTGCCTTTGTTCTGTGTGAACAATATGCTGCTCAATATGCTGTTTTCCTCAACTCCTGCATGAGTACTGAAACCTGTGGTCATTTGCCCTTTTTGGCATAATAAACCGTTCCTGATTGTTAATAACCTCTTGGCGCCCAAGTTGTTTTTGTGTGCACAGTAGCCTGGGGGGATGTAGTTGCACTACACCATAGAGGGAACACTTTCACTTAGCGAAGGCCCTGCCCTGGGTGTAAGTCGCGTGTAACCCATGCTCTAGTGTTCTAGCTGGTGAATTAACGCCGAGTGGCTCAAATAGGTGTTACATATATATATATATATATATATATATATATATATATATTTTTTTTTGGTGCCAGAATCATTTCTTGTTAACTGTGTTGAGCATACAGGGTTCCAAATTATATTCTTTATTTAACATGCCTTCTTTTTTTTTTTACACTTATCTTGACCATATGTAATGCAATCTGCTGATCTTTGTGTTCCACTACTCTTGTGTACCAGGCCATGTTTGCATTTCTTTTTATTGTTCTATATTATGTTTTGTCTTTTTCCATGGAATCATAAAAGCAGGTGGAATTATGACGTTTGACAGGTAGCCATAGCAATGACAATAAACAAAATTGTGTTTGCAAATGTCTTACAGTCCTCACACAAAGCACCACACATAGCTTTTTCTGTAATAAACGGACAGCCAAAAAATATATATTTATGAAATTCTAAGATGACACGCTATGAAATAATAAGCCTAACCTCAAACAGAACAGGTCACTATAGGAGAAACATTTAAATATGGTTAGTGACTCACAAAGGTGAGACATTAAAAAATCAAATAAGAATTACTGACTGTATTGATGATAAGAATCGGAATGTGACAGAAAATGGGGGCCCTTCAAAAAGATAAAGAGGTACATGGGGGGAGGATGCTTTAAGAGAAAATGGGGCTATTTATTGAGGCCCTAGGCAGACACATGCCTTAGTGGTAATTTAAAAAACACTTGCCATAGGGCAGGTGGTAAGTAGTTTACTTTGTTTCAGCGTTGACACACCTGCACATCTCGATGAAGGGAACTAATTTCTTTGCACTCCAAATTAGAGCTCAAATACCTGTGGCAATGTATCTACATGCAGAGCATGGCACAAAGCACAAAAACTTGGTGGATTGCGCCCATTTTTTTGACACTTTGTACCCTGCCCAGAATATAGTACATAACCCTAGTGATCTGTCGCAAAAATTTGTGAAAAGCATTGAAGTCAATGGGCGTCAAAATCATTTTTGTCACCAGCGTCAATTTTTATATGCGCGACTATTTTGTCCAAATGCATTAAAGTCAATGGGTGTCTGAATAATGTTGGCGCGCAACAATTTTTATGCTCGCGCCAATTTTTTTTGTTGCGGCAGATTTTTTAGTCGTCGAATTTTAAACGCAGTTATGTGAAAATATTCACGTGCTGTGAAATGCGGAAATTTGCCCCAAATCCATACCTCGCTAATTTATTGGCCCATCACTACATAACCCCATTTATGTCCATTCACAAACCCAGCTCAATTGCTTATTTTTCTGTTTATAACAAACATTTTTAATAAATATTATTGGCTTTCAGCCTTTTGTGAAGTTTCCTCCTTTTAAAAGCAGCGCATCCAAACAGCAACAGAAGGGCTCATCAAAGCAAAATATTGCTGCTTTCAGGTTTAGAATCCACAAGAGGTCTTTAAACATATTGATTTTTTTTTGAGGCACAGATTGGCAGTCATAAAGGATCGGACACGGCTCACTTGAATATAGTAATAAAAAATATTCTTGTTGTGATCTCTTATGTAACTTGCAGGGAAACACAAAAAAAATGAGACAGCAGTGTGGTTGAATATAATTTTCTATAGAACAGGTCTTATGTCCAAAAAATGTGATAGCAATAAAAAAAAGCACTAACTCAGAACATTAAAGACGGCATATTAGAGAAATAAAGCCAGACAGACTAAAGCCTAGGGCACATGAGCATTTTGTCCACTGCTCTCCTCTGGTGCAGAACAGTAGCAGTCAAAATGCCCCATTCATGCTACTTACCAATAAAGCACACAGAATAGGGACATGAAGATGTTCACTTAAACATACTTTGATAGAAGAGGAAAAAAAAATAAAAGAAGAAATCAATGAGGATAGATTCATAAGGGAAAAGGTAAGTAGAAAGATCAACAAATGGAGAAGAGCATTGGAAAAAGAGAAACTGAATGAAAGATGAGATCAAATTGTGAAAGTCAGGTGAAAGGGAACAGTGGAAACAGATAAAACAAAAAAGTAGAAGAGAAAAAGATGTGTTGGGATGAAAAGAAAACGGGTCGGTTACAAGACTATTATGGAGAACGTTGTAAACGTCCACAGTTTACATGTTAATGGTACAGTATTTACTGTATATGGGCAGAGTTGCCCATATACATATACATGTTTACATATAAACAAAATGTGCCCAATCTAGAAGAGCTATAATGACTTTTTTTTTTAACTACTGCGTTTTTTGGCCTTTTCATTTTTGTTCTAAATATATCTTAAAATGATGAAGGGTATGAATGATATGAAGGGTTAACTCCCCCAGCATTATTCCCCAACTCTAGGGCTGCTGGTTGTTGTTAGTGCTGTGTTAGATTAATTGCTTAGTGCACTGTCTCCAGTTTTAGAGCTTTAGTAAACAAGTGCCGAGTCCCGCTTATTGTCAATGATGTGGCTAAAATCCAACTTCAGTTGAGCATTCGTCATATTTCAGGTAAACTGCCAACAAGTAACAGGGCACTTGTCTGCAAAGGCTACAGCAAGGGAAACATTGTTCTCTTCTAAGCAATAAATCTCTGCAGACCCAGCGCCAGCCCTGGTTAAAGTTAATAGTTATGCTTCTGTTGGGGAGTATGAGCGTTACCCGGTGATTTCTTGAATCAGTATATATAGAAAATTAACAACGGAAGAATAATTTTCATGTTAATTTCCTATTAAATCACCCAGACCTGCCTTTTCTAGCAATATGTGTCAAATACAATCATCTATATATTAGATCATTAATGGGAGTATTTTTTTTTTAAATAGTGGTATGGTTATATCCTTCAGAATGACAGTGTGCTATTAGGTCATTATTATTATTAGGTCATGTGAATTGTGGGTTTACTGTCTTTTGATGTATAGATTAATTTGTGCTGCAAAAGGCTTGTGTTAGTCATGCCTGAAAGCAAAACAATCGTATACATAAGAAAATATTTGGCAATCACGGTACATTATTTTATATAGGTTACATTTTTATAAAATGAAATACAATAAGACTTGAAGTTCTGGGGTGTTTATCCAAGTGAATAAACGCTTCTGTGACTAATGGGACTGAAATATTTACTGTTAGCAATTTAAATAACTTCCCAGTTTTGTTGCATTTTCTAAATTTGTCATCAGCTTTCACTTGCCCCAATACAAAAAAAAAGCATGATTGACAAACTCTAAAACAATGTCATCTAAAAGCTTGTGAGGTCATGTAGAAGTCAACGGGAGTTGTCCTTTTCAAATTATGAAAAGATAAGATTGTGTCATACTTACCATGATCTTCCTTTCCTAGACTAACTCCATGTCAGTACTGATGGGATACTCCCTCCTCCCATCAGAAGGACCCTCCCCAAATCTTCAAAAAATCACACCCACCTACCGGCGCCTTTGTAACAAGCTTCTAAAAATGACTTGAAAAGAGTGGGGTGTACTGACATTGAGTTTGTCTAGGAAAGGACTGGCATAACACTGAAGAGAGAGCCCAAAACCACGCAACTTCTAAAAGTGAAAATAGACAGTGGACACTCTTGCCAGCAATATAACCAAAAGACTCCTATCCAGAACAGCAGCGTTCAGCCTGTACCAACCATACTTCATAACCTGGCAAATTTAACCGCTAGAAGAGCTTACATGCATCAGTGTGAATAACAATCAATGAGTGAGTGACTTGATGTCTGTATGGACACTGTCAATAAAAAACAAGGGAAAGTTGTGCTCACCACTATTTTTTAAAACCATTAGGAGGGGGTGCAATGAGGGTGTGACCACAAAATACATATAGTCAACTACAAGAGGTCCTCTGCACTCAACCCATTATCAATATATTTAAGACAGAGACATTTTGTGCATACTGCTACTAAAAAATGCCTTACCCTTTAAACAACACAGGGATTGTTTGTCCATATATTGCAATATATTTAAGATGGCCAACTATGTCAAAGTAATCCCATATCTGGCCAGTCCTACGCTTAATTTTCATCTGAATTCTTGATGAATCAGATGAAAATTAAGCGTAGGACTGGCCAGATATGGGATGACTTTGATGTAGTTGGCCAGCTTAAATATATTGCAATATATGGACAAACAATCCCTGTGTTGTTTAAAGGGTAAGGCATTTTTTAGTAGCAGTATGCACAAAATGTCTCTGTCTTAAATATATTGATAATGGGTTGAGTGCAGAGGACCTCTTGCAGTTGACCACTGTCAATAAAAGACATATCATACCATATGAATATCGTCAGTATGACAAAAACAGATAAAATGGCCCATATGCAAAACATTGTATCATAATGTTATGCTTTTTAGCTGTATGTGCCAATAGATATCCTGTAGAGAAAACCACTCCCTCTCACTTGTAGGAGGCACTAAGAAACCACACAACTAAGGGCACAAAAAATGTAGGAATATCTAAGCCACAAATAGACATAACTGTGACAAAACATCACAATATAGTGCCTACTTAATGATTGACCATAAGCTAACTGCTACCTCCTTCACCCATCCGTAAAAATAAAGGGGGGTGTAGGGCCATATATACCACTGCCACTGGACACATTTTTGCCAATCCGGGAGGGCATATGGATGAGGGGACAAGCACTTGACAGCAATACAAGAAGGCATCTGATACACAGTGACAAACGCCACCAACGGACGGCACTTCTGGACAAAAGTTTATTGTAGCAGACTGCTGGAAAATGCCAACGTGTTTCATGAGTGAATCCCTTAGTCACAGGCCTAAGATTCACTTCCGAAATTCATTAGGCATTGCCCAGCAGTCTGCTACAATAAACATTTGTCCAGAAGTGCCGTCCATTTGTGGAATTTGTCACATTGTCACAGTGGGGACACGGATGACTGAGCACCTTACCAGGGGAATAGCGATGAGGTGAGTAGTCTTTTTCATTTGATAGACAGGCAGACATGGGCTACCAAACACTGCACACAAGTGCCTTACCTGATTCAGGAACTGAAAAACACAGAAAACTCCAAGATATGAGGTAATGTGCTGGGGAACAAAAATGTTCCATGGTTCAAAACCCCCTGTCCCTAGGATGTCTTATGGGTAGGGCTAATGCTTTCCCAAGGTTAAAAAGAAAATTTTTGCTTCCAATGGGAGCAAAAGCAGGAGCACCAAAAAGACGTTGCTAGGTGGGTGTTGTTGGTTTTTTAAAGATTTGGGGAGGGTCCTTCTGATGGGAGCAGTGGGGAGGGACTATACCTTTAAGTACCGAAATGGAGTTTGACAAGTGAAATAGCTATTTACTTTGAGGTCTTAGAGATTTTAGGATTTTTTTTGCTTTTGCGCGAAAAATTATTTTTTTCATTTGTGCTTTTCATAATCATATTTTTTAATAAATAAAGAGACTTTCATGATCTTTTATGAAGGTAAAAAAAAACATTCTAAAATTACACAAGCACAAATTTCGATAAATAACCTCCTTAGTCATCTTTGCGTGTAAAGTATTTTCAATTTTACTTGATGTTAATTACATTTAAAGGAACAGTAAAGTTAAAAAATTTAAGTGTTTTAAAGTAATGAAAATATAATGCAGTGTTGCCCTGCACTGGTAAAGCTGATGTGTTTGCTTCAGAAACACTACTATTGTTTATATAAATAAGCTGCTGTATAGCAATGGGGGCAGCCATTCAATGGAGAAAAGGCTCAGGTTACACAGCAGATAGTAAATAAGCTCTGTCTGTCTAATTGTGTTATCTGTTATCCATTGTTTAACCTGTTCCATATAGCCGTTTTTCTATTTTCGCCATTGCTCCACAGCAGCTTGTTTATATTAACTATAGTAGTGTTTCTGAAGCAAACAGATCAAATTTACCATTGCAGGGCAACACTACATGATATTTTCATTACTATAAAACACTTTAATTTTTTGGTGTTACTGTTCCTTTAAGGTGTAACTAAATTAACAAATGAAGTTGAGGGGTATAACATTTATATTGTATATTTGTAATAAAAAAAGCTCACCCTGGTGGCCCAGTGGTGCGGCGGGGAAGCCCGCCGCGTCTGGCGCCATCCTTGCCTCCTAAGGGTGCTCGCGCCTCCATGTCATTTAAAGGTGCAGGCGCGCTGGCGTGATGATGCCAGCGTGCAATGATGCCAAATTTGAAAAGTATAAAAGCCTAATTAAAGCCACAGGACCTTGCTTGTGATAGGAGTTCATTCCTGGTGCTTCCTGAGCTTTGCTAATCCTGTTTTGAACCTGTTTGATTCCTGTTGTGACCCCTGCCTGGCTTTTGACTATTCTGACCTGCTCCTTTCTGTTCCTGGTTCCGACTTTGTGAAGTTCTTGATTTTCGGTTTCTCCTTTCCTGTACCTCACTTGTTTGGACGGATTTCTGGCTACAACTCAGCTGGTTCCTGGATTTGATACTTCTATACCCCTCTGGTTTAAACATTTCACAAACTGACTTCCTGGTTACAACTGGCTTCCCTCTGTTTTTTCCCTGCAAAGATTTTGGTTTAAACTACTTACTGGCTGCCTCTCTGCAAAAAGACTATTTAACCATTTACTGGCTGCCTTTCAAAAGACTGTAAAGGGATAACATCATGGGAAAACATTTTTTTTTTCAAAACACATCAGTTAATAGTGCTGCTCCGGCAGAATTCTGCACTGAAATGCATTTCTCAAAAGAGCAAACAGATTTTTTATATTTAATTTTGAAATCTTAAAAAACTAGACATATTGTCAGTTTCCCAGCTGCCCCTGGTTATGTGACTTGTGCTCTGATAAACTTCAGTCACTCTTTACACTGCCAGTTGGAGTGATATCACCCCCCTCCCCAGCAGCCTAACAACAATGGGAAGGTAACAAGATAACAACTCCATTACACAAGATATCAGCTGCCTGGTTATCTAAGAACAGCACTCATTAATAAAATCCAGATCCAGGCAGTTGGGTAGTTTGGAATAGAAATACATAATTACCCATTTTGGATTCATTAGAATGTGTACTTTCCAAAAATATATGGTTTCAGGGTCACCATCATTTTTCATAGCTTTTATCCCACATAAAACTGCCAGTGTTTATAAATCATAAATATAAGCCATCAAATAAGTTTGCACAAGGTAGATTTTGGGGTCTTTATATGCTATATACTTAGATAAACCTAAGTACATTGGGTATCAAACTGTTAAGGGAACCCCAGGCATTCATATTTGGTGTCTTTTATTTTGACACTAAAATATACTATACTAAAATAATTTTTTCCCGCCAAAATTTCCCTCATTTACCTAATATTTATCTAATATCTTTGACTAATGCTGGAGTCACCTTCTTAGCATAATGTGAGACATTGCAATCCTTTCATGTGCACAATGACAGGCACAGTGGCGGAACTACTGGGAGAGCAGGGGGTGCGAGCGGGCCAGGGCCTGCACCCCCTCAGGGCCCCCCGGCAGCCCGCGCGCCACTGAAATGTGGGCTGTACAGAGGGGGTGGGGGCCCGTCTGCGCATCACGCACCAGGGCCTGCCCCCCTCTAGTTACGTTACTGGACAGGCAGATGCTATTCTAGGAATCACAACTAATTTTCTCCAAGTGGCTGTCTTAAACTAAGCTTGGCTCTCTAAGTACCAGATAGTATATTCCATCAGGCCTCAGGCCCTTCTTTGCATTTAATTTTGCTTAAATATTTAAGTACCATATCTTGTGTCAACCACTGAAAAATTAGTTTCAGTCTTTACAGAGTGGTCCTGTATCTCCTCAATTGTATGCATCAAGGAAAATAACATTTGTTTTTCTGAGTCTTTTGTAACGATAATATTTAAATTATTCATTAGAGCCACACTCTCAGGCTACATCTTTTTTACCTATATTTAGAATTTTTTTTGGGATAGGACTTTGCTTAGACGCCATCAGTTCCTCTTGTTTTATTTTTGAAATCCAGATTGTTGCATTATAACACCTGTAGTTTTTGTAGGTCCTAAAAGAAGCCTCTGGCCCTTTAACTTGTATTACTTGAATGCTTTCTTCGTCTGTTTCTATTAGCTTTGAGTTGGGGACCCTGTGAATAGGTATTAGCTCTAAAATAGATAAAGATAATGGTTATTCATTAAAGGACAAGTAAAGTCTAAAATAGAATAAGGCCAGAAATGCTGTATTTTGTATACTAAACATAAGCATGAACTTACTGCACCACAAAGCCTAATCAAACAAATGATGTATGCTTTCACACAGGGGGCTGTCATCTTGTAACTTTGTTAAACATATTTGCCTGACCCTGCACATGCTCAGTGTGGTCTGGGCTGCTAAGGGATCGTCATAAACAAAGCTGCTTGAATTCTGCATGGCTGGGAAGTAAGGCGGGAGCTCCCCCTGCTGTTCATAATTATGATTGTTTACCTGCTCAGCAGTTAGGGACCGTCTGACAATTCCTATTCACAGCAGTAAATGAAGGGAGAATTTTACTGTATACAGTCACGTTTCTTATAAAAATGGTTCACATTTTTTAATTAAAGTATATTGGAGAAAGGTTTATTTTTCATTAAAGAAAGTAAAAATTGGATTTTATTTTTTTGCCTTTCCTTGTCCTTTAAGCCCATGTAAACTAATGCATATCATCTGAACAAAATACATTGGTTCAGTTTGCCAGGAACACGGGGAGGCACATTTATCAAAGGTCAAATTTCGAGTTCATGTGAGTTTTTAAAAACTCCCATAAACTCCCATGAACTCAAAATTTGACTAATCGCTTGGGTGAATAGGATCGACCCGAAAACTCAATTTGAGTTTTTTCTCTGAAAAAAATTCGAATGTCAGGAAGACTGCAACAACAAATTGATCCCAGGACATTTTCCATTGACTAAAACAGCAATTTGGTAGGTTTTAGGTGGTGAATAGTCAATTTCAAACTCAAAGGGCCAGTGTATGATAAATCTTGAAAATATTTTAAAAAACTTGCATCAAATTTTAACAATTCCCCAGTTGAATTTGACAGTTTTGGCGATAAAAAAAATGCAAACTTCAAATTTCTATTAGACCATTGATAGATCTGCCCCGTAGTGTCTATTTTTCTAAATGTAAGCCAAGGTCTATATTCTTAACCATGATTTTCCTTTTGCAGAAAATGAGAAAGCAAGGCAGTTCACCGAATATCTGGAAATTTAACTTGCAAAACAGAAAATTCAGTATAATAGCTTCAAAACAAAAATATACTTTTTTAGCTATACCTATTTAGGCAAGACAGTCCTAAGGAAATGTTGAGAACTATATTAATTATTTTTTTCCCACCAAAATTTCGTTCATTTACCCAATTTAGTAACTAATATCTTTGACTAATGCTGGAGTCACCTTGTTAGCATAATGTGAGACATTGACACTGTAGTCCTTTCATGTGCACAATGACAGGCAGATGCTATTCCTGTCATTGCTAAAAATCATGGGGCAGCTTCAGGTGCATTGTATTCTCCACTAACATTTTTCTGCTGGTGGAGAAAAGGCATTTCCTGGCATTAGCCGTAGATCAGTAAAATCACTGATAACTGTAAGAAAACATAATAAAGGCACGTATTATATCACTACAGAATGGATATTGGTTGAAGTGTTTGAGCTCATGTGCATGAAGAGGTGTGCATATTGTTTCTTGGTCTACATCTTTATCATCAATAACTGCAAACATTTTTCTGTAATATCATCCAAGTAAAAATAGAGCAGTGGGTTTGCATTCAGCCCACACAAACGGAAACTCTTCAAAGAAGGCTTTTGTAGATATAATTGCAGTTATTTAAATCAAGATAATGCACCTGAAAATACACAGAAATTACTCTTGGGAGGCTGTATTCATTCATGGTAAGTCATACTGAACAGAATACATAAGTTTTATGTGCTAAAGAGGCATTTATTAAACACACTTTGACCTGGTCCCATGTATAGTTAATTTGCTGCATTCTGTCATCTATGGCAAGCTCTGTTGCTGATCATCACTTTAGTATAGTTATTGTACTGTAGTATATATATATATACTGTATATATATATATATATATATATCTCTATCTATCTATACATATATATATATATTATACTTAAAGACATAGAAAATAATAAAGCCTGCTTGTTCTCATAAATACAATATATACAAGGAGCAAAACTTATATGTGAGATAGACACCCATTTCCTTGTATCAACGTTTTCTTCATGGTATAACTGATAAAAAAGACCCAGCTAATAAGTAATTGGAGCTTAAACACTAGTGGTTTCATGAAAAAAAAGGTTCAGCAGAAAGCGTGAAAAGGCTAGTGCCTGGCTCAGATATCTAGCGAAGGACAGCCAATGGCAATAATTCAGGTTACACATACAGCCTTTCCCCATAAAATATATGTCAATCTTACTTAAAATAGAGGTAAAATAATAGATGTACTAATAGTAATAAATCCTTACAATGAACCGTTTTGTATTAGGTTAGGTAACTAGCATAACCAATATTCTATTGAAATTGAGAACACCTCTATATGGTTGATACTGATGGAGGCTTATGGTTTTGAAGTATCCAGTAGCATTTGTTTTCAACAGATACATTATCTTAGGTAAAACTAAGCTGCATTATATTATGTAGTTCACTGAGGAGACAGTACACTCTTGTCTGTGTTATTCATTTAATATCCTCTGGGTTGTTATGGAATATTCCACTAAGTATCTTCATGATGAACCACACAGACTGCTAAGCAAATCATTTATCACTGTAAATTATTCTTGTACCTGCTGGAAAATGTAAGTATATTTTAGTCACTATTATGCAGTTTAATTATACATTTTAATCACTAACAAAATTGCATCAACCGTTGTTAGTCAGAACACATTTCTTTTTGGTTGTATATAATACGATTACTTATGGAAATAAACGGATGTCATTTATTTATGTTTTAGCATTATTTTTTATGATGAATAAAGCAGATATTGTATGTTTGACACAGGAAGAGACTTGTGTACACATAAGTGCTTGAAAAAAAAAAGATTGCTATAGGAATTACAATGTAAAAGTTATAAATACTGTAGGTTATTTACCTCTCTATGGTCTTGATTAGATGCCTAGAATAACCAAATTAGAAAATTCACTGGTGCCCTTGGAGCCACTGATACCAGATAGGATAGGGCTGGCTCTGTGGTTAAAATAAAGTGAGTGATGCTCTATTTTAAATGCAGCATAAGCAATCACCTTAGGATTACAACCAGTCCCATCTATTCTACTTCAGTGACTTGAGGGAGGGTACATGGGTCATAATTGTTTGCTTTTGAATCTAACCAGCATGCTGAGGATCAATTGCAAACTCACTGAACAGTTATGACCCATGTGGTCCCCCTTCAAGTCGTTGACTAACTCAGAGCTAGAAAGCTGAAAAGCAGGAAGTAGTGTTAAGTTTTGTTAGACATTCAATCACTCCAGCCTTTATATTTTTGTCAAATTAAATATATTAGAAACTTTTCTTATTTTGCACAGCCTATCTACACAATTTTTTTTTCACACTGAACTGTTCCTTTAAGACATCATTTGGAAAAGCCACGCAAGGGTGAATAATTTCAAAGTGAATCATTCACAAGTGATCTGAAAAGGAGTTTAACAAGGAGTTATACGAATACGAGCAACAAGGGAGAGACAGCAGAAGATTTGTCAACCTTCCTGTTTAGTAAACTGGAATCAAAACAAGATATACTGGCAGAATATCACTAATCCTGTTAATGGTGCCAGTCATCTTTGTGCTTCCAAAGATAACTTCTTCCTGCTGAATGTCCCCACTCTATCATAATATCTCCCTCTCTGCTCCATTCCACACACTGCTGATCCTATACCTTATGTAACTTTCTGAAAAATCTAGCACCTCCAATTACCACTTCACAAAGGCATAGGAAGTTCCTTCTTGTTTCCTTCTTTCAAAGTGCAAGCAGTTCAACTGTTCTACCCTCTTGCTGCCCGGGTAGCTGTTATTTACAGACATCCTTCTGCCAAATCTCCTGCTACATTTATCTCTGACTATGGATCTGGGCTCTGTGCTCTGACAGCCCTGCAATTATTCTGGGTGACTTCAATTGTTACAGCAATGACCCCTTCCAGTCATGGCCTTCTCAATTTCTCCATTTAACCACCTCATTTGATCTCCAGTAGTGGATAAATACAGCAACTCATAAGGATGGTCACTTCCTAGATCTGGTCATTATTAAATCTTTCTGCAGTGATAATTTTCCTCTGTTAGATCACCATATTATCTATTTTTCTCTATTTTGCACACTCCCCCTCTGCTGATTGGGCAAGTCAGTTTTTACTCTTTACCCAACACTGTAAAGTGTTAATTGTTAATGAAGCCTTAACATTTTTTTAGATAAACACAACACCCAAAACAAAGGATACTAGATGGGTCTATAATTCTAGGCTCTTTGGGCAGCTAACATGCAATTTGACTCATTAGTGCAGCCTTAAGAAAAGTGCACTTTAAGCATCTCTCTAAGGAGGAAATTAAGGTCCATCTGGGAGTTGAACTCTGGACTCAGTGGCCGGGAAACAGGCGGCAAATCTGCCGCACCACAATGTTATACCTTCCCGATTTACAATTACAACCAAATTTCCTATGGAGCAGACAGTGCAAGGCAGCCTTGCCCTTATTGGTATGGTCTGAATTCAAAGTAGCACTTACTTAATTGAGCCTCAAGAAAAGGGCATCCATGGACCAGTATAGAAGGGGACTTTTAGCAACTCTCCAAAGATTCTGTAAGATCCCACCCGGGAATTGAACACGTGACTCACAAGACAGGAAACAAGGACCTTAGCTGACGCGCCACAGAGCCTTAGCCTGTATGACCGCTCTCCAGATAACCATTAAAACCAAATGTCTTATGGTCCGCACATTGCAAGGCTGTCTTGCCCTTACAGGTATAACCTGAATTTAAAGTAATGGTTGCTCAATTGAGCCTCAAGGAAAGGGCACCCATGGCCTAACACAGAAGGGGACTTTAAGCAACGCTACAAAGATTCAGTTAGGTCCCACCCAGGAATTGAACTCAAGACTCCTCAGCCAGAAAACATCAACCTTTGCTGACCGCTCTTCGGATGACCGGTACAAACCAATGTCCGGTTATGCCTTTATATTGACAGGGGGTGCCGACAGGCAATCTTCAGCCTAACACAGTCAAAACGCTCCCTGGGGGACACAGTAAGGGGGGTCTGGCAGATGGCCAAGCAGTTAAGGCATCTGCACATAGGGTCGTGAGTTTGATCAAAAGATATTTGTCGCTGGAGTAGATCGACGATTTGAAGAAGACAGTCAGATAGAGTGGAACAATGAATGGATTAATTGAAGTTGGTACAGGAAAAAAGGATCCCGCCCAGCCTCCCACATCAATGGAAGTTTCTGCTTGGAGAAAGAGTGCAAGTGTACCTCCCCATGGATCAAGAGAAGTCCCAGATACACAAGTATCTGCTTTGGTGGGTTCCCCATCTTGCCTCCTACCCTTCTAAGCTACCCAGGTATTTGCACCTGGGCAGCTTCTACATTGTTTGGTTTGCATAAATAATGAAAATAATCTGCAAAATACATGTGTGTGTGTGTGTTGCCATATGCTCTTCAACAATGGGCACTGTATAACTAATTTTGCCTCTTGGGAAAAATAATTAGTATTTCTCTTTTTTAACCACTATCCTTGCTGCATATTAGCAGACTAAACTGTAAGATTTATAAAAAGAGATATCTGACAAGTGCAGAATGGTAATTATGTGCTTTTCATTTATTTAGAAGCTATCATGGAAAATGTCACAAACAACAATAAAGAATGCAGACACATTATACCCCAGCAGCTTTGAGAACAGGCAGAATATCTGGCCCCCCTGAGCCCTATAACAATAATGCACTTCATAGCTTTGTTTGCTTCTTTTTGTGAAATCTTATTTAAAATTCACAGTGCTAGTGAAAAGGCTTTATATCTGTTAACATATTTAGTATTTAATATACAGTGAACTGGATAATGGCAGGAGACGGAGATACAATATGTAGACCCCTTACTGTTCACTGTGCTTGAAACCAGTTTTGGCAAGCAGGAAACTATTTCTATGCAAAGTTGTGAAATATAACTGAAAAAAACATTTTGCCTTAAAAAAAATAATTTAGAATTCCATCATTACAGGAGAAGGAGGAGAGCACTCAAAAGGCAGATAAACTGCTGTGATTGGTTTTCATTGCAGACTGTCAGACACAACATGTTTTGGGCCCCTTGGTGCCCTTTCTCAAGTGTAACAACAACAGATACAACAGAAAAACACCAACTCCACCCCCTAATAATCAAGTGTCCAATCATTATTGGTATGGAAATTGTATCATTGTCATTAATACCCACAAGTGTCCATAATAAAATGAGGTACCAAGCATCCATAATAAATTTGGTACCATGTGAAAACAATAGGTACAAGTATGTGTTGTTTATACAAATGGCCTGTAGATGTCACTATGCTCAAACTTATACTGTGCATCCTTCCTGGTAGCTTAAAAGTGAAAGTTACTGTTGTGTAATGGCTGCATGAGTCTCTGCTAATAAAGCACAGTTATACTCTACTCATCCTCGGCTACCCAAAACATAAAGTACAATGCCCAGGTGGGGTGAATGAATTGTGCCTTGGTGAACAAGATGTGTCTATACCTGTTAAAAAGCAAAGTTAACAAGAGACATAATGGTTCTGCATACGATATGCCTACCAAAAATATTTATTCCATTCTAGAACTAAGTTAAAACCAACACTTGAGGCTAGTATAGAGATTTAAGATTAAGAATGCTTACCATTATTTTACCTGTATAGTAGCATTGCATATTAATAAATAACAGTATATTCAGTAGTCATAATTCAGGGTCTGCAAAGGTAAACATTTATTAATAAGTGTTACAGATAAGGTTTCAGGCTCCAAGCATTATTTAACCCTTTCACTGCCAGCCAATTTGGCTGATTTGGTACTTTTAATGCCAGAACATTTTTGAATATTTTGTTTTAGGGGCCTGAATGTGCCAATATCAAATATATATAGTTTTATGGAGATTTTGTCACTTTTATACTGTAGATCAACAACTACAAGGAGTACACTACCAAATTTCAACAGCACCCCTCCACAGAACTGCATACTTCTGATTTCAAAGCCAAACATTCCACTAACAGCTCTTTTACCCTAGAAAACTAGAAATAACAGATTCTGGCGTTTCCAAAATGGGTAAATATAACTATGTACTCCAAACTACCAAGTTGCAATTCTTTCCTAAAGTTAAAATTTTTTATAAAAATTTGTGAATTTGTGATTTTTTTGAAAAAGGAACTCAAACCTTCCAATCTACAGCATCATATCCCCCACATATCATTGGGTACCAAGGTAAATATGAATGCCAGGAGAACAGGTTGATGCTCAATTTGTATTTGTTTACCTAAGTATGTGGCATAAAGGGGCCCCAAAATGAAGACATTACATACAAACTATCAGTTCTGTAATTCCACAAAAAAAGTACATTCACCCCAGAAAACCATATATTTGTGGAAAGAACACATTCCCTCGAATCCAAATTGGGTATGCATGTCTTCCTACTCCAAAGTCGCAAAGCTTTACTAAATTTTGGCAATTGTGACATTTCTGAAAATCATCTCAAAACTTCCATTTTGAAGCATCTTATCTCCCACACATCATTAGGTACCAATGTAAAACACCCTAAATATGAATGCCAGGAGTCCACTGAACAGTTTGATGTGTAGTGGTTTACCTAAGTATGTGGCATACAGGTTCCCCAAAATTAAGACACCCCATATGAGCTATCAGTTCTGTAAGATTGAAAGAAGTACATTCACCATCGAAAACCATATATTTTCAGCAATCTGAAAATCCAAATTCCAATTGGGTATGCCTGTCTTTCTACTCCAAAGCACCAAACCACAAACCTTTCCTAAATTTGGCAACATTTCCAAAAATCACCTCAAAGCTTCCACCTTGCAGCATCATTTATAAACACTGCCAGTTTTATGTGGGGTAAAAGGTACAAATTATGGTGACCCCTGACAACCATGTATCTTTGGAAATTACACATTCTGATGTCTCTAAAATATGTAATTAGGGCTTTCTACTCCAAACTACTCAACTGCAATGCTACACTAAAGGCAGCATTTTTATCACCCAATTTCTTACATATGTAAGGATGTGAAAATCTTAGACACCCTTACACATTACAGACAGGCACATCCCTCGTTATATGGACACCTAAAAGGTCCTTATGGGGACCTTGTGCTTATGTAACCCCTGTATAAAAGGTTTAGGAACCATGAGGTCTGGGTCCATTGCTTTAGCCCAACCAAGCAGGCTGGAAGGGAATGGGTATTGTTGACCCTAGGCGCCTTGGCCCTAGTAATTAGACAGCTATACTCAATTATAGATCACTCTAGGGGGCAAATTCACTAAGATGCAAAGTTGCGCCAGGCGCAACTTTGCCGGGCTGCGCCGCACTTCGCCAGGCGTAGTTTCGCCAGCGCTCCGCAAATTCACTAAAATCCGAAGTTGCGCTCAGGGGTAGCGTAAGGTTGCGAAGTTGCGCTAGCGTTGATTCGCTATATAAAGCGAAGTTACGCTAGCGAAGGCTAATTTGCATACAGCGCCAAATTCAAATTTCAATGGAGGAACACGTATCAGCACAACAAATGCCAAGCAAACCTTCAAATCTGCAAATAAAATTTTTATTTTGCCCTACACATGTGCCCACTGTCTAGGTAAGTTGCCATGAGTCAGGAAATGTAGGGGGGAAGGAGGGGAGCCCCAAAAAATTTTTTGATCTTTTTCAGCGTATCACCCATCATGTAGAAAACACGCCAGCGTTTTTTGGGACTTAGAAAATTTTTTGACTTTTTTGGAAACAATCCCTATCTACTCTATTGCGCTTCGCCAGGTCTGAGGTGGTGAAGAAAGTCTAGCGTAAAAGGTAGCGTTCAGTACACTGCCCAAGTTAGTGAATTTGCGTAGTTTCGTCGCTAGCGAAAATTCGCCTGGCGTAAGGGTGCGAAGTAACACTAGCGAAACTACGCCAGCGTTCGTTAGTGAATTTGCGCAGTAGCGAAAATGCCAAACGCTAGCGAATTAACGCTAGCGTTCGGCGCTTCACGGTTTAGTGAATTTGCACCTAGGAGTGATAGAGAGGCTAAATAGTTGAGCAGCTCAAGGTTCCGCCGAAGAGATTAGAGGGATTAAGATCCCAGGAGTAAGGACTAAAGTGTTGAGGTTAGGGATGATAAGAATTCCCCTAGTCTGCCGCTGGAAAATATCTTGAAAACTGGGCAATACCCCTCACACGCTGTCAACGTACTCTCTGCTGTGTATTCCCTAGCCTGTAGGGATTCAGCCTATACATGCTGTGAGTATATGCTTCCTTTATGCTGCTGTGTATGTTCTATGATCCATTGTGGATCAATGTGCTAAATGATCTATGTGCTATTGTTTAACAAATACAGTTCTATGTTCTACCGTTAAAGAACTACTGGTGCCCATCATTGTGCTATTGCACCTAGTTACTGTTACACTACACCCTGCCTCCACCCCGCTGCGAGGGCTTGCCCCTGAGAAAGAGAGCTCATCTGTGGTATCAGCCCACAAAGGAAAGTAGCTATAACTGCTAAATACAAAGCAGTTTACTATAGCGCTACACATACAATTGGAAAACACCCTACATATTGACGCAAAGGGTCTACGGAACAGTTTGATGCCCGATATGTATAGATAAACCAAAGCAGATGGTATGTGCGGACCCCAAATAAAAAGAGTACATATGAATTTTCTCTGCTGCCGATTCGCCTTCTATAAACAAAGCCAAACTGAATAGTTTGATGCCCAATATGCATAGATTTACCAAAGTATGTGGTGTGTTTGGACCCCAAATGAAAAACGTGCATATGAATTTTCACGCTGGCAAACTCTGCTGCTGATAACAGAGCCCTGACTCTGCATTATGTGCTGTAAGACCCCCTGACTGTAAAAAAGACCCCCAGAAAACCATATATTTTTGGAAAGAAAATATTCTGACGGATCAAACAAGGTAAAATACATCTTTCTATAAAGCACCAAACAGCAAAGCTATACTAAAAAATGCATAAGGAACAATAATGCAGGGATACAATTTCAATAAAACCACAAAAATTGTGTAAACCAATGAAATAACAAAATAATAATGATAATAAAAGTTATGTGACAGTGTGTAAGTGTGTATAAGTGTGCAAAATAAAAAAGCAAATAAAATGGATCTTTATAAAACGTGTGTGTAAGAGTGTATAAATATATGTAAGTCTATATAAGTGTGTGTACGTGTGTAAATAAAGGCCACTGTGCTTCCCTTTATTATATTTCACACCATAGTACTGATAAATTTAGACACTTAATAAATAACAGTGGATCCTAGAGGATACAATATAAGCAGAGGCGGGCCAGGCTGGCTGGCTGCCCTTGGCAGACCAGCTAGCCAGATCGCCCCCTTTCCCGGCGCGCAGTAGCTGCGGTCGCGCACATGTGCAGTAGCAGCATTTGGACGTGCTTGTTTGGCATCAGCGTTCACGCGCACATGTGCAGTAGAGGCGTTTGTATGCAGGTAGAGGCGTTTGCGCAAGCATGCGTGTAGAGGCGCAGTACCAGCGATCGTGCACAAGTCTAGTGCCAGGTCCAGTCTATGGGTAGGCAGAAGAGGTAGCTGCCCAGTGCCCCCCAATCGTTGCGCCCTAGGCAGCTGCCTCTTCTGCCTACCCCTAGTTCCGGCCCTAAATATAAGCAAAGGAATGAATACACAAATGTTTATCTGGAATCTACAATGGAAACATTGTGCATTTTTATGCAACTCCTCAGTAAGAACATTATCCAGAATTAAAGCCTCCCCATTTAATAGGGTTTCTCAGGTGAATTATAATGTATACAATTTACAAGACAGGATCAATTCACAGGAGCTAAATACTGCCTTTTGTTTCTATTACACACAAAAACATACCCTAGTATAGATTTTGTTATACAAAGTGAATTTACTGCATCAGCATTAGACAGCATACAATAATTTACAGGCACTTAACAGCTATAACTTAGTTACCAAACCACAACATTTCCTTTGGGATAAACAGAAAATCAATCTTTCTAAAGAAAATGATGCCTTTTAATATTCAGTAGGCATGGCCAACCCACAGCATTTGTTGAATGTGTACTAAGGGGCCTATTATGCAGTGTAAAAAGAAATTCACCAGTAAAATGGTGTGAAATAAATGGCAAACTTATCAAGGTGTGTGTTATTTGTGCTGTTATTTTACACTGCTTCAGTGTAACACTGCTAACATTTACGCAGCCTACTAAATGTTAGGAGAAGAGCCTATAATTACCATAATGACTGCCCCAGAATAGACTTCAAAAAGTGTTCCTTCTCTCAACCACAACTGCCTAACCCTGCCATCTGTAGTATCACAGTAAAAAGGATGTAAACCCAAAATGATCATTTTGCCTTATGAAAAAAAAATGTTTTCAGTAAAAATTTAAATATAATTGCTATTTAAAACAGTATTTGTCTACCCCGTGTTATTCTCTGCACTCAATTGGGTCTCATTTCTAAAGTTTGGGCAGGGAATAATGATTTGCACAGTGAATATATTTGCCAAATGCTATTTTTGCATACAACTACTTCACGCCGTGGCCACACATACAAATTCCTGTCTCTTCCTGTCTTTATTAGAACCAGTAAAGAACAGACAAATACTTTTTTCAGTACCATTAACTTAAAATCACTGAAAATGTGTAATGACTGTATTTTGGAACAATGCAAACAATCATATCTGGCCACCCTAGGGCCAATTAACTAGGGATGTAGCGAACGTCGGAAAAAAAGTTTGCGAACATATTCGCGAACTTGCGCAAAAATGCGAGCGGTTCGCGAACGGTTCGCGAACCCCATAGACTTCAATGGGAAGGCGAACTTTAACATCTAAAAAAGACATTTCTGGCCAGAAAAATGATTTTAAAGTTCTTTAAAGGGTGCAACGACCTGGACAGTGGCATGCCAGAGGGGGATCAAGGGCAAAAATGTATCTGAAAAATCTGCCTGTGTGTGCTTGGAAGAGATAGTGTAGGGGGAGAGCTGTTAGTGATTTCAGGGACAGATGATAGTAAGTTTGCTGGCTAGTAATCTGCTTGATACTGCTCTGTATTGGAACAAAAAAATAAATAAAAGCAGTCCTTACAAGGACTACTGTTATTGCAGCAGTCAGCAGATGAGATCAGAAGCAGGACAGCTGCCCACTGCAGCTACATACAGAGCACTGCAGTAGAAGGTAGATTACTAGCCAGCAAAGCTACCTAAGCTTAAATGTCCCTCAAACCCCTGCAGACTTCTGTCCCTCCAATAACAGAGCAGTATCAAAACGATTACTAGCCAGCAAACTTTCAACTGTCCCTGAAATCACTAACAGGCAGCAGCTCTCTCCCTACACTATCTCTTCAGCACACACAGGCAGAGTGAAAAAAACGCTGCAGGGCTTCGGTTTTTATAGGGAAGGGGAGTGGTCCAGGGGAGAGCTTCCTGATTGGCTGCCATGTACCTGCTGGTCTGGGGTGAGAGGGCAAAAAAAAGCGCCAACAATGGCGAACCCAAAATGGCGAACGTCGCGCGACGTTCGCGAACTTCCGGCGAGCGCGAACACCCGATGTTCGCGCGAACAAGTTCGCCGGTGAACAGTTCGCGCCATCTCTACAATTAACCTAGCTATCATTATATAAATTATATTATTTGAATTTCAACACCCCTCCCGAGTGTCAGACCGGCCCACAACACACCAAATGAACCCAATGGACCCAGGTTTCAGTGAGTCCTCCAGCATCTAACCATTTGGTCTATGGTAAATGGTCATTATGAGAAGAAGAGGAAAAAATCTCTGGAGAGTGGGTCTGTGGTATAAGGTATTTCTGGTGGGTCCCTGACATCCCAGTTCAACACTGTCCCTTTTAGGGATGTCGCGGACTGTTCGCCGGCGAACTTGTTCGCGCGAACATCGGCTGTTCGCGTCCGCCGCAAGTTCGCGAACGTCGCGCGACGTTCGCCATTTTAGGTTCGCCTTACCTGGCGCTTTTTTTTGACCTCTCACCCCAGACCAGCAGATACATGGCAGCCAATCAGGAAGCTCTCCCTCCTGGACCACCCCCACACCCCCTGGACCACTCCCCTTCCATATATAAACTGAAGCCCTGCAGCGTTTTTTCATTCTGCCTGTGTGTGCTTGCAAGAGCTAGTGTAGGGAGAGAGCTGTTACTGATTTCACTGATTTCTTTGAGGGACAGTTGATAGTAAGTTTGCTGGCTAGTAATCTACTTGATACTGCTCTGTATTGGAGGGACAGAAGTCTGCAGGGATTTGAGGGACATTTTAGGGTAGCTTTGCTGGCTAGTAATCTACCTTCTACTGCAGTGCTCTGTATGTAGCTGCCTGCTGTGGGCACTGATCTCTTCTGATCTCATCTGCTGACTGCTGTAATAACCCAATAGTCCTTGTAAGGACTGCTTTTATTTTCTTTTTTGTTTTTTTTACTTTGCTAGTTGCTACTATAAGCCCAGTGCTATTAGTCTAGCAGTGTTGGGGAGTGGGACTGGTGTGCTACTGTGCTGCTCCTAGTAGTTCAGCAGCACCAACCCGAGAAAAATATTTTTTTTAATATACATATATTTTTTTTTTCTTTTACTTATCTTACTGTTCTTTAACGTGTACAGTGCTGTTGCTGTTCTTCATAGTAGTGCACCAATAGTAGTGCACTTGCAGGCATTATTTGCTCAGTGTGTTCTTCATTTTCAAACAACAACCATCTAGCTGTGTGAGCTTGTTCACATTCTGTCTAAATATCAATAATAATACCGTCTCTAGAAACACCACCCGAGTGACGTTTTTCAGGCAGCAATAATATATTCCGTATCCACTGCTGTAGTAGTGTATACGTTAACCTTGTAGGCATTATTTGCTCAGTGTGTTCTTCATTTTCAAACCACTGCCACTTAGCTGTGTGAGCTTGTTCACATTCTGTCTAAATATCAATAATAATACCGTCTCTAGAAACACCACCCGAGTGACGTAATATTGCCACCAACAGGACGAACATCCTGGAGGTGACAAGCAACTAGTAATTAAAAACTATTATTTGCTCACTTGACGGTATCATTCATTAAAGCTCTTTGCGTCTTTTTGCGTTGCAGTAAGCACCGCGTTTCGTCTTTGCGTGTGAACAGGCTGTAACCTTTACACGACTTGATTGGCATGTAGACGCCGGACGTTTTAAAGCATTTTATTACACAGGTTTAGAAATGTAGTGTGATTTCTGCCCTTTACAGCACAAAACGCAGCGCTGTGTCAACAATGGATTTTTTAGAAACATTTTTGCCCTTGATCCCCCTCTGGCATGGCACTGTCCAGGTCGTTGCACCCTTTAAACAACTTTAAAATCATTTTTCTGGCCAGAAATGTCTTTTCTAGCTTTTAAAATTCGCCTTCCCATTGAAGTCTATGGGGTTCGCGACGTTCGCGAACCGTTCGCATTTTTGGCGCAAGTTCGCGAATATGTTCGCGAACTTTTTTCCCGACGTTCGCTACATCCCTAGTCCCTTTTCCTTGACTAATGAAGTATGTTTGTCTCTGCCTTTTCGGAATGTCTGTAATAAGTTTCTAAAGTCTATCAATATAGTATTAAAATAAAATTGTTTATGTGTGTATGTATTTTCCTAGATTTTACAGGTGCTAGTACCCACAAGAATTTATCCTATTTTAACTTTGTAGGAGGTGTTGAACTTTCATGTAGAATAACATGAAAAAACCCAGAATAATACTCAGGTATTGAAAGACATTACAGTAAAATATATACAAACATGGATCGTAGAATCTGTTTATAATGTAAAAATAAATGCATATATTTTTAATATTAAATATATTGCATTCAAAATCTTATTTAAATCCACAGAACCTGGAATGATCACAGCCTCAGGAAGTCTGCCTGGGTCTTCTAAAAGGAAGCACAACAGGAAGAATGAAATTAAAGGATCAATTTATGAAGTAGAAATGTGATCTGGTTAGGATGATTTTGATCACTGATGATTTAGATTGTACTGCTGGCCAGTGTGTTGCCAAGTTGCCTTCTTTCAGGCTTTTTGAATGGTTCTTTATTTATAATAATGACAATATAAACTCTGTATTTATGCACTGAAAGCCTTCAGCCCTGACATTTCCGACAGAGCAAAAAGATCACTAAGTAACAGCAAACAATTGAGACCATAAAGTACCCTGTTAACCTAAGCAGCTCATACACCCAGAATGCTAACATTTACTGCCACTGTCAAATAAAACATCAGCTGGATTTAATTTGTCTGTTACAAGCCAGGGTTATAAAAATCTAGGGAAAAACAACATTAGTACGGTTTTATATGTACTGTGTGAACGAGACTGCCTTTCTCCTTTTTGACACAACAGTGAAAGCAGGAAATTGTCAGTTGTCAAAGAAGGACTTTGCAGAGAATGAATTTAACAATACGGACAGTTATTTGGGGTCATTTAAGAATGCTGCTGCAGTGTGCAATTTACTATGTGTTTTACATCCATAAGGGCTCTTACACACGGGCGGTTTTTCCTGCGCTCCCCTGCGTTGCACTTTCTTCTGTTCAGCCTCAGGGGAGTGCAGGAGTAGATGCACTCAGTTATTGTGAAGGGGGCTGTACTCACACAGACGAATGTATGCACCGGACGCAGGTGAAATGCAACATGCTTCGTTCCACCGGCGTTTGGCACTTACATGCGTCCCTGTGAGTATAGCCACTTCAGAATAATTGAGTGCATCTACTCCTGCAATCCCCTGCGGCTGAACGGAAGAAAGGGGAACGCAGGAAAAACCGCCCGTGTGTAAGAGCCCTAATGCAGCTTTAATCCTAATTTGGTTACTGTCTCTTTAAATCACAATTAACCCTTGGCAATCCAGGAACCCTGATTCCCTTTTCCCAGAAGTAATGGGAACTGGGATTTAGGGTGCAGTGCCTCCACCTAGGGAACACTGAGGAGCACACCTCAGGGAATTTCCACTAGGATTAATAAAACACACAGTTTGCAAATGAAACGGATATAAACAGTAGTGAAAGAACTTGGGCAATCTAATACACAATGCACTCCTGCACTGGGGACACGTGGGACCTACCTAACTCAATATTAGGTACCTGACTTTTTCTCCAACAGAGTCCTTTTTATTATCAAAGTCCCAATCCTCTGGAAGGGGTTAGTTCAGTTCAATTGAAATGTCCCTTCCCCAGAGCTCTTATACCCCAGGTAACGCTACCTTTCCCAAAAGTGCCTCTCCCTTTGGAACTTAGCATCCGCTCCCACGTAGCAGGTAAATGCACAAGACCTGTCTTCAATTTGGGGCCCCACGCTGTATCCTTGCCAGTATCCTCCCTTAGGTGGCTCACTCACTGGGGTGCTCTCAGAGGCAATCACACTGGAAATTACAGGCAGCTCGGCAGCAGGATAAATCTCACCAGTGGTACCTTTCACCTCCCTAGTCTCTAGCAGCTTGGCAGGAAACAGGATTGTCTCTCTCTGTACTTCCACAAGTGCAACAGCTTGGACAGTCTCACAAGAATTGGTTCTGACTGGATCTTTCACCATACAACCCCTGTTAAGCTCTGTCAGAGACCCTGTGCAAAAAGCTCAGTCAGGCACTCCCTCTCCCCCAAGGATGCACTGGGGTGCCCAGCCAATCTGATGGCTCTCCAGCCTCTAAAGCTGGCCATAGATGCTGAGATTTTTAAAAGATCAGATCCTGATCGTGAGACCACGATCTTCTCAGAACGATCGTACGATCGTACAAATTTACCATCAACTAAAAAGACCAATTTACCAGGAAAACAAAAGGGAGCTGCCTGCTTGGCCCTGCAAACATAGATAGATTGTACTGGGACCGACAAAGATTTTTTGACCTGGCCGATCAATTTCCCGACAGATGTCGGCCGAAAAATCATAAGATGTACGATCGTTCGAATACCACTAACCGCACGATAATTTAGAAGGATTGGTCGGGCTTACCTAAAATCGGTCGTTCGGCAAGAAGAATCGTCGCGTCTATAGGGAGCTTAACTGGGCTGAATGATGTCACAGACAGAAAAACAGGAGAAGGATTTCTCCACAATTTAGCACTCATGAGTGTCCTGGGTTGCATTTTTACTCTGTTTGAGTTTCAGTGTGTTTGTTTAGATGCAGCATGTTGCATTCACTTGATCTTGATGTGTGTTCAGTAGAACAAAGGGTTGCCTTTGGAATGGAAAAATACACTTGGTTGCATAAAAAAATGCAGAAAAGATGCCAGTGTCTAAGGGCTCTTACACATGGGTATTTTTCTAAACACCTGCTGAGTGCGAAAAAACACACATATATATTGTTTTTAAATGCATTTTTCTGTTCCAAGAACATGTAACATACTGTCTCTAAACAAACACACTAAACCGCAAATGGAGTAAATGCAACTAAAGCTGAAGCTGATGAGTACAACCAGGCAGAATATAATGGAATCAGTGAGCTTGTGTCTTTAGTTGTGCTCAATTTTGCCTTTAAACACTCGCTAAACGCAGAAAAAAACGATTGTGTGTAAGAAAGGTTAAAGCACCAAGCAAAGTTGCGCACATGTTTGTGCAAATGCATTTGAATCCTATTGGCAAATTGGATCTTTCGTTCAGTCTCTTGCTGGATTAATATACTAATAAGAATACTTGAATGTATTCGAGCATTGAATAAAATGTGTTTTATTCAACAGTTTAGTAGATCAGTTTTACACTATAACATATAAGTCAGCTTTTGACTATTCTTTGTAAAGCCTTACACCATGAAACATATCCTACCCCCAATAAAAGGGGCCTGCTGTGCAGTGTTAAAATTAATAGAGTCAGCATGGAATTCTTTTCTAAATGTAACAATGCATCATTTTTTTAAGAGTTAAATGACCTGAACGCATTTCTAAATGCTAATTCCTGGTATTCATTTTCCTTTTCGGTGTAAAACTTAACTGCACTCTTTTTCTAGATTGCACATAAAACACAAGCAGCTTTGTAGGTTTTCAGTGTTTTGTACAAAAATGTAACAATGCTTTACATAAAGATAACATTTGTTAATCAATACCGGAGCTATGATATGTTTTCCGATTCCAACATGCATGCATGCTGTAATAATATTTTGCTATGATATAATTTCTGCCATTGAAAAAGAAAATCTTCAGTTCAATATAATCATTCTGTCGGCACAAATGACAAAAACATCTAGTTACTAATGATATAGTCAAACAGAGTTTGACTCACTTTTTACTTCTGCACCATTAATTTTAGCCCATAAATTACTTCTTTTCCACAGTTCAGTCCAAGTTTATGGATGTACTAAGAGTTCATTATTATGAGTTTTTCATCACATAATTTCTCTTTTGTATTTTCCCCTTTACTTAAGAAAGACATACAGGTACATTGCAGCATACTTTTATGTCAATGTTTTAATTTGTTTTTTTTTGTTAGAACAACAAATGTAAAAAAAAACTAGTAGTTTAGTAATCCAGTAGTTTAAGGGGATGTTCCCCTTTAAAATAAATTTTAGTTTGTTACTTTTAATATAGATTGTTTTTCATTTTTTATGTGGTTTTTGAGTTATTTCTCTTTTTTATTTAGCAGCTCTCCAGTTTGCAATTTTAGTGATTGCTAGTATCCAAATAACCAGAGCAACTGTGCATAGACTTGAATAAGAGACTGGAATATGAATAGTAGGGATGTAGCGAACGTCGGAAAAACCCCATAGACTTCAATGGGAAGGTGAATTTTAAAAGCTAGAAAAGACATTTCTGGCCAGAAAAATTATTTTAAAGTTGTTTAAAGGGTGCAACGACATGGACAGTGGCATGCCAGAGGGGGATCAAGGGCAAAAATGTATCTGAAAAATACATTGTTGACACAGCGCTGCGTTTTGTGCTGTAAAGGGCAGAAATCACACTACGTCACTCAGGTGATGTTTCTGGACACGGAATATGAAAAAGCTCACACAGCTAGGTGGCACTTGGTTAAAGACTGGGCAAACAATGCCTGCAAGGGCAGGGCCGGATTTACATAGTGGGCGCCCCTAGGCCCACTGCCGTTCGTCGCCCCTCTCCCCTCCAGGGTTACAAGAGCAATGGGGATTGGCGCATGGGAAATGTAAAAAATTATTGTATCTCCAGCGCATCCCCAGTGTTTTTGAACCAATGTGGGTGTGGTTGGGCAGCATGCCGCCCCCCTAAAATCCTGTCACCCTAGGCCCGGGCCTAGGTGGCCTTTCCACAAATCCGGGCCTGTGCAAGGGCAACGTATACAGTAGTGGATACGGAATATATTATTGCTGCTGTAAAAACATCACTCAGGTGATGTTTACGGACACTGAATTATTATTGTTATTTAGACAGAATGTGAAAAAGCTCACACAGCTAGGTGGCACTTGCATACCTCCCAACTGTCCCTCTTTTGACCACTCAACCCCCTGTCCCTCTTTTGTACTGGAAAGTCCCTCTTTTCTCTGCACTGAACAGCCAGAAAAAAAACAGTTTCTAACTTAATTGGCTTTTGGCAGAGAGCTCAGAACAGCTAACAGGTGCAAATAAGATACTTTGTAACAATTTTGACAGTTGGTGCTGGTAGTGGTGAACTACTAGGAGGAGCAGCACACCAGTCCCACTCCCCAACACAGCTAGACGAATAGCACTGGGCTCTTATAGTAGCAAAGTAAAAAAAACAAAAAAGAAAATAAAAGCAGTCCTTACAAGGACTATTGGGTTATTGCAGCAGTCAGCAGATGAGATCAGAAGCAGTGCCCACAGCAGCTACATACAGAGCACTGCAGTAGAAGGTAGATTACTACTAGTCAGCAAAGCTACCTAACCTAAACTCACTGTCCCTCAAATCCCTGCAGAGTTCTGTCCCTACAATACAGAGCAGTATCAAGTAGATTACTAGCCAGCAAAGTTACTATCAACTATCCCTCAAATCACTAAACAGCTCTCTCCCTACACTAGCTCTTCCAAGCACACACAGGCAGAATGAAAAAACGCTGCAGGGCTTCAGTTTATATATGGAAGGGGAGTGGTCCAGGGGGTGTGGGGGTGGTCCAGGAGGGAGAGCTTCCTGATTGGCTGCCATGTATCTGCTGGTCTGGGGTGAGAGGTAAAAAATAAGCGCCAGCTAAGGCGAACCCAAATTGGCGAACGTTGCGCGACGTTCGCGAACATTTGGCGGACGCGAACAGTCGATGTTCGCGCGAACTAGTTCGCAGGTGAACAGTCCGCGACATCCCTAATGAATAGGAGAGGGCTGAATAAAAAGGATCAGTAATACAAAATAGTAATAATAGATTTGCAGCCTTACAGAGCATTTTTTTTAGATGGGGTCAGTGATCCCCATTTGAAAGCTGGTAAGAATCAAAAGAAGTAGGCAAATAATTTCAAAACGATAAAAAATAAATAATGAAGACTGGAAAAAATTAGCCATTCCATAACATACTAAAAGTTAACTTAAGGGTGAAAATCATAACATTTCACAGTTTTTCCGCTCTTCTGCTTTATTCTTTAAAGCTATTTTCTACATATACAGTGGTATTCTTGAGATGCTTTAATTAATTAACCCTCGATATTCGACTGACGAGTGAAGGAATAGTATAAAAAAAACTTTGAATTTCAAATGTTTTTTTTGGCTACTTCGACCATCGAATGGGCTACTTCGACCTTCGACTACGACTTTGAATCGAACGATTCAAATTAAAAATCGTTCGACTATTCGACCATTCGATAGTCAAAGTACTGTCTCTTCAAAAACTTCGACCCCCTAGTCCGCCACCTAAAACTTACTGAAGTCAATGTTAGCCTATGGGGAAGGTCCCCATAGGCTTTGCTAGCTTTTTTAGGTCGAAGAAAAATTGTTCGATCGATGGATTAAAATCCTTTGAATCAAACGTTTTTTTGTTCGATCAAATGAATTGCGGTGAATCTTTCGACTTTGATATTCGAAGTGGAAGGATTTCAATTCGACCATAAGTAAATTTGTCCCAGAGTGTGACTGAATAATGTATGTATATATGTATATGTATATGTATATATATATATATATATATATATTTATATATATAGCAATTAATTAAACAATTTGTAGTCCTTGACTTATTTCCTTCTTTTCCTAATTTGATTGCCCTTACATGGCTAAATAAATAACTTGCAAGATAATCTTTTGTGATGCAATTCTAATAATGAGTTTCAATTGAATAGTTATTCAGTGTTCTGGTTGTTGTAGTTCACTTGATCCAATTAATATTTGCTGCAGGATGATGTTTATGGAAAAGCCAAAATCCTTATTTATAAAAGATAGCATACACTGTGGAGTGCTCAGTAACAGGCTAATCTGCTTATGCTTTGAAGCAATAAATCAGCAGACTATATTTGAGAGCTTAATTAAAAAGATACACAGTATTAGTGCATTGCCTGCTTATATCATAAAATGTATATTTGTCATTAAAAAATCCACTAGCCAAGTAGAAACTTCTTACAAAGTGTTAACCCACTGGTATTTGACCCCCACACATTTACATAAAATGTTTTCAACTCAACTAGTGATGGGCCAATCTTTGCCGAAAAATTCTTAAAATTTTCTGAAATTTCTGGAACAGAAAAAAATTTGTGAGCGACAGTCTATGGGCGTCCAAATAACTTTGATAAGTGACAATTTTTATGACGTTTTATGAATTTTGACGTGGCAGATTTCTAGTCTGTGAATTGACGCTGCAGTTTCACAATTTCATTCACTTGTGGCGAAACACAAATTCATGTCTGGTGAATAAATTTGCTTTAGAAATTGTGAAGGAGAAGGAACCATGGCCCACATATGATGGCTAGAGATGGCGCGAACTGTTCGCCGGCGAACTTGTTCGCGCGAACATCAGGTGTTTGCGCTCGCCGGAAGTTCGCGAACGTCGCGCGACGTTCGCCATTGTTGGCGCTTTTTTTTGCCCTCTCACCCCAGACCAGCAGGTACATGGCAGCCAATCAGGAAGCTCTCCCCTGGACCACTCCCCTTCCCTATAAAAACCGAAGCCCTGCAGCGTTTTTTTCACTCTGCCTGTGTGTGCTGAAGAGATAGTGTAGGGAGAGAGCTGCTGCCTGTTAGTGATTTCAGGGACAGTTGAAAGTTTGCTGGCTAGTAATCGTTTTGATACTGCTCTGTTATTGGAGGGACAGAAGTCTGCAGGGGTTTGAGGGACATTTAAGCTTAGGTAGCTTTGCTGGCTAGTAATCTACCTTCTACTGCAGTGCTCTGTATGTAGCTGCAGTGGGCAGCTGTCCTGCTTCTGATCTCATCTGCTGACTGCTGCAATAACAGTAGTCCTTGTAAGGACTGCTTTTATTTATTTTTTTGTTCCAATACAGAGCAGTATCAAGCAGATTACTAGCCAGCAAACTTACTATCATCTGTCCCTGAAATCACTAACAGCTCTCCCCCTACACTATCTCTTCCAAGCACACACAGGCAGATTTTTCAGATAAATTTTTGCCCTTGATCCCCCTCTGGCATGCCACTGTCCAGGTCGTTGCACCCTTTAAACAACTTTAAAATCATTTTTCTGGCCAGAAATGTCTTTTTTAGATGTTAAAGTTCGCCTTCCCATTGAAGTCTATGGGGTTCGCGAACCGTTCGCGAACCGCTCGCATTTTTGCGCAAGTTCGCGAATATGTTCGTGAACTTTTTTTCCGACGTTCGCTACATCCCTAATGATGGCAAAATGTTCACTAGTGCAAAGATATTGGTCAAGGGTCTTTGGTATGATTGACTCTATTACCCATATTCATATTCAAAAAGATCCTTGGGTAGCCTTCTTCAATCAATGGATCCCTAATATTAATGGCAAGTATAAGAAATTAATCAAGTTTATATTCTCAACAGCCAAACATCTTATTGCTAAATCATGGCGTACTCCAAGTCTCTCAGTTCCGAAATTAAAGGCACACATAACGGTTATAATGGTAAATGAGGAATTAACAGATATTTTATCTGGTACTCACAGTAAGTTTATACAAGTATGGCAACCTTGGGTGTCTTCAGCTTCTACTTACAGACTAGAGCCCTCCTCTCTTTCATTTATAAGGCAGATTACTATTACAATACAGTGAGTACCCAACATACAACAAGATATGGAAAGCAGTTGAGCTATTAAAAGGGTAATTGCATTTTATATATATATTTGGAAGGCTGGTTTAAACAAAAGGAGGGTAACCCCGTGATCTTGTATATGTAGGTTTACATATATGTAGGTTTAGACAGGGATCATTCCCTATTTAAATAATGTAGCATTATATTCTATAAGAAACAGAAATAAGGAAAATAACCAAAAGAGTCGGGCAATTAGTTAAGTTAAAATGTAAAGTTTTACTGTATGTTTTTTCTTTTCTTTTCCTTTGGAGCTGTACATATATTCCAAAATACAAATGTCATACTGTGATTATGTTTAAGCGTATTACATAAATGTTTTATCTGACTGTTGTATACTGCACAAAAAAGTACAAAATAATTGTATTTAATTGTACTTGGATAAATAACTTAAGACTCTAATAAAAAGATTTAAAAAACAATCCACTAGCCAAATACTAAAGTTCTGCTAAGGTTTTAAAGTTTTATTTTCATACATGGCTCAACTTGACATTGTAGTGGAATCGGGTGTCATGGATAACATCATTAAGTTCACCCATTTATTCCAAAGGTAGATGCATGAACTCTGCTTGACATGGGGGCCTCATTTATCAAAATCCAATTTTTTCTGACTATTTAAATAAAAAAAGTCAGACCAAACTAAAATCCACTATTGGACCTTATTTATCATTGCCAAAGAATAATTTAATCAGATCGGGGGCAAACACGTAAAACTTATTGGATTTTTCATATGTAATACTTTCTTGGCTCTCTTCCTGTCAGTCTCTGCTGGGAATCAAGCCAGGGACCTTTGGGTTTCTGGATCTGCGCCTTAACCATTGGGGCAGGTGAGCAGGTTGCAGCTCCTGCCTCAAGGACACACCCTTCCCTCATCTGCCTCCACAGAGCCCCGTATCTAATCCTTGGCGCTTCCCAATATCAAGAATACCTATGATATCAAATGGTGTTGATTTTGTAGAAATATTTTGTTTACTACATTGAGTAGTTTCAGTCTCCCTTTTTCCCCTGTTTTGCTCACAAAACAAAAGTTGTATGCTCAGCAAGCCCTGATCATTGAACTCATATAGGTGTATAAGTTGGTATACTGAATTGTAAGTAAAATCAGGAAGCAAAGGCTTAGTGAGCAGGCCTTTTGATGGTGATCAAAAAGGGAATTTCCGTATATACTCGTGTATAAGCCGACCCGTGTATAAACTGTTCATAGTGATATAGAGACAAGGTCTTCAGCAGGCCTGAACTGGACTTGTACTTACAGGATATGCAGCTTTACGATCGCTCTATACAGATAAATCTCGGGTGTGCAGATTTATGATCACTTTGTACAGCTGATTGTACAAAACTGCTCTCACGGAACCAATTACCGGTAAAACAAGGTTCCCCAAAGTTCAAACGGCAGCGTATGGAATTTAAGTAATCAGAGACTGAAAGTGCGGGGAAAGAAACTCCACGAGGCAGACAACCCCCTCCCTGTAAAGAAGGAGCAGCAGCCTTCACGCGCTGAACATACTGAGCCACAGAAACTGCAGGACCCGGGATTCAGCTGTACAAAGTGATCATAAATCTGCATACCCGAGATTTATCTGTATAGAGCGATCGTAAAGCTGCAGTGCGGGCCGGCTGAAGACCTTGTCTCTATATCACTATGCATAATTTTTTCCATTAGGAACAAACACGGAGGAGATCCCCATTGCCTCCACACGCTAAATGCACAGAAACTTCAGGACCCGATAGTTGCAGAGCGATCGTACAGCTGCATACAATGCACAACTACAGAGGGCATCCCCAGTATACATACAGTATATATGCTAACGCTACCTTTCTAATTAAATGTGAGTAGAGCCAATTGTATCAACCATCCAACGGTATTACATGATATCACTTTTTTTTTTTGCAGATATATGACTCGAGTATAAGCCGAGGTAGACTTTTTCAGCACATTTTTGGTGCTGAAAAACTCGGCTTATACATGAGTATATACGGTATGCCAGTACTTGTTTAATAGATTGTTTTACAGGGCTTGCAGAGTGCTGTTCAAAAGATGCCCTCAGCGTGTACTGTTTTTGATGTGCCAGCTTTTACCATAAAATAATCCAGAAAATCTTCAGCACTGGGGTAGGGAAGCCAAATTCTATCATCATTGTATCCTTTCCCTGTCACTTTTCTTCTCTGCCTTCTTATTCACAGGTCAGTTCATGGACAACAACAAACCTCCCTTCCCTCAGCTTGATCTGGATTTTACAGGCAAGAAGCTTATTAGAGTAATCTGTATACCTTGAGAAATATGGAGCCATATGGAGCAAACCTTTGTTCTTCCTTTTTTAGTATTCGCATATTTAGAAAAATATCTAAAACCATTTAAACAGGTGAAAACGATATGATCTCACGCCAGTGTTGTACCCTAACTTATGCACACATTCATTTGTAGTAAATGATGTCTTTTCCTCCAGGGTGAAAATAAATGTTAATATACATTCAAATGCTATCTTTACTAACATCATTTTGTTTAGAAGTAAGCAATAATAATCACGTGGCTGCTTTTCAGGCTAGAAAGATGCAATTTATTTAATTATGTTCATGTATTTAGCTCAGGATTCCTCAATGTTTTTTTTACCCATAAACCAAATTCAAATGTAAAAGGTGTTGAGGAGCCACACAAAGTTACTGGGGTTCACCAAATAAGGGCCAAAATAAGCTATTTGGTCGTTCCATGTGGCCTGCCAGCTTTTAAGAGACTTGTTTGGCAGTAAACGTTATGCAACATGTAGCTCATAGGGCACTAGTTGGAGATCACCAACTTACGTGTAGATTCTCTGACCATTTCTCATTGTAAACACAGATGATTTAAAGCATCTCATTCTGATCTAGTCTACAGTATTGTACCTGATTTCGTTCTCTCAGTAGATGACTATGCTTATGCACTACATATGATCCATTGTGAATTATGACTTCATGAAAAGGGATTAGGCAAGACAGAATAGTATTTCCATAGAGGGGCATATTTATTATGCTGTGTAAAACGAAATTCGCAGAGAACCCATGTAAACAGCTGTGTTAAATAAATGGCGACTTTATCAAGTTGTGTTTTAGTTTACACTATGCAAACACCAGATTTCCTGCCATTATTTTACACTGCTTTTGGTGAAAGTCACTCTAAGAAAAAAACATTTTTAAAAAATTTATGCCGTTTTTTACACAGCGAAGCCTGGTGACGTGTGGTGTATTATCCCGCTGTTTTTTACACACAGATAGATTCAGTAGACATTTCTCAAGAGAACATAACACACCTTGGTATGATCCGGAATGAATTATGTTTTCATCTGCTGCTTCAACAGTTTAGTTCTTTAATAACTGTAAATGTTTTGAGCGCACTGTGGGTTAAGTATGACACCTTCAAGCAAATTATGGTTATGAACCTCTGGCATGCTACATTTCTCTGTATCTTGAATGATAAATGCACTTCACATTAAAGCATTACATTTACTCTTGTGACCTCAGAAAATGTCTAGCCTGAAAGTTAACAATTTTTGAGTAGCTTATGATTCTGCCAAGTAGATCATTACTGCTGGGAAATGAGGCACCCTGTGCTGTTCGGGAGTAAATTAGTCATAAAAACACATTAAATGCTGCTATCTAGTAAAAATGTTTGCAATACTGTGAATAGTCTCGCTGTCCTCCTTCCCTTCTCTAACCTCTTCCCTGTACACCTGCTGTTATTGGTAGTTATTTACATTCAATGCCCATCCTTTGTATTCCCATTAATATACCAACCAACCAACCAACCAAGAACAATAACGAAATCTTGCACAAATATAAAACTTTCTGGGAAATGTAATATATTTTGATAAAAGTGTGATATTATTTCTTTTTTTATTACCATTGCATTTTCTATAGCTACCAGATATGCCAGTCAACCAGATAATTCCAAATTCTGCTGCAAGATCCTGTGATTGAAAGACATCCTGACATGCTTTGTAAAAATGAAAAATTTGGCCGTAAACCTCACACTGAACGCCCAGATGTCAGCTCCTTCTGCGTTGTACTGATGAACCGAGTTTCTAAAAAACTAGCTGTCATGGAAACTGTGTTTCATCTTTCATTAATAAGCACAAGACAAACAATTAATAACTGCAGATTATACATGACATCAAATCATTTTCACGTAACTTTCTACATCAATATAGAAGTATATTGGCCCCTGCCATTACACAAAGCAAAGGTATAGAACAATGCAAGTAAGAAATAAAAGTGGTGTCTCTTTGGCTTACCCTTAGTATTCAATACATAGTATTAGACTATGTGAATTAGAGCTACTACAAGGGCTTAGTAAAGTGCAGAACTGAATGAATCAAGTTGTACAGGTATATTCCTTTGTTCATAGAGTGCATTGTTTCCTATAGTCAATCTATCCTTCCTCATTGGTTTGTAAATAAATCATAAATATATTGGATAATTTCCTACAAGGCAAATGTATAAAGCCATGCATCCATTCTCCTTTGCATAAGCATGTATTAGGTTACTACACTAGGATGTGCCTGTACTAATTACTGTGACTAAATACTTTAGAGAAGATTTTTCATTAGTGACCACCACAAAATTAAACACTGATTAACTGTAACATTTAAAGGAAAATACACATGTCATATACCTTGCAATGGTTTGCACCCAATGTCTGTTACAAAATAAAGGAGCATTATTGTAGCCTGAACGTTAGTGTTCATACATTCATTCTCAATGCCATAAATGAGCTTTCTCTGTTTTGGTAAAGCAGCAAATTAGATAAGACCTCAATTAGGTTATACTGTACCTGCAAGCTAATCATAACGCAATTGAACTCAATTGAACTCAATTTCTTCAAAGGGAGACTTTGGTAAAAGCCTTTTTTAGAATATCTACATCTCAAACACTGTTTTTAAATGATGCTTCTATACAGAGCTACATAATCATTTTCTATATTCTATTCTATATTCTTTATATCATGTTGCTTGAAAGAGAATTTTATTTATGTGTGCAGAGCCACACTGCTAAACTGGGTTCTGGCAAATACAATGGGGCTGCTGTGGGTGGGTATGTTTGTTAACACAAAGTTAACTTAAAGGTGAACAACCCCTGTAAAGTGCAGATTAACCACGCCTTCCCCCCAACATGTTTATATTGACCAAGGTTCTTTTAAGAATATCAGGTAGGCTAAACACCTTTGCAACCAAACAAATATTAGTGCAGAAACAAACGCAGATGTGCCAAAGTGAACGCAATATGCACAATATGTGACGCAACTAATTAAAGCAGGGCATTCATACATGAGCACAACTAATCCTTACCTTTGCGGTATCTTCCTGTGCTTATTGCGACAGCTGATACGCAGTTTCACACGTCAAACCTGTCTGTGTCTACATTAGCGCACAAATCGCACTGTTACGGTATCGTGCGCTACATTATTAAATATTCACATGCGCTGGGCAAATATCAGGCCACTGCGCTCTTTTTAGTGCTGCGCTGCATTAATAAATGAGCCCCAGTGAACCTTATCTGCCTTTGTAGTATTAATAAGTTGTGCTGTTAAATAACGGAAAACTTTATTGCAAACAGAAGTCACATTGTTTCATTAATTTCTAATGAGGCTGTACAATCTCAACTGAAGTTTCAAAAATTCGCTTGAATGCTTAGGTTCCAGTACTCTTCTCATTGATTTTTTTTAATATGATAAAGCTCAAACATTTAAGTCTAGGATACTTAATGCCAATTAGAGTTTCTCAATTGTATAAAAAAACTTGATTTTGATGTCTAATAAGTTTTCCCCTTAGGGTCACATTTCTTAAAAATTAGGTAAAAAAAAAATCACAATTATGGTATAAAAAAATGAGACTATACAATTTATGTTACATGATTTTATGCATATCTATTCAATATTTAGATTAGGTTAATCATGATTGGGTTAAAGGACATGTAAACCCTACCTTTTTCCTACCATGTATATATGTTGGGCATATTCCCCCACCTGAACAGCATCATTTGTACAGCATACATCCCCTCTGTTCACCAGCACCATCACATTTTCCTAAAGCAAATACCAGCTTTCATCCTGATGCCATTTTCCCTCTGATACATCATTAGTGATACTTCTGGAAACAGCACATGTGTGCCATATAGTTTATGCAATCACACGACACAGGCAGAACTAACTTTGATAAAAACTCCTGTTTGGACTTGGACTTGGACTGTAATTCTTAAGCTGAGCTCAGGAAGAGGTAAGGAGAAAAATCTGATTTGAGAAGAACTGAGCATGCTCAGTAGCCAACAGCCAAAGTAAATTAACAAGGGAGGAAGGGACTGAGTGGGTTAGAAGAGGAGAAAGAATCTTAAATGATTGGATGCTGCAGACATACTATTAAGTTTTTAAAGGGATTCTGTCATGGAAAAACATGTTTTTTTTCCAAAATACATCAGTTAATAGTGCTGCTCCAGCAGAGTTCTGCACTGAAATTTTTCAAAAGAGCAAATTGATCTTTTATATTTCATTTTGAATTCTAACATAGGGCTATACATATTGTCAATTTCCCAGGTGCCCCCAGTCATGTACTTGGGCTCTGACTTCAGTCACTTCTTTACTGCTGCAATGCAATATCACCTCCTACCTCATCCCCCCAGCAGCCCATCAGCAGATCAATGGGAAGGTAACCAGATAACAACTCACTGGTAGATATAAGAACAGACTACTTCAGTTACATTGAGCAGGAGAAACACTAGCCTCCCTGAAAGCAATTCCATCCTTAAGTGCTTGCTCTTTCTGAAAGCACATGGCCAGGCAAAATGACATGAGATGGCTGCCTGCCTATACACCAATATTACAACTATATAAAAATACACAGGAATTAAATTTTACATGGTATTGAATGTGAATTATTTGCAGTGTAAACATTGTAATTTCTAAATAAAAACAATACCTTAAAATTCATGACAGAATCCCTTTAACAATGTGAGTGCCAGACATTTAAAGAGGCTGTTCAACGATTACATTTTTGTAGGGGTTTGCATGATTCCTAGTGACACTATGAAACTCTGAAAATCATAGTTTTCAAGCAAGTTGGTAAATTGTTAATTAACTCAAAATCATGGAAAAGATAAATGATTATCACCTTCCTTAATGGTAATGATTAGTGACACGAAACGGCGAAAAATGAGTGAAAAAGCGATTTTGAAGCCGGCGAAAAAATGGGAGCCGGGGTCAAAGTTGACAACAGCACCCATTAAAGTCAATCGGCGTCCGTTAATTGTCGCAAGCGAAATGTCCAAATTTGCTATGAATTCATGCCTGGTGAATAAATTGGCCCATCACTAGTAACGATATACTTCCTATTGACTTCTATGGCATCTTGACAGGTTTTAGGTGGAATAATATTTTTTTGTTATAATAGTTACAGCAAAATCATGTTTTGTGTGTGTGTATGTGTAGTCACTCCAGTTTATGTGTAAGGTAAACTGGAGCGCTTGACAAACACACCTACAGGGCCATCGAAGTCCACCAACAACCATACATGCTGCCCTTTCTTTATATATATGTTAAAAAAACAGTGTTAATCTGCACTTTTTTGAAAGTCTGTCTCTTTTAGAAAACAATGTTTTTGTATAAATTACTGTATGCTTTGTTGATATATTATACATATATTCAACGTATGTTGTTATTATAAAATATATCGGGAACGGTCTAATTCCTAAGACGGACGAATGGCTAGTGTCAGAGGGTTGATATTTGTCACCCCCGCCCTCTATGACGCCATAACGCTATATGGCCCAAGGCAGGATGGACTATAAGGGCTACGGGTCTACTGTGGACAATGGTCACTCATATAGATTAAACTAGGCCATACAAACAAAAGATCATCACTCTGTTACTTAAATTCCAGAGTGTCAGTATAACGCCAGTCTGTCTGTTGGGGCCCCTTTCTACTGAAGTGCTGCTCTAATTACTGGAAATACCACAATGGCCTTGGTTAGCCGATAGCTGATTGCGAGGCTGTGGACCGTTGGAGCTAGGCACAGTATGTTACAACATTCCTTTGATAACATGTAAGACTAAGTAAATCATTTAGACATTAATTGTACAAGGAGGAGACAGACTATGTATGGTATTTCCGTGAAACCCCTTGTCACAATTATTGTAAAAGCCTTCTGAAAGCTGTATAATGCCTGGACCAAGAGGTGGGTCTTTGGTAAGTCCTTGGCTGACATTCTGTGTGTTACTCCAACAGCTTACCCAGACAAAACTGTTATGTTGTATTATGTAAGAATAAATTGCCTGACTATTACTAAAGGTTTTCCTTTACTGAGTTTTATCTTACACGAGGTCAAAATGGTATTACTAAAAATACCATCAATGTGCATGTTTAATTACTTAATTAGAGGTTTAACTATACTGTTAAACAGACATGTTTATCTCTGCCAAGTGTTAATACAGCTTATTCACATTGCCTATACTGTATAAGCACTTCATATAATTGTGCAGTGATTCCATTGCCATTCACCTTATCATTCATTTGGCCTGGAATAAGACTGCCAAATTACGTTAATAAGACTATAATATAGAGAAATATTTGACTCTGTTTCATATGATACCATTTATTACTAATTGCTTTAGTGCTTATTATGAGGCTGGATATTAGGAGAGAACATGGGCAGATTTTCCAAGGCTCCATACATGCTACCAGAGATTCTCTGACAGTAATTGCATTCCACGTACAAATTAAGGATGACAGAAAGCAGTTTTGCCAATCAGTTCATTTCACTTATGGAATACTTGTCCATTTCCCCTAAGGATGTTCTCTTTGTTGCATTTGTATCTCAACATAACTGGAACTGATGTTGAGATATTGTTTGTAAAATCAAATCTAATTGCATTCACTGTTGGCATTTCAGAAATAGATACTTGCATTCGAAAGGTCTTCACTACAGAAACATTATCACAGGGTAATATTTTTTCATCATCTTGTTAAAAATACTAACAATCACCATTCAGTATTGTTTGAAAGTGATGAACAGCACTTCTGCTATACAATAGAGTATATAATTAATAAGGTGACATCTGTATGTAATGTAGTAGAATGAAAGCTGTGTTTTTTATACTACACATGAAGCATTTATTAATGTATTTGACTTTTTGTTATGCTAAATGCTTAAGTTTTAGGATACCAAACTCAATACAATCAAGTGTGATTTCAGGAAGGGGAAGCTTTTTTTTTTTTTTTTTGGCCTTTTTTAAACTAAAACTAAACTAAAGTTGAACTAAACTAAAAACTACAGTCTGTTATTTGTGATTACCTAGGATTAGTGGACATCAAACATGGAGTGGTACTATGGTAACTTGAAAGATCACATAGCCTAAAACAGGGTACTAAACACAAATATATAGTTAAGCTTCATGCAATAAATCACAAAAGTATGATAATGGCACAGTTTAATAAAGAAAATGGGGAATTGATAAAGCATAAAGGTGAATCAATCACAGCTCCAAGCAGTAGTTTTAAACTGCAAAATATTTATTGGCAGTGTTTGCGCACTACATGTTTCGGGCAGAGCCCTTTTACACAAGTGAGGAATACAAACAATTCCAATAGACCAATATTTGTGAGTAAGTATGATAATCAAAGCAAAGACATTGAAAAAATAGTGAAACAATTTTGGCCCTTACTTCAGATGGATAAGGATTACGGTCACCTATTTAAAGAATCCCCATATTTTGCGTATAAGAGGGGATCTACATTAGGTGACTTAATAAGCCCTACGGAACCTAAACAAAAAGACAACCAAAATACAAAAATAGGGACATTTACTTGTTACAAGTGCAATTGTTGTGCGTCAATAATTAAGGGCCCCAATATCCAACATCCAACTAAAGGCAACGAAATACGTTTGAAAGCTAATGCCACATGTATGAGTACACATGTAGTCTATACACTGAAATGTCCCTGTGGCAAATTATATGTGGGTAAAACAATAAGGCCTGTCAATGTAAGAATTAAGGAACACAAAGGTTCTATTAGGAACTACAAGGCAGATACATTTTTCTGAAGCTAAACACAATGTGACCCAACTAAGGTGGAAAGTCTTGGAGGTAGTAAAAAGACCACAGAGAGGTGGAAACTGGGATAGATTGCTACTCCAGAGAGAAGCCTTTTGGATAAGCAAGCTAGATTGCAGTAAGCCTAAGGGTATGAATGATTACACTAGCCTGAAATGTTTTCTATGAACTATGTATGCAAAATATTGTAATAGTATTGACCTTTCTTTCTTTTTTCTCAGGAATTAATTGGCCAGCTAGAAAATACACATAACGGAACTCCTGCCGTGATAAGGTAACATAAATGTTGCAGAAATGTTACAGGAGCTATATGTAAATGCTGGCAGTATTGAACGAATATAAATGTTTGTATAAATGTTTGTAACCAATGTTTTGAATACATTGTAATAAGGACATGCTACATGCTTAAAGCATCCCTAGGGTAGGCCATTACCATTGGCAGTACCATTTCTTGTTATACTTGCTTTTCCTGGTTTTAATATTGCAAGGATAGGCTGGAAGAAGCAATATCCTTACAAAATGGACACTGAGATGGACATTATATATTTTTTGATATTTTTTGATATTTCTTTGACACTATGGACATTGTAATAGGACCATATGGACTAGAAAGGTCTTCACTATAACACCGTCACTTTAAATTGGGGGAGGAGTTATGTTCCATGCAGGTATTTATTTCCCACAATGCCTCACTGTTGTTACACTTGAAAAAGGGCTCTGCCCGAAACATGTAGTGCGCAAACACTGCCAATAAATATTTTGCAGTTTAAAACTACTGCTTGGAGCTGTGATTGATTCACCTTTATGCTTTATTAATTACTAAGGGTGTAACACAGACACCTGAATCCACAGCCACAAAGAACACAGAACAGAAACCTGAATCAGAAGCACCTTGTTTGCTAATGGGGAATTGATGTGGTGGATGTTCAACAGACAAATTCAGTTAACATTTATTTATCATTCATGCATGATAAGTCAAAAGTTAATTTATTTTTTAAATACCCAGTAATACCCAAAAAAAAAGAATTCCAGGCCAGAGAATGGTTTTGTGCATTGGAAAGGACTCGATTGGTGTCATCACCCCCATGTTTTTAAATGACACCCCAAAGATGTATTTTTTTCTTCTGTAAGCAACTTCACTAGAACTTGCTGGATTGGAATTTATATTTAACCCAACCTTTATTAATTAGTATTTTCTATCTGCATGACATGCTTGTTTACTTGGAACTCATAACTCAATTTCATATAAGATCTATAATAGCTATCAAAATAGAAACAAACAAGAACATGGAGCTAAATATTGTCTACAGAGAACCATAGTGGTAACATTTTCTACATTACTGGACAGTGTAAAGAAGGTTGCGGTAGGGTTGAAATTCTGTGGGCAACTGCATCTTACATTATTAACATTTTGATATTTAGGGGGTTATTTTTTCTGGTCAGTCTTTTAAAGGGGAAAAACTATTTTTTTGTAGAAAAAACACCTACAATTTTTTGAGATTTATTACACTTGGATGGTGTTAAAAGTCCAAGTACTCCAAATCAGACCTTCCGAGTTCATGTAGAACACAGTGGCAGATGTCCCATTGATATTCGGATCTGTGCTGGGTTTTGTTTAATAATACTAAGATTTTGTGTTTACGGGCGTCAAATCCTAAAAAGTCTGAGGTTTCAGGCATCAAATCTGAAAAACTCACAGTTTTTGGAAAACATTTGTATGATTCTGATTTTTTTTTTAGATTTTATAGAGTTTTTTCCGGCACAAGAAATTTTCGGAAAAATAGAGGGAAAAAGTCGGTGCGTATTTAGTCGGAGTAGTGAAAACTTTCCAGATTTTGATAAATAACCCCCTTAATGTTGCTGGCCCATACTTTAACAATTGTTACAAGCTTTTGCTATTTCACGTTGCATATGGATTAGAAAAATCCTAATGTTTAGCTTACTTCAATTATGGAATTACAGACCTATATTTTAAGGCAAGACCATTTTGACCATTCAAAGTTTTTTTAAATCCAATTTGAATTCATCTGTTATGTCTCAAAAATTGTGGGATATATAAAAAATTATGTTAATCAACCATTTTTTGGCATTTCCCATTTGATTTAGTAAAAGAAGTGATAAACAAGTCAAGTTGTTTTTTTTGCCTATAGTTCTTTGGTGATAGTTCTTTTGATTGAACATGAGTTGTATATAAATAATTTTTACATATAATTATATTCTCTGTTATTCTGAGTTATTTAATTTTATTATGATTACCTGGCATAAATAGAAATTCAGGAGTATTTGATTTTTTTACACCCACTCTTGAGGTCTCTGCTGGAGACCCAGCAACTTCTTTTGAAAACTGCTTTAACAGCAAGAAAAATTCAATAAGTCAAGATACATCCTACAATTTCAAAAGAATAGCAAGAACAAGTACATAGGGAAAGAAAATTCAGCCTTCTAAAGAACTTTACATTTCAGTCTTTTTAGGTGCCAGAATATAACAGATGGCTTGTACTGCCTTCATGCAAGCATTTTAAATTCCCATATGGAGAATTCCTAGAGGATAAACAGCAACATTTTATTCATGTCTTGCCTATGACAAGTATTTTAAGCAACACCATGCAGTTATGCTGTACCTTAAGGGTATTTTTTATTCAGTGTTAAGGATGTTATCATTCTTATTTGTCTTTTTATCATTTTTATCAAACCTCTAAATAATCTTGGATGATATAAACATCCATCTAGAAAGATTAAAAAAAGGTTGGAACTTGAAGAATACTGACCAGTTATAATACCGATGTCTGTTAAAGTTAAAATGAGGGGGCATACCAAAATCAATATAAAAATAATTGCTACTGATCTAATCAAAGCTGATTAGCCCTGTGTATCATTCATATGAAAATTATCTGAGCATAGACTATATTGTCATAATCCTCAAAAAGTATTAAAATAAAATAAAATTTAAAGATAATAAAAATGTTTACTCGTGCAAAGTTTACTTCAACTATATACACTGTCCATAGCAATGTTAAGCAGCACAAAGGAAAATATATAAGTGAAAAGGAATACTGAGCAATAATAAATTGGGTATCAGTTGCAATTGGCTAGAATCCAAAGGTGTCACTACTTAAATTACCATATTGTTAATCAAAAACACCATAGGACTTAAAATGACAAAAAATATAAACAGTCTCCCAATATGGAGCATATACTGATGTCCAAAATGCTTCAATGTAAAGTCAATGGATTGCTCATATCCTTGAGTGCTTAGAAGCACATTGAGACCATTTTTATGGCATATAAGGCACAAGTTGTGATTCATTTATTGAACATTCATCATTGATGGAGCAAACATAATTACAAAGTTTCATATAAATAATTTGCACATAGTCGATGCATCACTCTTTTGAAAAATGTTCAATAAGAATACATCATGCCCATAATATAGAAGCGACAATACTTTTTGGGCATTATGCCAATTTTTGGTGGACAGGATAGTTCAGCATTAACAGCAGATATTACTTATAGTTATAGTGATATTATTATTACTATTACCCCTCCTCTTATGTCATAGGGTTTTTAATGTGTTTTTTAATATATATTTGTTGGCATGGTTGACTAATAGACATCGAAAGGGAAATATATATATATATATATATATATATATATATATATATATATATTTATTTTTTTAAATATATTTCCCTTTTGATATATATATATTCTTGGACAGCAAAAAAGCACAAATCTTACATAAATGTTTGATGCAGATCTAGTGGCAGGAAAACCACCAAATTTTTCATAAGTGAAGCAAATATAAATACAGGATTGGGCGTTATCTGGAAACCCGTTATCCAGAAAGTTCAGAATTATGGAAAGTCCGTCTCCCATAGACTCCATTTTATCCAAATAATATACATTTTTTAAAATTATTTCCTTCTTCTCTGTAATAATAAAACAGTGCCTTGTGCTTGATCCAAACTAAGAATAATTAATACTTATTGAAGGAAAAAAACAGCCTATTTGGTTTATTTAATGTTTAAATGATCTTCTGTTAGACTTAAGGTACAAAGATCCAAATTAGGGAAAGATCCATTATCTGGAAAGCCCCAGGTCCCGAGCATTCTGGATAAAAGGTACCATACCTGTATGTTAAAAGCCACCTGTCAACTGTAGAATAAAAGTCCTTTTCAAATTAAATATGAAACCCAAATTAATTTTTTGTTAACATATCTATACCTGTTATAAATGTGTTGTTAAAATAATCCTCACCTGCTATTCCTTTAGGCAAAGAGGTGGGGCAGGCAATAACTTTCACTTTCCATTCTGCACCTCCTAGATGTCACTGCCCTCCCCACATGCCACTTTCCTACTCACCAGTCTAATTGTGTAGCCAGTGCATGTGCAGTGCCATCAGGTGCCCCATTAGGTTACATAAACAAGACTTTGGCATGATGCAAAGCTTTTCTTAATAACTGTGCCCACCTGCTTGCTGTGATTGTGAATTCCAAGGCTTAAAAACCACAAGATTTAAATAAGTTTTATAGTATAAGTAAAGTTTATTTTGCTTGATTAACTTCATAAAATAGGATTGATAACTTTGCCTGGTGATTTAAAGGTCCCATTTTTACAGTGAATGTGACATGTGAAGAATTTGAGTTAATACAGTATATATGCACCTCTTACTGAAGCTATTCAGTCTCCAACAGACTACAGTCATTTCTATAATTATACAGTATTGCTTGGGACTACAGCATTACACAGCAACATTTCCCACTGGATTTTCTCTTCTAAACAACATCAAGTAGCTTCAAAGTACTATTGTTGTGTAGATTGCAACAACTCACAGAGAGCTTCATGAAAGATAGTAATCGAAATAAACAGATATAAATTCTGGAATATTAAATAATGTAGCAATGGGACTCTTTCAGTCCACAAATACACACACACAGGTCAATTTATGTACCTTGGTTTAAAACAATGTAAGTTATTTGACCATTTCATTCTGTCTGAGCCACTAGAGATAAAAGGATCATATTCTTTTACTTTTGTAATAGTAAGTTGACCTAGTATTCCGTATTGCACTTAATCATTTAAACAATATTTTATTTTTTGAAGTGCAGCCTGTATACTAAAAGTTTCACTGCCAAAGATGAAACATTAGTTATCTTGGTAGTCGTAGCATTTTTTTTTATATCTAACACTATTGATGATTTTGATTAATTTAAAGTAAGTTTTATAACAAAATTGCCAGAAGGATTCTGTCAATATCGCAGTGGATAGCTGAGAATCAAATATGACTGTATTGTCATATCAGCATTTTGCATGGCCTTTTCTTTAGTATGTAGCAATAGCAAAATAAAATATCAAAACAGTGCTTGCCTAACAATGTGCTTGTTTTCTGCAGTTTCTTTCTTAAACATTTTTATTTTTGGAGGTATCTACTCCACCACAGCTGCCAGATGAAAATTTTCAGTTCCCTATACATTTGTATAGGACTTTTAGGGGAATAATTATCAAAAGGTAACATAACGCTGTTAGACTAGTTTGTGTAGACTGTCAGTTTGCAAGAAACACCATCTCCCTCAAATACTGTGTTAAACTGTTATTTACTTCTGCCAGAAGGTGTCAGTAGGTTATTTACTCTTCTCTTTCACATTACTCTCACAAAGCCCCAGGATTCCTGTCCTGTGAGAATTCAATGGCACAGTACCTTTAGCTGTTGAGGGGGGTTAAGCTGTCCCCCTGCTTCTCTGAGGTGTCCAAAATACAGTGCCCAAGCTTCTCCCAGGCTGCCACTAACCTAACCCTATGCACTCCATAATTGGTGCACAATTGCCTGGGGGCTCTTCCTCAATCAATTCCCTTGCTATCTCTCACTCCTAGAGTGAGCTGATACCATTCTATCCTATCTATCTTGTCCTAGCAAGTCACACATTCCCACCTGGTCTGGCTCAGTAATGACTCAACTGCTGATGTTCTTAGGCCAAAGAGGTAGTGCCTAACTTATATACTTCCATATATAAGCGCCTATAGGGGAATTCCCCTACAGGCCAACCTTAAGGGTTGGTGACATCTGCTGAATATTTACATTTTAAAATAAAACATATTTTACCAATTTTACCCACTCTAAACAAACAACAGCTATAACAATTTATACTTTTCTGCATATTCATCCAGTGTCCACCAGTTATATTGGAAGGCTATTCAATCTTTTATCAGACATGTTTCTACAAGGCTCCTAATTCATGTAACATCTTTGTGTCCCTATGCTAATATCTTTCAATTTGTGTGCTAGTATTTCCACCATAAATATAATTCTTTCAGGTATTTTTTTTCTATAAAAATTGCATATGAAATTCAAAATGTAGCCAAATGCTAAATGTTAATATCCATAAGCTCTGTGTCTATTTCCTTTTATTACATCTGTTTTCAGCCTGCTTGTAATCCAGAACTGCTGTTGGGCTTGTGGTAAAATGGAGCAGCAACTACTTGGGAGCCCTGTGAATCAGACCTAGTCACAGTGATTATAATTAGCTATAGGTCCATATGTTTTGATGGAATGATTGGAAAAAGTCCAAAATCATATCCACAGTCAGATATGTGGAGTAAATGAACAGTAGTGTTTCTGACTATAAAAGGGAAATCCCAGTTTGGTGGTCATTTAAGATTAATGGAGACTAAATCAAATTTTGATACATTCATTTTTAGGAGTCATCCAGGCATTAAGGATGAAATTGCTACAAGAACATTTGATACCTGACGGTGAACCAGAGGTGATAGGTCAGGCATGAAATGATAAAGTTGGGTGACATCTGCATATAGTTGGGTGGCATCTTCAATTAACTGTTTTTTTTTATTTAACCCCAGTTGCAAAATGTTAGAATCCCTTTCTAAATTTAGAAGAAATAGAAGAAATACTGATGTAAGCTAAAAATAAAGCTTTCCTTTTCCTCATATGTAGATCCACAAGAAAGTAAAAATATATGTAAACTGTATATTTGTAAATTTCCAGGCAAAAATGCCTAGAGGTTTATATGCATATATGCAATCTATGTACCTTCTGTTTTTTATTATAACACATCATTATGACAAATTTGCTCTATTAGTACAGTACAGTCATTTAAAGGATACAGTGCCTTGGAAAATTATTCTTTCACATTAACATTTCTCAAATTAAATCCAAATACAAATATATATATGTATAAATGTGTGATATTTTTATTGAAAATCACATTTAATTTTTTTATGCTTGATGTTAGAAACAAAAATTTGAGAAAAAACTGAAATATACTGTTTGCAAAATCATTAAATGTAATATTTTAAGAGCCACATTTTGCAGCAATATGTGCTTTAAATATGTGGGGTAAGTATATATGCAACCTTATTATCTGCATTATGTTTAAACATTTCATATTTAAGATGACTTTCTGCTGAAATATGAACTTTCTCCCAATATTTTTAAGCAGGCTTAAAGTGGGGTATTTTAGCTGAATTTTACACCATCCATTCTTCCTTGTTCTAGGATGCCCTGATGATGAAAAGCAGCCTAACAGCATCAAGTTACCACCATCGTACTTTGCTGAAAAATAATAACGAATTGACATGTGGTACCCATACTCAGTACACTCCTATAAAAGCCACCATTTTTCTTGATTTCTCTCATAGTTTATTAATGGATTATTAGAGAAAGCAAATATAGAAAATGTGTGGAGAAAAAAAACAGGCTGGAGAAGAATAGTGGGTTGCATGAGAGCAATGTTTAAAGAGAGAAAAGATAGAAGGAGGCTCGCTGAGGAACAGAGAAAGGCTGGTAGGATTCGGGCATCCAAGCACTGCAGCTGGCAGCAGCTTCAGTGACTGGGCATGGCGGATATGGGCATATACTTGTCCATATTGATGCATTTGCATGCACATATCTTATGTGTCCTAAAGCTAGGACACTGGTACATGTTTCTGTCCCAGTATGGCTGCATGCACAAGAACACTGCAACAAACCCTCTCTAGGTGAGCTGCACCTATTTACAGCATTCTTTCCCCCATTTTGAGTGAGAAAAACTATTTTGCAGTGATAGGCTGCTAAACAACTTACAGGAGCAAAAACTAAATTATCATAAAACATTGATTCTGAAGTGATGGAGTGAGCAAAACAAAATATTTATACACCAAAATTCCAAGAAAGAAAGAATGGCTTTATTTTGCCTGACTTAGTATTTGGTGCTTGTCAGCAAACTATCCCTAAGGGGGTTATTTATAAGTGCAGAAGGCTCTTTTCTATGTATATCTTCTGTTTGCCTTCCTCTGTGGTGCCACCCCAAGGGTCTATGTAATTGACGACATGAGCTAGAAAATGCACAGTAATTTGACATAAGCTGAGCCTTGTGACTTTATTGCACAATGCAATCAAACATACATGCAAAACCACTCTATTTCTTTTTTTATTAACTAAAATGTACTTGCACATAAACCCTACATTAGCAATGTGGTAGAATCTTTATTTCAGTATCTTGGTTCAGCAAAGTTGCTACAAAACACATTCAAGGTAATGCAAGATGCACTTTTACTACAAGCACCTATTGTAACCGGTCAGCTGCTTAAAGTAGAACTAAACCCTTAAAATAATTATGGCTAAATATGGCATATCTTACATAGAGCAACAATGATCCAGGATTTCAAACTTGTCACAGGGAGGTCACCCTTAGTGATGGGCGAATCTCATTGCGAAAAATCGTGAAAGTCCGACGTTTTCACGAAAAAATCGTGAAATTCCGACGTTTTCACGAAAAAATCGTGAAATTCCGACGTTTTCACGGAAAAAACGTGAAATTCCGACATTTTCACGAAAATATCGAGCAATACTAATTTTTCACAAAAAAACGAGCAATTCGAACATTTTCATTATAAAATCAAGCAATTCGAACCTTTTCACAAATAAATCGAGCAATTCGAACGTTTTCACAAACAAATTGGAAATTGACGCTGGCAAATTTTTACGTGAGATTTGCAAATTTTATTCGCCGGAGGCGAAACATGGGAATTCGCCGCAAATTAGTGAAAGGCGAATTTATTCACCCATCACTAGTCACCATCTTGGAAAGTGTCATGCTCAGTGGGTTCTGAGCAGATGTCAAGAAGGAAAGCTAAGGGGTTGTTGCAAATTATAATTAATACAAGCTGATGCTTCAAGGCTGATTATTACATTCTGATAATAGTTGCACTAGCTCCTGTGCTGCCATGTAGTAATTGTCTGTACTAATTACTAATTAGCCTTAAATTGTGACATTTATATGTATGGGGCCCATTTACTAACAATTGAATTGTGATTTTTTTCCACGAATCATTTCGAGTTTTTCTAAAAAACTCTAAAAATTCAAGCTTTATAAATTAAGCTTTAAGTGAAAAAAACACAAAAGCCTTTCATGCCAAACTTCGTCGAGTAAGAGCTCTATAGTCAAGGTGCTGTAGAAGTCAATGGGAAGAGCGCTGATCCTATTGGTCCATTTTTAAACCAATCACAATGTTAGATGTTTTCAGATTTTTTACGCTACAAAATGTCCAAAAAACATGACATTTTTTAGAGCTTTTCGTAGTTTTTGGGGGGTTTTCAGATCGCTGAGTGCTTTTTTTAGTTTGTGCGTTTTATAATTCGAACTTTTAATAAATTCAAAGACAGTATGTTTTTAGAGTTTGTGAGTTTAGTCGTGGATTCAAAAACCTCTAGAATCCAACCTTCAATAAAAAAGCCTCCATGTATACTGTATATTTTGAGTCGGCCCCTAAACTAAGTAAGTGACAGCAGCATGTGCAGTGAATCAGCAGAAAAGAAGATGGGGAGCTACTGGGGCATCTTCAGGTACAAATCTTTACTGCTAAAGGCCTCTGATTGCCTTGGGCTGGTACAGCATCCCAAAAGGAGTCTACTCTTAAAAACATTAACATAATCTTCCTTTGCCGTTGGCAGCAATACTTGCATATCTAAATATTATAAATATATGTATGGGTTATAAGAATGACAAATCCTACAGCTCTGCGCTAATGCAATTTGTTTTTAAATGTGTTATTCCATTTATTCATTTCTATAAAGGATTGTGGTTGCCATTGATTCCAAATCACCAGTTAATAAAAATGCAGTTGAAGATTCTGGTCTATTAATTTCTTATTATCTATCCTCCAGGGTAAAGCAGCCCTACAATTTAGATGTTGCAGAGCCACTAAATATTTAATGTTTCTTACATAGTTAGAATATTTATGCTCTGGATATTAACACAAGCAAATATAAGCATACCTAGCATCCGCTTCTGTACACTGGAAATCACTTTAATGTTTATACTTCACCTTGAAACTTGTAGCTAAGAATTTGTTAGGAATTTTCAGGCAGAATGAAATATTCATTTATTTCATTTTTCCTTGTAAACATTTAAAATGTTATCCTACTTACAGTGTATATTTTTAATGAATATGCTGTTTACCTCAATCAATTTTTGTGTTAGCTGCAACTATAAAAATAAACCTCATGTAATGGAATGTTTGTGCATTGAAATATATATTATGGGGCAGTTTTATCAAGGGTCGAATTTCGAAGGGAAAAATACTTCGAAATTCGACCATTGAATGGCTTTACTTTCGACTTCGAATATTGAAGTCAAAGTTTTTTTCAACGAATTTGACAGTTTTGCGGTCGAAGATCGAACGATGAAATCCATCAATCGATGATTTTTCTTCTACTTCAAAAAACGTAGAAAAATGCTCTAGAAGGTCCCCATAGGCTAACATAGCACTTCGGCTGGTTTCATTTGGCGAAGTATTGAAGTCAAAGTTTTTTAAAGAGACAGTACTTAGATTATTGAATGGTCGAATATTCAAATTATTTCTACTTCGAATCTAATTCGAAGTCGAAGTCGTAGTATCCTATTCGATGGTCGAAGTATCCAAAAAATTACTTCGAATTTCTAATTTTTTTACTTCGAAAATTCCCTCAAGTTCACTTCGACCCTTGATAAATCTGCCCCTTAATGTGCACATTTTCTAAAGACATTATTACTTTATTATCAACCTTTAATAAAATATCTAACCTATTACTGGTACTTTGATTCAGCTGTTTTCCATAATTTTGGGGAAAACCATGTTCCGTGACATGCCATAACATGACATAATCAGTTTCTATTGCATTACTAGATCTGTTAAAGTTATTGATTCAGCCCTATATATTTTGCTTAAACCAGAACCCATATATACAGTATGCTGAAGCTGCTTTTTTTTGTATCTGGCAATACAGACTCATGTGGCCTAGACATCCATAATTTTACTTTTTCGGAAGGGAGGAAGTCTTGACATTCCTAAAGGGGAAAATGCCTTTCCTCTTATCTTTAGGAATAACATCTGATTCTTTGTGCATTCCTAAAAGAGTAAAAAGAATCCAAATATTGCTCTGTTTGAATTTTATACTTCTTTCCTGTCATATCCCTGCACTACTTCCAGTTCTCTGCAAGAAAATCAGTTTAGTCAAAATAAAGTGAGTCTTTGCCTATTTATAGGGGTTGGTATCAAAAGTTGAGATGAAAACAATTTTTGTCTTTAGCAGAGGAAATTATGCTCTTTTTGTTTTTATTTTCATTTGTTGTAAAATTTAGGAGCTCACACCCTGAGCTCCAAAATTAAAATGGCACATCATTGTTTGTTTGAATGGGGAACTTGCCAACACTCCACTCTTGGACTCTTAAAGGACAAGGAAAGTTAAACTAAAGAAGTAGCCAGAAATGTTTTACATTATGTTTTGTGCTTCTGTACCAGCCCCAGGCAACCACAGCCCTTTAGTAGGGAAGATCTGTCTCTTAAAATGGCCCAATAGCTCCCTGTCTTCTTTTCTGCTGATTCACTGCACATGCTCCATGGTGCTGTCACTTACTGAGCAGGGACCAACTCAAAAAATACACTACAAATATACTATCAATGTCACAGTATAAGGCTGATTAGTTATGGATTATTACTACATGGCAGCACAGAAACTAGTGCAACTAGCATCAGAATCTAATAATCAGCCCTGTAGCATCAGCTTATATTACAGGCCAACTTCATTTTCTGCTTGATAATTTGCAATGACCCCTAAGCTTAGCCTCTCAACAGCTGCTCAGAGCCCACTGATCATGTGTTGCAAACACTTTCCAAGATGGTGACCCCATGTGGCAAGTTTGAAGTCCTTGATCATTGCTGCTATTGAGATGCTCAAACTTTAGGCTGGCGCAATAAGTGCAGTATATAAAACATGGCATTTTTAGCCCTATACATTTTTAGGGTTTAGTTCTACTTTAAAAGTAATTGAGAATCCTTGAGTTGAGCATTACCACTAAAGAACAATTATTCCTTCAAGAGAATTCAAGCAACAAATAACGAGAATGGAAAGTTATGAAATGCTCAGAAACATTTTATCATGTGTGAGACTTGACTTGATTTTGAGAAAATTTCCCTGTTGAATGATATTATAGAAAATTGCCATTCAGTAAGACATTTCAATTCAGAGGAAATGAAAACTCATTTTTTTGAAAGACAGGGCAGATAAAAAAATGTTCCTAAGCTTTCTTAAATTGTAATTTGAAACAACTCAAAGATGTCTTAAATGTGTGCTTTTGTGCAAACTAAATATATATTCTACATTGTTTGAAAACTGTAAGTGGAAAAATGTAACGTTTGAATGGGAGAAATGAACACTCACAAAGAATACAGATCTAGACAGAGATCATTTAGAATAGCAAGGTAGGAGTCAATAACCAGAATAATCAAAAATAGACATAGGAATTAAGAGTAGTGATGAGCGAATCTGTCCAATTTCACTTTGCCGAAATATTCACAAAAATTTGAAAAATTTGCAAAACGGCAAAACACATTGAAGTCAATGGGCATCATACATCTGCAACTTTTTTGTCCAAATGCATTAAAGTCAATGAGCATCAAAATTATTTTTACGTCAATTTTTACGCATGCAACTTTTTTTGTTGCAGCGAATGTTTCCACTGTGAATTTTTGCAACTATTCGCAGCAAATCCATGTCTGGCGAGTAAATTAGTCCAAAGCTAATTAAGAGCTAGAGTACAACTGGGGTAGGGACTTTTTTTTATTTTGAATTTAAGTAGAAGCTGGGATGAGTCTCAAAGACAACTTTTTTATTTTTGAGGACATTTGCAATGAACAATTAATTTGGAATTAAAAACATCACATCCACCAATGCTAATACTGATTGTCAACCTACATGTATATGAAGAAAGTTTTGTATATAAAGGTATGATTTTTCAGAAACAATGTATATGATGTCTATGGAACATTGATGATATTTCCACACTTTGGTGGGAGCCATGTTTGATTCTGGCGTTGTCTCACTGTAAGTTAAATGTGTTTTTACCATGTCAAAAATTCACTTTGTAATTATAATCTTTAGTGATATATAATCTTAATGAGCCATCGTAAAACATGGAACATTAGAGACAGATATATTTCTTATTTTTCATATTACAGATATGGGACCTGTTATCCAGAATGCTCGGGACCTGGGGTTTTCCGGATAACGGATCTTTCCGTAATTTAGGTCTTCATCCCTTAAGTCTACTAGAATATCATTTAAACATTAAATAAACCCAATAAGCTGGTTTTTGCTTCCAATAAGGATTAATTATATCTTAGTTGGGATAAAGTACAAGTTACTGTTTTATTATTACAGAGAAAAAGGAAATCATTTTTAAAAATTTGGATTATTTGGATAAAATGGAGTCTATGGGAGACAGCCATTCCGTAATTCGGAGCTTTCTGGATATTGGGTTTCCGGATAAGGGATCCTTTACCTGTATTTCATCCAATACATACACAAGTATTACAAAGATTGCATCAGCAAGAGAGAAAATTAAAATACAACTGGATGAGAAGTTTAAAAGTTTGGGAATATCTACCTATATTAGAGGGGTATCTACCTATATTAGAAGCCATGTGGCCAATTAAGAGGAAAAAAAGCATGCAGGAAATTATGGCTATAGGTGCATGGAGAGCAGCTAGATATTTGCTGGTGGTTACTGGTAAGGCATGGGCTGTGTGCCAATTTATTGCTATTATGATACTCAGGACTATTTAATGTGACCAATCATTAGTATGCTATAAGGGTCCAAATGTTGTTTTCCAAAGGTTTTTGTTATACTTCATTGCACTGTATTTTAGTAAATACATTTTGCAATTGATGCCATTTATTGTGGCAATAATTATGTAAATATTATTCATTATTCAATTGAATTATTTGATCTTTCACATGTTTGTTCTCTTGTTACAGTGGCAGGGAAACTGCTGGGTAGAACTGGTTCAGTTCATATGAATGTAGGTCAGACACATAAGAAAACTCCCTGCTGTGTCTGAGAAGGCTTCTTATTCTTACTTCTTATAGCAACGTTTTCAGTGTTCAGCTTTTTGTAGTTACAAAATGAGATACTAAATGTAATATATTTGTTCCAAATTGTTATTGTTATTAAATAAAGCAGACATGAAATACCAAGTCATCATTTATACTGTATTGTTTTTTTCACTATTATTTTCTTTTTCTAATTATTCTTTTTCTATTTTCCTTTTCAAGTGTAAACTATGCATTTCTTTATCTAGCCCAGATATGAGAAAAGGTTTCAGAAAAACCCTACCACGAATCAACTGGTTTGAATAGGTAAGCCATTCATAAGGAGACTTCTCATTCCTCCATTTAACTAAGAGTAATCCGGTCTCAAATTTTGACAATATCTAGTCTAGGACAAAGCAACATATATGGCAAACAAGATGGCTTCCAATTCAATTAGATATATGCAAAGCATATAAAATGTAGTAAAACTAAATTACTTTTTGCCGAAACAGTTTAAAAAGAATATTATTGGCCATCATTATTACTTCAGTGTGGTTGAACCTAACATATTATATAACCAGAAAATTGAAAAGGGATTTAGAAATGTTAAATATTCAGATGCAAGCTTTTTATTTTAAATGTCTATATTTACTTTCACTTGTTTAGTAGTGATGGGCGAATCTGTGCAGTTTCACTTCGCCGATAAACTTGTGAATTTACCTCGAAATTCAGGAACGGCAACAAATTTGTGAAACACGTTGAAGTCAATGGACGTCAAAATAACGTGCGCCAATTTTGACGCAAACGTCAATTTTTATACGCACGACTATTTGATCCAAATGCATTAAAGTCAATGGGCGTCCGAATCATTTTGACACACGTCAATTTTGATGCGTGCGCCAATATTGATGTGCATAAATTGTTTTTTTGACGCAGTGGATTTTTCACCGGCGAATTGTCGCCACAGTTTTGCAAATTAATTCACTTGTGGCGAAATGTGGAAATTCACCGCAAATTGGTGTCTGCCAAATTTATTCTCCCATTGCTATTGCTTAGTTTTCTTTAGCATCTATTAACTGCATTAAATGAGATTAGTTGGTAGGATTAAATACCATTCAGTATTTACCAAACCAAATATGATTAGGGGTAAGTAGGATAATGTTTAAATTGTAAGGGACAAGCTTTTGAGAGGTTTATGTGGTGCATGTTAGTCTATATACAGGTGCAGACATGTAGTACAGACAGTTCAACTGTGGTTTCATTGTCTCTAAAATAATGCTATTTTATTAATTTTGGAGTGTGTTACAAATTGCTCCAACTCATTAAGGTTGGCTCTCTGCCCACATCCTTTCTTATTTTCTCCCTTTGTGATCCTGCAGTGCTACAATCTCCAATAGGCATTGGTGTAGCCTACTATTATCATTGTATGGAGATCCAAATCATGGATACACCACTTATCTCAAGTCCCAGGTCCCAGTTATTCTGGATAACAGGTCACAGGCCTGTACTACCAGTGTGACCTAAATTGCATAGGGATAGTTCTCTTCTTTGTCTTGAACATTAAGGGGGTTATTTATCAAATTCTGAAATGTCCTCACTATTTTCTGAAAACCACTCCAACCAAATCCGCACAGACCCCCCCTCATTTATCAATATATTTTAATGACAATTTCTTGTGCAGGAAAAGACTCGATTTGAGATCCAAAACCTGCAACTGTTTTTTAGGATTTGCCTGAAACCACAGAATCTTCGGATTATTGAACGAAAGGCAGCGTAGATCAGGATAGCTTCAAAATGTCAACATCTGCAGACTGCCATTGACTTCTACATGAACTCAGCAGGTCTGAGTTGGAGTACTTTTTTATTCTGACTTTTAACACCATTGGGTGTTTAAAGGAATTCAGTCATTATTTTTATGGTGTATGTACTCTTTTTACACTGCAAATAATTCACTCTGCCATGTAAAATTTCATTCCTAACCCAACAAGTTTATTTTTTTTAGTTGTAATATTGGTTTGTAGGCAGCCATCTCAGGTCATTTTGCCTGGGCATGTGCTTTCAGAAAGAGCCAGCACATCAGGATGGAACTGCTTTCAGGTAGGCTATTGTTTATTCTACTCCATGTAACTAGAGTTGCAGTGTGACATGGATTTTTACTAATGAGTTCTTATATCTACCAGGGAGCTGTTATCTGGTTACCTTCCCATTCTGCTGATGGGCTGCTGGGTGTGGGAAAGGGAGTGATATTACTCCAACTTGCAGTAGTATGTCTAGCCCCATGTCAGATTCCTTCTTTAAAAAATGGATTTCAGTGCAGAAGTCTGCTGGAGCAGCACTATTAACTGGTTATACATCACATAATTCTTACCAATGCAGGTCCTGAGTCACCTTTGCTAAGTGAAAGGGTACTGGGAATTACTTCTCATGGCAGTGCCTACACCTAATGGGATCTGGGAAGACACCTGTGGGTGGCTTCATTAGGAAAACATTCAAACACACAAATTTCTGTTTAACTAATATAACTTTATGTAATATTAGAGGCAAAGTAAAATACTGTATGCATTCACATCATATTAATGACCCACTGCCCTGGAAATATTTGCAATCCCATCCTGGCACCTCCTTGCCAGGCTAAGTCCCACTCCACTCTTGGTGGACAAAGAGTCTTAGTCCCTTTTCCCCCAAAGAGCTCTTAAGTTTCCCAGGTAGCGCTAACTGCCTAAATACCTTTCCCGCTGGAAAAAGATTTGCTCCCATGTGGCAGGCACATGTAAAAAGCCTGTTTCACAAACAGGAGTCATGCTAGATCCTTTCTTTTCATACCCTCCCTTGGGCACAACTCATCCTGGGGATTCACTCAGATGGGTAGGCTCATCCAGAGCTGGAACAGGCATCCACAGCGATGAAATCCACTCAGAGAAGCATAAGCAGCTTGCTTTAAATCTTCAGGGTACTGCTCCCAACACTATCAACAGTGTGAGCACGACAAACCCCCTTTATTCATTACAGCACAGCTCTCAGCACTCTCCATAATGCAAGCGCACAAAGTCCTCACCCACTGAACTACAGCTATCAGCACTCTCCATAGTGCGAGCACACAAAAAGGCATCCAAGCTCTAAACCCGCATGGTTGAGCTTACCAGGCTCTGGAGTACCCTGAATCAGCCCACAGAGCTATCGAACTCCTTTTGGCCCCTACATGTTTACAGCAGTTTCTGTCCACCCTATCTCAGTAAAAGCAGGATCTGCCTATATTAAAACAGTTATGCAGCAGCGACATCTTCTGGCACCCACTGGTATCTGCCAGACACACTGCACGGGGACAAGAGCTCTTGCCCCTCCCAAGACTCTAGGGGGCAAATTCACTAAGATGCGAAGTTGCAACTTCGCCGCACTTCGCCGCACTTCGCCAGGCGTATTTTCGCCAGCGCTCCGCAAATTCACTAAAATCCGAAGTTGCGCACAGGGGTAGCGTAAGTTTCCGAAGTTGCGCTAGTGTTAATTCGCCAAGCAAAGCGAAGTTTCGCTAGCGATGGTTCATTTGCATACGGCGCGAAATTCAAATTTCAATGGAGGAACACGTATCACCACTTCAAATGCCTAGAAAACCTTCAAATCAGCAAATAAAAATTTTATTTTGCCCTACACATGTGCCCACTGTCTAGGTAAGTTGCCATAAGACAGGAAATGTAGGGGGGAAGGAGGGGAGCCCCAAAAAAATTTCCATCTTTTTCAGCCTATCACCCATCATATAGAAAACACGCCAGCATTTTTTGGGACTTAGAAAAAATTTTGACTTTTTTTGAAACAATCCCTATCTACTCTATTGCGCTTCGCCAGGTCTGAGGTGGCGAAGGAAGTCTAGCGTACAAGGTAGCGTAGTTATGTCGCTAGCGAAAATTCGCCTGGCGTAAGGGTGCGAAGTAACACTAGTGAAATTACCCCAGCGTTCGTTAGTGAATTTGTGCAGTAACGAAAAATGGCAAATGCTAGCGAATTAACGCTAGCGTTCGGCGCTTCTGCGCTTAGTGAATTTGCGCCTAGGTAGACCTTGTAGCTGAAGAAGCAGGGGATTTCTACCATGTGGTTTCAGACCATAGGGGGATTAACTCTAAGGGTCCCTATACATGTTTTCCCATGACAGAATCCCTTTAATTTATCTACGAAAAAAGTGTTTTCCCCTTTAAAATTCTGACCCGAAAAAATTGTACTTTAATAAATAACCCCCTAAATGAATGCCTATATCCTACACATATCAGGCTTTTATGAAAGGATAACAAACAAGGGAATGTTGTGCTCACCACTAATTTTTAAAAACATTAAGCGGGGGTGCAATGAGGTTGTGACCACAAAATTCACATAGACAAATACAAGAGTCCTCTGCACTCAGCCCATTATCAATATATTAAGGACATTCAAACATTTTGTGCCTTAAGCTACTAAAAATGCCTTCTGAAAGGATATCAGGAATCCATGAAAAAGCTATCCTGTCTACTTATAGGTAGCAAATCTTCTAAACTAAGTTTGTCCCTGCAATTAAATGTAAGTAATTTAATAAAAAAAAATCCTGCCACAAAGCAGATTTTTCAAGAACTCCAAGATTTCCATATTGGAAATGAATGCATGAAATCCAATGAAACAGTTTCCAAAATTCTCCATTACGTTGCCAGTTATAATTATAGATGTTGATATAGATTTGAATGGGCAGATATATGATGGAATTAATTTTCATAATAAATAACAGAAAGATCCTGAGGCACATTAATAAGAATGCTTTAAATTTGCATGGAATTAATTAAACCATTCACTAAAGGATTTTATTTATTTATCTTTTGGTTGATCAAAATCAGTCTGTCAGAATACTTTGTAAATTTCAGACTGCTGCATACCAGGGCCTGGAGCAGAACACACTTTGTGGGGGCCCCATTATGTAGCAATTACTTTATATAAATGCAACATGTTTTTGGACTATACAGGCCAAGGGGGTTAACAATCAGCTAGTATACTAGAGCATGGGTTACACTGGACTCTAACACTAAGGCTGGGTCTACTCAAAATGGAAGAAATTAAGGTGTGGTGTAGTACAACTACAACTCCCACAGGCTACTGTGCTTTAACCAATAAAGAAATGGGCGCCAGGGGGTTCTTGAAACAGAACAAAATAATTTTATTTGTCAGAGACAAATGATCCACAGATTATTTACATCAGTAAAGAGGTATTTGCAGAATATATATATAGAGTCTTACTCTCCCAGGGAGTACTATAACAATTATGTTCTTGCCACTTACTAGCATCGTTCACTTCCACACTAGAGGTTCAGGTCCCTCTAGGGCAAACTGGCGTTACTGGGTCTTGTTGTACTGTACCCAGGCTCCCTGGAAACATCCAGCTGGATCAGCAACCCGAAGCCAAAGAGGAAGATTCACCCATTCTCACTCACTATACCAAAGTGTGACAGGAAGTGGTATGTAAATTACAACTAGCTACATGGGCATCTGCCCAGCAACATCAGGAAGTGTAGGGATTTATAGCCATAGGGGCACAAAACTATGGGTCCCAAAGGTATGGGATTTGTTATGTGGAAAGCTCTGAATTACTGAAATGTCATCTCCCATAATCTTAATTTTATTTAAATAATTCAAATTGTAAAAAAAAGTTTCCTTTTCAACATAATAATAAAACTGTACCTTGGGCTTAAGCCTTACTAAGATATGGTAAATCCATATTGAAGGCAAAACACTCCTATTTAGTTTAATTAACATTTAAATTATTTTTAGTAGACTTAAGGCACAGAAATCCATATTACGAAAAGACACCTTATATGGAAAAACCCAGGTCCCGAGCAACAGATCCTGAACAGAGAAAATGCTTCTGGGTGCAGGCAGAGCAGGAGCAGAGGAGCAGCGGGGGAGTGGATTCTCAGCCTGCATTTCTCTGCAGCCTAAGATCCGCAATGGTGTGACCCTAGCCTAAAGAATGCAACAGAATTCCCTACATATACCAAAAACAGCATTATGGGAATTTTGTTACGTTTTAGCAGAACGTTTAAACTCATGTCTCAAAATGAGAGTTGCAGTTGACATGCAGTAGTAGTTCAGCATTGGATGAGTGGCTGCAATTTGGATGGCACCTTTATGTTTTTCTGTAAATAAAATGCTTGGGGATCTATGAGGAACCTTCCCTGCTGCATGCATTCATTTTATAAAATTGTCACCCAATGTTGCTTGCATATAACTAAGATAGCACTAATCCATCCATTTGCTGGTGGAAAATCAAGAAAAAAACATAATCTGGAAGCACTTTGGCAGCTTCATTCTATATATACAGTAAACTATACATATACTCCTATAATCCTATAATCATATATCTGAAAAACATTTTCTTTCACTGTTTAGTTTTCTGGATCTTTTGCCATGTGATTGATTTCATGGCCCTCAAGTGGATTGTTTCCTTGCTTAAGTAACATCATGCCACAAAATAAAATAGAGAGCAAGATCCTCGTTCCTGCCAGTATATTGCCTGGGAACAGTATAACAGAATGAAAAAGGCATGCCACACTCAGAGTTTATTAGATATGATCCAGTGCACACCTTCACATGTGGCTTGGTACAGTAAATGTTATATAAACTAGTAACTAGTAGGAGTTGTACACATTTCACTGTCATTCTAATACTAGTCATCCAAAAATATCCCAATTATAAATACAATGGTTAGTGAGAATATATGTAATTTAATTAATTGTTCTCACTTAAAGTTCCTAAAATTTCATTCAATATCAAAACTGCAAGTGCAAAAAACGGAGCACTGAGGAAGCCAGCATAAAAAGGTAAAAAACTCAAAATGTATTTGATTAAAAACTACAAATTACAGCAGCATGTCACAGGTCTTGGCTGCCCGCTTAACGCTTTTTGTGGCTCCCCGCCACTTCATCAGAAGCTGTCGGCAGCCTACCTCCACCTTCCTTAAATGTGTATAGCCCCACCCACCCAAAACATTAACCCTATAAAGTGAGATCATAATATACACACAAACCAAAACCAGTAACCTTTCAAGATGGCATGGTGTTAACTTATTACAAAGCACATAATCCCATCAATCAACAAGTAATGTAACAAATAGCAATAAATACCTTAGGCTTTTTGCAATATGCAATATTAGGTATGGCATAGTTTAAGGTTCTGTACCTGCAATTATGTAATCCATTTTTCAGCCTGGAGAACTAATTTTATTTGCACATGCCCTGATGCACTTTAACCCTTTAACCGCCAAGCACGTACGGCGTACGTGCTGGCGGTTCAGGGCTCAGGCTGCCAAGAACGTACTATGTACGTTCTCCTGCAGCTGAGCCCTACACTCTGCATCAGCGGCTTTTGCCGCCTCCGCAGAGTGTCAGAAGGGTTGACAGCCCCCTGGGCAACAAGGCTGGGGGGCTGTCGAGTCGGATCTGCGACACGATTGTCGCAGATCCGACTTCAAAGACGCAAATGCGCTGCAAATAGCGCTGCTGTGTCATACTCACCTCTTCCTTCCTGAACAGCCGCCCACACACTTCCTGCTGCGCAGTAACTCTGCAGACACGCTGTTCTGGCTGCCTCCATCTGTTCCAGCGATCCTCCTGCTACAAAAACGGTAAGTGCACTTTTTTTACCCACTTACCTGCATTTACACATACCTACAGTACATTTATACACTTACACAAACATTTTAGTAAAAATTTGTATTTTTTATTTTTTTTATTTTAGCACACTTGGTCAATTTTGTACACTTATTTACACTTAATTACATGTATTTGCACACTTAGACAACTTTTATTAGTGCACAAATATGTATACACAAAAACTCACAAACAGGTTTTTTTTTACTTATTCATTGTACTGTTTGTTTTGCCTAAAAACATGTTATTTTGACAGCGTGACTATTGGATAATCGATTTCGGCCACTAATTACGCTGTCGGATCAATTATTTTGTTATTTCATTGATTTACGCTATTTTTGTGGTTTTATTGCAATTTTATCCCTGCATTATTGTTCCTTTTGAATCTTTAGTATTGTTTTGCTGTTTGGTGCTTTGGTATAGAAAGATTTATTTTACTTAGTTTGATTCGCCAGAATATATGCTTTCCAAAAATATATAGTTTTCTGGGGGTCTTTTTACATTTTGTGGGTCATACGGCACATAACGCACAGTTGGGCTCTCTTTTCTGCAGCTTAGTTGGCCAGCGTGAAAATTCATATGCATGTTTTTCATTTGGGGTCCGTACACGCCACATACTTTGGTAAATCTTTGCATATTTGGCATCAAACTATTCAGTAGACCTCTGACGTCCATATTTAGGGTGATTTCTCTTTATACGTAAAACATTGTGTGTGATAAATGCGGCAAACTGCATCAGTTTTAGGCGATTTTCAGAAATGTTGTAAAAACCTCTACGTTTAGAAAAGCTTTGCAGTTTGGTGGTTTGGTGTAGAAAGACGTCTTTATCTTTGGTGGATTCGTCAGAATGTGTACTTTCCAAAAACATATGGTTTTCGGGGGTTTTTGTTGTTAGGAGGGTCTTGAGGCACATAATATGAAGTCAATGGTCTATGTTCACAGAAGGCGAATCGGCAGCGGAGTAAATCATATGCACTATTTTCATTTGGGGTCCGCATATGCCAGCTGCCTTGGTATATCAATGCATATTGGGCATCAAACTGTTCAGTAGACCCTTGGCATCAATATTTATGGTGTTTTACAATTGTATGCAAAAAATTGGGTGAAATAAATGCGGCCAATTGCAATATTTTTAGGCTATTTCAAAAATGTAAAAACTGTTGCTTTTATCGCCAAATTTAGGAAAGGCTTGCGACTTGGTACTTTGGAGTACAAAGACATGCATACCCAATTTGAATTCGCGGGAATGTGTACTTTCCGAAAATATATGGTTTTCTGGGGTGAATGTGCATTTTTCTACCTTTGCTCCCCCCCAAAACTATGTATATGTGTTGATTTTGCAGTACCTAAAATGACAGACCATATGGGGGTCTTCCTTTTGGGGGTCCTATATGCCACGTGCTTGGGTACACTATACATATTGGGCATCAAACTGTTCAGAGGACTTTCATATTTGGGGTGATTTCTCTTGATACCTAATAGTATGTGGGTAATACGATGCTGCAGGTTAGAAATTTTGAGGTGACTTTTGGAAATGTCACCAAAATCACCAAATTTGGAAATGGTTTGCGGCTTGGTACTTTGGAATACAAAGACACGCATACTCAATTTAGATTCGTGGGAATGTGTACTTTCCGAAAATATATGGTTTTCTTGGGTGAACTTACTTTTTTCTACATTTGCCCCCCTCAAAACAATGTAAATGTGTTGATTTTGCAGTATCTGAAATGACAGACCATATGGGGTTCTTCGTTTTGGGGCCCCTGTCTGCCACGTGCTTGGGTACACCTATACATATTGGGTATCAAACTGTTCAGAGGACCCTAAGCTTTCATATTTGGGGTGATTTCTCTTGATACCTAAAAGTATGTGGGTAATACGATGCTGCAGGGAAGATATTTTGAAGTCATTTTTGGAAATGTCCCCAAAATCACCAAATTTAGGAATGGTTTGCGGCTTGGTACTTTGGAGTACAAAGACATGCATACCCAATTTAGATCCGTGGGAATGTGTACTTTCCGAAAATATATGGTTTTCTGGGGTGAACTTACTTTTTTCTACATTTGCCCCCCTCAAAACAATGTAAATGTGTTGATTTTGCAGTACCTGAAATGACAGACCATATGGGGGTCTTCGTTTTGGGGCCCCTATACGCCACGTGCTTGGGTACACCTATACATATTGGGCATCAAACTGTTCAGAGGACCCCAGGCTTTCATATTTGGGGTGATTTGTCTTGATACCTAAAAGTATATGGGTAATACGATGCTGCAGGGTCGAAATTTTGAAGTCATTTTTGGAAATGTCCCCAAAATCACCAAATTTAGGAATGGTTTGCGGCTTGGTACTTTGGAGTACAAAGACATGCATACCCAATTTAGATCCATGGGAATGTGTACTTTCCGAAAATATATGGTTTTCTGGGGTGAACTTACTTTTTTGTACATTTGCCCCCCTCAAAACAATGTAAATGTGTTGATTTTGCAGTACCTGAAATGACAGACCATATGGGGGTCTTCGTTTTGGGGCCCCTATACGCCACGTGCTTGGGTACACCTATACATATTGGGCATCAAACTGTTCAGAGGACCCCAGGCTTTCATATTTGGGGTGATTTGTCTTGATACCTAAAAGTATGTGGGTAATACGATGCTGCAGGGTCGAAATTTTTAAGTAATTTTTGGAAATGTCCCCAAAATCACCAAATTTAGGAATGGTTTGCGGCTTGGTACTTTGGCGTAGAAAGACATGCATACCCAATTTGAATTCATGGGAATGTGTACTTTCCGAAAATATATGGTTTTCTGGGGTGAACTTACTTTTTTCTACATTTGCCCCCCTCAAAGCAATGTAAATGTGTTGATTTTGCAGTACCTGAAATGACAGACCATATGGGGGTCTTCGTTTTGGGGCCCCTATACGCCATGTGCTTGGGTACACCTATACATATTGGGCATTAAACTGTTCAGAGGACCCCAGGCTTTCATATTTGGGGTGATTTGTCTTGATACCTAAAAGTATGTGGGTAATACGATGCTGCAGAGTAGATATTTTGAGGTGATTTTTGGAAATGTCACCAAAATCACCAAATTTAGGAATGATTTGCGGCTTGGTACTTTGGCGTAGAAAGACATGCATACCCAATTTGAATTTGTGGGAATGTGTACTTTCCGAAAATATATGGTTTTCTGGGGTGAACTTACTGTTTTCTACTTTTGCCCCCCAAAAACAATGTAAATGTGTTGATTTTGCAGTACCTGAAATGTCAGACTATATGGGGGTCTTCCTTTTAGGGCCCCTATATGCCACATGCTTGGGTACACCTATACATATTGGGCATCAAACTGTTCAGAGGACCCTAGGCTTTCATATTTGGGGTGATTTGTCTTGATACCTAAAAGTATGTGGGTAATACGATGCTGCAGGGTAGATATTTTGAGGTGATTTTTTGGAAATGTCACCTAAATCACCAAATTTAGGAATGATTTGCGGCTTGGTACTTGGGCGTAGAGAGACATGCATACCCAATTTGGATTCGTTGGAATGTGTACTTTCCGAAAATATATGGTTTTCTGGGGTGAACTTACTGTTTTCTACTTTTGCCCCCCCCAAAACGATGTAAATGTGTTGATTTTGCAGTACCTGAAATGACAGACTATATGGGGGTCTTCCTTTTGGGGCCCCTGTATGCCACGTGCTTGGGTACACCTATATATATTGGGCATCAAACTGTTCAGAGGACCCTAGGCTTTCATATTTGGGGTGATTTCTCTTGATACCTAAAAGTATGTGGGAAATACGATGCTGCAGGGTAGACATTTTTAAGTGATTTTTGGAAATGTCACCAAAATCACCAAATTTAGGAATGATTTGCGGCTTGGTACTTTGGAGTACAAAGACATGCATACCCAATTTAGATTCGTGGCAATGTGTACTTTCCGAAAATATATGGTTTTCTGGGGTGAACTTACTTTTTTCTACATTTGCCCCCCTCAAAACGATGTAAATGTGTTGATTTTGAAGTATCTGAAATGACAGACCATATGGGGGTCTTCCTTTTCAGGCCCCTATATGCCACTTGCTTGGGTACACCTATACATATTGGGCATCAAACTGTTCAGAGGACCCTAGGCTTTCATATTTGGGGTGATTTCTCTTGATACCTAAAAGTATGTGGGTAATACGATGCTGCAGGTTAGAAATTTTTAGGTGATTTTTGGAAATGTCGCCAAAATCACCAAATTTAGGAATGGTTTGCCACTTGTTACTTTGGTGTAGAAAGACATGCATACCCAATTTGGATTCAGGGGAATGTGTACTTTCCGAAAATATATGGTTTTCTGGGGTGAACGTACTTTTTTCTACCTTTGCCGCCCCCCAAAACGATGTAAATGTGTTGATTTTGCAGTATCTGAAATGACAGAACAAACGGGTGGTCTTCCTTTTGGGGCCTCCTATGCCACGTGCTTGGGTACATCTATTCATATTGGGCATCAAACTGTTCAGTGGACCCAGGATTTTATATTTGGGGTGTTTTACATTGATACCTAATGATGTGTGGGAGATATGTTGCTGTAGAGTGGAAGCTTTGAGGTCATTTTTCAAAAAATTCACCAATTTCTATAAAACATTATAACTTTAGGAAACAATTGCAACTTGGTGGTTTGGAGTACAAAGATATTTCTACCCATTTTTGATTCACCAGAATCTGTTCTTTCTAGTAATGGGTAGTTGTGTAGGGTAAACCTACTGTTAGCGGAATGTTTGGCCTTGAAATCAAAAGTATGCCGTTTGGGGAGTGTTGCTTTGGAAATTTGGTTGTGTACTGCTTGTAGATTTTGAGCTATACAAGTGAGAAATCTCCATAAAACTATATATATTTGGTATTGTCGTGTTCATGAGACATAGACCTTTCTAAATCGGCTGTGTTCTCGTACATAAAATGAATGATGTTTCTGATATATGTGATTGTTCTTCGTGCAACATGATTTTTTTCATTTTTTTTGACACTTAGAATCCAATATTTTTTTAGAGAAGTAGAATTACACCAAAATTCTTGCATATTGTGAAAGTTCAGGTTGTCCTGAAAAAAACAATATATTGTTTTCCTGGGTTAACTAAAAGACCACCCCAGGAAAGGCCCTTAAAGTGAAAGAGTGCAAAATATCTAAAAACTGCTTGGCAGTAGATGTTCGCATCTAGGACAAAACGGCTGGCAGGGAAAGGGTTAAGCCTGAAAATCCACTCCACCTTAATTTTGATTAATTTAGTACATCCAAAATGTATATAACTTTCTTTAGAACATCCCCTCTGGCTTCAATGTCAGAGTCAAGTTTCCTTTTCTTTTTTTTCAATTTGTAAATTGATAGGTGTTGCTAGAATATCTAATTATATCAATGCAGACTAGCCTTGATCTATGGCCTTCATATTGATTAAACATCTTATATGTAAAGGTCAACTAACAGACATTGCTTTTTTCTTAACACAAAAGCTACATTTATTTAATTTTAATGGAAAAAATCGACAATATTATAAATTAATCTAATTTTCATCACAATTTGAAGCAAATCTGAACGCTTTAAAGCATTCAGAATTAAATGTAATGTTTATTATATAAAAATTGCATTACCCACAAGTTTAATTAATATTTTAAAGGGATAAAAGTTGTATTACTGTCAGGTACTTACAGTTCACTGGAGCCATGATGTGGAAAAGCCTCTGCACCTCCCACAATGGAACAGCAACTGGAGGTGAAACAGGACTGGCCACGTGGAGGAGTGGCAGAAGTGCTATAGAGCAACACTTCCAGGCAACATACACAAACGTCAGGCAGGCATGAAAGTCGTAGAATAGGCCGAGGGTCAAGACAGGCAGCAGAGGATCAAAACCGGAAGAACCGGTCAAAGGTCAATAGGCAACAAGCAAGCAGAGAAGTCCAAGGATCAGGCAGAAGTCGGTAACAGGAGAAGAAATTTTCTATAGCAGGCTCAGAGACACGCTGGTAGGCAAATGATCACTCCACAAGGAAGTGAAGGCTGTGGCGTCTATTGAAGCGCACTGCCAAGAAACCATCCCAGTCCCCTCTTGAAAGTATTAACAGAATCAGCCATCACAACCTACCTACGTTGCTTCAAATTCAATTTGTGTTCCTCTGGTCTGAAGGGGTAGCCTCTTTATGGGTAAAAAGGTCCCCTGCTATTTGTCTATAATGTCCTCTAATGTACTTGTAAAGTGTAATCATGTCCCCTCTCAAGTGCCTTTTTTCCAGAGAAAACAACCCTAACCTTGACAGTCTACCCTCACAATTTCAGTCTTCCATCCCTGTAACTGGTTTGGTTGCACATCTCTGTATTCTCTCCAGCTCATTTATATCCCTCTTAAGGATCGGAGGCCAAAACTGCACTGCATACTCCAGATGAGGCCTCACCAGGGACCTGTAAAGAGACAAATACAAGAGTCCTCTGCACTCAACCCATTATCAATATATTTAAGACAGAGACATTTTGTGCATACTGCTACTGAAAAATGCTTTACCCTTTAAACAAAACAGGGATTGTTTGTCCATATATTGTAATATATTTAAGCTGGCTAACTACGTCAAAATCATCCCATATCTGGCCAGTCCTATGCTCAATTTTCATCTGATTCATTAAAAATTAAATTGCGTAATTATACATTTTACAAAGGGACTAAGTTTTATGTGCAACTTACTAGCTGCTTTCAAAGTAAAGCTAGTAAGTTGCAGGTAAGACTTAGTCCCTTTGTAAAAAGTATAATGAAGCAATAGAATTCTTAATGAATCAGATGAAAATTGAGCATTGGACTGGCCAGATATGGGATGACTTTGACGTAGTTGGCCAGCTTAAATATATTGCAATATATGGACCCTGTTTTGTTTAAAGGGTAAGGCATTTTTAGTAGCAGTATGCACCAAATGTTTCTGTCTTAAATATATTGATAATGGGTTGAGTGCAGAGGACTCTTGTATTTGTCTATATGAATTTTGTGGTCACAACCTCATTGCACCCCCGCCTAATGGTTTTAAAAATTAGTGGTGAGCACAACTTTTAGTTGTTTGTTATACCTATAAAGAGACATAATTATGTTTTCATCCCTTTTTTATGCATTATTTGCTTTAGTGGCCACAGAATGACACTTGCCAGAATTAGACAACTTTTTATCTACCAAAACCCCATAGATCCTACTCAGTTAAGGAAACTCCCAAAACACTGCTCATCTATGTTTAGTACAGTGGAAAAGGGGTGAGACAAGGAGCAAACTTTGTGGTATTGTTCAACTCTTTTGCTTCATAAAGTAAGAAATCCAGTAGCACACTTGAATTGATGCAAAATCCGTGGTAATTTATTTAGCCCATATATGAACAAACAAGGGCTACATTTTGGGCCCTACTGGGTGTTTCATCATGGCAGGAAAGATTTATAATGACTAAGGATGAAGTGATAGCTGCAACAAAACAGGACAGAATCTCCATACAGCAACAAAACTTGAAGTCAGCACCACACTGGATTCCTCTCAAAAGCAGTAACATGTCCCAATATATTCACCTTCCATGGTTAGCAGCAATACTGAAATTCTGGAAAGCATTCCAGAGTTGAAATATTTTATTTGCATAGTATATAGTTTGTGCAACTATGCAAAATAAATCAATGTGCATTTTAGCTTAAAGAAAAATCTTTTGCATGCTGTCCAGAATTTCAATATAAATTGTATCCTGCTTATATATATATATATATATATATATATATATATATATATATATATATATATATATGTGTGTGCACACCAGCATATTAACCTACTTACTAATCTTTACATTAACAGCAAACAATCAGCAGTGGTGCACCACATCATAATGTGTATAAAGCACATACTTGACCACAAGCTATCAAGCATCATAATCTCAAGTAGAGTGCTACATTCCCTAAAATAACCTTTTTAATAATTTAATTCTTCGGTACAACATATACCCGTTTTAAATGTGTTTTTCTGTGCAGTTTCTGAGATGTAAATTATCTTAATTTTAAACCTTTGACAAGCCTTCAATGTGGAAAAGTCATTTGTTGGATGAAAAAACGTAGTCTGTATTTTTCTGATCTATTAAAAGGCGTAGCACAGATGGATCAGCGGGAACAGTTAGAGAATTGCATAATTACAGACACATTTTGTACCTTATAATTTCATAACTTAAAGATCCAGTGTGATATTTTTCATGAAAAACAAAGATCTGAGTGCATAAAGAAACAGAACATCAATCAAAAAGACAGATGTACTACTCTATAAATACTGATATACAGGTAAAGTGTATTATTTCCAGCAGCAAATTAGAGAATACAATGAATTATTTTTAGACCAAAATACAAACCTGTCTTGTATTTAAATTCTATTACATGTATAGTTAAACATATTGTATGTATTTGTTTGAAGCAGTGACAGATTTGACAGCTCTGTGTTTCACTCTGGGGAGGATAGTATTGTGGGTGTTGTAAAGAATTATATGACTTTACCTCCTACAGCTACCAATTTAGAATGTAAGACAATTCTAGTAGTCTACCCAAACCAACCAAAATCCATAAATCTGACCAAATTCATGCGTGAAAAACAGAATGGCTGGGAGTTATGCATATTTGTCCATCCATCATTTACAATAGACCATTGTTTGTGTGGTGTTTATACAAATGGCCTGTAGATGTCACTGTGCTCAAGACTTATACTGTGCATACTTCCTGTCAGCTTAAAAGTGAAAGTTACTGTTGTGTAATGCCTGCAGAAATACTTTGCAAAAGACTCCGCTAATAAAGCACTGTTATACTCTACTCATCCTAACTCATCAAACATAAAAAAAAAACCATTACAAATGGCGACAAGGATGGCTCTTCTACCTCTGCAGCAGCCTGCACCTTTTCTTCCAAACCCTGGTGAGCCTACTATACCTTTTACTGCTTGGATCTGTATGTTTGAAAAGTACATTATTGCTGCTGACCAAGGGGAGATTTCTGCTGCTTTACTTATCCACTGCCTGGAAGCAGATGGACAGCGTATATTCTATACATTACCATTACCTGATGATACTTATGAAACTATAATGAACTTTTTTGTGCCAAGAGTAAATGTGGTTGCTGAAAGATATAAATTCCGCCAACGTGGACAGCGTAATGGCGAATCCACAAAACGATTTGTAGCAGCTTTGAGAGAGCTGGTTGTTACCTGTGACTTTGGGAATCTAACAGATGAAATGCTAAGAGACCAAATAGTGGAAAAAACAAACTCACCTCACATTAGAGAGAGACTGCTCCTAGAGCAGGATTTAACCCTTGCAAAGGCTATTACAGTTGCTAGCCAAATTGAAATTGCTGGTATTACTCAGTGTGTGTCTTGTCACATGTATGTGGTGTTGGAGCAGCAGTTCCATGCAGTATTTACATGTGAGAGATGTCGGTGGGTTTTCATCTTGGAATCTGAACTTGCAGCACTGAGAGCATCGGCAAACGAGGGGAATGACAGGAGGCTCGCAGAGCAACCACTGGCAGGGGCTAGTGGAGCGGGGGGAGGAGAAGGGGCAGTGGAGGCTAATGAGGGAGGAAGGTTTGTGACAGTCAAGAGGGGAAGTAGGGGACAGAAGAGTAGGGGGGCTGGTCCACAGTTTGTCCAAAACAGCAAATTCGCCATTTTGGCTGAAGATGCTGGGGAGGAAAACTTCGAACTGGCGTGTATGGAGCAGGCTGACTCTCGGAGCACCCCGGGAGGCAGTGGCTCTAATACGGGTGGTGGGGGGAGTGCAAGGAAGGAAAGGCAGGTTCTAGTTGTAGGGGATTCAATTATTAGAAAGGTGGATAGGGTAATCTGTCGCAAGGCCCCTACATGCCGAACAGTCTGCTGCTTGCCTGGTGCTAGGGTTCGGCATGTGGTGGAATGAGTGGACAGATTATTGGGAGGGGCTGGGGAAGACCCAGCGGTCTTGGTACACATAGGTACCAATGACAAAGTTAGAGGAGGTGGCGAAGTCCTCAAAAATGATTTTAAAAAACTAGGTTCAAAGCTGAGGGCGAGGACTTCCAAGGTAATTTTCTCAGAGATATTACCTGAGCCACGAGCAACACTAAGGAGACAGCGGGAGCGTAGGGAGATTAATGCGTGGCTGAAAGATTGGTGTAGGGAGGAGGGTTTTGGGTTTTTGGAGAACTGGGCTGATTTTTCAGTCGGCTACAGGATCTTTGCTAGGGATGGGCTGCACCTCAATGATGATGGGGCAGCTGTTTTGGGAGAGAAGATGGCTAGAGGGTTGGAGGAGATTTTAAACTAGGTGTGGGGGGGGAGGGTTCAGTAAAAGATTCAGTGGTAGACAGGTTAGATGAGATAGTGGGCAAAGAAAGGGAAAATGGGGGAGGAGATTTGGCTGGGGATACTGTTAAGGATAGGGAGGACCACATGTCATATGTTCAATATGGTGCCAGTATTAAATGTATGTTTACAAATGCAAGAAGTCTGGCTGGTAAAATGGGAGAGCTGGAGCTGCTGGTGATGGAAGGAAAATATGATGTGATTGGTGTGGCCGAAACATGGCTGAATGAGTCGCATGACTGGGCAGTAAATATCAGTGGCTATAGTTTGTTTCGGAGGGACAGAGGCAATAGAAAAGGAGGAGGGGTATGTCTGTATGTTAGGCAGGATTTAAAAGCTCATATAAAGGAGGAGGTTATGTTAGAAAATGAGGGGGCAGAAGTCGTATGGGTGGAGTTCTTCACCAATTGTAAAGAATCCAGCAAATTAATTGTAGGCGTATGCTATAGACCCCCTAATGTAAGTGAGGAGGAAGAGACAAAGCTCCTAATGCAAATAGAAAAGGCTGCTAGTTTAGGTAAAGTAATGATAATGGGGGATTTTAATTACCCAGATATTGACTGGAGCAACGGTACTGCTAGATCAGTTAATGGGAACAAGTTTATAAACTTTTTCAGTCAGGGAACTGCTGGGAATGTACAGGTTGTGAATTCAACACTGTGGCCTAATAATGCACAGTCACAGGCAAAATACAGTGCAAAGGAAAGGGATACACTGCAAAACCATGCAGCAAATACAAATAGAAAATATTACTTTCACTGTGGTTCCATACAACACACTGCAAATCATGTTACATGTCCTGCAAAGGCTATACGGTGCCGCAAATGCACAAAAGTAGGACATTTTAGGGAGATCTGCCGTAGTTCTGCTAAAGATGTTCATGAAGACACTACTACAAATGTCACAGTATTAAGTGTGGATAAAGCTGGTACATTTATTCCAGACAAGTTTATATGCACTGTCAGTGTCAGTACTGCTTCTGCTGACAAAGGACACTCCATTAACTTGATGCTTGATACAAGTTCAGCTGTTTCTATACTACCAAAGGATGTTTTCTTGAAATACTTTGCAAAAGATTGCTTGTTACACCTGCCCTGAAACTGGTCAGTTACTTAAAGGATCCAATCCATGTGCTTGGTTGCTTGCCAGTGACTCTACAATTTGAATCAAATACTGCAAAATGTGACTTTTACATTGTGAATTGGGATCTCTTTGCTGCATTAAACCTACAATTAGTTGATGATCTCATTACTACAGCACCAGTGCCTGCCACACAGCCAGTGTCTAAAATTTCACCACAAAGCAACACTCCACTGGGCCGTGCAAAGAACTTTGCACACAAAGTTAAGGTGAGACCAGTCAAACCAGTACCATTCTCTGTTTCATCATGGGAAAAACTTGCTATTGATATTGTCGGTCCTTTTACAGATGTTCCTATAGACTGCAGATTTGTTATAACCTTGATAGACTATTACAGTAAATGGACAGAAATTGCATTTGTTTCTCATATAACATCAGCTACAGTGATAATATTTCTGTCTACAGTTTTCAGTAGAGAAGGTAATCCAAAGGACTTAATATCAGACAATGGATCACAGTTCACAATCCTTTCTGAGAGAGAGGAAAATTGTGCATAGGAAATCTTCAGTGTATTACTACCCACAAGCAAATGGAGAAATCGAGCGATTCAACTGAAGTCTGAAAGAAGCACTACAGACAGCAAATCTTACTGGGAAATCTTGGAAAGTATTTACAACAGAGTTCCTACATAGCTACAGAGCAATGTGCCATGCAACAGCCCAATCATCTCCAGCTGAATTATTATATAGCAGACAGATGCGCACTAAGTTACATGTTGCAGACATCAAACTTCCACAAAATACTTTGCCTACAAAATCATCTACTGCTGACATTGTGAAACGTCACCAAGCCAAATGCAAGGCTTATACTGACAGAAAACTTGGTGCCAGAGAAGTACACTTTCAGCCTGGATCTTTAGTCAGAATTAAGAAACCAGGAATACTGAAACAAGGGCATCTAAATTTACTACATCACTTTGAAGCGAGGACCATACACATATGAACTGTATGATGGACAAATATGGAATGCAAGTTGTCTTGTTCCTGTTAGATATGACTTTGGAGAAGCTCCATTTGATGAAGGACATTTTCCTACTCCTGATGTCAACTACAATAGGCCTGAAGAAAGTGAACCTATAACGCATACTGAGAGAAACAGAAAACTACCTGAATGGACCCAGGACTATGTGATGTGAATAATGTATATTATTGCTTTAAGATGCATTGTTGTTGTTTATTACATTTGCCCAAATGCTTTCCTACTATAGGGGGAATATGTGGTGTTTATACCAATGGCCTGTAGATGTCACTGTGCTCAAGACATACTGTGCATACTTCCTGTCAGCTTAAAAGTGAATGTGAAAGTTACTGTTGTGTAATGCCTGCATGACTCTGCTAATAAAGCACTGTTATACTCTACTCATCCTCAGCTACCCAAAACATAACAGTTTGTGTTGTCATCCTAAATAAAAACAAGCTTGATAGAAAAAGTTATGAGCAAAGAATAGCTAAATTTTGCTACTGGTTATAAATCTTTTGCATGCATCATTGGTATTATTTCTTCATGGCTGGAAGATTGGGTTTGGGAAAGACCTGATACTTGCTGTTGAATGCTAATAATCTCTCTAAAACCACCCCTTTTATACAGAGGAAATTTTCGCCATCTACTGGTCATACAGCAGTATTCACAACAAATTGCATGCACATGGTTACTGCTGTATGACCAGTAGATGGCGAAAATTTCTTCTGTATAAAAGGGGTGGTTTTAGATGGTGATTTTAGAGCTTGAAAAAAAGCCAATAGGCCTGAAACGTCGCAGACCAGGCTGTTTGCCATGAAAATGTACTAATAAAGGCATTTTAACTTGACGGGTGCTGTGCGAAAATTCATTTCTTGGATCGATGGTGGATGATGGACCACTGATGGTACGTGCACCTGATATTGTTCTTTGATTAAGGAATCCAGCTGACTCAGATATACAAGTTTGCTAATAATCTCTACCAACAGGCACTGCATATACTTAAATGAAAAAAAAAAACATACAATGAGAAGAAATGACTGACTGCAGGGTTGAGAGGTGATGTTAATTAACAAATATTACGGAAGGCTTCGTTGTCCTTAGCCAATTGCCTCTGTTCCATTGGCAGGTGCAATTCTGGCACAAAATAACTGACACTTGGGTGCCTGTAAGAACAGGACTCACCAGTTGTTTAACTCCACAATTATTGGAGTTGTGGGGATGCCTATGTGCCATACTCCTCCTGCCCTTTCTGTGCACAGCACAACAATCATAGTGTGCAGTGCATATACAGAGAGGCATAACTATTTACACCTGTGGTTTTGCATGTTGCACCTTGTCCATTGTTGTTAATTGAGCTCAATAAATGCTAAAGCTGTTATATGCAAGATAACAATTTAATCTCATGTTTTTTTCTTCGAGTGATTATAATTATACAGGGATTCAAAGCTAAATTGCAACACAGAACAACGGCTAACTTTGGCAAATATCAAGAGATTTTCATATGGGGTTTTGGAAATTACCTGCTAACCAAAATCCACTTCCACTTATGTTAAGCAGCAAGCAAGTTTTTTGAATGTTGGGACTATGCATAGCATGGCAAATATTTTTCTATTTTTCTTTTGAGTATGCTATTTGCATAAAACTGAGCCAGGGACTGATGGATCATTCAACCACTCCTGAAAGCATTTGCAGAAAGTAAAGAAAAGACATGTCATGCATCAATGCCCTTTGACGTTTAATTTAAATTGTCAGTTTTCTGAGCATCATTTGCATACTAACTTAATTTAATAATACAGTTACAGCTTTAGGAAGATGTATTCAAAGTAACAGTGTAGTGAATGGGCTTTTCCAATAATTGCTATGTCAATGATGTCAAGTCTTTGTCTAAACAATCATTGATATTCTAACCTATTAATTGTGGTACTGTACAGGTTACAAAGAAGCCCCATGAACAGCTTCTGTGTAATGACCTTGTCTGCTTTAATTTGACACATAACATTTTTTTAAACTTTACTTTAAAGGGGCTGTATACCCCCTGTTAGCAGAGAGCTGATCTGAACTGCATGTGCAGCTTCTCTGTAAGTGAAGACAGACACACCAACTTCTGTGTGAACAGTAACTTGGTTGCTTTATAGAACTCAGCATAAACACTTTAGCATAACATGTCTGCAACAGGAACTTTTCATAGAGAGCATACACAGGAAGAGGAAGAAGAAAATCACACAGGGTTACAGGTCAAACCTGACATCACATTGCTAAGCAACAATATTAAGTAACATGTACTGGAACAATCTCTGTCTGTTGTTTTCCAACACCCCCTTGTTCAACATAAGTGAATAAATAGGGCTTGGGCTGAACATTCTTTTTGCCTATAGTTTTGTGTTATTTCTTGAGTCAAACAGGAAAAATTGAGCTACTCAATATTTGGTCATTACAAGGCAGATAATAAGATTGCCAGTGCACAGATAAACCGAGAAACCATCTAATGAAGCTTTCCTGTAATAGTCCCAATTCTAGTATTACAACAAATAATGTATGGTTTACACAAGAGGAAATTCAAAAGAGACTAAGACCTGTGAAGATAAACAAAGCAACGGGACTAGATGGTTTTCATCCCAGGATACTAAATTTACCTCTGTAATTGGCAAACCTGATGACTTAAATTTTCAGGATTCATTGAGGTCTGACATGGTGCTGAAAGACTTGCGAATTGCTAATTTGGTGCTGCTATTCAAAAAGGGATCCTGTTCTCAGCCTCAGAACTATAGGCAGGTTGGTTTGAAGTCATTGGTAGGAAAGCTTTTCAAAGGGGTATTAAGGGATAATATACTGGACTTCGTTGCAAATAATAATGTTATGAGTTTGTGCCAGCATGGTTTTATGCATAATAGATCTTGTCAGACTAATTTCATTGCCTTTTATGAGGAGGAGAGCATGGACCTTTACTCTGGGATGGAAATGTATTTGAACTTTGCTCAAGCATTTGATAAAGTACCACACAGAAGGTTACTGGCTAAATTAAGGAATATTGGCCTGGAACTAGTATTTTTACTTGGATAGAGAACTGGCTGAAATATAGATTACAAAAAGTGATGGTAAATGGAACACTTTTTAATTGGACCAGTGTTGTTAATGGAGTACTGCAGGGCTCTGTACTTAGTCCTTTGCTTTTTACTTGTTTATTAATGACCTTTGGGTGGGCATTGAGTACTGTTTCTATATTTCTACTATAAGTTCTATGCAGGATGCTGCCACTTTGCAGAGTGATTTGACCAAATTGGAAAACTGGACAGCAAACTGGAAAATGAGGTTCAATGTTGATAAATGCAAGGTTATACACTATAGCAAAAACAATATAAATGCAAGTTATACACTAAATGGCAGTGCATTGGGAGCTTCTATAATTGAAAAGGATCTAGGGGCTTTTGTAGATAACAAGTTGTTTAATTCCAGTCATTCAGTCATTTCTGTGGCAAATGATGCAAATAACGTACTGTCTTGCATAAAAAAGGACATTAACTCAAGGGATGAAAACATAATTATGCCTCTTTATAGGTCCCTGGTGAGGCTTCATTCGGAGTATGCAGTGCAGTTTTGGGCTCCAATCCTTAAGTGGGATATAAATGAGCTGGCGAGATTGCAAAGACGTGCAACTAAACTGGTTAGGGAATGGAAGATTTAAATTGTGAAGTTACATTGTCAAGGTTGGGGGCACCTTACTAGGTGACCTTACTAGGTTACTTGTAAGGATGACCTTACTAGGTTACTTGTAAGAAGTCTATTTCCAGTCATCGTTGTTATGATTCCAAATACATCAATGATATAGATGAAGCCATGATACAGATGAAGCCATCAGGATTTCACATTTTGTCATGCCATGTAATTTTTTGTGCTAAATCCTGCCTCTAGATGGTGCTATAGTGCAATGGCCTATGTCCATCAGAAGCAATGTATTGAAAAATTTTTTCAAAAAATTATTGAAAAATGATGCTAGACGCAGGATTTAGCACTAAAAAATGGTGTCTGGACACAGTGCAACTAAATCCCGAAGGCTTGATATGTACAAGCTGGTTTACTGATTCCAGAAATAATAAGGTGTGAGAATGCAACAGGGATCTTACATTGTATAATCTTTCTTAGAAATATGGCTTCACTACATCAATAATATAATAATTTAGGATTAGAAAAGGGAAAGAAAGCCCTGGATTATGAGAAGCATTTGGTTACAGATTCAAACCTGTATTTTAACAACCACTTTAGTATACACAATTATCCTGTTTCACGATAGGAACTTTTCTTCATATTTTAAATATTTTAAATATGACCGGTAAAAGATTTTTCTTCTTTAGGATTATATAGTATATACCAGACTTCATAAAATTTCACATATTCTTTGAGATATATTGAAAATTAAAGAAGAAAAGTACTCGGATATTTTATCAGAAGCGTTCTTAAATGCACCTTTTATAATTGTACATACTGTGGGAGAGAATACATAAAATCATTTTTTCTCTCTAAGTAGCATAAATTAAAGAGAAAAAATAAATGTGGTGAAAAGTGGATAGTGCTAGATAATATGAATGTAATTTAAATTTGCAAAGCCATTAACTACAGCTTTAATTAGAAGAAACTTCAGGCTAGTCCATATTGGTAAACATTTGCACAGATCCTCAGCTCAGCACTTAGCAGCAATAAAAATTCACAAATGTAAATATGTAAATATTAATATAAATATATATATATATATATATATATATATATATATATATATATGTAAACGTGTACCTGCGGTCACCAAGACAATAGTTTTGTGAGCTATTCATTCTCAGTAACAAAACCCAGTTATCACCCCCACCTAGGACCAGGGGCCCTGAAGATTTTGGGCCCCCTTGGGATGCACAGGTGGTAGAGTCAACCATGAACAAAGAAAAATGCAGAGTTAGTAACTCAAGAAATCTGTGCATTGTTTTCTCAGATTTACTGATAATCGGTTTATAATTAGAGATTGTTCATTATTGGGCATTACTCATGCACTTACCTACACACATAAGGCCAAAAGACACAGTTTTCTTCTCTCTAAAGAAAACCCTGTCATTTGCAAGAAGCAATAAATATTGACAGCTATGCTATAAAGTGCAAAATATAGCAATGTGCGCATTTTATGGTCTCACAGAATATTAACACATGAGTATTAAAATCCTGCCTTAGAGTTTAAGTCCTTATATATTTTTAGTTAAAATGTAACAATGACAAAAAGCCCATATAAATAAAATATTTAATTGGTTTAAAGGGTAATTTAGGCACTAGATATAAGAGGAGTGCACCTCATATATAACACATTTAAACTAATAGTATAGAGAGAGAGGAGAGACATATCAGAGGATTGTAAAACAACTTTTACTCAACGATCATTAAAAGTAAATCCGGTAAAATTAGCCCAATTACAGGAGTAGGTAGGAAAGGATCAGGATTAAATATCCCATGGAAGCATAGAAGTCTTGGACTGGAATAGAGATGAGTGATAGCTCACTCCAGATAAACACTAAATATTTATAAGGTGATAGAGGAGATAAAATCAACAGAAGAGATTAGTGGCATAAAAAGGGAAAGCTCTCATATATTCTCAGATTTTATAAAAATCCAGCTAAGGTAGATGTGCAGAGGTGCACTAATAAATAGCATCAGCGCCTCATATTGTAGATACCGCCAACATTTCCTATTGTAAAATGGTTTTTAACCAGTTGTGTAAATATTCTATTTACATAACTAGCCTGGCCCTATGAATGTACTTATACTAGACTGTTACCTCAGTGGTTCTTGAACACTTAACAATAGAACAGGTTTATTGAAGCAAAAATAATCCATGTAGGAGTTCAAACAGATGTAAGCAAGAACACAGAACAGCAGTTGATACACATATACTCATGTACTATATATACTATACAAATACTAGTGGTCAGTATAAATTCCCTCAGGAATGATAGCATAAACAGCTTCTATGACGGTACACTACGTTTTCAACATAAATAGAGTCAACTTTAATGCATAGTCTAAAAGTCTAATGCTTAGAGTTATCTATGAAAGTGAGCTAGCCTATCCTTACTAGACCTGACCTGTTTAGGTTCCACTTCACCTTTCCTGTCTGCTCAGGTATGGGCATTAACATCCATTTTGTTAATGCCCCATACCTGAGCACTGACCAGCGCAAAGGTGCACACAGTGGCCACCTATACATAGAGTCAGGCTCCTAGTAAGGATAGGCTAGCTCACTTTATAACTAAGGGGCATCTAAGTGGCCAAACTTTAGGGGATTGCAATATAAATGGAGATTACATTTATCAGTCCCCTACATTGGCATATTCAGAAGTTTGCCAATAATCCAGACATAACCCATTAAAAGAATGCAGAAAATATTGGAAAAGTAGTTCAGGAAAAAAAGCAATTTCATTTATTGGATGGAAACTATCTGGATATGTTATAGCTCAGGGACAAATCAAAAGGCAAATATAATCAGTTTCTTCTATTTTACAAAATAATAATATATAGGATAATTTGTGAAAATACTTTTTAATGACTATATTTATGTTTTATAAATGTAAAATAATATAAATCCCAACAGATTTGCCACATTGTGTGAAGAAGATGGGAGTGTGAACTCTGGATTGGCAGTTCTAGATCAGGAGACCAGTTTCTCTAGTAGTGGTGGGGAGGAGAGCAGATCCAGGCCTAAACAGATTGTGGTTGTAGGGGATTCAATTATTAGGAAAGTGGTTAGGGTAATCTGTCGTCAGGATCGCTACAACCAAACAGTTTTCTGTCTTCCTGGTGCCAGGGTTTGGCATGTTTTTGATCAGGTAGACAAATTATTGGGTGGGGCTTGGCATGACACAGCTGTCTTAGTACATATTGGTACTAATGACAAAATAAATGGTAGATGAAAGACCATAAAACGTAAGTTTAGGGATGTAGGCTCTAAGATTAAGGGAAGGTCTTTCAATGTAATTTTTTCTGAAATGTTGTTCATGCCATGTGCAAGTTTAGGAAGACAGCGGGAGCTTAGGGAGTTAAATGAATTGCTTTAGTCTTGATGTAGGAAGGAAAGGTTTGGGTTACTAGAGTACTCAGCTGATTTTTCCTTGGGGCACAACCTATATAGTCATGACGGATTGCACCTCAGTTAAAGGGGGTCCACTATGCTGGGTGAAAGAATGGAAAAGAGGTTGGAAGAATGTTTCATTTAGGCAAGGATGAAGTGAGCTAAAGAATTAGGGGAAGTTAAGGTAGACTGGGCAGTGGGATTAGTAAGGGATCATAGGAGAGGAGAGAGGGGGGCATATAGTTTACCAGTAGTGATTTTTTTGCCAGGCACTTCACCATCTGCAAATATTTCTGAAACCGCAACCAAAATCTGCTGTGAAAAATTTTGCAGGAATGGAAAATTCGCCAAGACAAAATTGCCACAGAGACAAAAAAGTCGCTATAAGAAAATGTCGCTGAGATAAAAAAATGGCCAAGACAAAAAAGTCGCCATTGACTTTAATTTATTTAGAGTGAGAAAAAACTGTCACATGCATAAAAAAATTGTTGCACAAAAAAAAATGTTGACGCCTATTGACTTCAATGCGCTTCGAAAATTTTTCGCAGTTTGGCAAATTTTTTCACAGTTTTGCATATTTTTCATGGAAGTGAAATGGGAAAGATTTCATCATCACTCTTTACCAGCTAAGGAGGTCCCTCTGTTTAAAGGAAAACAGGTTAATACTGACTTAAGATATACAAAGTATATAACATAAATTGCTCTCAGACAGCAGCTATACTTTCTTGAACTGCTAGTACTGGCAAAGAAGGCTGCGCATTCGCCTTGCTAGCAAAGAAGCAACTATGAGCAAAGATGATACCGTGTTCCGGACATGGACTAGTCCCATCCAACCAGAAATGACGTAAAAAAGGTGTGCCTTCGGATTACACACCACCAGGAGCCTATTTAAACACTATGAAGACACGCGTCCAACACCTATGCCCCTGATGAAGCTGTGGACACGGCGAAATGCATAGGGCAGCATTTGATACAGTACCACACAGAAGGTTACTCGTTAAATTAAGGAATGTTGGCACGGAACATTGTATTTGTACCTGGATAGAGAACTGGCTAAAACATAGATTATAAAGAGTGGAGGTAAATGGAACATTTTCTAATCGGACCAGTGTTGTTAGTGGTGTACCGTACTCTCTGTACTAGGTCTTTTACTTTTCAACTTGTTATTAATGACCTGGAGATGGGCACTCAAAGTACTGTTTCTACTTTTGCTGATACTAAATTGTGCAGAACTATAGGTTCCATGCAGGATGCTGCCACTTTGCAGAGTGATTTGTCTAAATTGGGTTCAATGATGATAAATGCAAGGTTATGCACTTTGGCAAAAATAATATAAATGCAAGTTATACATGAAATGGCAGTATGTTTGGAGTATCTAGGGGTTTTTGTAGATATCAAGTTGTCTAGTTGCAGGCAGTGTTATTCTGTGGCCACTAAAGCAAATAAAGTTCTGTCTTGCATAAAAAGGGCATAAACTCAAGGGATGAAAACATAATTATGCATCTTTATATGTCCCTGGTGAGGCCTCATCTGGAGTATTCAGTGCAGTTTTGGGCTTCAGTCCTTAAGAGGGATATAAATGAGCTGGAGAGAGTGCAAAAGCATGCAACGAAACTGGTTAGAAGGATGGAAGACTTAAATTATGAGGGTAGACTGTCAAGGTTGAGGTTGTTTGCGCTGGAAAAAAGACATGAGGGCACATGATTATCCTTTACACATACATTAGAGGACATTATAGACAGATAGCAGGGGACCTTTTACCCATAAGGAGGATCACTGCACCAGAGGCCACCCCTTCAGACTATAGGAAAAGAACTTTAATTTGAAGCAGTGTAGGTGGTTCTTCACAGTGAGGGCAGTGAAGTTATGGAATGTGATACCAGATGTTGTTGTGATGGCTGATTCTTTTAATTTTTTAAGAGTGGCTTGGATGATTTATTGGACAGACATAATATCCAAGGCTATTGTGATACTAAACTCTATAGTTAGTAAAGCTACGGGTATATAGAGTTTATGTGAGGGTATAGAGGGGTCAGAATGAGTGTGTGCATGTATGTATGGATGCTGGGTTTCATTTGGTGGGATTGAACTTGATGGACTTTGGTCTTTTTTCTACCCGATTTAACTATGTAATTATATAACTATGTACAAATTAGCTAGAAAGAGCAGCATTTTTACCAAATAAGGATTGATACCTGGAAAGTAGCTACCATTAAGGATAAGTGGACTTAAACTGAAGGGACAATAGTATTAAAAGAAATTCAAGCGTATTGCTTACTCCCACTTAGGTGCTCCCCCTTCAGCTTCTGCCTGTCGGGAGGTGGTCAGATAACGTCAAGGGTGAGATGGATAACATCAAAGGCAGGGCTGGTAATGTTTTATGGGTGTGGCTGCCATCAGGGGCAAGGTTATGATGTAACAATCAGGGATTAGTTGATAATCACATTATTCACTTAAAAATCCTGTCTGGATTTGCTTATTTGGAAATCCAGACAGTTTCTTCCTGGACAGTCCTTTGGGAAAACAGGCTATCTTGGTCAAAACCAGACAGGTAAAAGCCCTAAACAGGGCTATCATGTGCCTGCTGGCATTGCACTGTGCTCCTCGCACCTACATTTTTTTTTATCTGCACGAGGACTAGCCAGACCCTGGACAAAGGTACTTATTTGCATCCTATAGTGCTGTATAAGCACATGTATAAAGTGGAAAGGATACTGTATAGTGATGGGCGAATTTCGAGGCGAATTTGCACGATTCGCCGCCAGCGAATAAATTCGCGAAACTCCCGCGAAAATTTGAGTCAAAAATTCGCCGGCGTCAAAAAAATTTTTTTTAAAAAAATGGACGCCGGCGTCGAAAAAACGGGTGCCGGCGTCAAAAACGGGCGCCGGCGTCGAAAACGAGATGCCGGCGCCGTTTCGCGATTTTTTCGCCGTTTTGCGAATTTCGCAAATTTTTCGGCGAAGCGAAACGGCGCAAATTCGCCCATCACTAATACTGTACAGAGGTAAGTGACTATGGCCATGGTCTATTTTGATTATAAAATTAATGAGTTATATATGTTTGAACATTTTTAGAACAACCTTTTATTCGAATAAATTAACAATTATAGAATAGATTGTATATAAAAAATAAATATGGAATTTAACAAACTATATATACAGTAAAGATTATTTTGTGTATCCCATCCATTAATCATAATAGGGAAAGGGAATCTGTTGGTGGTTGTGCTCATTTCATAAAACATATAACGAGGTAAGTATTTTAGACTAATTAGTGCATTGTTTGAACGGTCTGAGGCACATTACAAATCTGATATAATCTGTAATTAATAGGAAACAAGCTGTGGATTCTTTGAGTGTATGAATGATGCATAATTTCCTTGACAGTAATGTATTAACAGATGGTTCACTCATTTTGCACTCACGGGGGTCTGCTTGTCAAACATTTCAGAAATGATTAAAAGCATTGAATGAAAGCAAACAGCTACTGAATGCAGCCCTGCCTTTTAACCTTAATTTTTTTCATTTAGCGGAATAATAATACATAAAATACATATGTTACTAGTCTAAACTTAATTAAAAATTGACTACCAGGGATGAAAAAAAACAATTATAATCTTAGTCTTGCTGTGTTTATTAGAAAATGCATTAGGGAAAGTGTAGAAAATGTTAATGTAATCAGATAAACTTTACATTATTGCATTTTTATCCTATATTGCTTTTCTCTAACCACTATTGCCACTATTGGATTTATGATTTACACAGGGTGGTAAGTGAAACAAAGACAAAGAACTCAGGAGCCAGGGATTGGCCTTCAGCAGAAATTATTTTACATGCATTTCCCATTGACAAATACTGGAACATTGTGAAAAGTACAGTGCATATTTAATTATCATACTATTTATTTGATAAGCTAACAAGATTGAATATCCATTTTTTATTTTTGGAATTTACTGAACCTTTTCAGTGGCGTAACTACCAGGGGTTCAAACGGTGCAACTGCACCAGAGTCCGCCTCCAATGGGGCCCAACGCCGTGTATGTACAGGAGGGGAAGTAAGCAGCCAAAAGAAGTTTTAAGCACAATTTGTGCATACCGGAGCAGTCATTGGGTGGATTAAAACTAGCAGGCCAGCATTACATTTCCAGCAGGTAATCTTGAAAAAAAAACCTGAAACCTGCAGCCTGTCTCTATTTTCTCTAAGCAAGACGGAGCTGTCCCACGGGGAGGCTGTGTAGCATCAGCAAGAAGCTGATTGGACAGTGCCACTGTCTCAATCAGTGAAGGGAGGAGGAGCACCCGGAGCAGGAGCAAAGAGGAGGCGGAATGTCACGACCGGCACCCGATACCAGAACAAGTGCCAAGCACTCTGGTCTTGGCTTCACCAGTAGTGTGACCACCGTTGGGCTTCAGGAGGAGCCCTCAGCTTACTTGGGTGCCACCTGGACTTAACGAGGGGTGCAAGGCGAGGTGTTCTGGCTGGCAAATGGGCACGGCTGTTAGCAGAGTCTTTTGGGCCGAAGGTCATGGTACAAATGCAGCAGGCAAGAGAATCGTCAGACAGGCAGGGTCCAGGCAGGCAGATATCAAGAATCGTCAGGCAGGCAAGGGTCAAACCGGGTAATCAAACAGATGGGGTCAGGCAGAAAGAGTAGTCGAGATGCAGGCAAGGGTCAGGATGTGGATATCAGAATAGTCAGGAACAGGCAGGGATCAAAACCGGAATAACAGATACAAGTTTCACAGGAACAGACAGCACAAGGCTTCAGGAACCACCAGAATCAAGATTCTATCACGGGAACTGGCTGGGAGACAGAATGGGCCTTAAATATGTTCAAATTTCACGCCAAACGAGCGTCATGCGTGCTATAACAACCTCATGTTCTTAGAAAGGAGCAGAGGAGCTGCCCTGGGGAAATGTGGGACATCAGGTGTGGTGGGTCTGTGTGATCCTGCTATGTTTCTGGGTGCACAACAGCACATCTGATTCACTTATGTGTTATGTATCTGCGTGCCTGCCAAAGAATAGCTGTGTATATCAGGCCTAGGCTGGCAATCTGTGGGAAAGATGCCATAGACACTCACTAGTTATTGGGCCCCTGTGGGGCTGTTTGGTCCTCTATGTATTTGAAATGCCAGGGTCTATTTTGACACCTAGTCCAGACCTGTTGTATATTTTCACTGTAAGTTTGACTGCATGTATGTGTGCAACTGCCTAAAAAAGCCTAAGTACACAAAATACACTACATCTCAGGCTTTCGTTACTGTTTAACATAATGTATACATAGTGTTTGTTCAGTTAATATTATTGTGCTATTTGTAAATATATTCTTTTTTTTACACTTTTACATATAATTTATTATGCATCTTATTGGCACTACTTTTTTACTGTATTCTGGGACAATATTCATCAAGGAAAAACTCATTTATAAACAGTGGATACATTTGCACTTGGGCAGTAACCCATGACAACCAAGCAAACTCGCTTTTATTGTTAAACCTGCATCTGGCTAAAAAATGCTGACCACAGATTGGTTTCTATGGATTACTGCCCAGAAGCAAATTTACCACTGTTCATACATGACCCTGTGTTTATTCTCTACTTTGTGAATTCTAGTGCTATTTGACTATGAAACAAGCAGTGGAAGATGTATCATAACCAGGAATTGGTTTGGGAATCAGCCAGGATTCTGCCTTTTTCAGCAGGATTCAGCCAAATCCTTGTGCCTGGCCGAACCAAATCCAAACCCTAATTTGCATATGTACATTTTTACATAGTTATAAAAATATAATTTTAGTTGTATGGATATGGGAGACGTTATCCGAAAACCTGTTATCCAGAAAGCTCCAAACTACGGAAAAGCCCTCTCTCATAGACTCCATTTTGTCCAAATAATCCAAATTTTTTGTAACACCTATTTGGGCCGCATAGCACACAAATAGTTAAACTGTCCAGCTAGCAGTAGAAACATGGGTTACATGCGACTTCACACAACAGGGTCAGGGCCTTCGCCAAGTGGAAGTGTTCCCTCTATGGTGTAGTGCAACTACATCCCCCAGGCTACTGTGCATACAACAAAAGATGGACGCCAGGAGGTTCTTGCAGTAAAACAGAAACGGTTTATTGAACTATGCATGAGGCAAGTGACCACAGGTTTAGTAGTCACGCAGGAGCTGAGGCAATAGCACATTTCTCACACAGAGCTGCAGGCATTAGGCATTTCTTGCAGAGGAAAGGTCTCCATTAGGCATTTGCAGTATTACACACATTCCCACCTGGAAGTTGCCAGGCAAGCAGCTTGTACCCTACAGTCCCTCCTCACTGAGGTTCCTGACTGGAGGCAACACACAAAGCCTCTGGGAAGCTACTCCCTTACTGCAAATCCTCGTTGGAGCTTCAGCTGCTCTTTCTCTCTCACCTCTCTGCCTTTCTCTCCTAGAGAGACTATGACAAGTCTGCCCTAGTGTAACTATTCCTCATTCACGGGGTTACCTGGTCCCCGACTTCTTCTCCAAAGCACATGGGCCTTTCTGGGCCTAACTGTACCCAGGCTCCCCTGAGCACACCCAGCTGGATCACCATCCACAGGCCAAAGAGGAAGTGGCCACTCCCTACACACACTATATAGCAGTGTAGCAGGGGAGTGTCATTCTCTCCTGGCAGATCACTCTAAGAAAAAAGGTGGGGGCCTTAAAGCTGCAGGGCAGATTAACCCATAGCCATAGGGGCCCCTACATACACCCGGGGGAAAAACCCATTTCGTCCCGACAATGGTTTAAACATCCCCAACATACTGTATATCAACTTACAGTACCATCACATCCACTTCTGGTATCCTCTCCTAAGGCATACCTGGTAACAATGGTCACTGTAAAGGAAACACAGCATGCACAATACTGTATCAAACATTTTCAATTGCATAATAAACAGTTGCAGTTGGTCAACTTTATTACACATCTGCAAAAAAACTTCTCCCCCTCCCAAGGGTCCACACAGGCCAGTCCTTGGGTGCAGAAACCCTACTCAGCGAGTAGGTGAAGGCAGAAGCGTTGTGGTGGGGATCAATAGTCCTGAATTAGAACCCACTTAGTCCAGCAGTCCTTCCAGCCACAAAAACAAGCAAGCAGCACTCTAGGCATCTCATTCTGCAGGAGTCCATAGAAGAGCTGTAGCAATCACAGAAGAATCCATCCTCCAGGTCCTTCTCTCACATCAGGGGGCACAAATGAACAGGGAGTGGTCCCAGCAGAGACATCCATCTGCCTCCCATCCATTCCAACTGACATCCGCAGGCCTTCGTGAAATTCGGGGCGAACCTCCAAGCCCGAACCCACGGCCAAACACTTTGAAGAAAATTCGTACGATTTGAAGTATTCGTACATTCCGTTTATCCACTTCGAAAACTTCGTACGATCCATTCGTACGCTCCGACAAATTAGTACATCCATTCGTGCGATTCGCACAAAACAATGCACAGCCTGGTTTTAGGGAATCGAGCCCCACGTTGGGCGCCAAATGTAACACCTATTTGGCCCGCATAGCACACAAATAGTTAAACTGTCCAGCTAGCAGTAGAAACATGGGTTATATGCGACTTCACACAACAGGGTCAGGGCCTTCGCCAAGTGGAAGTGTTCCCTCTATGGTGTAGTGCAACTACATCCCCCAGGCTACTGTGCATACAACAAAAGATGAGCGCCAGGAGGTTCTTGCAGTAAAACAGAAACGGTTTATTGAACTATGCACGAGGCAAGTGACCACAGGTTTAGTAGTCACGCAGGAGCTGAGGCAATAGCACATTTCTCACACAGAGCTGCAGGCATTAGGCATTGCTTGCAGAGGAAAGGTCTCCATTAGGCATTTGCAGTATTACACACATTCCCACCTGGAAGTTGTCAGGCAAGCAGCTTGTACCCTACAGTCCCTCCTCACTGAGGTTCCTGACTGGAGGCAACACACAAAACCTCTGGGAAGCTACTCCCTTACTGCAAATCCTCGTTGGAGCTTCAGCTGCTCTTTCTCTCTCACCTCTCTGCCTTTCTCTCCTAGAGAGACTATGACAAGTCTGCCCTAGTGTAACTATTCCTCATTCACGGGGTTACCTGGTCCCCGACTTCTTCTCCAAAGCACATGGGCCTTTCTGGGCCTAACTGTACCCAGGCTCCCCTGAGCACACCCAGCTGGATCACCATCCACAGGCCAAAGAGGAAGTGGCCACTCCCTACACACACTATATAGCAGTGTAGCAGGGGAGTGTCATTCTCTCCTGGCAGATCACTCTAAGAAAAAAGGTGGGGGCCTTAAAGCTGCAGGGCAGATTAACCCATAGCCATAGGGGCCCCTACATTTTAAAAATTATTTCCTTTTTCTCTATAATAATAAAACAGTAGCTTGTACTTGATCCCAACTAAGATAAAATTAATCCTTATTGGAAGCAAAACCAGCCTATTGGGTTTATTTCATGTTTACATGATTTTCTAGTAGACTTAAGTCATGAAGATCCAAATTACAGAAAGATCCTTTATCCAGAAAGCCCCAGGTCCCGAGCATTCTTGATAACAGGTCCAATACCTGTACAGTACTTTACTCTTTAACAAAGTGTACCAGTTTATGTAATTGCATTTTTAATTTCAGTCCTATGACATTAGGTCATTAGGTATGACGTTGCTACCTGCCTATGACACGCATATAGTGGGGGGGCAAGTTGCAACGTTCCGCACCAGGGCCCCTAGGTGTCTAGTTACGCCACTGAACCTTTTTGAATTGTTTTGAATATTGTTGTGGATTGGAAACATTTTAGATATTAAAGTTTTAAACTTGTTCAAAATGTACATCTTAACACTAGTTTGATATAAGTTGTATATGGCAAATGTAAAAGGCTGATGGAAGAAGGCTGAAGTATGTTTGCCTGAACTATGAGTTCACCATGGAAACAGGTTTGCTAAATGTGGGAACTTGATAAGATTCAGACTGCGATGAGACAGAGTATTACAATTCATTCCAGTAGGTCAAAGAGGGCATAATGAAAATTAATAAAAGAATAATGAAAATTGATTTAAAAAAAAATTAATTCCTTCTTGCCAAAAACTCCCTTCATATTGATCCCACCAATGCATGTTAATCCCTTTGAGCAATGCAATAACCATACTAATTTCTCAGGTGATGGGCAAGTGGTTTCTACTCATTAAAAAAATATGGGAGGTTATGTAATAAAAGGCACTAAGTTTTCCAGAAGCAGTAACCAATAGGAACCAATCAGCAGGTAACATTTACTAGTCACCTATTTAAAAGCAAACATCTTATTGGTTGCTATGAGTTACTGCTCCTGTGCATTTTATTACATATGGGGGATATATTGTTAAATGCCTGACATTTTGGAGAGTACCCTAAATTAAAAGTGTAACTTGATGTAGACAGAGGAGGCATGTGCCTAGGGTTCAAAAGTGTGGAGGAGGGCACGCTTACCTCTCTGCCTTCCTTCTCCTAGTTTTAGCCCATCAGAAGCTTCAACCCCTCTCATGCATGCACATGCATGTGCACAGATGAAAAGCATTGTGACTTACACACACACGCGCAGATGGGGGTTGTGCATAAACAAAGCCTATTTGGGTAACTAACTGCGACCAAGCCTGGGTACAGGATTTGCACCCCCTGGGCATCTTCCTTTCTTTGGATTCACAGCCCACTATCCACAGGACATGTGCAATGGAAAAATTCTCCTGCCCTGCTGCATGCAATATGCTTTATCATGGCTCCGGTTGTACAGGGTGCAATTGCCCCCCCAGTGTGACTCAGATACACACATGCAGAAGAGAGGCATGTCGGGGTGAATGCATGTCCGGGTAACCCTGAACCTTATGCCTGGAGCTATCCAAAAGACTGCCTGAAATATGCTTTATCATGGCTCTGACTGGACAGGGTGCAATTACACCCCAAATAGTTACGTTTCTGCAACAAAAAATATAAGTCTGGCATTTTTTGTTACAAAATTGTCCAACAATTTTTTTTGTTTTGTGATCAACAGACCAGTAATGAAGGTGAATCACAGACCTGTGCAAATGATTATGGGAAATGGAGCCTTGGCTGGAAAAGAGCTGGCTAGTGCAACATGACTTCAGTGACGCATCTAGTTAGGACCATCAGTGCAAAGTTGATACTGTTAGAATGTAATTTACAGTATCTTAGAATTACTATAATTTCTTATGCAGATTTTTTTTTTAATTTGGACCAACTTCCAATGCTTCACATTGAGACTTTGCTTACTAAATGCAAACTCAGGTAGTAGGATTGGTAAATGTATTAAAAGATCTGCATTGTCATGTAGAACCTGACACTTCTATTTTTCTGCCTCTAAGCATTTCTTTCTAAGGAGCCTATGCTTTCACTCTGATGTGCTGCACCGAAGCATTTTGTTTTAACACTTTTTTATTTGCTCTCTAAAGCAATAGAACAACCCACTGGGAAATTAAGAATTTGACTAAGCAGTAAAGCTACTATTAAATCAATCTGCCAAGTGGCTTCTACAAAACCCTGTTCTGCTTGAGTTTAGATTTTAGTAGGTAATAAACAAATGTGACTTTAATCTGACAAAATCTTCAGCATTAAACATTGATTTTGTATGGCTCAGAAGATCTTCAAAGCAGGATAGAATCATAAAGACAACTTTGGTGTACAAGGATTCTTCATAACTACAAGAAGCTAGCTACATTGATAGGTTTTAGCTACAGTACATTAAGAGGTTCATTTTAAAATTGTTGGAATTGCGACATTTTCCCTTATATAATATGTGAAAACCAATTATATGTTCTCCAGCTCCCAAGCACATTTTTTGTCACATGCTGCACTTTATGGAAAGGAAAAAAAAATCCATCAAAGTAGAACTAAAGCTTAATTAAAGAAACAGGGCAGAAATAGTGTACATTATGATTTGGGCTTCTGTACCAGCCCAAGTCAACCACAGCTCTTTAGCAGGGAAGATATTTGCCTCCAAAGATGCCCCAGTAGCTCCCCATCTTCTTTTCTACTGATTCACTGCATATGATCTGTGTTGTTGTCACTTACTGAGCTTAGGGACCAACACAATATACAGTACACATATAATATAAATGTCACAATAAAAAACAGTAAAAAAACAAACAAACAAACAAACAAACAGCAGTCTTTGTATAGAGCATTGCTGCTTTCACACTTCGTTTTAGGCAGCAGTTGTTATATGTCATGAACCCTGCATAATAGATCATGTGAAAGGCTGACTTGGTAGCAGCGTCTATAAACCTTGATTTTCTTGTTATTTTAAGGACAGATTGAATATGCCAGTTAGTTGTTGTGCCGTGTCCAATAGTGTTAAATCCTGAAGCCAGCATGCAGTGAATGCCTCTCAAAGTGAAAGAGTCTATGTGATTTGTATTAATGAGAGTTTAATAAACAGCAGGAAATAATTTTGTGTCAGACAGATGGTGTTCATGAAAAGACCATGAACTCAGATTTCTATAAGTTATTCTGTATTATAATAATGCTGTAGCAATCTCTTTTTTGAGGGGGGATCAGGAGGAGGCCAAGCTGACCAGGTGCCCTAGACAACCCGACCGGCCACCTCGCCCCCCTGCACACGTAGTGATATCACTGGGGGAGCGTCACATGTGCTGTTTGCAGATGTAAATGTCATGATTATGTGTCAGAGGGAAAATTGAGGCTCAGTGAAAGATGCTCTTTGTTTTAGGAAAAAGTGATGGTGCTGCTGAACAGACAAGATATACACTGTATGCAGTACATTTGATGCAGTTAGGGTTGGGGAGTTGTGTCCAAATTATATAGATGGTAGCAGAATGTGGGGATTTAAGTGTAACACACCTAACTTCTAACTTATCCAGTGGAAGGCAAAATAATTTTTTTTCAGTCTCTGGATATACTTAGGGAGTTGTTTATTAAAGTTACATTTTTTTTCTGGTCGGAGTTTTAAAGGGGAAAACACCATTTTTTTCAGAGGCAAAAACTTGAATTTTTTGTGATTTATTAAACTCCAATGCTGCTAAATAAAAAAGATCTCAAACCTGCCGAGGTCATGTAGAAGTCAATGGCAGATGTTCAGTTTACAATTGGAAGCTATCATGATATGCGCCTGCATTTACAGGCGGCAAATCCAAAAAAAATCATACACTTTGGATTTCTTTATGATTTTATTAAAGGGATCCTGTCATCGGAAAACACGTTTTTTTCAAAACGCATCAGTTAATAGTCCTACTCCAGCAGAATTCTGCACTGAAATCCATTTCTTAAAAGAGCAAACAGATTTTTTTATATTCAATTTTGAAATCTGAGGGGCTAGACATTTTGTCAATTTCCCAGCTGCCCCTGGTCATGTGACTTGTGCCTGCACTGTAGGAGAGAAATGCTTTCTGGCAGGCTGCTCTTTTTCCTTCTCAATGTAACTGAATGTGTCTCAGTGGGACATGGGTTTTTACTATTGAGTGTTGTTCTTAGATCTACCAGGCAGCTGTTATCTTGTGTTAGGGAGCTGCTATCTGGCTACCTTCCCATTGTTCTTTTGTTTGGCTGCTGGGGGGGGAAGTGAGGGGGCGATATCACTCCAACTTGCAGTACAGCAGTAGTGTTTGAAGTTTATCAGAGCACAAGTCACATGACTTGGGGCATCTGGGAAATTGACAATATGTCTAGCCCCATGTCAGATTTCAAAATTGAATATAAAAAAAATCTGTTTGCTCTTTTGAGAAATGGATTTCAGCGCAGAATTCTGCTGGAGCAGCACTATTAACCTATTAATTTTGAAAAAAATGTTTTTTCCCATGACAGTCTCCCTTTAAGTCTGTTCCCGCACCTGCTTTTTTTAGAGTTTATTTATTGATAAATACAGTAAAAATGTGGATGGGAGTTTGGTTAAAGTGGTTTTAAGAAAACAGTGCGAAATGTTTAGATTTTAGTAAATAACCCCCCAAGAGTTATTTTAGATTTTTCTCAATTAGTAAAAAGCATCTAACCCAAGGGTACGGAACCTGCGGCTCTTCATCCTGCTTGCTGCGGCTCAGTGTTCAGGTCGTATTTACAGCCCTGTGCGACCGCGGTAAGCACACTTAAGAAGCCGCCAGCAGGTGCGAGGGCTGTATAGACGTCCCAGGAGTGACAGGCAAGACTGAGCCACAGCAAGATGATTCATTATGGTCCTTACCGCGGTCACACACACTCAAGACAAGAGAAGGAAGATCAGCATGGAGCTTCAGAAACAGAAGTCACATTAAACAGATGAGAACACTAGCATTTAATAGGGCTATTCAGTGTTTAATTTATTTCAAAGTAGCCCTGCATATACACAATGCGCTTCTGTTTGTTGTATTCTGTTTTTGTAACAGTTAAAATTAAAAAAAGGTTAAAGAAGTTTATAAGCTGTGTTATGTTTTGCAGCTCCAGACTATTTTTCTTTAGTGGGAGAGGGGCAAAATGGCTCTTTTGATAGTAAAGGTTGCTGACCCCTGATCTAACCCTTTCTTTCCATCTTTTAAGAGGAAACCTCCTTTCTTCTAACCTGGATGTGTGCTCACATCTGAATCGTTAATGGTGAATAAAGAGAATTTATTGTATTGTCTCCTTTTATATTTATACAGACATATCATATCTTCCCCTATGTGCCTCTTCTCAAGTGTAAACAACCCCAACTGAGCCAACCATTTCTCATAACTGTGACCTTCTACAGCCTTTATCATATTAGTAGCTCTTCTTTGGACTTTAAAATTAGTAGCTCTCCTGTAAGTCTATACCCCATTAATTAAAAGACAATACCATGCTGGCCCTTCTGCTGCTGATGACTGGCACTGCTTATTATAGTGAAGTCTATTATCCACTTAATACCATTAAGGGCATAATGCTTTTTTTTGAATCCCAAGTGTATATATTTACTTTTATCAACACTGAATTTCATCTACCACTTAGCTGCTTGGTCTGCCAGTTTTTACAGGTTACCGTATATACTCGAGTATAAGCCGAGTTTTTCAGCCCCCAAAATATGCTGAAAAACTCTACCTCGGCTTATACTCGGGTCAAGCGCAAAAACGGTTGCCGGCGTCTAAGAATAGTCGCCGGCGCCTAAGAATAGTCACCGGCGTCCAAGAATAGTCACTGGCGTCCAAGAATAGTCTCCAAGAATATTCTCCAAGAATATTCGCCGGCGTCCAAGAATGGTTGCCGACATCCAAAAATGAGACGCCGGCACCTCCAATGGGAGCAGAACCCCTCAATTTTTTGATTGAAACTTACCAGAAGCTGCTGCATTTCTCACCCTAGGCTTATACTCGAGTCAATAAGCTTTCCCAGTTTTTAGAGGTAAAATTAGGTACCTTGGCTTATACTCGGGACGGCTTATACTAGAGTATATACGGTACATAGTTACATGGTTAGTTAGATAGTTAAATTGGGTTGAAAAAGTCAAAGTCCATCAAGTTCAACCCCTCCAAATGAAATGCAGTATCCATACACACACCCCTCCCTACTTTCACATAAGTTATGTATACCCATATCTATACTAACTATAGAGTTTAGTATCACAATAGCCTTTGATATTATGTCTCTCAAAAAAAATCATTCTTAAAGGCATTAACTGAATCAGCCATCACAACATCACCCGGCAGTGCATTCCACAACCTCACTGTCCTGACTGTGAAGAACCCCCTACGTTGCTTCAAATGAAAGTTCCTTTCTTCTAATCTAAAGGGGTAGCCTCTGGTACGGTTCACTTGCAAGGTTGACACTCCCTGGAAGGAATTAACTATCCTACAAAGTTTTGTGTTATTATAAGACACATATACTATACATTACTTATAATGCCCTCCTCCAAGTTATTCATTACAATTTTTATAAAAGTGGACCCGATCTGTGGGATCCACTAAAAACCCAAGCAGAGAATGTTCTATTGACAACCACCTTTTATACATGATCCTTTAGCCAGTGTTCTGTTAAAGTACAAATAGCATTTCTAAGACCAACAGACCATAGCTTTAAAAGCAAATGTTTATGCAACACTCTATCAGAAGCTTTAGCAAAGTCCAAGTAGACTGCATCTACTGTAATCACACTGTCCAAGTTTCTACTTACCTCATCATAATAAGATTTTACATTTGTCTTACATAATCTGTTTTTCATAAACCCACATTCCTTCATAATGCCATTCTCCTGAACATCATTTAGAATGTGATACCTTATATTATATTGAAATTCGTTAACAGAACTTCTCGCTGCTTCTTCCCCTCCCCCAGGCCTAGTTTAAAATCTCCTCCACCCCCCCTTGTTGGCAGATACTATTTCTTTTATGAACCAACTTAGTTGGCAAGAAGCCTTATTAACCAAAACTAAAGAAAATAATTCCATAGACTCTTTTAAACTGATTTGGTCTCCTTATCTTGAAGCTTGTACCTCCAACACAGTTGAACAAATAGGACGATTTCTCCAGTTGTAAGATGCACTTTCCAGTCGACGAATGGTCATTTTTCTTTCTTTCTTTCAATATGTACACATCCACTGGTTTAGTTTAGTTAATTTTATTTAATTTCAATTCATTGTTGTCAGTCTCTTTAAATGATATGTAGTCTTTAATAATACTATGTCATTGTATCGATTTCAGCATTTCTGTCTTCATCTGTAAAATATTTGTTGCTATACTGTTATCGCTTGTTTGACATGAAAATCGAATGAAATCTTTTCAAAAAAAAAAAAAAATCTCCTCCAACCTTCTAGCCATCTTCTTCCCCAAAAGCATGTAGCCAATGGTGAAAATCATTCCAAATCTCTAAAAACCCAAACCCCTCATCCCTTACGGCTTACACCAAGCTCTTACCCATCACATTAATCATCTCCCTCTGCCACACCTAGGTAATGTGCAGCACTGGTAATATCTCTTAGGTAAGTGCACATCAAATCTTATCCTTCAACTTTTAACCTAGTAAAGGATCAAAGTTTCCAGACATTCTGAAAGGTATAACAAATCCATAACAGTTAAATGGCATACTATAAAGAAAAAAATGAGAAAAAGATAAAACCTGCAAGTTAGATAGTATACTGTATGATAAATATAATTTGTGCAAAACTCTGTTTGAAAAATATTATCAGATAAGAACAAACAGTACTTTCTTTTTTTAGATAAGCTATTTTTTTTACAGATAGCATGAATGCACCATGGACATAATATTCCATGCCAAACGGACTGTGAATGACAACTGGTACTGAAAAAATGATGTAAAATCAATGTCACTGTACCAAAAGATTTAGACGCATGAGCACGAAACAAAATCAGAATCACAGAGTTAGAAGAAAGCTCAGTTCAATACTTCCAAAGAAATAGTCATTCTCACAGTGAAGCATGTAAAAGTTACATGTAAATGAAAATCAACTTGGTGACCAATATAGTTTTATTCAGTATCTTTTTATGAGCTGTAGCAAAGTCTACAGCTCCATTAAAGATAAAGCTATTTTTTACTATTTCTGTAGTGTGAATACATGGTTAAGTGATTAATGTGACACTACCATCTTCAAATTTCTCACTTCTATTTAATTTTTGCATTAATTAGTGCTGGCCAGCTTTCCTTAAATAAAACATTGTACAAGTGCTACGGAGATGTTTACTTGCATGGTAAGCCTTCTTTTTAGGCTAGGGCCAAATGGGGGCTGAAATCAGGTAGACAAAATCTACTGGCTGATTTCAGCTATACCACGGGCAGTGGGGAGATCAGCCAGGGGATTTCAGATACCTGATTTCGGCCCCCGTGTAGCCCTAGCCTTACTGTATCTCAAGTAATCCTGATAAGGGATCAAAATGCTCTAGTGATGGAAATATTTGATATGATAGAATATAATGTTTCTATCATATCCGATGTTTTCATTATTTTTCAAGCAGGGTTTTTTGCTTCTAATTAAATGTGGCCATACATATATAGACCTGCTCCTTTGGCAGGGTCTTTGAGGTGAGCAATATTGGGCTAGTTTATGTGTTTGGCCCTGACATGTTCCTTGCCCCAACACAGCTTTTAAACCTGCCTGATTGATATCTGTACTGTTTTCCGGCAAATCCATAATGAAAAAGGACCTTGGAGTCCTTGTAGATAAAAAACTTGGCTGTAGCAACAATGCCAGTCAACAGCATCAAGGGCAAATAAGGTCTTGAGCTGTATTAAAAGGGGCATAGAGTCACAGGAGGAGGGGGTTATTCTTCCACTGTATAGAGCGCTGGTACGGCCCCATCTAGAATATGCCGTACAGTTTTGGTCTCCATCTCTCAAACAGGACATTATTGTATTAGAGAGAGTACAGAGAAAGGCAACCAAGCTGGTAAAAGGTATGGAAAATCTTAGCTATGAGGAAAGACTGGAAAATTTGAGGGTTGTTCAAGCTGGAGAAGAGGCACTTGAGGGGTGATATGATAACTATGTATAAATATATAAAGGGATTATATAATAATCTCTCCGATACTTCATTTACCAGTAGGTCTTTCCAGCTGACATGTGGGCACCCAGTCTGATTAGAAGAAAGGATATTCTGTCTAAATACTCAGAAGGAGGTTTTTACAGTGAGAGCTGTGAAGATGTGGAGTCAATCGTGATGACTGAGATAGCTTTAAGAAGTTATTGGATGGGTTTTTAGCAAGTAGGGGAATTTGATCCAGGGACTGGTCTGAGTAAGGAAGGCTTTTCCCCCTCAGAGGCAAATTGGAGAGGCTTCAAATGTTTTTTCTTGCCTTCCCTTGGATCAACTAGCAGTTATTGTAAGTAGGTTATACTGTATATAGACCTAAAAGGTTGATCTTCATGGACGTGTGTCTTTTTTTCAACCTAACTTACTATGCTACTATGTTATATCTGTTGGGAAGGCATGTTAGCTAGACCCATACACAAGCCAATAAGCTATTAACTTTTAACTCTATATATTGTGATTACCTAATTATAGCTGGAAAGAGTAGAGCTGACCACTGCTCCTAGCACAAAAGGAAAAAAAATAAAATACTGGTAATAAGTTTTAGATAATGTTTATCTGGGAGAGAGGTTGTGGTAGAATTTTAGAGTTGCTGTAAGTTTTTCTCAGCAAGATCTTTTCTAAGCTTGATTTGAATAATGAGCTAATGTTCCATTAAAGCATAGCATATCATAAAGTTTAACATTTTCTAACAACTCATTGTTTAATTATTAAATTAGAATGAATGTTATTCATTCAGAATGATCAGCAAGGAAGAGGTAATTGTCAGCTTCTATGTATCAGATAGCTAGTACTGTATAAAATAACTTGCAACTATTAGTATTAATTAAATGTGTATGTCCATATGATTATAAGCATTTTTATATTGCTAAATATAATGTGAAAACTGCATTTTCTCAGTCTTAAGTGATGAAACTAGTTGCTTTGAAGGATTTATCTAAATTGTTGTAATCTTACATGTGATTTGGGCTGCTTCATGTAATTGTATTTTTGCAGAGATTAATTTAAGGGCCTCTTGTACTTACTGCATATTCAGCATATAAATTTGACTGATCCTCCCAAAATAAAAAGCTTTTACATGTTATGTACTGTATGAGCTGTTACAAAGTAATTAATAAAGGAATTGAAAGGAAATTAAGTTGCTTCCCATTCTTATAAAATGTCAATCTATAATACATATCTATTATTTTAGGGGCCATATCTTCACATACAATTCTGCATTTTATTCAAGATCCAGGACAACTACAGGACAAATCTGGAGTGTTTGGTCAGCATCTAGTAAACATGACCTTATTTCTCCTATAGACAAATGAGACTTCAAATATTGATCATGGTAATAACATGCAAAGAGATGAATGGATTGTTATAATGAAACTTCTTTGTTGTAAATGAAAAACGAAGGAGAACAAAAGATACTCTAGGTCAATTAGAATATAGAAGATAGAATCTCAAAGACAAAGCTAAACTCATTATTATTTTAAATGCCTAAGGGTAAAAGATTGCCCAGTATTGTGTACTGTATATGCAAAGTGGTAGAGGCCTACAATATTGATAATTTTACTGCTATCAAGAACCATCCAATAATTTTTTGCTATTTTTTTAAGTATCTTGATATAATTTTTTCTTTCATTTTGAAAGTACGAAGCCAGGGCCGGAACTAGGGGTAGGCAGAAGAGGCACCTACTGTGCCTAGGGAGCAACTATGTGGGGATGCTTAGCAGGTACCTTTTCTTCTGCCTACTCCTCATCTGGGTTCACTCCCCTGCTGCTTTTGTCTCCCGCCTCCTCTCCCCTCTATCACTCTCCCCTCCCTCACTCTGTCTCTCACCCTACCTTCCTCCCTCCCCTGCCCTTCCCCTTGTTGCTCTCCCCTCCCTTCTATTATTGCACTTGCGCACTTGTGCGCATGTGGCCACACATGCACAAATGAACGGGCGGGGGAGGGTAGCCAACGGGGGCCAAGGGCGCCCTGTCAGTTTTGCCCAGCACTGTACAAAGCTATAGATAGGAGACAGCAATGTATATTCACACAGTGTTTCCAAAGTAATAATTGTCAGTATAGTACTAAATAGTGTACCATACCATTTTTTACTATTTTGGGACCCTTAGCTTTCTCAGATACCAGACTACTGCTATCCCTGCACAATTCAATACAAATCTTTTGAGCTTATCAATATTATGAGTATCCTTGATTCATCTAGCATAGAAAAGTACAGTGTACACAGTCCCAGTCAAAGTGAAAGTTACAATTTTAGTTACTAATCACAGTCATACAAAACACTCACATAAGGGTCAGTTTTAGCAGGAGACAACTTGCCTTGCTTTGGAGAAAAGCAGAGTACCCAAAGACACATTTCAACTAAGTGTTCCAAGGCAACTATTGCCAAAAAAGTGATGGAACTAGTACCCCTTGCTATCCCTCCTAGTTGGAGCCAAGCTGCTCATGCTAACTAGTTGTATCTGCCTTACTTTACTAGAAAGTGCTTTGCAGAGAACTACCCTGTCCTGAATACTCCTCAGTCATGGGTTCCCTGTATCCCCGACTTCACCAAAGTCTTCCCTTTACTGAGGCCTAAGCTCCAGGCTCCCAGTGCATCCACTCCATCCTGGAGTGGCAGGTGAAAAAGGAAGCTTCTGTCCAACACTATACTGAAGTGCGGCAGGAACTTGTCAGCAGCCGCTGGGCCAATGATACTGTACACATTATGCTAATAAGCAAAAGTAGATACATGGGGTTTTGCCCAGCAACCAAAGAACAAGGAAGTGTAGGCATCTAAAGCCATAGGGGAGTGTTAACCCTTTCGGTCCCTACATCTACACACACACACACACGCAGACATATATATCGGACATTTAATACCCTTGTTGTATTACGCCAAAAAGGTCATAGGGCATTTATTGCCTAATTGGACAGTGTGTTTATACATATTTATAAGGGCAACTGTCCCATGCATTTCAGAATATGGATGAAAATAACATTACCACATTACCACATTTATACCTAAATTAATCAGGCCTAATGATGTGTGTGAAAGCAGCATACCTGTTAATTATGTTGCTGTTTGGTATGCAAACATCTTTATGACTGGGATTCCATTTCTTCCTAAACCACACAACTTTTAAATGAACCACTTTGAAAAATAAACAGTACACTGAAGTGCAAAAAGAGATTAACCAACTATTCATTTCATAAAATATTTTGCTATCTTAGTAAGAGAGAAATGCTGGGTAAATAGCAACTGTCCAACATAGTATATATGAGTCAATAATTGTACCAACCTACTGTAGCTGATACAAGACAAGTCATAAATACTATGATGGATGATGTTTAAATAAGGAGCAAAAGTGGTTGCTAGAATTAAGAAATGTAGGATTCCATGCCTGTAAGTGCAGGCCAAGAAGGAGCCATGATCCATGATCAGGCCAAGAGGGAGCCCAAACAATGTTTTCTCCACTGGTTTTTTTCAGGAGTCTGACATAGCATTGCATGTAACATAAGCCTTTCAGTGGAAAATATGTTGTTGATTCTATAGACCTTACCTGCTGTATAGACACATTACATTTCTTCCTTTTGAAACTTTTAATACAGTAATTTTTGAACAGATAAATCACATATTTCTTCCTTTCCTTTGCTTGTTCCATGATTAAACAGTTACTGTTGGATTATAATCCAAATTACTTTCTTCATCATATTATTTATAACTCAGATTTTATTTTAACTAATAATGTTCTCATTATCAAAGTTAAATTATGCAGCTATTACAGAGGGACTATCCCCTAACTGGTTCCTGCTACCATACGAGCAATGGGTTAAAAGAAAATGGTTTGAAAAGCTTGCTGTAGACAAAGCAATATAATAGTATCATCTTTATATACAGTATAAAGTGTGACTTGTTACACAACACTTCAGAGATTGATCATCTTTTCTCAGACCCTATGAATCTTACAATCTATGTCTAAATCCTATTGTCATACCGGGATCAGTTTCACCAGCAGCTCAGTAACCTGGCTGTAATTTTGGACTGTGGAAGAAAATGAATTTAAACATGTGGAGAACAAACAAACGCCATGCAGATGGAGTTGTGGTCAGAACCAAACTAAGGACCCCTGGCACTGCAAGGTACAGTAGTAATGCTTAAATTGTTGATGGTATGCTAGGAATTTGACAACACCTGATTGTGTCACCGATTGACTATTACATGATAATAAAATAAGAACTCAAATTTGAATATTCGTCACAGATGACCTGCCGAATGGCTATGGAAGACATCCTGGGATCAATTTGGAGTTATTTGCAGCCTTCCAGACATTTGAGTTTTTTGAGCAGAAAAAACTCGAAATGAGTTTGAAAAACTTGAATCAAATTGGATTTGAATTCAATTTGAATTTGATTTGAGTTTTCAGTTCAGTCCTATTCACCTGACTTTGAAGTATTCAATTTTTATAATAAATTTTGATTGGTCGAATTTCAAGTTCATGGGAGTTTGTGAACTCGAAATTCAACCCTTGATAAATCTGCCTCCAACCATCAAAATTTGGCACTGCAGGACTACATATCCCAGAACTACTTCTTTAATGTTGGAGGAAAACCTGGAACACCAGTAGCAGCCCATGCTATGGTACACTGGTTTTGGCGTTTAAAGGCATTAGAACTGTCCTTTTAAGGCTTCAGTTAGTAATCACTGTGCCTGTTGTGCTTGAGTACAGACTATTAAAATAAAGCTGAGTATTCACACAGATGGCAACCACTAGAATTGTACTTTAAAAATAATATTTCCATTTCATGATCTGATGAAGCACTTGTATCTGGAAAAGTTGATTAAAACACATAATTTGAAGCAGCTGTAGCCTGAAATGCAGAAATACTACTTATCTTCACAATTAAGTCATTTGTATAACACTGAGCTACTTGAAAAGCTCAGGCTCATGTAATGGTGTAGCATTTGTACAATGGTTTTTACTTTGTATTAAGATTTGCAGTTACGGCTGGAACATGCAGTGATAAAATAAAACTAAAATAACAGTTAGAGCAGTGTTGTGACAGTTTTATGTAAGAGAAAAATTTCACAGCAGATAGAATTTGTTTTTAAAATAAACAAAACTTAAACTGTTCCTCACAGTTATCTGAATTACATGGCATTTGTGGAAGGGAGAGAAAACAAGGTAAATCAAATCATTATGATGCTTGAAGGGTTGTTTGTGTGTTCCAGAAATTAAACAATGTAAGTATGGTGCATGTACAAATAATATAGCTGCATCATAAATAAAGTGAATATTCAAGTATATACTATGTGCTTAAAACACATTTGGGTTAATTTATGATGGCCCAAGCAGTGGGCAATGTGAAAAAATTACAAACATAAAAACAAACATGAATATATAAATTAAATTAGTATAGTAGCAGCTGTGACACTGTAAAATGTCCTTATTTTAACAGGTGTGCATACAAACAGTACATAGATAATCTGTCTCACTGCTCTTTTGTGCATTATGTTTTAATGAGGTACAAAATGTATTGTAGCCTGCATAAAGAATGGACAACAACATAGTCGTCTTTACTTACTAACACAGATGTCTAAAGCAGTCAAGCACAGAGGTATTATGTTGGCCAAATTATTTGCCTTTCTTTGTATTTGATGGTAGGGACATACTAATGGCAGCACTTATTTCTAAAAATAATGTATAATGTAACATCTAATTCCTTTATATAATAAAAGCATGTCCCCTTATTTGGTGTGATTTTAGTGATCTAACCAGCTCATTCGTCATGGCATCTTGGTAGTTTAAAGGTGGAGACAAATGGCTCTGATTAAATAATTACTGATTTAAAATTAACTTATACTATTTATTGAATAATTTCACATAGAGTAGCCCCATGTTTTGTATTCCAGAAACATGTAAAAGGGTCCTTGCCTTCCTAGCCAAAAGATGCCCAACAAAAAAGGACAAGAACCATAAGCATGAAAAATAAAATGAAGGACACCGTGTCAAAACATACCATAAGTATATTTTAGAATTATTTTATAATGAAGCTAGGGGAATAGATTGCCAGTCATTTATGCTAACCTACATGTAGGCGTGGGAGTGAATATACATTTATCACATTGAGCTTAATGAGAGCTCATTGATTTAAGGATTATATTTATGAATCACACACTGCTGGTCTGAATGGACAGGTTAAAAACTACTGATTATATATTGAAAACCCAATAAAGAAAAATCCCCATGGAAAAAAATTAAAAGTATATCTAATTTATTTACATTAAAACTGATGCCAATAGGATGGGCAGTGCCAGCCACAAAATATACAAAACTCTGCAGCAACCATCAACTACAATATCTATTTGCTCAAAGTCAATGTTCAAATCAACTCTCAAGAATGAAATCTTCATAGGCATGAACAAAGGCTTTGTATAAACGTTCCTAAAATAAGGCAGATCACAAAAATGTTTTTGAACACAGGCAGTAATGCTTCATACAATATTTATCTAATATTTATCACAATTAAGTAATGCGGGCTATCACAAAAAATAATGCAAATGTGTTAATTGGATGAGTTAATAGGCAATGAAAAATGTTATTGCACTACAATAAACAAAAAAAAAATGTGAAACCTGGAAGGGGGGCAAGATTTTTTTTCAATTACTGGGTTAATTGACTGGGGTGATTTAGAGCAAAGGTGATCCTGCTACCATAAAGCAGCAGAGCTCCATTTAAGAGAATGTTGCAAACTCACAAAAACACACAGTATGTTTTGGGTTTGTAGATGGTTAATTTGTTGGTGTTTTTAAATGTATAAAATGTTTATATTTTTGATGCAAGAACTTGCAATCAATGCCTTGGCACATGCACAGTGTTCCTGGCCATGTACCTACTCTGTAACCAATGCATATTTTATCTCTGCACGCTAAAAGAAAATACATTGGTCATTTTATGTTTAGATATACAAAGTTGATTTTTCTAAATAAAAAAGTTTAATGTTAGTGATATTACCGACATCTACCAGTGTCATGCTTCTTCACCTTTTGATTAATTTCTCATAATGGACGGCATATATCCCCTGACCTTCCGGTTTTATGTAAATTCCTTATGAATTTGATTTTTTTAGGTAATATTCAACTGAAAAAGTAAGTGTAGGTTCTGGTCATTCAAATGTCTAACTGAAGTAATTGTAAAATGTCACAGCAGAAAGTTCAGGATATATTAAGCCATCGTATTGTATCTTGCTTCCTAAGAATGTTCTCAGTTATTTCTGGAAATGAACACTATAAAAGGTACAAGTCATGTGAAATCCTTTTTTTAAAAGTTTTAAATCTTTCAATTTTCCCTTCACTCTGTTCCTTGAATTTGCCACATAGCCAAGTATATATACACAGTTTATTCTATTGTAAGTTAACCACTAAATATCCCACAAATAACATAACAAACTTAAAAAATTAAGGTTCCTCAAAAAGACCCACCGCAAATAGTTGTGATGCTTAACTATACATGGAACTGGCTGTATGTTGACATTACTAGTTGGGCCTTTCCATCCTTTTAGGGCAAAAACATCAAACTATGCAATAAATCTTTATAAGCACCTAATACCAAATACAAGCCATGCGCGTGCAGTGTATTTTGGAGATTAGATTACTGTTTCTGCTAACTGCACCCTGACTCTGTGGCTCCTTGTCATGAGAGTGATGGCTTTTCATGAGGATATGTCCATTTATAGTAACAAACAATTATATTTGTGCATCATATTGCTTGCTGAGCATAAAGTGACCAAACGCAAAATGTATTATCTTTATGTATTGTGTGTGATTATAATGTATAAAGTGCATCAAATAAATTACAAAATGCATAAAGCTGCAAGTGCTGGATTATTAGACGTTGTAAAATAAAGACAAAAAATATAGAATCCCTGTGTATAATCAAGAATCTAGAGAAGTTGAAACCATTAGCACATAACTGTTCCAGGAGATTACCACTTTACTATGAAAACAAAAGACTGTCAGAAAATGTTGTAGTCACGGATGATAGAAGAATCAGTTGAAAGTAATCGCCTGAAAGAAGAATGAATGGATAACTGCTTTTCTAGACCCTATGAAGTTCTTGTGTGTACCATTTCCTTCACCTGGGAGGGTGTAGTTAATCAACAAAGCTTGCAATAAATAGATCATGACAAAGGTCGTGGTATATGCAGAGATTAAATCAGCTCTTAGCCCCTGCAGAGAGCTGAGCCACAGCATTAAGGAAACCACAGGGGTTGAGGAAAAATACCTGTGCAGGTTTCATTTATTCACTCTTTATCTAAACTGTTCCCCAATACCTTTAGGGACCTGGTATTCCATTTATTATTGTTCCTTTGACAGTGCTAAAATACCTTTAGTGCAGCTTCTGGTTTTTTTTTCATCTATGGAGCAATGCAGCTTACAACAGCTTATGAACATTGCATGGAAAATCTTTAGTGTAACATACAGCATTTTATTAGAAAAGTGAACATTCCTAAGGCTTACAAGTTACTTGACCAACCACCCTCTCATTTAATGAACTGGCATGATTGGACCCAAGATAAAGGGTGCCTCAACTCTAGTTTGATGCCTTTGGAAAAGACAGAGAATTCTTCAAGTTCCAAAACTTACTGTTGCCCTGTAGTGACCAGACAAAGGAACAGAGGAGGACCAGGAAGTAAGAAGTTTAGGAGGCAAGTGGGAGCAAAGAAGGAATGAGCAGACTGAGTTGTTATCGTGGACAAGATCATGGCAGCCTGTCATTAGTTTTCCCTCTTAGGGGTTACTAAACCTTGGTGTGAAAAGGTTTCACATGCACATCATTACCCTTAACCCAGAAAATGCTATACCAGCCAAATATATTAAAGGAAAACTGCACCCTTAGAATACTTAACCAACAGATTATATCTGCCCATTTCAGTTCCCTGTTTTTCTTTTTCATTGATCCACCATTTTGTGATGGTCGGTTTGTGTATGAGCACAATGAATTGTATGAGCCCTTATACTTAAAATAGCCATATTCTGTTGAGTGTTATCTAATAGCACATATTACTAGAAAGGTATATTTTTATGAAAAAGGTTTATTTAGCTGAAGCAGCGTCATAACAGATGGGCTGTTTTATGCAAAATATTTTTATAAAGATCTGCAATGTTTGGGGAATAGTTTAACTTATTTTGCCTCTAGACCTGAGGTGTGTGCGCATCAGAGAACCAGCCCAGGCATAGAGACATAGAAGGCATAAAGGGCTGGCGGCCTGTTATTCAAAGCCTATCTAGAGTGTAAAGGATCTTAATGAAATGCATATTCTACTGGGAGATCAATATATGTTACTGGAATACACGTATGTCAACACTTTTTAACAAGTTTGCATGTCAAATTTAAAAACATTCCCTGAGTATATCAAGAACTTTAATTTCTTATGATTGAACTTATTGTGTGAAATACTGTAAAACACAACACGATTGGTTTAGTATCTTATGTACGTGTTTCTTATATATGGAAAAGGTGGTGCTACTGCTACCATAAGAGTAATTTCCTCACAACAGATAGAAGATAGATAGATAGATAGATAGATAGATAGATAGATAGATAGATAGATAGATAGATAAATAGATAGATAGATAGGCAGATAGATTGCTTCAAAACTTTAAGGGAAATACATACATAATTTTAAATGATATTGTGGCACAATTTTAATTCACACCATCTTCCTGTGATGTATTTTATATTCCCACAGGCATATTACAGACAGTAACTTGAATTTTCCAGTAGACATTTGTTCAAAACTATACAGTTATATGGCTTCAGTCCTGACTTTATTATCTTTCACCGTGGAAACCACATTTGCAAATATTAATCTAATAGCAATAGTACTTGATGAATAATGAAAACAATTTAATTTTGAGGAATGGACTCTGGGATAAAGCAAATAAGGATAAGAACTTAAATGTGACACCTTCGAAAACAAATTTCATATTCCAAAATGGGCTTATCTAGACGCAGGTATTTGCATCTATTTTTTTTCTTTTTTCAGATAGCTGAATTCAGTTATAAATGCAATAGTGAATTTAATATTTGACTACGGGAAAAATATATATATATGCCTCCCCAAAACCAATAGACTAAAACACATGCATGTGAATTCAATTGATATTATGAAGTGACAGTGCACAGATTTTTTTAAATAGACTTATAGTAAGCCGGGACAGAATATCATGCAACAAAAATTAAATACCATCACATAAAATTTAACTTTGGCTAAAAAAGGAGTAAGCAATGAGTAAATCATAATTGACATAAAAAGCTTAATTACTCTGCCCAATAATTCAGAATATTTGCATATATTATTTATTTTTGGGGGTTACAATGTTCCTTTTTTTAAGGGCTCATAACCTCATACAGGTTTTTTCAGCCTGCGCTTCACTGTGGTCAGTGTTCCTGAATTCCGCCACATAGAAGCACAGAATGAAACACAGTCAACTCTTGCTTATGGACCTATACTGAAACAGCCAAATCCAAATGCTGAATGCAGGTGGAACGCATTATGTTGCATTGGTGCTTGGATGTAGGGTCCACCACTGGAGTGTGACTCTCAATGTGTGCACATATTCATGTGAGCTACAAGTCGCCTCCCCGTTGTTGGCCTGCCCCTATCTACAGTCAAGAGGTTTGCTTGCTCTATAGCTACCCCACTACACAAGGACATCTCCAATGTTTTGTTGCTGCGTAGGGGGGATGCAAAGTACATTATGGTGATTCTCATTTACTTTGAATGAAGGGAGATTTTCTAGCATTTTCTAGCAATCTTTAATACAGGTTTATGGGATGTATACACAAATTGCTTTCAATGATTGGTGATGCAAGGTTTCGCATATTTTTAACATTGCATTAATTTAATTTTTTTGGGACATTCTATCTCAAGGGAAATGGAACAGCTATTGTAGCCTGGTTCTCTCCCTCTTATGCTACCTGGTGATAGATTTATGGGAGAGGCTCCATCTATGGAGATGGTAAAGGATCATATAGATGTGGTTTAACAGATGTCAAGTTTATGAATCAGCCACAAACATTTTGTTGCCTAATATAACTTCAAAGTATTTAATAGCGTGAAATAAACTTTACACATTTATTTTAGGGTAATTTCAATTTTCTACCACAATGTGGAAGTGTAGGGTTTTGTTACATAATTATTAGTAGTAATTATAGTTTTGACAACCAGGGGGATTTAGTGAGGTGAAAAACATATGCTCTAGGACAGTGCTGTCCAACTGCCGACCCCCCTTGTGTGGCCCCCCGAATGAAAGTCTGCCTGCTGTGACTGCTTACCTTGTGTAAGATCTAAAAGGTATCAATACTGAGATTAACTGCATTGTGTAAACCTCAAATTGATACAGTAAACTCCTGCATTGTTCAAACCTATAATCCATCCTGCATTGTTAACACCTGTAACACCTCTATTGTTTACACCCCTAAAGCCTTGCACTGTTCACCATTCAGACCCAGACTGAAAGTGCCTACATTGTTCACATGTTCACAACTCATATAAACTGCTGGAGGGTCACAAGCATTTTGTCACTGTATGTAGCACAGTATGACTTGTTCATCTTAGAGTGGTCCGGATAGGCTGTATTTTGCCATCCCCATTAGTGATGGGCGAATTTTGCGCCGGGTTTTTGACACTGGCGCCCGTTTTTTATGCCGGCTCCCATTTTTTTAACGCCGGCGTCCGTTTTTTCGGAAAAAAAAATTTGCCGCAAATTTTCGCGGGCGTTTCGCAAATTTATTCGCTGGCGTCGAATCGCGCAAATTCGCCCATCACTAATCCCCATGCTTCCTGTGTGTACCATGCTCTACCTGCCCTATGCTACGTGTGTGTGCTATACTAAGCCTGCCATATTCTTCCCATGTGTGCCATACTATGCCTGCCCTATGCTCCCTGTGTGTGCCATACTCTGCCTGCTCTATATCAATTGATTGTCAAAATAGAAAGTTTCTGGAGGTGGCACTTGCTTGTCTGTGGACATACAGTAGTTTTGAACCATAAAACAAATCAAACTCAGCCTTGTCAATGTCATTCGTTTAAATAGGTTATTTTCATTTATGAGTGTGCCATTACAGAGCTTATTCATTCACATAGTACTTGCACACAGGACTTCCTGAGCAGTAGCAGAGATTAACCCCCCCCCCTTGGGTCCCTCACAAAGTGAAACAAAGGTGTATACTCTGAGTGTTAAAGGGACACTTTAAAACTCTTCTTTTTTCCCACTGGTTAATTATTTTAAAAATTATATTTTTAATATACTAAATATGGTTTGAAGATCTTGTCCTTTTTTATTCTAGAGGCGCAAACATAATAATGGAGTAATGCAGAGTTAAACAACAAATTGCCAACATTCAACCTTCATTAATATTGACAAGGAATTGGTATTCATGATTAAATAGGACCAGTCAATACCAGAGTATTTACCAAAATTGATTTAATTATAATTTGCCTTTGAATGCTAAGAGATTAAGACTGCATTTGGCAGACTGACATTATCACATTCCCTGCAACACAGCTGATAATTTTTGCACCATTTGTTTTGTAAATGAAGCACAGAAAATAGTTAGATGATAAAAAAATTAGAGAAACATAAATAAAACATATTTGATGATGCCCATTAATATATTGTTGATGTCATGAGTCTCACTTCACAACTGTTAACACATTGATATACAGCATCTTAAAGAGCTTTAGAGATTCTCCAGTTACAAATAAATCATATAAACATCCATAGTAGTGATGTGTGGGTCTGGTAAAACCCGACCCGCACCCGACCCTGACGTTCGGGTTAATTTTATAGACCCGCGCCACTCCGCCAATGACATCACAAAAGGGGCATGGCTAGCAGGCACGCTGCTATAAAAGCCGGAAGTCGGAAACCAGCAGTGAAGGTGGCGGTCAGGGAGAGCAGCAAGAAGAGCTCATCCCGGACCAGCCCACTAGTGATGTGCAGGCCGGCCCGATACCAGCAGGACACGCAGGCACCTCGCACTCCTCTTCAAATGCCGGCTTCCAACATTCAGCTTTATAGCTGCGAGCCTGCTCGTCCTTCCACTTTTGTGGCATTATCAGTGGGGCGGGTCAGCACGGGTCTATAAAAGGAGCCAGATGTCGGTGGGCGCAGGCTGACGGAGGGCGGGTTAGGGTTGAGTGCGGGTCTGGAAAAACCCAGGTCAGCCTGCACATCACTAATCCTTAGGCATTTGTTTGACCCCATGAACTAATGTGGGATAATAGAGTGCTTCCATTGAGCTATATCTGTTAGGCTACCTCATTCAGATAATCTGACCTAGCTCAGATTTTTTTCTTCAGTGAAGACTCCAGAGTCGTCAGACTAGCCTCAAAAAGCTGTTCCTTGCATTCTACTTATAGTCCAAGTTTCTTGTGTTTCTAAAATCTACATATTAATAACCCTAGAAATAAATATCACTCTTAAAGGCAATATTTCTCCCTGTTAGCAGAAGTCCTCAGCAACTTTAGAGATAAAAAGATCACAATCTAGTCATATGAAACCCTGGAGAATTTTATTTCAGTCCAACTAAAACTAAATCTAATGGTCATTTTGTCTTGACTTCTGTCACCTACATAGAATCTAATCTAATCTAATTGGGCTGCACAGTTATTGAGTTGTATTTAGCCTTCAGTAAGGTTTCTGTGATGCTTACTGGCTGCCTTAGCGCTCAACTAGACTCATTACTAGTTCTTGCTGGACCTTTGTTCCTGTTCCTGTTTGACTTGTCTTGTGCTAATGTTTACTGTTATTTTAACTTAGGTTCAGTTCTGCCTGCCCTAACCTTTGTCTGGGTTACTATGTTTGACCTGAAATAGTCCTAGCTGACTACAATTCATGTCTATTTGAACCGTACTCTGTTGTATAGCAATGCACTGCAACATTCTCAGCCTCTGCCTATGGCTACAAGGGGCGTATTTCTTAACATGGGAGACAAATTTCACAAATGATGTTACCTATATGGACCAATCAGATCTTTGTTTTCTAAATTGTAGGTGACTGTTCAATTCTAATAAGCCCCCAACTGTCTAAAAGATGGTATGATGCTGTGCATGACAGCTTTCTTTTCTCTCCTTTCAGTGATTGCTGGCAAAAGTCTCTAATCTATCTTACAATTATTTTATATGGATGGGGAAACAGACAATGGCACTGGCCAATCCATATCTAGCTTCTCTATCACATTTGTGCCTATTTTATATTTCTATAAAGAGATAAAAATCTAAACCCTGTTTTAGTGTAGAAAGGTGTAACTCTGCTTAGAAAATCTAAGCAACATTTACAGTTTGTAGAGGAGAGAAGCTCGTATTCCAGAAGAGATGACCTGGTAGTTCATTTTTGGCCACAGATATTAGGTGTTTCCTGGATTTCAAAGGAAGCATGAGGTCCTGTTGTGCTGAACAGCCTGAAACAGAAGACATCAGTTTGGTACTAGCGAGTGTTGAGGCTAGATCCTGTCATAGTTAACATGAAGTAAGAATTAGGCTTAGAAGTAAGAGTTTAGTTAGCAGAGCAGTCAGATGTTCCATCAAGGAGGGCAGAAGGGTTAGAACCCTATATGTCACCATTCAATGTAGAGGGTCAAGAAGGCAGGCTCCTACTGAAGTTTTGTATAAAATGTTATAACCATATAATAAAACAAAATGCAAAAGCTAAAACAAAAATGCACTTACAAATGCAATGTTCTTTTTAATATTCCACTAAATTCATTTGACAATAGGTCATTTTTTCCATTTGCAGTCATCACTTTTATAAAATCAACAAAAGGAAACAAGTGTCAGATTGGGTCACACAGCTATAAAGGGTTTTCCTTCAGGGTCACTCAGAGAAAGGGCACTGAAATGGAAGATAGGGAAATAAATTTGGAAGCTTAACAGTGTTGATGGCAAAAAAACAAAATCTTATTGTCTTTTCATGACGTGAAGAAAATTATTGCGCCAAAGAAAAGGGCTATATATATAAACAAAGGTCCGGGCCGGATGGTATTCATCCAAGGGTACTTAGCGAGCTTAGCTCTGTGATTTCCAAGCCTCTAAAACTAAAATTTTCAGGATTCATTGAGGTCTGGCATGGTGCTGAAAGAATGGAGAATTGCTAATATGGTGCCGCAATTCAAAAAGGATTGCCGTTAGCCTCAAAACTATAGGCAAGTTAGTCTGACATTTATGGTAGGAAAGCTTTTTGAAGGGTTAATTAATTAAGGATAATATATTAACTTCATAGCAAATCATAATACTATGAGTTTGTGCCAGCATGGTTTTATGCGTAATAGATCTTTCCAGACTAACTTATTTTCTTTTTATGAAAAGGTGAGCAGGGACCTTGATTCTGAGATGGCAGTGGATGTGTTTTACTTAGACTTTGCTGAAGCATTCAATACAGTGCCACACAAAAGGTTACTGGTTAAATTAAGGAATGTTGGCCTGAACATAGTATTTGCACCTGGATAGAGAACTGGCTAAAAGATAGATTACAAAGAGTGGCGGTAAATGGAACATTTTCTAATTGGACCAGTGTTGTTGTGGAGTATCACAGGGCTCTGTACTAGGTCCCTTGCTTTTCAACTTGTTTATTAATGACCTGGAGGTGGGCATTGAAAGTACTGTTTCTATTTTTGTAGATGATACTAAATTGTGCAGAACTATAGGTTCCATGCAGGATGCTGCCACTTTGTAGAGTGATTTGACTGCTGGAAATCTGGGCAGCAAACTCAAAAACGAGGTTCAATGTTGATAAATGCAAGGTTATGTACTTTGGCAAAAATAATATAAATGCATGTTATATGCTAAATTATAGTGTGTTGGGCTTTTCCTTAACTGAGAAGGATCTAGTAGATTTGTAGATTACAAATTGTCTAATTCTGGGCAGTGTCATTTTGTGGCCACTAAAGCAAATAAACTTCTGTCTTGCATAAAAAAGGGCATAAACATAAAGGGATGAAAACATAATTATGCTTCTTTATAGGTCCCTGGTGAGGCCTCACTCGGAGTATGCAGTGCAGTCTTGGACTCTAGTCCTTAAAGGAATTGTTCAGTGTAAAAATAAAAACTGGGTAAATAGATGGGCTGTGCAAAATAAAAAAAATTCTAATATAGTTAGTTACCCAAAAATGTAATGTATAAAGACTGGAGTGATTTGATGTATAATATGTCAGTCAGAACACTACTTCCTGCTTATCAGCTCTCTTGGTTTACACTGACTGGTTACCCTGGCTACCAGGCAGTAGCCTGATGTCATGAAAGTCAGTAGCCAGATGTCATGAAACTTGTAACCTTGCTTTGTCCCCAGGCACAAACACTTAGTGACTCAACGAGGCTATACTGAAAGATAAACAAATTGTAAACGACATAAGTAAACATATACAACTGTATTTTAAATAGAACTCCACTACGGACGTAACAGCCTTGACTTGTTGGGAAGCACATAAGTGCGTCATAAGGGGACAATTCTTGTGACCTGATATGAGATGCACTCAGCTTATGTTATGCATGTTTGGATATCCATGTAAATATTTCTCAATAAAAAAAAAAAAAAAGCTGTATAATAAAAGTACTTTTCGAATTAAACATGAACTCTAATTTAAATTTTAGAGAATTTTAGATTCTGAGATGATGCAAGGCTTGCCTTAATAACAGTGTCCACAAAATGGCTCCTGCCTGCTTGCTATAATTATGAGTTCCCAGACTGATGGAAACAAGATTCATATAATTTATACAGTGTAATTAAAGTTCATTTTGCTTGACTAATGTGATAAAATAGGATTTTGAATTTTTTTTTATTATTTGATTTGGGTGACGAGTCCCATTTAAAGGGATTGGATAAATCATAAATAAACAGACCCTCCCATAAACCCCCCAAAAAATTAGCATATCAGGGTGCTAAACAAGCCCCCCGTTGCCTGAACTAAATTGTTTTGTTGAATGAAGCATATTTATTCATTTCCCTTTCCTAGCCTGCAAGGTTTTATTTATTTATATATGTTCATACTCAGGGGGTTATTTACTAAACTCTGAATGCAAAAATCACAATCATCGAAAAACCAGACTTTTAAAAAATCACAAATTTTGATTGTTCACTTACATTTTGATGTTCATAACTTTAGAACTCTATCAATATTTTTTATCTCAGGTGTTGGAAAAAAAAAAGACATTTCCTTGTGTCTGTTCTGCAGTGTGTGGCTTATGCGTAGACAAAATCCCTTGAAGAGAATCTAGTACATATGATGCTTAGGTGTGCACTAATCCATCAGAAGAAACAAGAAAGAAACTCTCAGGAGAAATCTCTTCCCATACCTTGTCTTATCTTTAACATGCAGCCTCCGACCATCAGAAATAAGCTTCAGCTATGGGTTAGGGCACTTCAAAGACTAGAAAATCTGGAATTGTCGAAAAGACAGAAATCATTAGATAAAAGGCAATGCTTTGCTAGACAAGAATTGATAATTGAACTGATAACATCACTGCAAGTTTACCTAAAGGCATACAGTATGTTGACTAGTCTCTTGTTTATCTTTCATATTGCTTCTCCCTCATATGAAAGAACACATTTGTTATTCAAACATTTTCAGGAAACGTCTTGCAATTTTAAGAATTTATCATGTGTCCCGCCTTTTAACACTTTGATCTAGATAAATAAGTTCACTTCAAAGCATTATGCAGTAATCATGTTTTTATTTTATATTTTAAAGCATTAATCATTTCATCTGTTTTTTTTTTAAATGTAATGAAAATCTCTATAGTTTATTTAATTTCTGCTGTTTTATGTCCAACAGCAGCAAACACGTTGTGTGGTTGAGTTGTTTGTCCTATTAAAATGATAAATCTTTTCATTTCATTTGCCAACATCGACGTGCATAATAAAGCCCCATTGTAGTGCATATACTGTGTTGTTGTATTGTGTATGCAATTGTTGAGTTTGTCAATATCCTTTACGGTTTCTTCGCAGATCAAAGAGTGATGTTAAGGTGAGGGAGGAAACACAACAAAACCAACACACACACAGGGGCACATTCATCAATATTGGGCACAGTGGCACCTGGGTAGCAACCCACAGCAACCAATCAGTGATTAGCTTTTTTTCAGCCAGCTGCAAGTCGAACAATGAAAACAATTGGTTGCCTTCCATTACTACCCAGGTGCAGATTTGTCCTGTGCTGATAAATAAGACCCACATACCGTAAAAAAATAATACAATAAAAGCCTTTTTGATGCGCCATGACAACACTTTTTTTTTAATTGACCTCAATTTTAGCCCATTTTACCAAAGTTACTGGTTGTTCTGCTTGAAAGCCTTTTTTTAAAAAAAAAAACCTACACCAAGAAGTAATTCTTCCATGTACTTTTAAGATTGAAAAAGATAGCTTGTCTGCTGGTTAGCTTAAATGTTTTCTAAGGGGCAGATTTATCAAGGGTCGAATTTCGAAGTGTAAAATACTTCGAAATTCGACCATCGAATTGAATTCTACCAAATTCGAATTTGTAGGATTTTTAGCATTGTACGATCGTAATACGATTGTACGATTTCATCGTACGATTTTCCTTCGAAAGCCAAAAACTGCTAACATAGCACTTTGGCATGTTTAATTTGGCGAAGTATTGAAGTTGAAGTTTTTTTTAAAGAGACAGTACTTCGATTAACGAATGGTCCAATAGTCAAATGATTTTTACTTCGAATCGTTCGAATTGAAGTTGAAGTTGAAGTCGGATATACGATGGTACCCAAAAATTACTTCAACATTCGACCTTTTTTAAAAAGTGAAAAATTCACTCGAACCTTAGTAAATCTGCCCCTATGTATTGCTATATCTATAGCAGTTGTTCTGGATTAGCAGGTTGCATGCTTCCTACTAGAATTCCTGACATTTTTGTTTGTTTTGTGCACTATGGGGGGCATATTTATTAACATTGGAAACCAATATCTTTGCTTTTGTTTTCTAAATTGTAGGTGACTCTATACATCTAACTGCTGATGTGTTGCTATGGCCAACATCAACCGTGATGAGAGTATCCCTTGTTAATAAATACACTCCTATGTGTATTAAAGGGAAATTATAGCTATAATATTTTTGTAATAGTATGCCTTATTGGATAGTCCCCTACTGCATTATATCCATCAGGTGATCAGGGGACACAGAGAACAAAACTGGAGCTCAAGGTACAGGATATAAAAGGTAAATATTTACTGATATGTATATGCCATTTTGATAGATGACTTAAGATATACATTATCCATTGCTTAATTTTTTGTTCAGAATGTTTAGTTCTCTCATAGAAAGATTTTACAATATTTATTATTTCTAGTGAGACAATCCAGAAAGTTTCAAAAGTCTTCAACGTTTGATATTTTGTCACTGTACACTGTTAAAGGAGAAGGAGGTGTTAAATTTTAGCGATCCTCTTCCAGCTTCTTCATTCTTTAAATTTTCCTGGGGCAGACTCATGTACAGTTGATTGAAATAGCCGACTTTTTAGTTAAACTTTGGCATTTCGTTCTACTGCACATGCGCAGCCACAAGAAGAAAGAGGAAGACGGAAGAGGATCAATCTTTGGTGCTCAATGGTAAAACCCTGGGCCGGTGCAATTTTCTGCTGATAGGAGCACCGGCCCCAAGTTTCAGGTAAGTCAATGCAATCACTTGGGGTGCTTTAACATTTGGCACCCATAAGTGCACAAAGCCTTTCCTTCTCCTTTAAATAGTCGCTTGTTTTGATCTTCTACTCCTTATAAGGTTTTACTTCCATACTGCTTGCGAGTTATGCAATGCTTCAAAATAAACTTTAATTTCATGCCGAATTGTTGTCCTTTTTATGAGTTATTTAGCACAGCAATTATTAAGACACATATCTTAATATATTATATGAGGATATGACTTAATTGCCACATTCACTTACATACTACTCATATTATCTTGTCTTGAAAATGTTTAAACATGTGTTTTCATGTATACTCAGACATTTGTAATCTTTGCTATATTCCAAAGTTGAATCCAAGGTCTCTAATATATTATATCGATTTACCTAGATAAAATTGCACAAATTACATGGCCTGTTGGTAATTAGTTTTCATTGTACATGGTTGCATAGAGACATCTCCAGTCTGCAGTATTCATCTAAACTCATTGCTTATTAGCATTATACCCTAATATAGGATCCAGTTGTCAGGCATTATCTGGCTAACAGTCATTCTCTGTACAATTTTGATGAGCATCCTTATGGCAAGGAGAACCTTATGAGGTTGTTTGGCAAATAAAAGCAGTTCCATGATGTTATCTAGTTTAAAGTCTAAGTTCATTTAAAAAAAACATTGAAAGGTTTTTAAAATAAGATTTTATAAGCTGATTGCATTATGAGTCCAATGAAACATGAAGCAAGCAAGAAATGTGATTATTTTGGTTCTCTAAAAAATTTGCCTAGTTTTCTTTACATGAGTTCTGAATTAATTTGTGTTGTTATGCAATTTCCTGGCCTTGATTGCACCATCTTATTAGTAAGTATGAAAGTACATAACATCCTGTCATATTTGTACATTATCCATAAATGAGAATATTCCTGGAACATTAGATGGATGTTCTGCATTTCATTGATTTATTTCAGCCCACTATCATATGTTGCATTTTTAAATGAAAGCTAAGTTTGTGTTGGGCTTTGATCAAAAATATGAATATCTATATACATATATTTATATGTAGACAATATTGTCTACAATCATTTTTTAAAATCTGTTAAAATTGGTCAGAATTTAGTAAACTGGCGGTATAAATTTATCTAGCATGATTCAGTAAAGGTTTAGTAATACAGAGATATTGTAGAGAACTATGGGGCAGATTACTAAAGGGCGAAGTAACTAACGCTAAATTCACCAGCGTGACATCGTAGTACTTCGCCAATTTACTAACGGTCTCTGGCGTAACTTTGCTAGTGAAGAAGATAGACTCTAGCAGTCCCTAACGCCAGGCGAATTTGCTCTCTGGCGAATGGACGTAACTACGCAAATTCACTAAGATGCGGAGTTCCTCAAAAAATAGTTGAAAATTTTTCCCAAAAATGCTAGAGTGTTTTCCTTTTCTCAGGGTGATAAGCTGCAAAAAATTTTTTTTGGGGTAACTGGCTTCCCCCCTACATTTCCTATCATATGGCACATAAACTATACACTGGGCTCATGTGTAGGGCAATATAACAATTTTATTTAATTTTTTTAAGGTTTCCCGGGTTTGTGTAGTAGTGTAGTGTAATGTATTTGCTGCAACAGATAAGTCCATTCAACTTTAACTTCCCACCGTATGCAAATTAGGCAACGTTAGCGCAATTTTGCTTTGCTTGGCGCAGTAACGCTAGCACAACTTTGTCAACGTTCGGCGCCCTGGACGCAACTTTGGATTTTAGTGAATTAGCGTTGTCCTGGCGAATCTACGCCTGCTGAAGTGTTGCGCTGTGAGCGAAGCCGTCGCTAGCGAATTCCCGGAGGTTAGTAAATTTGCCCCTATATGTATGTTTTTTCCTTTGCAATGATGCTCTGTTGTGTAGCTTTATGATTCAATGAAATCAGTAAAGTAATGTATTACTTTAAGGCTGCACGCTTAGCGCAATTGACACAAGCCACTCTAAATGGGTATATTTTAAAAATGCTTGCATATACTGTATCCTCTGAAGGTTTCCTCTCTATTATGGGTTAGTAAGGAGGCACTACAGAAATATAAAATTGCGAACCCCATAATTAAGTTTCATTTGCGGCTATGGAAAACCTAAGCCACAGGCAACCAGCAACCCAGACTTTCCCCCTGGACTAACACACTCTGCCTTCCAAAAAAATGGTCTGCGCTAAACTTTATATTTTGCATGATTTACTATCACTCCAAGGCTTGAAGACCTTTTCCCAATTGAGGAATATTTATGCTATCTCTGAAACAGAGCAATTTCATTACAACCAACTTTCCCACTATTATAATTCTCAGGCCCCACATCAAGCTAGGTTGGAAAGCTCGCTGTATGAATTTTGCTGCTGTAATCCATTTAGGACCAGAAATGTAATTTCATTAATCTATTCCCAACTGATTGAATTAGCTTCTCCTATTTCATAAAATCAGATTTAGGAACTTCTATTTAATTTGAAACTTGGACCAAAATATGGGAGTCTATCAAAAAACTCTCCCCCAATGTAGCGGTTCAAGAAAGAAACTTTAAAGCTTATAAAGTAACGTTCCGCTGGTACCTTACACCTAACCGCAAACATGCCATTGATCCAAGTTTTTCATCCACTTATTTTCGAGGTTGCGCTTTAGGGGGAGATTAGCTACATGCCTAGTGGCACTGCCCTATTGTCTCAACCTTATGGACTGAAGTATACCATATGGCTTCTCAGGTAAAAGGAACACCTACCAAACCCACCGTTGAGTCATCATTGTTGTCTTTACCTTACCCTAAATTAGCGTTGCACCCACGCAAGCTAGTCTCTCAAATACTAGCAGCTACTCGCTGGGTCATAGCCCTGTATTGGGTCAACCCCTCCCTTTCTATTTCACTTGTCATTAATAGACTCAAATTTATTCAGTCTATGCATTATTTTTCAGCCCTCTTGGAGGGTGAACTTGATCTATTTCTTGCTGACACACTATAGTGGTGTTATTAAAAATATAAATGCGATTGAATTATGCTTTGATTGTTGTTTTTTTTTCTTTTTTCTGTTTTGTTGTTTTTTTTCCTTTTGTTATAAACATATAACTACTAGAAATAAAGAGTTATAAGAAAAAAAAAAAGACTGGGTTGGTGGCTGTTCATTATAGTAGGTACAGTATTTGTCAACATGATATACCGTATGGTAACATGGCACATGCAACAACATGTATAAATAAAAATTATCCATATGCCACCTTATGTATCTGAAACATGTGTTCCCATTGAATGCATCACAATCAAAGTATTCTAGCTCTAACCTGTGTATAGTACGATGATGCTGGGATAGCCACATTTGGTATAATTTTCAGTAAATGCAGAAATCCTCAAATCTGAGGATCATCCAATAATATAAATGCAATAAGCTGACAGTGAGGTGTGTACTTTCCCTGAAAGTCAGGAATTATAGGGCCCTTGTCTGCCTTCCACAATCTGCTGTGGTGCTTTAGTGTGTGAAGGTTGCGTAGAGTTCAAATAAACTCATTATAAAATCCTTAGTAGAAAGGATGATATTAGATAACTGATAAAGCCTACATGGCTCTATCAAGCTATTACATATATTTAATAGTAGCCACAGATTATTAGCTTTCAACCAATCAGTAACATTACATTTCCACTTTACAGTGTTTAAAATTAAGAGCTGGCAATAAATTTGTAACAAGACTCCTATGCATGGGGTTGTTTATTACCTCTTTGGCAAATATTGATCAAAGAAAGGGGGACCAGATTATACAAAAGAACTGTATAGTACATGTTTTTAGAATTGTTTTAAAGAACTGTATCCTGATTTTTTTTCCTTTGCTATATTCTGTATAGTACCACTATACCTTGACAAAAGGCATAATACCCTAAAAGTACAAATACAGAACATTAACATAATTAGTATATTTAAACATTGCTTCAATCCATTCCAGATAAAATTGCACCTTCACAGTTTAGAACTTTCTTTAAGACTATCTGTATATCATAGCATAGAACTTTTTCCTTTTATCCTGCTACTGTAGATCAGATCAATGTTTTGTTGTGTCTTTTTATAAAGTGTTCATTGCATCTCTTATAGTCAAGAATGTTCATTTCACTGAAGGGAGGGCTTTGTGAACCACAATCATTTCAATTACTTTGACTACAGAATTATTTTATGTGCAAGATCGCTCTTTACTTGGTTTCTTTATTGTTTAGAGTAAGGATGTTGTGGGTAATTGTTGGTAAAGCTCTAATCAGTTTAAATCAGATTTCAGCAAAAAGTCTTAAAGAGACCTTATCCGTTTAATTTTTTTGAACTTATATTCTTTAAATAAAACCTTATTTATGTGGATACAGGCAGGGCATGACTTACACGTGACCCTCTTAACATGATAACTAATTAATGGGCTCTCCTTCTGTAGGGTCCCTCTTCTTACTGAGGGCGTATGTAAAAACGTAAACCATTTGTGGCTACATTAAAGAATACATTGGATGAATCTATCTGTTTTGGTAACCCTTGAGTGATCTGAACAGTCAAAAACCTTCACCACAGCCGATTACCCAAAATTATATGAGTTATTGCAGTTATTGGGGGTAACTGCTTTGAAAAGATTAGAAATCCAGGTAAGAAACCATAAAAATGATAATTGTTGAATACAGAGTACTGAACATTGAAAATCTGGCACTGAAACTGGAAACCAGAGGTTGAATATGTTTCCTTGATTCTGACAGCTTGATGCATGGGTATATAGTTATCAATAAAAGGTAAACACTGCAGAAGTAAGAGACCCAGATTGCCATCAACTCTTTATTTATGATTTTACTATTTGATAAAGACCCTGGTTTCAGACTATGTGCCTGAGGAGGCACTGTTATAGCAAGTGGAAGATGTTTTAATTTTACATTTTCCATTTGCTGCTAAGAATGTTATTAAAAAAAGCAATTGATCAATATATAGTTCGGTACAAACGAAAATGTATCACGTTAACTTAACTGGTTTACATGATCTTCTGTTTAGTTATAGTAAGTTAGAGCTACACTGCTCCAAATATTGCTTCCTGTCCTGATTGCATTGTAGTAATGTGCAATGAGTGAAGCTGTGAAGCTATTTTGGGGCTGTTTCGGAGTACTTGTCTAGGACACAGGTTAGATAAGTATTCAGGGTGCTTCCATCCCTAGTGCCCAATAGACCAGCTGGCTGTATTATAGTCAGGAGGATGTGAGTTGCTAGCAATTGCTCTTCCTTATCTTGCGATAATTCTAATCATGCAACCTCTTCAATTTGATGTTTGAATGGTACAACTAAGTTGTGGCCGCGACAACTCAAATTTATCGGGTTATCAAATGAAAACCAGTGCAAACAGCCTGAAACTATCAAAATTCTGAAGGTAAAAAACATATTCCAGTTCTTAAAGGGACCACCTGCCCTCGCAAAATTTTTCTGAAAAATTTTCGTTTTTTCCTTTTACAAACTTGACCAGAAAAATTTGAAGTTTAATAAAATGGCCCCATACAGATTTTTGGAGTAGAGAGATTTTTTAACTAAAAATTGTATGAAAAACTTTCTGAGGTTTACACGGTATTACAGCATCGTTCACCGTTTTTAATTCATACTTTTTCTATTCAAATCTTTTAATAAATGAAATGGCAATAGTGTTTTCAGAGTTTGTGAGTTTAGTCAGTGTTTTCAAAATTTCTAAAACCACTAAAATGTTGACCTTTAATAAATAAGCCTCCACTTCAATAAGGCTTATTTATGTATTGAAAAAAAATCTAGTGTACGACATTTCTACAATGGGTCACAATTTAATGGCAAAACAGCGTAACACGTAGGGCGGCATAGGTGGAAGGTGGCGAGGCCAGCTCCTACCCATTTCCATCGTAGACAGGCAGGTTTAACCTTACGGGAAGGAATGGAGGGGAGGGAAGCTCTCAAAAATAACTTTAGTGTGGGTCTACGTTCCACCTCATGCAAGTTGTAAGTGGACATTGTTCTGCACTGCATGGATAGCTGGAGTAGTGAGTCTGTAACATTACTTGTAATGGTGCTGCTCATTCTAATTGATTTTATCTAACAGTATTAAGAAAGGTTACATTTTAATCTAGCAATGTCAGTTAAAGCACTCAAAGTTCATAGATTCAGCAAATCTGAACTGGGTGTCTAGGAGTTGAAGGAAGAGCACAGGAATTAGCTGTGTGCTACTTTATTACTCCATTCATTGTTACAAATCTCTGAGGACAGTTTATTCAACAAGACAGAATAAACTAATCTCATTATTTGGTTCTCAAGTATTCCATCTGCTTGCTGGTTAGTGTTGTTTTCTGTAGATCATTTTGGCAAATGTAGCTGTTTTTGTATAGTTTGCTATCAACCAGAGACTAAGCACAAATCCAGGTAAGTGCTGCCAGGTTTTGCTGTCATTTGATAGTGAAGGTGACAAGGTTAAGTACAAAACATAAGCTCCAAGTAAATCTTGAAGCCTTTTAGCTAAGCTTATTTCTGTGCTTGAAAGTTGAACTCAGTCCAATGCAGGCCCTTTCTTTTAAGACTTTTAAAAAGAGAAAAGGCAGCAGAATGTCTTTGAAAATATTTTCAGTAGACCATTTTATGTAGTAATAAAAAGCAACTCAAAGGCCATGTATATGAAAATGGCCTCCACAACAGTTTGTTTTCTTCATTATATTTCCCAGTAGTTAACTAGAAAACTATTATTGCATTGGCAATTATAAAGGTACTCTAGACTCTTTTAATCATAAGAAAAGAAATGTAAAATAAATGTTTAATTTCTAACATGTTGATCTAATAGATCAGCATGTTAGAAATCAAACAATTGCTAACTGGTTGTCATTGGTTACTGCTGCGGAACAAATATGTACCCTTTACATCACTGTCTATAACTTGCTCCATTAAGTTACACGGGCAGACCTACTTACTAAAACTCGACTTTTTTTCACTTTATTAAAATTTGACCAAACCCCCTTCCTTTATCAATAATTATTCTAAAAAAGAATCAGTGCAAGAAAAAGTTGCAACAAAATCGTGCAACAATTTGAATTGTGTGACTTTTTCGATTCGACGCTCGAATCGCGCGACTTTTTCGAGTTGTCTGAAAAAGTCTAATTTATCGGATTATCTAATGAAAACCAAATGTCACATTGGCACCCTCAGATACCCAGAACAAGTGCTAGCCTCCCTGGTCACGGCTCTGCTTCCTCCTGTAGCAGTTGCCTTTGGCCTCGGGAGGAGCCCTCAGCTATTTAGATGCCACCAGGTCTTAATAAGAGAGGAGCCAAGCAAGAGTTCTGGGCGAGCATAGGGGCATAATTATTTACCATGGAATTTAGACAGAAGGCCACAACTCAGAAGGATCAACCATAATCAGGCAGGCCAGGTTGGTACAGGCAGAGTTCACAGGATAGTCAGACAGGCAAGGATAAGAACACCCATGAACTAACAAGACCTAACGACAAGCTAATTCATATACCTTTAGATACCTTTGAATTTTGCGCCAAAGCGAGATGATGTCATCACGCCAGCACGTAAAAACCCTAAGATACCAGCGCTCAAGGAGGAAACAACCATGCTGCTTTTAAATGAAATTACATCTGCAAATAATGTTATGTTGATAATTTTGCATTGAATATATATTAAAAGAAAGAGAAAGTTTTTGTCGGAAATATCAGTTTTTTTCTCTGAATTATTAATGCTCTGGTAAATATTTGGAAGCCTGCACAAATTGAAGTGGTATATAACAAGTTATTCCGCTTATCTTTTATCTGCAAAGAAAATGTGGGTACTACAACCATACTGGAACCTTATTGATAGCCCCCTTAAATAAAAAGGCAGCTCCTCTAAAGACGGTATAAAGACTGACATACAGTATGATCCTTATTGAACCTTTAGAAGCAAATACACATTTATGTAGTAGTTCAAATTAACTGTATACTATATAAACAAACATACAAAAACTATACTTTTTGGGGCACTGCCATTAAAAAAAGTAAATCAATTCATTAGACTTCACCAAGTACCCATAGATAGTTCAGGAAAAAGCTGCAAGTATGACTTTTAACAGCTGCATTTCAGTTCATATCAAATATTCATATTTTTTTGTGATTTTCTTTAGACATTACCAATATTCCCTGTGCTGGAAGCATAACTTTGCACAACACTGAAGGAAAAAAACAAAAGCAAGAATTAAATATTGCTGAGGTCATCACTCAATGCTTTTCCGATGTAAGTTAAAAGGTGCTGGTCTTCTATTGGCGTGTTTAGAAAAATATAAACTTTTTATTTATAGTGAAGCCAAAAAAACTTTATTTATAGGGTAGGTACATCGTTTTTTCATTTATTGTGTTTAGAATCATAGCACAGATGGGAAACAATACAATAGCAGGATATAAATAAATGTTTTAATAGACAAGAGGAAGCAGGTTCTCACCACAATCTTTTATCTTGAACGTTCCTCTGATAAAGGCACTTCTGGAGATAAACTAAGACAGTGAATCGTTCCTTATAGTGACTGTAAAATAAGGAGATACTGTATATTTATATTGTTGCAACATAGTAAGTGTCATTACACACAATAACTAAATGATCTCCTAAATGATGTTCTCTAAACAACTATATTACTTTGTGTCTTGATTCCTTCCTATTGTTTACCTGCTGAGGTTTCTGTAATTGCAAATAGCTGTGACACCACTGAAGGGTTTGTTATACCGAGTAACTGTGACACACCGCAAAGAAACATTCAAGAGTCACTTAATCAATCAAGGATTAATATAATATAATATATTTTCTATATAATATATGATTATCTGTCTTTGTTGTAAATCGAGCTGTAGAAATTATTTTAAATTCTCGTTTCTTCACTTCTAGATTAAAGTGCATTACGAGCACCTCTGAAGATGATTTGGCCTTTGCTTTGCCAAAAAAAAGTAAAAAACACAATGAAAATTCTCACTTTGATTCAAATTTTCATTGCAATTTATTATAGTATTTTGTTCCAAGTGTATCTGACCATTTTCAAGAGCACAGACCAAGTGGTTACTGTCAAAACTTTTTAAAAGAGAGATTTTTGGGGATTTTGATTGGCAAGTTTCACTGCAATTAACTGTAAAAGATCTGACTCTTTTGTAAACTGAGTCTGAAAAATGATTGTAACACCCTCTTGGTGACCCCCCCCCCTGGTGCCAAGGTTGTACCATCTTACCAACTCAGGTCCTGAGTCCCCTTTGCAAGGTGAAAGAGTAATGGGAAGTTCTTCTCCTGGCAGTGCCTCCACCTAATGGGATCTGGGAATACACCTGCGGGTGGCCCTATTAGGTAAACATTCAACATAAACTTTGCCTTATAACAATATCAACTATATAATAAAGAAAGTACAGATTAAAGGGTAAGTAAATATTCACAGTACAAATATGCATTCAATAGCATGACCCACTCCCCTGGGGAACCTGTGCAAGTTCAGTCCTGACACCTCCCTGCCAAGTCCTGCACTACTCCTTTGGCAGACAAAGAGGCTCAGTCCCTTTTCCCCAAAAGAGTACCAGTGTCCCCAGGTAGCACCACCTTCCCAAATACCTTTCCTGTTGGACAAGGTATTTGCTCCCACGTGTCAGGCACACAAAAAGCCTGTATCACAACAGGAGACTCGCTGAGCATCTAGCCCTTGAGCAGGTACTGGAGGCTGAGCAGCTGGCCCTGAAACAGGTACGGAAGGCTGAACAGCTGGCCCTGGAGCAGGTATTAGAGGCTGTGCAGCCTTCCCTGGAGACTGAGCCACTAGCTGCAGTATGGCCTGGTAATTAGTATGCTATGCATGTGGATTGGAGACTGATGGAAAATTGTTTTGTTTGAAACAGATCAAAAAATCACAAAATAAGCCCTTTTCCCCCCAGAACTATTTCAGGATGCTTCTCAGCAGAGAATGCAATGTTATGATTTAAAGACTTTAAAATATTCTGTAAAGTTTTTCAGATTTGCCTAGGGAGCCAGAATGGAATGTGCAACGTGCATGGCCATCACTTCAATACACTCTGCAATAATATTTTAATGTATGAGTCACGATTAAGGTATTTGATACATTATATATTACATGATATATTATACATTATCTGCTGAATATATGAATATACAGAGTGTATATAATACATATATACACAAGAACCATGGTTATCCTCTAAAATACACCCTTTTAAATTGTGCTTAGTGATATAATATCTGTTACTAAAACTGTTGTTTTATAATAAATTCTGTACTCCTTGTTGTTAAATATGAGGATCTGTATAATCTCCTCAGAGTTCCATGCACCTGTATAGAGGGTTATGAACTTCCTTTTATTTTACAATAGATGGTACATATGTCAGTATGTGTTGTTTGGTTTTTTTTACGTTTTCAGTTTTTTTGAAGGGGGATGATTGCAGTCATTTTATGATCATTATTTTTTTTTTAAAATTTTTTTAAAAAAAATCAGGATTAACTTCAAACCAAAAAAGGTACAGATATATAACAGCTACGTTACTTTACTGTATTAGACAAAAATAATCTGAAAGGTTAAAACATATATTTATGTATTTTCCTCACTATAAAGAAATACTTAGTGAACTTGAAAAGAGACCAGTGTTGGTCTTACATTTCCTAAAGCCTCTGATGAAAATACTGTTATAGTGCTTTTATTTGAGTTTATGAAGTGTGACAGATGACATGTTACAGCTTTCGATGGAAACTTCCTGTGTCATGATCCCCATACAGTGTTTGCTTCAGAGCTAAGGTCGTGGCTGTCAGTCAATAATAACAGCTCACCTTCCGATATTTATCAAGTGAGAGAAGATTCAGCTGTTGCTAGGCAACAGGACTTTTCATGTTTTCATACTGAATTAATGAAGCAGGTGCCTTTTTCCAAAAGAAATCAGAAATCTCAAGAATTGTGCCAGATAATGTTAACATTCTCCCACAATATAAAAATTAAGGGAACATTTCCATATGGTATGAATCATATAATTAGATAGATAGATAGATAGATAGATAGATAGATAGATAGATAGATAGATAGATAGATAGATAGATAGATAATGATAGATAGATAGATTATGATAGATAGATTATGATAGATAGATGATAGATAGTTAGGTAGATAGATAGATAGATAGATAGATAAATGATAGATAGATTAATGATAGATAGATTAATGATAGATAGATTAATGATAGATAGATTATGATAGATAGATGATAGATAGATAGATAGATAGATAGATAGATAGATAGATAGATAGATAGATTATGATAGATAGATAGATAGATAGATAGATAGATAGATAGATAGATGGATAGATTAATGATAGATAGATAGATAGATAGATAGATAGATAGATAGATAGATTAATGATAGATAGATAGATAGATAATGATAGATAGATGATAGATAGATGATAGATAGATAGATAGATGATAGATAGATAGATAGATAGATAGATAGATTAATGATAGATAGATGATAGATAGATAGATAGATAGATAGATAGATAGACTAATGATAGATAGATAGATAGATAGATAGATAGATAGATAGATAGATGATAGATAGATTATGATAGATAGATGATAGATAGATGGATAGATTAATGATAGATAGATAGATAGATAGATAGATAGATAGATAGATAGATTATGATAGATAGATAGATAGATAGATAGATAGATAGATAGATAGATAGATGGATAGATTAATGATAGATAGATAGATAGATAGATAGATAGATAGATAGATAGATTAATGATAGATAGATAGATAGATAATGATAGATAGATGATAGATAGATGATAGATAGATAGATAGATGATAGATAGATAGATAGATAGATAGATAGATAGATAGATAGATTAATGATAGATAGATGATAGATAGATAGATAGATAGATAGATAGATAGATAGATAGATAGACTAATGATAGATAGATAGATAGATAGATAGATAGATAGATAGATAGATAGATAGATAGATAGATAGATGATAGATAGATTATGATAGATAGATGATAGATAGATGGATAGATTAATGATAGATAGATAGATAGATAGATAGATAGATAGATGATAGATAGGTAGATAGGTAGATAGATAGATAGATAGATAGATAGATCAAACCCCACTTTATACTACAGTTTTCTATAGAAATTACCTTTTAGCAGCAGCATTTCAAGTTGTAATACAGGTCTTCTGGTAGTCCCCTAATTAACGCCCCAAAGCAATATTTTCTACAAGTGTCCCATTTTTATGCTGATGCCTTGGTCTTCTATGCCTATAATTTAGACATACAGCAATAACAAATATTAGTCATTTGTGGTTCCTTATCGCTGGTAGTTAGGAAAGGACAAGGGGCTCGGAGCCCATGACTAAGAGCCCTGAATGGGTGCTAAATGCGTAGGGTGGATGGAGATGCAAATTTATATACTTTTAACTTTGTATAAATAAAATATTCTTTTAATTCAATCTCTATGGTCCCGTGGATCCGTTGAGTACCGGTCGCCCCTTCTTTCTTCTTTGCTGTCCCTTTATCCCTAGCCATTGTGGGATTGTTTCAAAAATTAATTCAAACTCATTCAATCCAAAACATTATGACACCTTCAAGCACTTCTTAAAGATTTGCAATGCCCAATTAAAATTTGCAATGCAAAAACAGTCTAATGAACAATATTGTAAAGTGTGAATTGTTTTTCTCTTTGATCTTTTATTACATTTCCCCCATAATCTTTTGGAGCCAGCATAATGACTTTATCAGTAAGAAGTTTTATTACATACACTTCGCAGGAGCACAAACTATAAAATTCCCAGTCTTCCCTCCATTGTGGGAAGTAGTTGCTAAACAATTTCCAGGTTCAAAAAAGCTTTATTAAATTTGTGCAAAGGAAAATTTGTTCGCACAAAGGCATACATTTTCACATTGTGAATAGTTTTTCTATTACCAACTTTTATTAAATTCCCCTCCTAGAGATTCAAAGTAATATTTACCAGGCAGCTCACAAGTCAGTCTCCTTTTTTCCTTCTCAAAAGATGTCATCACAGCAACTTATAGTAGTCAGAAGGTGTCTTTACTTAAATCCAGTCTAATGTGAACTAAATCAAACTACTAAAATTCCTTGGGCCTATACTATTTCTTTAATAATGAATACAGTACACAAGGTTTCAGTGCTTCTGGACAGGAAGAATGGCCTAAGGGCTCTAAAATTGCATACAGTCCAGTAAGTAGAGAAGGAGAAACCCCTTAACAGTAATCTGTATATAGGGATACATAATAACAAGTGCTAGGCATGTGTATTCCTGGTATATACAGATGGACTGTAGGATATTGCAATACAAACTATACAATACAAGGTCAGCTGTCCACTTGTTGTTAACAACATTGGTCTTTCATTTATAAAGCACAAAATCTTACTAGCATTTCTAATACAGGCTAAAAACAACTTTCAGAATGTAGGTTGTTGGTGATAACTAGGTCACTGCAAAGTTCCTATAAACCTTAATTTTCATAATATTAGAATGAGCAAAGTCAGTTACCTAGATTAGTCATTAATAGCATGCACTTGATTTAAAGAGCAATCCATCTAAAAATATTTATTTATATTAAGCATTTTGTAACAATGTTTCAGAGTCATCCAGCCAAGACTACAATTCCTACAATACTATGCACATGTATGGTATTCTCCATTAACTCGGTTCTCTGAATATGTAACAGTGTATAGGAACTGTTGGAAAGCTGATTAAAAATACAATGTTTAAATATAGCGATGGGCGAATAAAGTCACCAGACAAGGATTTGCGGCAATTTACATGTTTCGTCGCCCTCAAATGTTTTTCGCGAAACTGCTTTGCGAAAATTCACCGTCAAAAAATCAGCCGCAACAAAAAAATTGTTACGCACATAAAAATTGTCACACGTCAAAAGTATTTGGACACCCATAGTATGAGTAGACAGGGAACTTTAAAATCATTGGCTTTTTTAATTTATTCATATTAGAAAGCTGCGGATAATGATATGACATTTATTCTTTCAGTGGACATTGTACAGAAACTGATTCTATTGGATTTATTTTTGCAATAAGCTGAATACATACAGTATAAAATTCAGTGTCAGTTTATATACTACACAAATTCACCCAAGGTCACAAATGTACCCAATGGCACTTTATGAAACTGTATTATAAAATAATAAAATCAAATTGCAAATGAGGGCAATGAGGATAGAAATTCCCTCTGGATGTGGTATACAAATAAATGATATGTGAGACATGCAATTCTCATCAGGCCAAGGCAGACAGAGATAGGATGGAAGGCTTATACAGACATTTGCCCTTTGATAAATCAAATGATGACAGTGAAGAAGCCTAGGGATTTTTAACACAGTCAAATTCTAAAGGATTTTGCATAGTCTTATGGCTTTACCATATAAATCTGTGCCTCCAACAATTTTTCTGACAACTTACAGGTATTTCCAACTACAAACCTTGGAAAAGCAGCCTAAGGAAATAATCTGATTTACAGTTTGCTGAGAGAAAAGTAAAAATAGGGAAAGACACGTGGGGGAAAAATGTATTGAAATAAAACAGCACATTCTCCAGAGCCTTTGCTTCTTAAAAATGAATTCCCTTAAAGACAATATTTATTGGCTATAAATAAATTGCCAGGACTAGGTGCAGCTGATATTTTGGGAGGATTAGTGGTCTCCTTTCAGCTATTGATGTGTTTCAACAAGTATTTGAGTTTTGACTGTGAATCTAAAATAAGTCATTTTTCAACTAAGCCATTTTGCCAGGCACCAGTGGTTTTATATTATTTATTGACAACTCAGGTTTTAGATGTTGCCTCAACATTACAAAGCCTTTGTCAGCCTGCATGTACAAGATCATCATTTTGACAGTGTACTGGAATGATCTGGCAGGGGGATCAGTCTACTATTTTTTTGTACAATGGTCCCCATCCTTATGCAAAGGACTTAGACTCAAAGGTGAACATAAAATAAATGGTTCCCACCCTGTTTGTGAAACAGATGATTTAGATTACTTCCAAGTTCATTCATCCAATTCAAATAATGCAAGACACCAGGTTCTTCCTGTAATAATGCCTATATAATAATTCTTCCATGTTATAATTATGTATTTGTGTTATCCACATCTCCAAACAGATCACCAATATCGATGGAAGTCCAGCAGTATATATGTGCTGACAACTCCACAATGGAATAGAAAATAATTTGTTCTCCAAGAGGCGTTATTAATGTCACACAATCCACATACGAGTATACTGTGTTTGGGAAAAAAGGGAAGGAGTGAGCACACCAACTCCGTGGGGTAAATTTATCAAAGAGTGAAGTTCCGCCACTAGAGTGAAATTCCGCAGCTCTCTATTCATTTCTATGGGATTTTGAAAGGCGTATTTATCAATGGGTGAAAGTTCACCCTTTGATAAATACGCCTATAAAAATCCCATAGAAATGAATGGAGAGTGGCGGAATTTCACTCTAGTGTCGAAACTTCACTATTAACTTCACTCTTTGATAAATATACCCCTTTATGTGAAAACAATTCTTACACAAAGGGGATTTTATCAGTGAAGTTCATTTTTAGCAAATGTGATAGTTCCATATCGTATAGTTAGTTAATTAATTGTGTTGTAATTCATTATTAATTCATGTGTAATTCGGTACATATAGTGAATAAAGTGCCATGTTATTAATCAATCTGAGCTGTCTCTTAAGTAATTCTCAGTCCATGTGCACAGTCTGATGGACCCAATTAAAATGCAACATTTACTAACTCTGATTTCATAACAAAAACTCAAAAGAGGGAAAGGAAAATATTTTTTTAAAAAACACAATGTCACAGTCGGCACCCAACACCAGAACAAACACCAGGCACCCTGATCTCGGCTCGTGCTTCACCAGTAGTGCGACCGCCTTTGGGCCTCGGGAGGAACCCTCAGCTTACTTGGATACCACCTGGACTTAAACAAGAGGTGCAAGATGAGGGTTCTGGATAGGCAGAGGGGCACGACAGTAAAGCAAAGTCTTTTGGACAGAAGATCGTAGTACAAGGCGTTTAGGCAAAAGAGTAGTCAGAACAGGCCGGGTCGAGGCAGGCAGAGAATAAACGTTATCAGGCAGGCAAGGGTCAAACCAGGAAGTCAATCAGAGGGTTAATCAGAGGAGGTAGTTAGTAATCAGGCATGGGTCAGAATCCAGAAGTCAGAATAGTCAAAATAGCCAGGCAGGGGTCAAAAACAGGAATCAAACAAGTTCAGAATATAGCACAAGGCTCAGAAGCACCAGGAAACAATATCCTATCACGGGCAATGACAACTGTGGGAATGCCCCTTTAATACTTTTGAATTTGGCGCCTCTCCGCACTGACGTCATTACGTCAGCGCGCATGCGCCTTTAAATCAGAAGTGCGCATGCGCGCGCGCACTAGAGAGCCGGCACAGGAAGAACGGCGCGACGGGCGTCCCCGTCGAGGGGGCGGCAGGCATCCCTTTCGTCCCCCCCACTAGACCACCAGGACGAGGTATTTTTATTACACACAAAATCGGATGTCCTTTGATCTAGTAATAAATTATTTAGGATTTATACATATTTATACACATGTGTAGGTGATATACGTGTACCTTAGTATTGTATTAATCCTACCTGTACCTAGATATTACATCTCACCAACCAACCCTCTAGTAATGTACTTACATTTAGTTTTAAGTGGATGTATGAGAAAAATAAATAGTGATAGTGGTGGGGTGTCCATTCTAATAAGCAGCACATTGATTGGTGCAAACCATCATATTTGGGTGGTGATATTTATTAAGTAACACAGTTGTTAATTAGAGTCACTCTTATTGGGTTGTCCTTGTTAATTAACCACAATCCGGCCTTTAAAAAACATTGTGCCAAAAACTTTCCCTGACACTTTGTACTTTCAGAGGCACCTAAAATGGTTATGGCCTAATACCTATCGTTGAATCCTACAGAACATCAGGACTTCATTTGTTGACACCACCAATAAATACACTGATTTACAGAGTTAGTGCGTATTATAACAAATCATCACCCCCCACCCGTCAAATTCACCATTCACTGTGTGCACACGCCAAATAAGATTAGAATATCGATTCCCCCTTGTTCAGTTTACCACCTCTCTTAAAACTCCCTTTTACTACTAATGTCCATCCGTTATTTAAAAAGAAAGGATTTACAGAGCTAAGCTCCTGACACTTTTTGCTCTGCAAGGGCTTTATCAAAGCCCTCTTGAGCGAAACATGCCTCAGGTGCTTAGCTCTGTAAATACATTAAGCAACTGTGTTATTTAATAAATATTTATAATATTTGCTCTCTTGAGAACTGTCAGGGAACCGGGAGTTCCCTCTGGGGGAGTTGTCCGGATCTAGGAGGAAGCCCCTCAGGAGGGATCGGGCTCGCAGTATCCAGGGATTCGGCAGAAAGGGTAATGGAGTCAAGGCAACAAGTCACAAGGCAGGCAGAATACAAACAGAGTCCAAAGTCCAGGCAGGGGGTCAATAACAAGAGATCAATCAGGAATATCTTCAGGGAAAACAGGAAAAGAAGCAGGAAACCCATGAATCTTCTTAGGAACGAGATCCTATTTTCGGGCGCCATCTTGGCGCCTCAGGCGTCCTTTTAAAGGGGTTTTTTGGCGCCCTTGCGTCGACGTGAGCACGTCTGCGTCCGACGCGCTGCGCCTGCGTCCGTCGCGCCGTTGTGACGTCTTCGCGCCTGCGCACTTGCGCGCAGGCGTCTTTGCGCCGGCGCCGCTACCCACGTGGCAGCCATGGGCGCCGCCATTTTGGGAGCGGCGTCGGAAGAGGTAACTGCGCCGCCCGGAGCTCCTGGTCCTGCTCCGGGCGGCGATCGTGACAGTACCCCCCCCTCACGGGGGGCCTCAGGACCACCGGAACAAGGCTTCTGGGGAAACTTGGCGTGAAAATCCCTCACCAGACGAGGAGCGTGAACATCATGGTGTCCTTCCCAGGAGCATTCTTCAGGGCCAAAGCCCTTCCACTGAATGAGGTACTGAAGGGACCCTCTGGAGATTCTTGAGTCTAGGATTTTCTCCACCTCGTACTCGAGTTGACCCTCCACAGAGATGGCAGGAGGAGGAGACTGACCGCCAGAGAACCGGTTGGTGATGGCGGGTTTCACCAGAGACACATGGAACACGTTGGGGATTCTCATCTCTGGTGGAAGCTGGAGTCTGACAGCCACAGGGTTGATTATCTCCAAGATGGGGAATGGACCCACGAATTTTGGACCCAACTTGGGAGATGGTAACTTCAACCGGATATTCCTGGAAGAGAGCCAGACATTATCACCCACCTTGTAGGGAGGAGAGGATCTTCGACGACGATCCGCGAAAGTCTTATGAACGAGAGCGCTCTTCTCTAGGTTCAACTTGGTAGCAGCCCAAATAGCAGACATATGGGCTGCGGAATCGTCAGCAGCCGGGACGTCAGATAGTACAAAGTCTTGGGGAAAAGCTTGAGGATGCTGACCATACACCGACATGAATGGAGACCTTCCTGTAGAGGAATGACAAGCATTATTATGAGCGAATTCCGCCCATGGGAGAAGATCAGACCAGTCATCCTGGCAGAGGGATACGTGGTTTCTCAGGAACTGTTCCAGGGCTTGGTTGACACGTTCCGCTGCCCCATTCGTCTGCGGGTGGTATGCAGATGAAAACTGAAGAACAATTCCCAGGTTTTTGCATAGGGAACGCCAGAACTTGGCGGTAAACTGGGTGCCTCTATCGGAGACGATCTCCACTGGGAAACCATGCAGGCGGAAGATGTACTGGATAAATAGCTGGGACAACTCCACCGCAGAGGGCAACTTCTTCAGAGGGATGAAATGGGCCATTTTGGAGAAACGATCAATGACAACCCAGATCACAGTGTTCCCACCGGAGGGAGGAAGTTCAACAATGAAGTCCATGGACAGGTGGGTCCAGGGACGGGAAGGAACCGGCAAGGGCTGTAGTAACCCACTGGGGCGAGAGTGGCTTGACTTAGATGTGGCACAAACATTACAAGCAGCAACAAAGTCCTTCACATCTTTGCGGATATCAGGCCACCAGACCAGGCGTCGTAAGAGTTCAAGAGTCTTAGCTGGGCCAGGGTGTCCGGCTTGCCTGGAGCAATGGGTCTGTTGCAGGATAGGCAGACGCAACTCAGGAGGAACAAATGCCATTCCAATGGGAGTATCCGAAGGAGCAGAAGACTGACCAGCCAGGATTTGGTCGGCAAACTGTGGATACAAGGAGGCAATAATCTTGACTGGAGGAATGATTGGTTCTTGTCTCTCAGGGGAGCGGTCCACCGGAGTGAAGCTACGAGACAAGGCATCGGCCTTCCGATTCTTGGAGCCTGGGCGATAAGTCAAGATAAAATTAAATCGAGAGAAGAAGAGAGCCCACCTTGCTTGTCTGGGGTTTAGCCTCTTGAGGGACTGGATGAACTCGAGATTTTTATGATCGGTGTAAATCTGAACAGGAATCAGAGAACCCTCCAGGAGATGACGCCACTCTTCAAGGGCAAGTTTAACAGCCAAGAGTTCTCGGTTCCCGACATCGTAGTTCTGCTCTGCGGACGAGAACTTCTTGGAGAAATAAGCACAGGGATGCAACTTCCCATCAGTGGGATGTCTCTGAGACAGGATGGCTCTGGCTCCGACTTCAGAAGCATCAACTTCGATGCAGAAGGGTAGTTCAGGATTGGGGTGTCGGAGGACGGAAGCGGACGTGAAGGCCTCTTTCAGGGACTGAAAAGCTTCAATGGCAGATGGAGGCCACAGGCTGGGTTTACCCCCTTTCCGGATGAGGGCCAGGATAGGTGCAATGCGGGAAGAGAACCCCCGGATGAACTGCCGATAGTAGTTAGCAAATCCGATAAATCTCTGGATTGCCTTGGTACTCAGTGGGAGAGGCCACTCCTGGATGGCAGACACTTTCACGGGGTCCATCTCAAATCCCTCAGGAGAGATAATGTATCCTAGGAAGGGGATCTTGGACACCTCGAAGACGCACTTCTCCAACTTGGCGAAGAGAGAGTTCTTCCTCAGACGAGAGAGTACCTCCTTCACCTGGGAGCGATGGCTTTCTAGGTCTTTAGAAAAGATCAGGATGTCGTCCAGGTATACGACTACGAACCTTCCTAGGAGATCCCGGAACACATCGTTAACAAACTCCTGGAAGACGGCAGGGGCATTGCAAAGGCCGAAGGGCATAACGAGATATTCATAGTGCCCGTCACGAGTGTTGAAAGCCGTCTTCCATTCGTTACCCTCACGGATGCGAATGAGGTTGTACGCCCCCCGGAGATCCAACTTAGAGAATATCTTCGCCCCCTTCAGCTGGTCGAAGAGCTCCGCAATCAAGGGCAGGGGGTACCTGTTTTTTACAGTGATTTTATTCAGGCCCCGGTAGTCTATACATGGCCGAAGGCCTCCGTCCTTCTTCTCCACGAAGAAGAACCCAGCCCCTGCAGGAGAGGTAGAAGGGCGGATAAACCCCCGCTGGAGATTTTCTTGGATGTATTCCTTCATTGCGGTAGTCTCTACAGGAGAGAGAGGGTAAGTGCGGCCTCTGGGGGGCATGGCTCCTGGCAGGAGTTCGACAGGACAGTCGTAGGAGCGATGTGGAGGAAGAAATTCTGCAGACTTCTTACAGAACACATCGGAGAATTCTTTATAACAGGAGGGAAGAGACTTTAACTCGGTTGAGGAGATAGTTACCTTCTTGAGGGGTTTAGCAGGAAGGCAATGCTGTTGGCAGAATGGGCTCCAACGAGAAACCTGCCCTGTGGACCAGTCTATGGTGGGATTGTGCAGGCGCAGCCAGGGGAGACCCAAAACAACTGGAACAGCGGGACAGGAGATAATAAGAAACGAAAGTCTCTCTTTATGCAGGGACCCAACCTGCACAGGTAGTTCGCCAGTGGTCATCGTGAGTACAGACTCCAGGGGTTTATCATCTATGGCGACGATCCGCATGGGAGAAGGCAAAGGAAATAAGGGAATTCCCATGTACTTAGCAAAGAGAGCGTCCATGAAGTTACCCCCGGCTCCGGAATCGATGAAAGCATCCCCGAAGATAGTCTTATCAGTCAGACGAACCTGGAAGGGAAGGAGAAACCTGTGTGAGTTTTCTTGGGTCTTCTCCTGAGACTTATCTCGAGACTTTTGAGTAGTGCCCCCTACATGAGTTACCATAGACATACCTCGGGGTACAAAACTCTTAGCCTTTGCAGGACAGGCATTGGCGAAGTGGGAATGTCCTCCACAATACAGACACAGGCCTGACATCCGTCTGCGGAGTCTTTCTTGTTCAGTGAGGCGAGTTCTTCCCACTTGCATGGGTTCCTCCTGGAGAGAAATGGATGCTTGGGCAGGCGGGGTGACAGGAGCCTGCAGGAGAGGCCTCTGGAAGCGGGGTGCCAACATGGGTTGAAACCTCCTGACACGATCTCTCAGGGTTTGATGCTCTCTCAGAAGAGTGTCCACCTTGACCGCCAAGGCGATGAGGTCCTCAACTTGCGTGGGTAATTCACGGGAGACCAGGTCATCTTTGATGCGGAGGGAGAGACCATTATAAAATGCAGTATGGTATGCGTCGTTGTTCCAACGAGTCTCAGCAGCAAGTGTACGGAATTCGATAGCATACTCCGCTACACTGCGACTCCCTTGGCGGATTTGGAACAGACGGGAAGCAGCGGATGTCAGGGATTCGGCAGAAAGGGTAATGGAGTCAAGGCAACATGTCACAAGGCAGGCAGAATACAAACAGAGTCCAAAGTCCAGGCAGGGGGTCAATAACAAGAGATCAATCAGGAATATCTTCAGGGAAAACAGGAAAAGAAGAAGGAAACCCATGAATCTTCTTAGGAACGAGATCCTATTTTCGGGCGCCATCTTGGCGCCTCAGGCGTCCTTTTAAAGGGGTTTTTTGGCGCCCTTGCGTCGACGTGAGCACGTCTGCGTCCGACGCGCTGCGCCTGCGTCCGTCGCGCCGTTGTGACGTCTTCGCGCCTGCGCACTTGCGCGCAGGCGTCTTTGCGCCGGCGCCGCTACCCACGTGGCGGCCATGGGCGCCGCCATTTTGGGAGCGGCGTCGGAAGAGGTAACTGCGCCGCCCGGAGCTCCTGGTCCTGCTCCGGGCGGCGATCGTGACAAGAACAAATAGTTTCCTGTAATAATACATTGACATTACAACCTAGTGATGTCTATTTCTCTCAACCTCTACATTGCCACATGGGCATGTAACCCATTTTTGGCCACTCCCCTGGTGCCAAAGTGGTACATCACAATATGTACATGACTTACAGGTCCTGAGTCCCCCTTGCTAGGTGAAAGGGTACTGGGAATTCTTCTTCTCTGGCAGTGCCTCCACCTAATGGGATCCCGGAATACACCTGAGGATAGCCCCATTAGGAATAACATAACACACTCTTTATTATATAAAAACCATAACTTTATATAAGGAAAGTGTAATTTAAAGGGGAAGTAAACACATTTACATCACATCAAATATAACCCACTCCCTATGGCAGTCCATTTCCTGGCCCTCCATGCCAGGCAAATTTGCGCATGTGCGTACGCTTCCTATATGTGCGGTCAATGCTCGTGTGCACGATTCCTAAATGTGCAGCTGGGCGGCGTCATGGCCTGCTGGGTTGCCTGGGGCGCCCGGCCAGCATGGCCCGGCCCTGGAGCTGGCAGGCTTACCTAGAGCTGGAGCAGGCATCCACAGCGATGAATTAATTCCATAACACATACAGCTTGTATTAGCTTCAGCCCTTGGAAACTGTAGGAGACCCTGTATCCACCATGAGGCTTCAAATGAAAAGGGGAACTTATGCCTCAGGGTCCCTACAGGCACATGAGTGCCTGTTCTGTTAAGACACAGAAGTATAGGACATCCCTTCTAAATAGAATTTCAAAGCTAAAAAAACAAAGTGTATAATGTAGGGGCACAACGAGAAGGGTGATAAAGAAGTGCCAATACTGAATACAATAATGTGGTTAGAGAAAGTGTTAATAATAAACAATGTACTGTCTTAATGCTCAAAGAGGTAGGATTTAAGATACTGATGAGGCACTCAGGGAGGTAAGTAACATCAGGAGAAAGAAAAGTTAATACAGTAAATGGTGCTATTGATTCTTACAGTGTTTGAGCTACTGTACAAAGCTACAAATGGTTTATTAATGTGTTACACTAATTACCCATTACAAATAACTTAACCTTACGGACGGTAGATTTGCATTTAAATTGCTTACTCATGCTATAATAAGCCCCCCAGTGCAGATGAAATCTGTCAATAAATCAAAAAAACAATGTTGAGTTGAGGCTCTTAGAAATACATTTCTAATAAAAACTATTTGTAAAACAAACACTTCCCCTTTAAACAAACTGTAAAAGCATTTTTGCAATATAACAGTACTTAAAGTTATTTTTTGGGATTTTTCCTATTTTTAATGCCTTAAGGTGGCCATACATGGATAGATCGCCAAACAAGCGAACATCGCCAACCGAGTGGATCTCCCTCCCATATGCCATATCGGATCCTAGCGTTCACAAACGGGCGGTCAGATTGCGGGACCGCATCAACGAACAGATGCGGCCGCGATCCGACGGGATTTTTAAACCCATTCGATCGAGAGCTGGCCGACTTTCGGCCAGATCTCGATCGGGGAAGCCCGTCGGGGGCCCCCATACACGGGCCAATAAGCTGCCGACACGATCTGTCGGCAGCTTTTATTGGCCCTTGTATGGCCACCTTAAAACAAAAAAAACAAATGCTTGTATATTTACATTGTAAACAAATCTAGAATTATTTCTAAGAATGAGACACTTGACAAGAAATTATCAGTCATCAGAAGGCAAATAGATGAATAAAGGTTAACAACCAAGTATATAGAAATTTGCAGCTTAGTAATGTAAATTTGACAATTATTTTAGTTTTTAAAATGCCATCTATGTTGTAGTTGACAGTTGTTTAACTGAGTGATGCTACAATAGATTTTAGAAACCAGGGACATTACATTAAAAATTTGGAACTCATTGCAGCTTAGTAATGTAAATTTGCCAATTATTTTAGTTTTTAAAATGCCATCCATGTTGTAGTTGTTTAACTGATTGATGCTTCAAAAGATTTTAGAAACTAGGGACATTACGTTATTCCCAGTTTTGTTCTTGAATAGCTACTTATTTGCATATCTTTGTATTGTCTTTAAACTATTCATGCATACAGTGGGCCATATTTAAATCAAGATAATATTATTTTATAATTTTACACATGAAAATGTATGGGCAAGAATCAATTTGAGGACAAAAGACCTTTTCTCCTAATTAAGTTCCATTTTTTCCCCAGACTTCAGAGTTTTCATGTGACAAAGGGCCAGATTCAATCCAGTGAGAAAAAGGTTACGTGAAACTCATGGAGTAGCTGAAATTTGAGATGCAATTAAATCCAGAAAAACATATCTCACCGTTTATCACTTGCAAACTCTATTGAAGTCTAAAGGGAAAAAAAACTGCAACAGAATATGGAGAAAAAAGATTCTCCTTAAATTGAATCTTGTCCATGAGTTTTCACATGGTAAACCATAAGATATTTTTCTCTCTGAATTTAATCTGGCCTAAACAGTTATACACATTTTTTTTGGTCATCGAATTTCATCTGGCTCTATGGGGAAAACTGAAATTAAATACGAAGATAAGACTTTCTCATATAACTGAATCTGGCTCGATATTTTATATGTTGTGCCAAGTGCATGCATTGAAAAAGTGAATTGGTATCAGCGTCCACAGGAAAATCAATGGGTTTTGCCTTGACTGCAATTTAATAGTACATATTCATTGCCTATTCCCAAATAGCACTGGATTAATGTCCTTTGCTGCCTCCTCAACCACCCCTTCTCCTACCTGATTGGTTCATGAAACATAGAGTCAGTGCTTGTGTGCCAGTTAAGAAATTGGTGTTATCTACTTCTCTCTTAGCATTGCTGCCAAATTTTGTCACAATTGTCCAGTAACAGGCTCAGGAGAAATTGTTTTTTATATATACACTAGGCACCTAAAAAAAATATATTTTTTCTCAAAATTAAGCAGACTTTGCTAAAACATAAACTAAGTTAAAATGATAGGAATAATTATAGGCATAATTAAAAGCAATCACATTTGTCTGACATAACTATGCTTTTTAAAGCCATGCTGATTGCTGCTCATAATGCCATTCACTAGGACAAAATTTTGAATGTGATCCCTTAACAAGCCTTCAAATAATTTGCCCTCCACAGATGTCAAACTTACTGGCCTATAATTGCCAGGCTGAGATCATAATCCTTTTTTAAATATTAAAATGACATCAGCTTTCCTCCAATCCATAGGTACCATACAAGATAAAAGTGAATCTGAGAAAATCAGAAATAGAGTCTAAAACTAAACTAAGCTCTCTTAGAACCTGGGGGTGTATGACATCCTCTATAGCATACAAATGTTCAATGCACTTGTTGTATTCAAATGCTGTTACAAACTACAAATGTGCAAGTATTTCCTCCTTGGAAAAAGAAACAGCAATGCTGAAACCATAAAAGGTTGCATTGAACATATCTGCAAGCTTTTAAAAAGGAAAGCGGTTCTTGCTGGCAGGTGGCCCACAGATAAAGCAAGGTCAGAAATGAGAGGAGTTCTTCCTACAGATTGTTTAAAATAATAAAATGCACATTCTGCTTGATAGACAGTGGCATAACTACCCCCCCCACCCGCAGCTTGCACGCCACGAATTCCGGGCGGTTCCAGGCCTACGAAGGGGGGTGGGGGGTCTGGCTGCGCGTCCCGCGCCAGGGCCCGCCCCCCTCTAGTTATGTTACTGTTGACAGAAATGCCTGAAAGACATGGATCCTTCATACAGACTCATGCTTCACTGTGTAGAAACTACAGTAATAGCGTTTTACAGCAAACATTGAAAAGAAATATTTATGGGGCAGTAAAGCACTGCGTATCTTGACAAGATCGCTGGCGCTATATAAATAAATGATGATGAGTTCCAGTGCTGTTCTAATTTGTAACACTTCTGTTGATTTGTTAGAGCTTAAATATTTTAATAGATGCCCCTGTTTGTGGAAATAAAGTCAAATTGTAAATCTCATATCAAAATGTTATTATTAAATCTGAGAAGAGTTTGTTTTCCCATCATTGTCGAGAATAAATGTACTGTAAATTTAAAAACATTACAGTCTATAGGGCTTTTAATTAGAACTTAAAGTGATAAAATGTAATTTGAGAGCATTTTATTGGCTGGGAGACATTAATAAATCTTTATAGCTCTATATTACAGAATTTGATGCACATGGTCTGTAGCAATATAATATTTCATGTGCTAAAATATCAGGCAATACATCAAAGAGAATTATCATCAAATATATTTAACAAGCTCAGAACTTTAATATGCAATAAAGCCAGATGTGTGCCCTTAAATACAAATCAAAAGAGAACTTAAACTTATACTTTGTTCTCGTGAAATGTAAGTCACTGTAAATAATAACACACTACAATCAACAATGACATCATTGCACATATTGGAAACTAAAAGGCACATTTACAAATGCATGTACAAAAATGTTCATACTAGGAAAATAATGTGAAACAAATTGTGTGCATGTTTTACCAATCTCAACTTAGCATTATGTTTTCTTTTTTGTCAACCCACCTGCTCCCAACCCTACCCAACAAACGAAAGGAACCTAAATACCCATGCTTTACCCACACATCCCTTAAGGCCAGTGGCAGGTGAAGAGGACCTCAGCCTGCAGAGAAATGCAGGCTGAGAATCCACTCCTCCACTACCACATCTGCCTACACCCCGGCCAAGGTAATGTATCTGGGTGTAGGAACATCAAGCTGAGGAGGAGCAGTGGAGTAGCAGATTCTTGTCCTGTGTTTCACCTCAAGCTGAGGTCCACTTCATCTGGCACTGAAGGGATCATGGCTAAGCATATGCATGTCTATAAATATTGACTGCAGGAGCCAGAAGTGGAGCATAATGATGTTATTCCGTTATGTGGGAGCTCTGATGCAAAGGCATGTTTATATACAATTATCTTATCCAGTGATCCCCAACCAGTAGCTCATGAGCAACATGTTGCTTTCCAACCCCTTGGATGTTGCTCTCAGGGTCCTCAAAGCAGGTGCTTATTTTTGAATTCCAAGCTTGAAAGCATGTTTTAATTGCATAAAAACTATAGTGCCAGGTTGAGCCTCTTGTAGGCTGCTAGTCCACAAAGGGGCTACCACATAGCCAATCACAGACCTTATTTGGCATCCCAAGGGACTTTTTCATGCTTGCGTTGCTCCCCAACTCTTTTTACATTTGAATGTGGCTCACAAGTAAAAAAGGTTGGGGACCCCTGATCTTATCCATAGATAACCAGCCCATATGCAGCCAGCTTAACTTTCATCCATCCTAAGGTAGGCATTAAAAAAGGACTTCCTGTCCATACGATGGCTGTATTTAATCTTGCCATATACTGTAACTAGGTGCAGCAATATCTTCCCATGATTACAAATATTAGTTCTACCCTTCCGATGTACTGTAGCCTTCCAAGGATAGTAACCAAACAATATATAGCATATACAGTATATATATTCTGGCTACAGAAATCTAATGGTAGTGTGGCGCTGCCCCTCTGTAGATGAGACACTTTGTTGGTAAACAGGATGGAACACATTTGCCATCTAAAATCTCTATTTTCAGTGTAGCAAACTAGCAATGTCTTTACAACCTTCACTTGATGAGATGCTATATCTAATCCTATTATCTCTGGGCCTGATCAAGTTTTAATTATATACAGCAGGCATATTGATGTAAATAGTATCACTTTGGGAAATAAATGTTATAAGTAATGTAATTAGAGAAGTAACAGCTATAGTAAGAATTCAATTATCACCAAGCACAAATTGGGTAGAGAGATGCATACACTATATCATTTATAAGCTAAAAGAAAAAGTCCATATGGTGGTGATTTATAACAATTCTCAAAACTATTTAGTTTATTTTTTTAGGGGACAGTATTAAGCAATTACAGTACACATGCTGAATAAAATTAGCTGACATATCAGCAGACCAAACAATATATAGTATATACAGTATATATAGTATATATATATAAGCTATAATTAATGACTGAATTAACTTATGGTGAAATCTGCCTCTTTTCCCCTCTTGTGATTGCTTCACCCGTGTATGGAAAATATGCCAATTTATATATAGAGAATACGTTTTTTTTTTGGAAAAAAAAACAAGTTTTCCCACACCAGTATCTATTTGAAAGCATTTAGATTTGCAGGAGAAGAGGGTGATTCTTTAATATATGTAGCACTGGTAAGGCCCTATCAAGAATAAGCCGTGTAGTTTTGATATCCAGTGCTCAAACCAGATAAAATTTAATTAGTTAGAGTCTAAAGAATGGTAACTAAGCCAGTGTGGGTATGGAAATTCTCCGTTATGAAGAAAGACTGCCCAAGTTGGAGTTGTTTATGCTGGAGAAGGGGCTCTTTAGTGGGATATGCATCAATTGACTGTTTTTAAAATCTGTGGAATGCTCAACAAGGAGAGCACTTTGCCCAGAACAGGGAGAACTGTAGCAGAGGTCATTAAGGATAACCTATAATCAGTTGTTATGCAGCAGTAAGAAATGCCCATAAAAATCAATGTTCACATTATACCATGGTGCTGTGGGTACACAGTGTATCCTCTACTGGTATCACCAGCACAGCCAAAACCTCTCAGACAGATAAAGATTGGTAGGTGCTTTGACTGGAGATTCAGTCTACTTCCAATACCCATTGCTATATAAACCAGTACACACGAACAATTGCATGCATTGGAAATCGTGAAGAAGGTATGTGAAACATTTAATTAAAAAAAATAAAGCACGGAGGGGTTTACCCCACATGCAATTGCTCTACTGTGCTCATCTTTCATTTATGGTGCTGGTAAAACAAGCATTTGTTATGGTTCCTTATGTGTACCTGGTGTGGTTGCTTGACACACATAATATCTTTGCACCATCCTCTCTGCTTGCTGGTTTATGCATGGAAACTATTCTTTTTCTCTGAGAAGTCTTTTCTATGACTTGCTGTACTTCGTGTACTAAGAATAACACCAAGGTGAGAACCTTGCCTCAGGTAGCAGGGAAAGGGGAGACAAAAAGTCGCCTATTGTAACTTTGAGAGATGAATTTCCGGGTTTAAACCCAAAAATTCGGCTCCGCTAGTGCAGAGAGAATGAAATGCACAAATAAATGTTTTGAGTGAGAAACTGTGCAAGCTTCTAATTCATATATAATACTAGAAAATCATGAAACCATTAAGCAAACCCAATATGCTGAGCGCTCAATAGCGTGAAACGCGTCAGGTTGGAGTGGCTGACATGAGGTGGCAGACGGGGGGGAGTGCATTGTGGTGTGTTTTGCTAAAAGCTTTGTTTGGATGTATTAATATGATTTTTTATACTATAAATGAAATGCACAAATTAATGTTTTGAGTGACAAACTGTGCATGTTTCTAATTTATATGTAATACGTGGCAGTGGACCCATGCACAGTTCTTGCTAATAAGATATCATATACCCCAAAACCAATTTTTCTATGATTTTCTAGTAGACGTAAGGTATGAAAATCCAAATTACAGAAAGATCTGTTATCCGGAAAACTCCAGGTCCCGAGCATTCTGGATAACAGGTCCCATACCTGTACTTAGTACAGAAAAAGCAGTCTTTTTCAAAAATAACCACAAAAGAAGCAAGATGATAGTTGCCAATATTAATGACATAGGACCCAAAATCCTGCAGTTGGGCCCCTGTAAGAAAGTTGCACCCCATGCAATAGTGTACAAAAATGAAGGCATTATTGCATATTGCGTATTCCATCATATCAGAAGCAAGTTACACAGCGATTTCTAGTGGGGAATATGTAAGAAAATTGATATCGTGATTCTGTGCAGATTCATTACATGTCACTTTACACCTTTCCATTGAGCACAAAACAGGACTAACTCAGAGATAGCAAAACAAAACAATTTGCACAAATAAAAATAAAAATTCGTATTTTGCAATGTAATTCTTTAGATTGTTATTGAACTGCAAAATTGAATTGCGCACTGAGTACTTGAAGGTGTGGTAAACTTTTGGAGGAAATCTAGCAACTGTTTCATTAAGTTGTATTACAGTCACTGCGCACTGGTGCAAACTAGAACATTCACAATCTTTCTTCCATTGTCAGAAGTGGTTACTAAACAGTTTCTGGGTTCACAAAAGCAATATTACATTCTCTCAAAGGCAAATTTGCGTAAAGCATATATTTTCACATTGTGAATAGTTTTTCCATTACCGACAAAATGCCTGGGTAATCACCCTACAGAAAACATGATAGTAAAATGTTATCCTTCAGTACTGGGGCTTTGAAAAGCACTCTTTGTTCAGCATTATATTCAGTATGCCACAGTGATGCCCGCATATCTGAAATGTACATGGCCTTCAAGGGTCAAGTCAATTTCCGATTATAGCTCTGCACTGAATCTCTAAGAGATACAATAGTGTAGGATTTAAGGAATGACTGGGACACACAAAAGATTATAAGAAAAGCTGAGACTGAAATATTAACATTTATATTGTTCTGAAATTAAATAAGCCTACTTCTTATCTATCATCTGTGTAGTTTTGACAGACTGTTTTTCTTTCTCCTTTAGACCTTGTTAAAGGCCGTTTGTGAATAGGGTCATTTTAGATCATTATTCCTGATGATTTCTTCTTGGTATCATTATTCCCTTGTACATAAAACCATAAACAAAAAAAAAGCTGCTTTCAAAGCTTTCAAGGATATAAACACACACACACACACATACATATATATATATATATATATATATATATATATATATATAAATATATATTCAGTGCTTCGCTCAGCTGTGAGTCATTTTCTCTTGCCATTTTTTCTTTACCTATTGAGATATGCTTTGTGGAACTATTGTCTAATCTATAGAAAGCTATAAAGTGAATAACAAAGGGAAGAAAAAGAAAAGGCCACTGCTTGACACAAGTTTTGTAAAGCAACGTTTGATTATTAAAAGAGAATCTACTGTTTTTTTGAGCCTAGTGCTCACCTTTTTGCAGTGAGATATTATAACACTAACATATTAAGCCCAATTCTATGGCTTTCTAAGCAATATTTCACAATAATTAAATGTGTTATTCTTTTACTTGCTCAGTGGTGAAATAGATTTCTATGTAATTACAGTAATTTCCCAGCGATGTTCAGATTAATAGTGGAAATATATCTGATGGTGTACAGCATGTATTAACTTACTTCAAAAATACTAAATCCTTTTAGGAAGGCTGGATAATATCAGAGGAAGTACAACACTATTATTTACATGATTGATTTTATGCAATGTCTGCACTGATGTAATTGTAGGCTCACTAATAGCTGAATTTACCATTGTACTATTTAAATTTACTTCTCACTATTTGCATTTAGGTTGGAACTGACAATGCTGACCCATTCCTTGAACTGTAGAAAAGGAGATGACATGTTCTCCCTGTCACCTATAGTACCAGCATAGCTTTAAAGGAAAAAATATACTCCAAACAATGTAGGTCTCTATAAAAATATATATATAAAAGAGATCATATTTTATATATTTCATCATTTTCATAATATAACAGTTTTTATTATTATGCACCATTGGGTAATCCTTAATAGAAAAGTGCCATTTTAAGAACTAAGGGCCACCCCTGGGATCCTACGATTCATGGTGCACACAAACAAACCACCAAACATACATGTTATGTCACATGAGTCAATTGCGCCTCCTCTTGTTACAGTTAGAGCTGCATTATTTCTGGTCAGGAGAACTCTAAGGGCGAAATTTATTAAGATGCGTATTTAAATACGTACATTTATCGCTACGGTACGCAATCATTCGCTACTGTTCGCTATTGACGTATTTAAAAAATATCCGTTGATTCATTATCAGTCGGATTTGGATAGTGCGTATGCGTATCATATCGTATGCGTATCATAACGATGCCCATGTGTATTGAATGCAGATCGCAGACCACGTATATTAGTAGCGTAAGTTGATTAATGACGTTTATGCACATGCGCAAACACTTGCCTTTGCATAAAATAAAGCGCTTACCTAAAACCACGCGAGAAAAGGCATGCGTGTGCTTCTTTGCAGTAGAGATGTCGCATCACACAAAAGCAGGCCGAAATATCAAGTTTACATTTGATGAAAATTGTGCATTAGTCGACAAAGTGGTAATGTATTATGACAATATATATGGGCATCTGGCGCCAAAGACTTCGCAAGCAAGGAAACGTGCACTCTGGGATCGAATCTGTGAAGCTGTTAATGCAGTTGGAGCACATCCAAGAACAGTGGATAATTGTAAAAAACGAATAAGTGATATCAAAAGGCTTTTAAAAAAGAAGTTAGCAGAGGAAAAAAAGTCTGCACGAGCGACTGGTGGAGGTGGACCAATCCAAATGCATTACCTTGATTATGAAGAAGAATTTAAAAAGGTTCTTGGTCAGGATATAATTGATGGAATTGATGGACATGTTGATACAGATGGTAAGTGAGTGTATTATTATTTTTTTTTAAAAAAAAAGTGTGTGGATATGTACAATTTAATAAAATAGTTGACACTATTTTTTAGATTTGGAACCAAGGCCTTCAACACCGAACATATTAGAGGGAACATCCTCCCAACTAAATAATGCTGATACACATTCTGAAACATCTAATGAGAGAGGTATGTATGTTAGATGCTACAAATCACTTCTCATAGACCATTCACTCAACTTGTATGTTATATTATAGAAGTCCACACATTGTTACATTATTCCTTAGTGATATTCAGAACTGTGCCTTTATTTTTTCAGTATTCTTACAAATTATCCTTATCCTGTATAATTCAGCCTGCAGCCTTGTGCCTTTATATGGTCACAGAACAACCCCTCAGTGACTTCCAATATCCTTATCATTTACAGTAGGGGGTACATTATCCCTTATAATACATGAGTGATACTCAGAGTTCCCTGTATAACTCAGCCTGCAGCCTTGTGCCTTTATATGGTCACATTATCCTTATCCTTTACAGTAGTGGGTACCAAGTAATACAGTTGCCTTTATGATGAAAAGATTTCCTGATATATACATTCATCACATCATTTTTATTTTGCAGGCTATGCCAATACAACAAATGACAGTTTCGAAGATGACGAGGGACAATTACAAGGCAAGCAATGCTGAAACTATTATTTTTGATCTGTTGTATTGTAGATGAACTGTAGGAGAAGTCTACAAACGCACACCCTGGTCTTCCTTAGTTGTAAGGTACCGGTGCTCAGCAAAAGGGGTATCGGCAACCCCACAAGTCAGTACAACGAAGAGTTCACTGTCACAACGGTATAAGTTGCAGGGTGAAACCCTTGCTTCAAATTTATTGGTGCAGCATGCAACGTTTCGGGGACAGGACCCCCTTTTTCAAGCGAAAAAGGGGGTTCTGTCCCTGAAACGTTGCATGCTGCACCAATAATTGAAGCAAGGGTTTCACCCTGCAACTTATACCGTTGTGACAGTGAACTCTTCGTTGTATTGTGGATGAAGCCATGTGTAACAGTACAATTATCTTTTTTACAGATGTCGAAAATAACGATGAAATAATTTTGAATCTGGAACCAGTGAACTGCAACAATATAACAGATGAACAGAGGGACAATCCAGATCCATTCATTGATGATACAGCAGCTCCAGCAGAACAAGCTGAAAACTCTCAGAATTGTGAAAATATAGAAAGGGGTGATTTTTCAGATGTACTTTTTCTTTCAAAAGTTCTTGACAATTTCTCCAAAAATACTAAAGCTTTAAAAAAAGTAAATCTGAAAAACCAAACAATTATGAAAAGTGTACAAACGACATTAAAATCAATGACCCATCATATCTCACAAATACAACGACAGCAAAGAGCTGATTCTTTGAGAACTATGAGGTATCGGTCTGTGAAGCTGCTAAAGTTACAAGAAAATAACACACTTCTCTTGAAGTTATTAGAAAAACAGAAAGAAGTCGACAGTAGCCAGTGTGGACCAAGCACTACAGTGACTTGTCCTAAATATCAAACTAGGAAAACAGTATCTAGAAATGATGCTGTCTCTGACAGCACTTTTCAAAAGAAAAACACTACCGCTCAAAAAAAGAAAAAATAAAACCAATAGTTCTAAACAACTTAAGTTAACTTAAGTTCTTGAAACAACAAGTGGAGTTTGTTTGACTGCAGTATGTATTTGTTGTTTCAAGAACTTTGTTAACACTTCTCTTGAACCTGTCAGCAGTTAGAGTTTTATGGTTACTTTACAATTTCCAAATGCATGTTTTAAAAAAATAGAAAATGTAATGGGAAATAATGTGTAAGACCTTAAAGAGAAAACATACCCCACATTTGACAGATAATAGACAGTTGGCTGGATGTAAAAAGGTGCATCTAATATATTTAAATTGTTTGGTAGCTGTCTGGGACTATGCAAACTCAGCATATTCCATTCTTAATGGGATACTGTCATGGGAAAAAAAAAATTTTTCAAATTGCATCAGTTAAAAATGCTACTCCAGCAGAAATCTGTTTTGCTCTTATGAAAACGGATTTCAGTTCAGAGCAGCACTATTAACTGATGTGTTTTAAAAAAAAAAAAAAACATGTTTTCCCATGACAGTGTCCCATTAAGCTTTGTATTCTAAGGACTTTAGTCACTCAGGTTTGTAGGGAATCTGTAAACCATAGAAGCAGATATACTTCAGTCCCAAAACTGAGGGAGAGTGTTACAGTTCAGTTACAGTTCAGTTACAGTTCACATTCATGCATTCATGCAGACAAGAGTTACATAAAATGTGAGGAGATTAGTTGATTCCTAACATGCCGCCCGTTATCTGTATTCTCATTACTGCTAGCATTGCTGACCTGCTCTTCATGGTTTATCCCCACATCACCAATATGTGTAAGCCCATGAGATAGTGCAATGTTATGCAAAACACAGCATGCCAAAATAATGTAGGTTACTTTCAGAGGGGAATACTGCAGTACTCCTCCTGATTTGTCCAGACATCGAAACCTTGCTTTTAATAAACCAAAAGTTCGTTCAATTACAGAACGTGTGCTGCGGTGTGACTCATTGTATTTTTCCTCAGCATTTATCTTGGGATTCAGAACAGGTGTTAAAAGCCAGGACCGGCATCCATATCCAGAATCACCTAGAAAAAATGTACATTATTTTGAAGCTTTCATACAGTACCGCAATGTTGCAGAGCACAACTATCACAAACTATTGCCCTAGATGAATGTGCATTTTTTTTTCTGGTATTTTTACTTAGGGCTAAACATAACTGTCAAAAGTACACTTATGAATTAACCTACCTAATAACCATCCTTCAGGCATGTGACCATCTTCAAATTTTTGAAATAATGTAGACTGTTTCAGTATATATGAATCATGGCATGATCCTGGAAATCCTGATTTCACACTCATTATTTTGTACTGAGAATCAGATACCATTTGAACATTTAATGAATGGAAGTGTTTCCTATTGCGATATTGTTCTTCTCCATGCCTAGGAGGTCTTATAGGTATGTGAGTGCAGTCCACGGCTCCAAGGACATTAGGCATACCAGCAATTCGATAAAAAGACACCTTGAGCAAATCCCAATCAATTCTTGTGCAAGGAAAATGTATGTATTTTTTTGCGACCTTGCATATTGCTTTTAACACTTCCAGTAAGTACCTAGAAAAAGTCGGCTGGCTGATACCTGTAATTACTGATGTGACAGCTTGAAAAGATCCTGTTGCTAAGAAATGTAGAACAGATAACAGTTTGACTATTCCTGGTACTGCTCGAGTTCTTGCTGTTAGGGGTTCTAAGTCTGACCCTATTTCACTGTATAGATGTAATATAGCTTCACGATTTAATCTAAATCGTTGAATTATTTCCCCATCACTCAAGATTTCTAAGTTTGTTCTTGTCAAAAAACTTCTAGGTTGTCTTGGTGTGACAGTTCTCCTTTCGTTCTCAGTGCTATCATGTTGATCACTAGGTGGCCTGTTTTTTTCAATCAGTATTATCCTTCTCACCAATGCCACAGAGATTTCTGCATCAATTATCTCCATTTTTCAGCTCCTCGTTTGTACAGATTCTAGAATCTTTCAAAAGTTATGGCGCCTAATATTAATTCGCTACGCTTATTTTTGTGAAGGTGCTAATAGTAATTAGCTACGCTTATTTTAGTGAAAGGTGCTTATAATAATTCGCTACGCTAATTTTTACGTTATAGGTATCGCGAGATTAGAGACTTTCCAACTGCGCACTTGCTTCAAGCTGCAAGATGTCCGACCACTCTGAGAGCAAGCTGTCCGACCACTCTGAGAGTCCAAAAGGGAGGAAGGAAGCATTCACACCTGAGGAACTTGGATTTATAGTTGCTTACTTAGCTAAGTACTCTTACGATAATCCTCCAGTAAGCAACAAAAATGCATATAAAAACAGAGTCGTGACCAAACTCATGCATATATTGGAACGCAAATATGGAATTAGTAGAACCATTAAGGAAATTCAAGTGCGCTACTCAGATTTGAAAAGACGTGACAAGGAGCATTATGAACACATATTGACAGAAATTGGACATGGTAAGCAAATTTCTAATGATAAAAGCTATATTTGATTTGCCAAAGCAGTTTTTAACATCTATTTTTTTTTTAGGTGTGTCCAATACAGCTAAGTGCAGTTCACAAAAGGACACTCAAAAAGGAAATGAAGGTATGTATGAGGACTGAATGATAAATTTGGATATATATTGCTAGATGCAGATGTTGCATGTTGATTGATTTTGAGATATATGTCAATAGCTGCAGATGTTGATAATTGATAGATATGGGTGATGTGCATGGATACTGATGGTTGCATGTAGATTGATTGTTAAATATTTGTGGATGTACTGATAGCCGTGGATAGAAGCAGATAGATGTGGATGTAGATTGGATGGATTGATAGAGAAGGATGGATGGATATAATTAGCTGTTATTTTTCGTATTATTTATGATGTGGTATTGTTCCATAGATCAAGGACCCTCAAAAAGTGACAGTTCCAATGAACCTCCAAGAAAGAAATTATTTAAGGAAAAGCACATCTCATGTGACTGTGAAAGCCACTGCATTGAAGTTAAAGAAATTGTTCGGCGAATTGATGTGAAATTGGATTCTTTCATTGTTAAAATGGATCCCTTGCTCAAATGCTCCTTTTTGGTTCAAGAAGAACAGTAATAGGTTAATACATGTTCATATTACTTTATGGTTATTGCAATTAAAGTTATTACTTGTCTGACTTTTCTCAGACTATTATCTACCTCTGAAACAATTTCTCCACTTTAGACATTTATATTTATACTCAAGTAGTTTATTGAGGAGAACAGTACTGACCTACTTATTACTAGAAAGTAAAGCCAGCTGATTTTAGTTTAATTAAAAAAAATACCTTTGTAATGGAAAGCAGCATCTAAGCTAACTGGTTTTAGTTTAATTGATAAAAAGTGCTCTGTTTTATAGGTCAGTTAGTTTGAAACAAAACCGTTGTAATGGAAAGCAGCATCTTGAATTATGTCTTAATAAAACAATAGTGTCTTGCACAAAATGATGCAACATTCTTGTGTTTTATAAAACAAAATATTGTGAACTTTGGTTTATCTTGTGTATCTCCTTGGAAAGAACACTGATAAATAAATATTTTAATAAATATTTGTTAATTTAGCAACTATAATTTGTTTGAATGTTTTTTTTTTTATGCTACATATCAGTATCAAAACTTTCCTGTTCTGTACATTTGTATGATGGTAGCTGCTATTTATTTTTTTCAATACCTTTGTATAATGTAAACAGAAAATTCTATCTTTCTACAGAGCTGTAATTTTATTGTCCTACACATTAAAGAAGTTCCAGTTGAAGGTATAGCTGACATCATAATTGCATCACACCACAGAATAATGAAACATATTGATAAAAATAGATTTTTTTAATTATGGAGTATAGCTGTATACACATATTTGTTGTGATTATATCTGAGTTATAGCAAAAATAAATCAGTGCCCCGCCACAAAAAAATAGTTTGTAGACCCTAAACAAGACACCACACAGTGATGTTGATGAGTTAAACCCCACCATCTCTACAATTATAACAGCTCCATATCCAGGCAATAGATTTTTGCAAATATTCGCCAGCATTTGTTAGGCGTATTTTTCATGTTTCATGTTTAGCGAATTTTAATGCGAGAACAATATACAACATTTGATAAATACACGTGTTCCGTTACTCAACTTCTGAAATACGTGGCGATCGAATCAGGTGGTAAATTGTTCGCTGCGTACGGAGTTTTTAGAGAGTTTACTTTTATAAATTAGCGATTTTATTTTTGGCGTGTTTTGTTACGTATTTGATTGCGTAAATTCAATACGCATCTTAATAAATTTCGCCCTTAGTGAACACACAGAACATTGCAAAATTGGGGCTCAAGGGAAAACATGTAAAAGTGCAATATTTACTTCAATATTTATTCCAGTTTGGTAAAATTCTTTAATATGCCACTTATTATGATATAAACCTGTTAAATCTGTTGCTCAATTATTCATCTTGGGGGTATAGTTTTGCATTTAGTAGGGACTGGGAGAAGGCAATTCATGTCATAGACGAGAGCAACATTTATCTGCATAATTGAATAAAATTGAACCCACAGAATAAGATGATTATCTATTATCTTATTATCATGAAAACTGTCAGACTGCGCAATTAATTGTCACAAGATATCTTATGAACAAAATATCCTTGTTTTAGTCAGCTTGAAAATCTATACAAAATATAATTTGATATATAATGACCATTTAATCATTATGAGCCAGTTTGTCTTTAATGGGGAAAGGAAATAATTAACAGTTAGGGCTTGATATGATTTACAGACTGTATTCATGACACAGCATGACTTTCCATACACAAAACACACTTAGCCCAAAATTAAGGCATTTTATTGTTAAATTTCACTCTGTTTTATGGTTTTAGCTCTTTTAGACTCGACACGGTAATACAACTCAACAATCTTGAACTGTTTTCATAATCATTTAATCAATAGTAATATAAATACAAACTGGCTGCACCATATAGTGTCTGTTTGAAAGATGCACAAATAAAGTACAGAAACTGCCCATATATATTACGTATAGCCCACAATTGCTGAAAATAAAGGACAATAACCTTTTTGATGCAGCATTATACATGGGTATATGCTCAAGGGCGAAACAGCATTGAAGGCTAAATGGAAGTATGAAAATGTGGCTGTTACCCAGAACCAAAATTCAAAATGTCTTCAAAAAAATGATCTGATCTGTTATTCACTATGTATGAAATTCATTTTAAAATGACAAATGTACCAATGTAAGAATGCCAATTTGGGCATCATTAGGATAAGGCTGATGAAAAGGGAATGCAATTACACTTAAAATCTTAATCATCATCATTTTTATAACGCATTTTTAAAATAAGGCGTTATTCTTTAAGCACAAGTGCTCAGTTCAGAGCAGGAGACAAGATACACCGGGTGACACAGAGTGCAACTATACTGAGGTTCAAGGAGCACCTTTTAGTACTTATAATAAATAGGATTTTCTTCATACGACCGGGGAAATTTGTGTAAACTGCAACTGCACTTATGGTCATAAATGACCCCTAATCTGTTTCCCAGATACAATATTATTATCCCATACTCACTCATCAGGCTTGCTGGACACACAATTAATTTCCCTGCAAGGCTGGAACTAGGTTTAGGCAGAATAAATATCTGCCTAGGGTGCAACAATGGGGGGGGGGGGCTGGGCAGGTACCGTTTAAACTGTCGTCTGCCTACCCCAGTCCATTCTCCCTGATCATGCCTGAAGCCTGCTCGCTTGCTCCCCCCATGCAACATCATAGCTCAGGCGCATGCATGTTCTCATGAGCACACTGGTAGAGTCTAGGTGGCCAACCAGGTTGCCTAGGGCACCCAGTCGGCTTGGTTCGCTTCTGTTTCCCTGCATTAAAACACTGGCGGTAGAGCCAGGAGATATATAACAAAGAGATCTTAAAAGTCCAATTTTGATATCTTCAAATGGGTGTCTATGCTGACTTACATACATCTCCACAGACCTACACTTATGTTAATACAAAACTGTGGCTTGGAACAGGGGACTGCTTTTATGGATCATATGGCCAATTGATGTCCTTAAAATAAAATAAGAATGGCTGCCTTTCAGGTGTAGGTAACAGTAAAATTGTGCCTCTGTTCTGATCTTCAGGTACATGAAGTTCCAGCAGAGTAGCAGACCCTCAAGGGCCCTACCACCACAGAAATGTTGCAATATTTGAATTTTTTAGCCTACATCATGCATTCCCAACTTAAACTGCACACTGCAGTAAAATAAATGCAGGTTTTTCCAGTGTTTAGACTATTGGGACACTATAAAAATATATATTGTGACAAAGTATTTGGAAAACACCACTGTACATGGAAAAGAGTACATTTAAACTGCAAGATAGGTGTTGCAGAGGGATACTTGGCTCAGGTAGGGTTAATATTCCCTCTCAGCCAGGTAATTAAGTGGCAGTTCAGAGAGGATCTACCTGACAATGTAAAAGGGCTGGGTGAGTACAGCTCAAGGCTCTCCAGGGAAGTGAGGTGCTGTGAGAGACATAGCTGGGCAGAAGGAGATTTGTGGCCAGCAAGAGCTTGGAGCCTAAATCCCTGTGGGGAAAGAAAGAGAAAAGGACTGGCAGAGGCTGGTGAGTTTGAGTCCCAGGAGGGGAAGCCAGCAGGGCTGAGTGTGAAGCCCAAATACTTCAAAGTGCAAGAGGGTGAGAGTTTCCCTTGATGGTGAGCGACCAGAGGGGGGAAAACCCTAAGGCGCAAATTCACTAAGCGCCGAAGCGCCGAATGCTAGCGTTAATTCGCTAGCGTTTGGCATTTTTCGCTAGTGCGCAAATTCACTAACGAACACTGGCGTAATTTCGCTACTGTTACTTCGCACCCTTACGCCAGGCGAATTTTCGCTAGTGACGTAACTACGCAAATTCACTAACTTGCGCAGTGTACTGAACACTGCCTTTTACGCTAGACTTCCTTCGCCACCTCAGACCTGGCGAATCGCAATAGAGTAGATAGGGATTGTTTCAGAAAAAGTCAAAATTTTTTCTAAGTCCCAAAAAACGCTGGCGTGTTTTCTACATGATGGGTGATAGGCTGAAAAAGATCGAAATTTTTTTTGGGGCTCCCCTCCTTCCCCCCTACTTTTGCTGATTTGAAGGTTTTCTAGGCATTTGAAGTGGTGATACGTGTTCCTCCATTGAAATTTGAATTTCGCGCCGCATGTAAATGAACCATCGCTAGCGAAACTTCGCTTCGCTTGGCGAATTAACGCTAGCGCAACTTTTAAAACTTACGCTACCCCTGTGCACAACTTCGGATTTTAGTGAATTTGCGGAGCGCTGGCGAAAATATGCCTGGCGAATTTTGTCGAACTGTGTGGCGAAGTGCGGCGAAGTGCGGCGAAGTGCAGCGATGTTGCGCCTGGCGCAACTTCGCATCTTAGTGAATTTGCCCCTGAATGTTTTGCAGTGTATTTACTGAACTGTACCCCGCATGTTCTACAGTGAAGTTGAACTGTAACCTGAACATTTTCTGTTGCCTTTTTGTTGGGAATGTCCAGTGCTTAATTAACCTGTGTTTTTTCCTAAACCTTGGTGCCCCTGTCTCTAAGCTCCAAAATCCTACGCTACCTGCCTACCAAATGCTAATTCCCCCAAAAAGTGCATGTGCATGCCAGTGGCATGTCACACTATAACTATATATACTGTTAGTTAGACAAAAAAAAACGCACCAAACAAGGCTTAGTATAAAGTCCAAATATCAAAATTTATTTTCAGTTTCACGCTCCATAGCTTGAGCCGTCTTCAGGAATAAAAGTGTTGTGTACAAACATACAGATTTAAATCCTCCAAAACCCACCAAAAAGTGGAGTGACATGTGTAATTGGATAGTGCACAGGTACCTTCCCCCATCGTGACATATCAGTTGCCCTCCGCACCCCATTGGTCAGCATCAATAATACCCGCATCTTAATGGTCATGCCGCAACTTGTCAAATATTAACCCTTACTGGGTGGTTTAATTCACATGGTGCCAGAACTGCTTAGCGAGTCTCGCACCCAAGGTGGAGACCGGCTAGTTATTCGGCGCCTCTCTTTAATTGTGCAACTGTGCGGAATTATCTGGATCCGTCTATTGGTTAAACCCGTTGTGGCATTTAGTCCCACTATTGTGTTATTATTGTGCGGGTATTTGGTGCATGAGTCTTGGCATACAGTAGTTCCATAGCAGACTCTATCAGTATCTCCAGGTTGCTTAATGTTTTTCTCTCTCCACAGATACTGCCACACACAATCCGAACTCTGCAAGAGGCCCGTAACCCATTGTGCGCCAGATGTTCATAACAGCCACAAGTGTCATAGAGCCTGAAGAAAGATCAGATAGGAAAGGATAGGGATTAATGTTATGAAACTGTAAACAAACAGATACCTAAATGGATATCAAAAAAAATAAATAAAAAAGAGGAACGTGTGGATGTAGATTCTCAACAGATTCAGGAACAAACAGGAATTGTAAATTGCCTTTTTTTGAAATTAAAGGAAACCAGTTTCATTATCTGACTACTGTACATATTCATAATGAATGTATCCCTATAGGAACATTTCTACATAAATGTAAATAAATGTATCCGTGTAAATACTTAAATCATAAAGATAGCAGAAAAAGTTACAATATTATATCCATTGGCTGTCTGTAACAACATGAGAGTTATATAGTTACAACTATTATATCCTGAGCAATAAACTTCAATTTAACAATAAAGACTCGATCTTCTGTCTTTTCAAACTTGACCGGTTAGAAGAAATGACATTTTTCCAGAAAAAAATCAAACAAATGGAGATATTGGAAGGGTCTCATTCAGTCCTTTTGGAGCCAAAATGTCCAGTTTGTAGATCCACCTGGATTCTTTCTGTAACAATAATAGATCACCAACACCGCTAGCTTTGGTATGCAACAGGTTAGAATGTGAAGGTGCAGACACGGCAAACAACAGTACTGCTCATTCCCTACACTTTCCGTATCTGTGATAGAGGTGACAAGGACTAAGGTATGCGCTTAACATATGACATACAGCTAAGTGTACGGCTACAGCCCGACTTCCCTTGAGAGGGAACGTTGGGGGTACATAATGGGTTTTTTAACCTTTTTAGTATTTTTTTTTTATATGGCAACAGGTTGGTCATTACTACTAATGTTCGGGGATTCTACTATTTTACACATAATGTTTGACATATATATATCACGGACTCTAATTGATTTCACTGTTTATTATGAGGGCGACTGATATGTCACGATGGGGGCAGGTACCTGTGCACTATCCAATTACACATGTCACTCCACTTTTTGGCAGGTTTTGGGGGATTTAAATCTGTATTTTTGTACACAACACTTTTATTCCTGAAGAAGACTCAAGCTATGAAGCCGAAACGTTGAAAATAAATTTTGATATTTGGATTTTATACTAAGCCCTGTTTGGTGCAGCTTTTTCGTCTAACTAACAGTGTCATTGCTTTAAACCAGCACACAGGCATTGGATATTTTACAGTGTGCACCAGCCACAAACTGTCTCATATATATATATATATATATATATATATATATACATATATATATATATATATATATATATATATATATATATATATATATATTTATATATATATGATATTGTATAGCAAATATTTTTATATACAGTTCATGTATACACAAAAAATCCTATATATATATATATATATATATATATATATATATATATATATACATACAAAAATGGTTAGACTCCTCATACATTCTCATACATTACATATACGTATTTACAAAACCAGCATAGACAATTGTGTTGGTAGACCACCCACCGCATGATGACATTTCAGATACAGTAACTAAAAATAGACTGGATTCACGGAAATGAATTTCAAATCTACTTAAGACGATAGTTATTAAAGTCAGGTGTACAGTTCAGACAATTTGAGTTTGTTTATCTGCTTGCAGAAAGAAGAAAGGGAATATGTGTATACGCTTTTCAAATTCCTATGGTGTAGAGCAGAGGAGTTCATGTAATATTCATGTTAAATCATAAATCTCTTCTATGAAAACAGAGAACTACTTTAGTAGAGGTACATATAGGGGCAGATTCATTAAGGGTCGAATTTCGAAGTTAAAATTACTTCGAAATTCGACCCTCGAATTGAAATCCTTCGACTTCGAATATCGAAGTCGAAGGATTTAGCGCTAATCGTTCGATCGTTCGATCGAAGGATTTTTCGTTCGATCGAACGATTAAATCGTTCGAATCGAACGATTCGAAGGATTTTAATCAAACGATCGAAGGAAAATCCTTCGATCAAAAAAAGCTTAGCAAGCCTATGGGGACCTTCCCCATAGGCTAACATTGACTTCGGTAGGTTTTATCTGCCGAAGTAGGGGGTCGAAGTTTTTTTTAAAGGGCAAGTACTTCGACTATCGAATGGTCGAATAGTCGAACGATTTTTACTTCGAATCGTTCGATTTCGTTCGACTTCGATCGAATTCGAACGAATTTAACCAATTCGATGGTCGAAGTACCCAAAAAAAACTTCGAAATTCGAAGTTTTTTTTATTCTAACCCTTCACCCGAATTTAGTGAATCGGCCCCATAAAGTTGATAATAAAAGGTTGAAAGGAGAAGGAAAGCCATGGATGCATTTTATTGCCAATAGATTAGCTGCAATAGTGCAAGCTAGAATACTATATTTATTCTGTAGAATATTTTACTATACCTGAGTAAAAAGCTCTAGAAGCTCTCTTTTTATTTAGGATAGCAGCTGCAGTATTTGCTTGGTGTGACATCACTTCCTGCCGGAGTCTCTCCCTGCTCTGGGCTCAGATTACAGCAGAGAAGGAAGGGGAGCAAACTGAGCATGCTCACGCCCGGGGCAAGGAGTTTTAAGCTGACGGCAGGAAGTCTAATACAGAAGCCCATGTGCACACAATAGAAAGAAAAAAATGCTGTGTTTATTTTGACAGAGAACTCAGAGCAGCACTACTTTGAGGGTTTACTGGTATATTTAGGTGGACCTTTCTGATAAGGCTTACTTAGTTTTAACCTTTCCTTTTCCTTGAATGTATCTGTAACTAGAAAAGTCCCTTTCCTGTTAGCCTGCTCTAAAATAGAAATGTTGTCTGGCTGTTGAATAGGTTTTACAATAGCACAGGCAGAATGAATTATTCTATTAACCCATAGCAGTCATGTATCAGTCAACTTTTACTTGTGTGGTGCTTTTAGATAATGAAAGAAATTGTGATTACATGATCAGTCCACATATTCACAAAGACACGGTTAATGACATGAGCTCATCCCATTCTTTAGCTGAAACACCATTTTCTCCTCTCCTTAACTGTAGGTATTAGATATCAATTTTGCTTTGGTTAGGTATAATAAACAAGTGTTTGAGTTGGCTAGTAAATACTGATAAAGTGTTCATAAAAGTATATTAAGTGTAATATGTTGTATATTACTACAGTAACTGGCTTTGTATATGTCATTAAATGAGTGTTCTTCATCACTGTTTGTGTACAAATTTTTCAGTTCTCATAGACACCTTGACGATCCAAAAATCTAACATCCTTTGCCTCACTTAAAGATCTAAATTACAAGGTTAATGTTTGCAATTTAAAAAAACTTTTCCTCTGCACTGTGTTGAAAATGTTGTATTCCCAACAATCCCTTAAATTAGTCCAATATTTTTTTTTGTAGTGGGGCACTTATAACAATTTCATGTTTGGGAGATAGATCCCGGGAATGCGGGTGCAATAATCTCTCTTGTGGAAGAACACATCTGGACTGTAGCAGGACAGCCTTAGCTTGTAATAAATATTACCTAAAATTAACCTTAAAAAGTTGCAAACATAAAATATGTCGGACTGGAACATCTGGGGCGCACCAGAAAACCTGACTCAGAGGGCCGCCTGTATACTCAATGCCCTAAAATCCTGGGGCATAGACCTTAGGGGTTGCTGCATGTGTGTTTACATCAAGAATTTGCATCCCCAGGTTATCATCTTGGTCTTCATTAGAATAGTGTGATCAACTGGAAAGTTCTACTTATGTAGGCTCTTAAAGGCCCCCTATATCCCCAAAATGTATAGAAAATCCTCAAAATGCTCAGTATGTTTAAAGATTACCCTTTTAACAGCCCTTGACATTTATGGCATATTACCAATACGATGGGCACTATCTCCAGTCTGTGTTTCTCAGCAACTCCCTCTATATGCCAGAAGTGGCATCTACTGGTAAATTCACAATAAAATACTATATACCATGTGAGAAATCTCTACCTCTAATTTCAGAAGGATGTTTCTGTTCTTCACCTTCAGCAGTAGCATATAATATCAACAGTGTTTCTATAATATCAACAGTGTTTTTCTATACATTGGTATTCTCTGTGTATTGTGTGACTTCTGAAGGTAATTAAAGAACTTACTACTTCTCCTACAATTTAAGAAGTGTGTTGATTCTATTTCCAGGAATAAAAACAGAACAGGAAAATAATATACGTAGGTAGCAGTAATGTGTCATTGTATGAAATAGAAAACAGCTGTTTTCTGAGATGGAACAGATCAAAGTCTAGCAGGTATAGGATGAGCGTGACTATTATTATCAATTCCAGTTTGTGCTACATGGCAAATTAGTGGTTAATGCACATGAATTAAATGGCAAAAGATAATTCTTTGCAATGCCATGTCTAGGAAGAATTACAGCCATATCGTTATGCAATGCATTTTTAACTTTGATTATTTCATGTTTAATGAGATCAGTACAAGAGTCCCTTCTACAGAAAATGAACTCCTTTTGAAACTTGACAGGATTTCTTTTACAGTGTTCGCTCAAAGGCTGGAATTCTGAAATCTCTGAACACTTTAATCTACCAATGATACTAATGTTTTTTTCAAAAGCCTCCTAAAGTAGGTTAGAGCTCCCCATCCACCCTTTCTCCCAGATGCCTTCAGTGCAGGTTTTGTGGTTTATTTGTAGTTGCATAGGGAATATATATAATATATTATATGTGGTCTAATTGTAAAAAATTTAATTATATTGTTATATGTGGTCTGTCAGCAGCATCTGCATTGTTTTTGCTATATTTTCCAAGAAATGTAATTATCTATATCCTACATATTGGTATTTTCAGATCATCAGACTCTGAAATGATCAGAAGTAAGCACTAGTGATGGGCAAATTTCTCCCGTAAATTTCCCGCAAAATTCGCGAAATGGCGAAAAATTTGCAAGAAAAATCTTGAAAGCTGAACGTTTGCGAAAAAAACGTGAAATTCGAAAATTTTCATTAAAAAATCGTGAAATTCCAACGTTTTCACGAAAAATCGTGCAATTCGAATGTTTTCACTAAAGAAAATTAGCAATTCGAAAGTTTTCACAAGAAAATTCAAGCAATTCGAACGTTTTCATGAAAAAATCGAGCAATTTGAACGTTTTCACTAAAAAATTGAGCAATTCCAAAGTTTTCATGAAAAAAATCAAGCAATTCGAAAGTTTTCCTGAAAAAAATGTGAAAAAACGGAAATTGACGCTAGCGAATTTTCACCGGTGAATTGTTGCGGGAGATTCACGAATTTATTCGCCCATCACTAGTAAGCACACCTCTGCCTCCTGTCGGCCATTTTGTTGTAGTTGCCCCATGAAATGGGGACTAATAGCTGCCGGGTTCCATGTTAATGTACCTCCGTACCATAAAGCTTCACATATAGCTGCGACATTATTTTTACATTAAGGCACTATACTGTATGTTCCAGTAATGGCATGTTGAAAATGATGTTATTTCCTTTGAGTTGTGCAAGAATAGAATTAGACTTCATCAATTTGCAACATCATGAATTTTAATCTTATAAAGGAAAGTTCATTCCAGATGTCTATGAAACAGATGTAGGAATTGCCAATCAGGGAAATGACAGACGACTGCTGTATAGCATTTTGTGAAGTTCAACTGTGATCAGAATCCATGCCCCATTGGAATGATGTATCATCTCTGTACAGCAATGTAGAATATGTCAGTGCTATATGAATATAGAACAAATGCCTAGGTTAATATGCCAGTGTGTATCGTACATAGAACGATACGTAGATCTTGCAGTTCCTCCGACCAAAATTTCATTGACTTTAAATTGGTGGAATTTCTATCTTGTTTTCCTGACAGGACAACTGAGTTATCATGAAAAGATTAAGTTAGAAATGATGATCATTATGCTTAAAGAAACAGTAACCCCAAAAGTGTATCTGCTGAGTATCCTGTGCCTTTTCTCCTTTTTCAGCTTTGAATGGCTGCCCCCATGGCTACACATTAAGTTGTTTATATAAACTATTGTAGCGTTTCTGCAACAAACACACCAGTTGTACCAATGCCACACAATCAGTACATTAGGGGGGTAGGGTTTGTTTCTCCTTTAAGCTAACTATGCCAACATAATGCCAGGGAACATAGGGTGCACTATAGAGCTAAGCATACACCTCTGTTCTACAACAGTCAAGCATTTAAGACCATACAATCAGTTCAATTTGATAGACCCTATTACAGCCAAAGAGATACAATTTTTTAAATTAAAAGCAATCCTATTACATGTCTGAAATAATTTTAGAAGCAGCTGCATTGTGCAGCCCCCTGTCTATCCTTGGTAACCCGAAAATAGCCTAACAGCAATTAGCTATAATCAGTCTAGTGCAAGATGATGAATACAAGGAAAATTTGTAATTGGTTGGTATGGGTTACCACAGATGAGCAACTGCTTATAAGACTGCAAGTAAGATGATCCCTATCAATGTGTGCTCATTGCCAAGGTCCAATGAACACCACTATTTCACTCTCATTCAGCTGGAACTCCCAGCATCACCTCAGTTATATGAAGCAGAAGAATTGAAATTGAGTCAATAAGGTTTCCTTCTCCACTTTTCCCTTATCTTCTTTCACATGCAAGTGCAGATAATAGCATATAAACGTTTTGGACTATAGGTAAGGGGCCAATTCATTAACTTCGAGTGAAGGAATAGAAGAAAAAAAACTTCAAATTTACTTCGACCATCAAATGGGCTACTTCGACCTTCGACTTCGAATCGAAGGATTTAAACTAAAAATCGTTTGACTATTCGACCATTCGATAGTCAAAGTACTGTCTCTTTAAGAAAAAACTTCGACCCCCTAGTTCGCCACCTAAAAGCTACCGAACCCAATGTTAGCCTATGGGGAAGGTCCCCATAGGCTTGGCTAAGTTTTTTGGTCGAAGGATAATCCTTCAATCGTTGGATTAAAATCCTTTGAATCGTTCGAATCGAAGGATTTAATCGTTCGATCAAACGATTATTCCTTTGATCGTTCGATCAAAGTATTTGCGCAAATTCCTTCGACTTCAATATTCGAAGTCGAAGGATTTTCATTCCCAGTCGAATATCGAGGGTTAATTAACCCTCAATATTCGACCCTTGATGAATTTGCCCCATAGTGTTTCTTTTTATCTACATATTCTTATTAACAAAACACTTAGGGGGTTATCTACTAAAATCAGATTTTTTCTCATTATTTTATTAAAACAACTTTCACCAAACTCCCATCCACAATTTTACCTTATTTATCAATAAAATAATTCCAAAATGTTGGTGCTGGAAAAAACTTGAGATGACGCCTGAAAACTCTGATTTTGTTCAGATTATAATCATCATTCATTTTTATAGTGCCAACAAGATACGCAGTGCTTTAGATTATTGTACGAAAACCACGCATTATTTGGATTATTGCACGAAACCCAATGCAGATCATGATATCGTCCAGTTGTAAAAGGGACATCTGCTATTGACTTGCAGGTTTGAGATGGAGTATTTTCGGATTTGGACTTTTAGCAGCCTCGGGATATAATAAATCTCGAAAAATTTGTGGTTTTTTTCCACAAGAAATTTGTGTTTTCCACATAAAAACTCTGACCAGACATTAGCAAATAACCCCCTAAGTCAAATCCTCATTAGTCTGAAGAGAGAAACAATCAATCTTTGCTACCCATCCATTCCCACTAATACCTATTTCAATGGCAATGGCCTGATAGTGATGACCTGAAGAAGGCAGGGCATGAGTAAAATGTTCTTCTTTTGAAACAACTCTGAGAAAGGCTGCTAAAAACAGTTTCAGGCAGTGATCTCCAACCAGTAGCTTGTGAGCAACAATTTGCGCTCCAACTCCAACTTGGATGTTGCTCACAGTGGCCTCAAAGCAGGAGCTTATTTTTGAATTCCAGGCTTGGAGGCAAGTTTTGGTTGTATAAAAACCATTTGCACTGCCAAACAGAGCCTCAATGTAGGTTGATAATCCACATAGAGGCTACTAAATGGCCACTCACAGCCCTTATTTGGCACCCAGGAACATTTTTCATGCTAGTGTTGCTCCCCAACTCCTTTTACTTCTGAATGTTGCTCACAGGTTCTAAAGGTTGGGGATCCCTGGGTTAGTTATGGATTATGGAGCCCTGCTGTGAATGAGATCTAGCTAAAGAGAGGTTAAATCTAAAGTTTATATGTTGTAGGATCAAGTGATATTGAGATCATGGAGTAAGAAGCTAATCGATTAAATATTAGTTAGGTTCATGTCGACTGAGTAATCCACTATCTTGGAAAACAGAAATATTTGGAATGGTAGTCTACTTTAGAAATCTATATACAGGTACATACTTTTATTTTCTGTTTTCTTTTAAACAATTTGATTGTCAGTTTATATTTTGTTATTGCATTACCAATTCAAAACAGGGATATTTCCATTTCTGTTCAGCTGCATCACTTTCAAGCTGCCTGTTTTAAATTTGTTTCAATTGGTATCAAGTTATTTGGTTATATAGCAATACTGTGAAAAAGAGTGATACATATTTTTCTTTGAAAAATATGCCCCCATACCCACACTAACATGATTATACTGTTGAGAAAAAGCGGGGAGGCCACTCCGACCAGTTTTCCCCCTTTTTTATCAATACATTTTCCTGAAAATTTCCTGTGCGGAAAAAAACCCAGACAAAATCTTGAAAAAAATGAATAGCACAAATTTTTCAGATTTTCCACGAAAACCACAACCACACCTAAGCACTTTTTTTCAGGGTGCCGGAGGGGGCCGCCCCCTATATATACCTTGGATAAAATGTGAAATTTGAATATATCCATAGTGCTAATGGGGCATTTTATGACATGATAATATAAAGTCATATATTCGAAAAAGGTTTTTCGAACCCCAACGTCATTGGAAAGAAGGGGAGAGACCAGGGGGAAACTGTGGATTGGCTAGGATTGATTGGGGAGCCTGTCAAGGGTGTCCTTCCACAGCAGCATTCACAGATCTTAAGGGTGAATTAAGTCGCCTGTGGAATGTTAGGTAGGAGCTTAACTGGTTTGGGAGTTTGCCAAAGGACAGTAGTTGAGTATATTGGGCTAGGGAGAGTGATCCAATAAATGCCCTCTAGTTGTTGGGGCATAGGTGGTCCATCCCAATACCTGGAGTTGTTGCGTTGCTTCCTAGTACCTGTGGATATTTGGTACAGCTAACTCACCTTGAGATGTGCTCATTGTCTTTACCAAAACTTTGGACTTTGCCCAAATATACTTTTTGGATGTTCTGCAGGGTAGCTCTTGGTACCATTATGGGCAAGGTCTCAAACAGGTAGAGCAGTTTAGGGAGGATTGACAACTTTACAGCTGTTATCCTACCTAACCAGGATATGGTATATGTGCTCCACTTCTCTAAAAGCGAGGCAATGGATTGTAAGAGTATAAGTGTATCTAGCTGGAGATATGATTTCGTAAGCTGAACACCGAGGTAGCGTAAGGAACAGTCCTTCAATTTAAAGTTAAATTTGGTTTTCAGTGTTTCCCGTATTTGGCAGGGAATGTTTAGAGCTAAGGCCTCAGATTTTTGAAGGTTCAATTTATATCCTGAATGGTTACCATATTGAGTGAGTAATTTATGCAGTAAAGAGAGTAAAGTCTCAGTAAAGAGACCATAGGGTTGGTGATGGATAGGAGGACATCATTGGCAAACAAGAACATAGAACTCATTGTTCCCCAGGCTAGGTCCTGTAATGTCCCTACATTCCCTGATGGCTGTGGCCAATGGCTCTATACTTAGGGCAAAGAGAAGGAGGGAAAGTGGGCAGCCCTGCCTGGTTCCGTTTGAGATTGAGATGGACTGGTTAGAGGCCCCTGGTAGTTTAAAGGGGTTGTGTAGGAGTAGAGTATAGTGCCCTTATAGCTGTCAGGAAAGGTCCTTCAAACCCCATTGTTTATAGTAAGTTAAACATGAAGTGCCAGTCTAAGCGGTCAAACATTTTCTCTGTGTCTAAGCTGAGTATGACCGTGGAGGTTTTGGGTTCTTTGCTTATCTAGAAAATTATCTAAGTGCAGCTGCTCAGTGTTCTGGGCTCTCTGCCAAAAGACAATTACATTAGAAACATTGTACCTTTTTCTGGCTGTTCAGTGCAGGAGATCAAAGAGAAAGTCGTGACATTTCAATAACAAAACCCTGGGACTGCGGGATGAGCTTTAAAAATCAGGACTGTCCCATGAAAAATGTGACAGTTGGGAGGTATGCATTATCTGGTTGCATGTGCATCATCAAACCATGAAAGTCATCCAGGACTGATCCCAAATAGGTAGAACAAAGAAACATTCATTGAGTTTCATATTGGATTATTATTATTTTTTTTTTTTAAATTGGTTTAACTCAATTATTTAGATACAATAGGGTGCACAAATAACCATGCTGCTAGGAGGTGTACAGCTTCCATGGTTCCTTCTATTCTGATTATAATGAACATAATCTTCACAGACAACTAAAGACAGAAGCATAGAGGTGCAAGCAAGTTTTCACCTCACAAGTTGTTGAGTGGTGCAACAGAGAGCATCTGTAGGCCCTTTACAAAGTTCCTGATTAAGGGCCTAAGTCTGTTGCAACTTGCACCTGATGCTTCAAGAATGACACCTCAGCAGCATAGTGACCTGCTATAGGGGATTGTGCAATTATTGCGCCTAGCACTGTGTGTGTATACTGTTGAGACCTAAATGAGCCCCAAATTCTCAGCAATCTTTTGTTTTCAAAGTTGGCGGTTTGAAACTATAAACTGCAGACTCAGAAATGCCTAGACATTATTATATTTCTAAATCTCTTTTATTGGCTTGGAACATGCATGCCAAAGCTAGAAATGCATTCACATGAAAGAAGATAAGCTAAATAAACAGTTATTCATGCAAAGGCATCATATTCAACATGAAATAGGGACAGGGTTAAGGTAACTTTGCTCCCTGGTTAATTACAGGTTCGCAATTTTTCTTGAGATCAGTAGTACCAGATATTATAAAACTAATATCAAAGTCAAAATAAATAACTGTGATTCCTCATAATACTCATTCACCACATTAATGTACAGTGTGTTGTCAAAAAAAGCACCATGCTATAAAAAATGTATTAGGCTGGAGGAGGCTGTATTCATTAGCAAGTCCTTCCCCCATTCTGAATACACTGGCAGTGGGGCAGGGTGCAAAGTAGGGAGGCACCGAATCCACTATTTTGGATTCAGCCGAACCCCAAAAATCCTTTGCAAAAGATTCGGCCAAATACCAAACCAAATCTGAATCCTAATTTGCATATGCAAATTAGGGGTGGGAAGTGGAAAAATATTTTACTTCCTGGTTTTGTGACAAAAAGTCACACAATGTCCCTCCCCGCCCCTAATTTGCATATGCATTTGGATAGAATTTGGATTCGATTCGGATAGAATTTGGATTCGATTCCGCTGAATCCGAATCCTGCTGAAAAGGCTGAATCCTGGCCGAATCTCGAACCGAATCCTGGATTCAGTGCATCCCTAGTGCAAAGTGTGAAAAACATGACAATTTGTGTCTATTTTTCCTATTTTTTCATTATGCACCATGTCCCAGTGTTAGTAAGTATGCCCTTAAATCTTTAACAGTTTTAGAAACTAGTTAAATGTAGGTAGTTATGTTCTTTGGAAACAGCGTGAATCCAGATAACCCTTTTGTAGTCGTTAAATGTCTGAAACTGAAACTGTATTTTATTGCATCATTTACTTTTGCCCCTATATGTTCTGTGTATATATTAAAAAACCCTATCTAATGTATTTTGACATGTCACCACAATGATTTGTAGATCACAGAGGAGAATGAACTGTATGGGAGATAGAGTATGACTAAACTATTCTTTCTCTGCATTGTAATGCATTAAAATCCAGGGGCATACGGGCAAAAATGACTGTTTGTAGTGCTTAATAATAATTGATGGGAAATGGACAGCACATAGAACTGCATGACTTTCATTGTAGAATCATTTTGCCTACATAAAAAGGGCAAAGAGAGAATTGTGATAAATTCAACATTAAGTTTTAAAATAATTGGTATATTCTATCCTGTTGCTTATTATTTATTTTACGTCCTTCTTAAATAGCACCCTAACTGCATTTGTTCTGCTAGTCTCCCTGTGCAGTTTTTTTAGCAGTGGAAAATGGAGTAAGAAAACAATATTTATTTCTCTGTTTCAAACTTGTGAATTTCTTTCTTTGATTTCAGTCCAGATTTTAGACAGTAAGTGACAGCATGCACAGACAGGACTAAGGCTCTAAGCTGTCAAAGGGCACACACACTAATATATTTGACCTTAAAATCTGACTCCAACTCCTAGATGAAGAGAGACAGAATCCTGAGGGAATACTGTTCTGAATAGGGTGAGTGAATTTTTTCTCCTGGTACAGTTTTGCTGTGAAGTTAGTTGTGGCACCAGTGGTGACAGTTTATGCCAATTGGGGCTAGAAATTTGTCATGTGGTTGGTAGGGATGTAGCGAACTGTTCGCCGGCGAACTTCGACTGTTCGCGTCCGCCGCAAGTTCGCGAACGTCGCGCGACGTTCGCCAATAGGCGTTCGCGTCAAAATCGTTCGACCATTCGACCATTCGATCGCTAAGATCGAACGATTTTCGTTCGAATCGAACGATCGAAGCCATTGGATTGAATGAAATCATTCGATCCAATGGCTTCGATCGTTCGATTCGAACGAAAATCGTTCGATCGAACGATTAAAATCCTTCGATCGTTCGAATCGAACGATTTTCGGATGTTCGAAGTTCGCAAACTGTTCGCGAACTGTTCGCATTTTTTGCCGGTGTTCGCGAACGGCGTTCGCGAACACATTGTCGGCAGTTCGCTACATCCCTAGTGGTTGGTTTCACTGGAAAAAAAAATGCAGATGTTTTTAGCTGCCCTTGCATTCCACATGAACCATTTGGGATGGGAGAGCTCCCCAGAGCTCCTCTTTCTATCTAAGGAGCTGTCTACATGTTTCCATGAAGAAATTGGCAAGATGGGAACCTTTTTGTTTCTATGAAGCACAGTTATAGTATAGTAAATGAACTTTAAGTAATAATGCAGGACAATGTAGTTGCAATTACAGAGCTAAAAACAAGGTGTAACTGCAATGTCATTTTTGTCTTTCTATTGACGTCAATGCATTTCAGCTACATTTTATGGATTTGCAAAATGTTTGGGTGCCACAGGTTTGCTCATCACTAATACTGAAGATGAACTTCATTATTTCAGAAATTAGAGTTTTTTAATTACTTGAAATTTCAAACTGAATTTTCATGTTTGCTCTAGCTCAGGCATTCAAAGTCCTCACTAATACAGATAGAAAAATACTGGGGTCAAAAGCCAGCAAAAATATCACGGTTATTGATTAAATATATCTGCATTCCCTGAACCAAAACTAACAATCAGTCGATTTGTTCTGTGTGTCTGTGTTCTACTGTTTATTAAATATTTATATTACATGGTAAATCCAAACTTCTCCAGCTAGAGGAAGCAAGACGTCAAGACGGTTTGTAAACACAGCTATTACAGATTACTGACCCGTATGTAGTTCTTCATTTGAATGGGGACAGAAATGTGTTTTTGAGACAGCTGGTTACAAAGAAATCACTCCGCTCTTAGGGTTTGCACTTTTGGTACTGCAGCTGCGCCCATAGGACCAAATACTATAGCTTTGTACAGGTATAGGATCCATTATCCAGAAATGTGTTATCCAGAATGCTCCAGATTACAGGAAGGCCACCTCCCATAGACTCCATTTAGAGTACCTTGCACTTCATCCCAACTAAGATATAATAATTCCTATTGGAGGTAAAACAGTCCTATTGGGTTTACTTAATGTTTACATTAATATTTTAGGTATAGAGATCCAGATTTATAGAAAGTCAAGTGCCATTCAGTCAGTGTGTCAATAATGAGCCAAGCAGTTAACCTGCAAATGTTACCTGCTGATTGGTTGCTATGTGTTACTAGACCAATAACAAACTTTGCATATTCTTATTACATAAGAATGTACCTTTTTTTTATATATCCTTGCAATTGGAGAGTAAGGTATCTTGCCACTGCTCTCGCTGTTACTGTCTGAAGAAAAACAGGGTTGTAACACATACTGAATCGCTGCTTCTTTTAGCCAGCAACAGTCACTGCCATATGATCTTATGTTTATCTACATCCTGTCGGTGGCACAACCAGGGCTATATTTTGGTCATAGAGGCAATCAAGGTCCACCTCCTTAAAGTACCTATATGGTAAATGCTCCCATGGGCACGACTACATACTTAAAGGGAAACTAAAGTCTAAAATAGAATAATGCAAGAAATGCTGTATTTTGTATATTAAACATAAACATGAACTTACTGCACCAGAAGCCTATTTAAGCAGATGATTTATGCTTTCAAAGTTGGCCACAGGGGGTCACCATCTTGTAACTTTGTTAAGGGGGTTGTTAACCATTGAGCTAACTTAGTATAATGTAGAGAGTGATACTGAATTCTGAGATCATTTGCAATTGGTTTTCATTTTTTATTTTTGGTGGTTTTTGAATTTAGTTTTTTATTCAGCAGCTCTCCGGTTTGCAATTGCTGCACTCTGGTTGCTAGGGTCTAAATTACTTTAGCAACCATGCATTGATTTGAATAAGAGACTGGATTATCAATAGGAGAGGACCTGAATTGAAAGACAAGTAACTGCTAATGAGCAATTACAATAACTGTGTAGCCTTACAGAGCATTTGTTTTTAGATGGGGTCAGTGACCCCCATTTGAAAGCTGGAAAGATTCAGAAGAAGAAGGCAAATAATTCAAAAACTGTATAAAAACAAAATAATGAAGACAAATTAAAAAGTTGCTTAGAATTAGCCATTATAACATACTAAAAGTTAACTTAAAGGTGAACCACCCCTTTAATCTTTGCAAGACCAAGACCATGCATATGCTCAGTGTGGTCTTGGCTGCTGCTTAGGGTTCATCATAAATTATCAAAATAGCACAAGTCAAATAATCTCTATCATAGAAGCAGATACAGCAAGACTGGGTCCTGTGCTGCCATGTAATCTAATGTGGATTTTATAGTTTTCTCCAACTCTCCAGAACCAGTGGCTGCATCAAAAAAAATCCTCCAAATAGAATCCCAGTTTATAAATGTAAACATGGCTCCATGATCTTTGTGTCAGATGAAAAGCTCTTCTCGCACTCCTTGGCCTTCGTGTTGATTGCCCGGTGCACGGTGACAGGGGGGTTAGCACCCTCCAACATCAAATGGGTAAGAAATCACTGGCACTCAAAGGGCAGGTGCAAGCAGGGACAAGCCCTTGCGTTTTATTCACAGAAAAAGCAACGTTTCGGGGTCAGACCCCTTATGCTTATGCTTGATAAAGGGGTCTGACCCCGAAACGTTGCTTTTTCTGTGAATAAAACGCAAGGGCTTGTCCCTGCTTGCACCTGCCCTTTGAGTGCCAGTGATTTCTTATCCATGATCTTTGTCCCTACAGTTGGAGTTGGAAACATTAAAAAAAGATGTAATGGCAAAAATGAAATACCATTTCAACTTTATTAACTGAAAAAGAAACATATCCCCAATATTCTTCAGTTATAAAATCTGTACAGTTTTTATAAGAAACCTGACTGTATGCAGTGAAATTCCCCCTTCATCTACTTGCTCTGACTGCAGCAGATATGAATCTCTACATGGTTGCCAGTTGTCCTATAAGGAAACAAACAAAGCTGCTTGAGTTCTGGAAAGTCCCTCCCCCGTGCCGTTTGAAAGTATGATGCTTTCCCTGCAGAGCAGTTAGGGACTGTCTGAAGTTTCCTATCCTTAGCAGTCAGAGAAAGTAAACAAAGGGAGAATTTCACTGCATAAAGTCAGGTTTCTTGTAAAAACGGTAGACATTTTTTAATTAGAGTATATTGGAGATGGATTTCATTTTCATGAAAGTAAGTAAAAATGGGATATTATTGTTTTGCCTTTACATCATCTTTAACTCCTGGTTTAAGTAAGATCCGGCTCATACAAAATATCATGCTGTGTTTATGCTCCAGTCTTATGCCTGATGCCTTATTGATCCCCTTGACAGCTCTCCATTAAGGGTGATTTCTATTCACTTTCTGTACAATGCAACTAAGGCAAAGGGGATGTAAGGGACACCAGAAAGGTCAATGATGATTGCTGTGGTTATCACTAATGAATATCCTCAGAATGAGGGGTATCCTTATTTTTTTAGGTCATAACCACAAAGTATTTTTAATTCAGAAACAAGCCACCCACCTCCAATAAGTCGTTTAGTCTTGCTAGACTTTGTTTATACAAACATTTCAGAATTTGTCATCTACCTAAAATATGTGTAATGCTTTGAGCTATATTATTTACATAGAAATCTACATAAACATATCAAACGTCACTTTGCCTTAGCAAAACATGAACCAGTAAGTGCTATTGTTGTTTTTTCATGTGAGGGCTGATATTCATTGTAACCATAGATACAGAGAACTAATGATAGCTGTTATATTGATACATCTTGTTAGAAAAGGCCACAGTTTAATGAAGCAAAGCAAAACAGTAGCTATTAATGATAACCTGATTCAAAGGCTATGTAACTTAATTTATGCTAACTAATAAATGCAAAGTTATTCTGTAATTATTGTATCTAAAGGTAAGTTAACAATTTGCCAGTCGTTGTTATTCTTTTGCCGCTCAAAAGGTCTCAAAAAGGAATTCTTACAGCAAAAGGGAATTCTTACAGCACTTAGACATTTCTTCAGGTGGAGAGACCTAATTATCTCTTAGTTGAAATCTGCAACAGACCTCTACAAAACTGGAATTATCATTGGGTTGTTACACTTACTGATGGGCTCAGTGCTGCTGCATCTTATCACGTAAATGGAGAAAAATAGTATACCGTAGTATAATTTCAGAAAAGCCATTAGATGATGCTAGCATAACACATTGTATAAGTCTTACTACACCCATCTATTATATTTGTTGGGTGCATGTTGAGCATGTAAATTTCATCAGTATTTGACTCATAACATTTTATGACATGTATTGTTTTGGAAGATATAGACATATTTATAATTTTGTTGTGCTCAACTAAACCATATGAACTACTGTCCTACATACATGTATGGTCATTTTTTCAGAGACTCAAGCTGAAGGCCAGTTATGGTGCATATAGTGATGGGTGAATCTGTGGTTTATGATTTTTACTGGAGGACCACACCTTGGGAGACTGGCCATACACTATAAGATCCGCTCATTTGGAAAATTGACAAACGAGCGTCTCTTTCCCAGAAATGCCCACCAACGGCAGAGCTTTATTCTGAATGTTCAGCCCTAGGGTTGAATGACCAGATTACAACTAGGACCAATGGACTCCAATGGGTCGATCGCCTGAAAAAAAAACTCTACTTAGGAAAGTTTAGAGCCAATCATAGTTGCGAGAGCAGAATAATCGGTACACAGGTCGTCAAAATCCATGGAGGGAGTAATAATAGAAAACACAATGGAAAAACATGTTGCAGGTGAGATAAATTGAGAAGGAAGTTAGAAAGAGAAACTTATAGAGGATGCATAAAGACCTGGGAGAGTGATGAAAAATTGTAGACTTTCCCGGTTTCCGCATTTCCGCAAAATATATGTTCTGTTTCTTAAATTTTACCGTGATGTTTTATTGTGACTTCTTCGTTGATAATTTGATATGTAAATGACTTGTAAACTCCTGAAAATGAAAGAAAGAAAAGTTGCCAATTGCCCAAAGGAATGAAGCTAGAAGTTGCAAAGCAAAAGGGAAATATAAGAAGAGTTTACAATGTTTAGTTGTGGATCATCTCCAGAAATATTGGTGGGAAATATTGGTGATGACGGTCACCCCCTATATTACTGCCAGTACATCGGTACATTCTTTTTTGTATTTAGTTAAGTAAAATGACCTATCCTTTAAAATGGCACATCTTTGTTAATACAGTATACAAGAAACCATAAATATGGCTACCTTTCTTTCTGAAACTGAATATCCAGTTTTATGAAATTTCTCTAAAAATTTGCCTATTTTAAATTTTCAGATAGATAAGTCATATTTACACAATGAACTTGTACCTCAACAAGTTCCAGAGAAAATGTCATGCCTCTCTAGTACAAGTGAACACAGATCTGTGAAATTCCCTTTGCCAAACTTTCACCTTTAATTAAACATGCCTCAATGTGTAAGCAAGACAATCGGTGTCAGCATTAAGATCAGTGATTAGATTACATAGGGTGATGTTTTCCATGTCACCATGAAATTAAGATGTTTACATACAGTAAACCAGAATCAGTCTAGTTTTAAACTGGCAACCAAAGATTCATGTTATAAAGCCACAAGTAAGAACCAGTAGAATAATATTATTGAGTGAACATTATTACTGTCAGGGCCTTGGGGCTTTTGCAGTTGGGACCAAGGAGGAAGCATTATACATAAAGACCAATTCACGGTAATCAAATGGTTTAAAATTTCATACCCTGGCAAAAGATCAAGACTGGCCGCAAATCAAGAGAAGTCAAGAGTCAAAGTAAGAAGGTCAGGAACCAGTCAATAAAGAATTATAGAGCACCCAGAAGGAGAACCTACATCCAGGCATTGAACCCTGGTCTCCACCGTCCTTTTATTTAACATTTTTTGAGTGAAATGTGGTGCGATGATTCCACACACCACCACGATGCAGCAGCCATCCTGACGAAGTGGAGTGCTCCACAATGGAGCACTCCTGACAATTATGAGCAAATTTTGTCTTAATGGGTTCTGCATGACTACAAACATTACCGTTTTCATGGGATTTAATTCAAGTTCCATATTAAATAAATTCTATACTTAAAATTTTATAATAAAAAAAAGCAGCCTATTTAAAGTATGTCTTAAGTCTTTATATAATTTGACTGTAGGTGAACTTCAGAGTGAGCTTTAGAAAGAATAGTTGCTACAAAGCAATGAAATGCGACACTGCCCAGCTGACACAACGACTGAGCCAGCCACACTCACAACTGCCAAGAGGCTCTCCAGGCTGAATAAACTTTCATTCCAGAACACAAGTTGTGTTTAAAATACTAAACAGATGTTGAAAAAAAGACATAATTTCACCCAAATGATGACTTAAAGGTACACTAACCTTAAAGAGATACACCAGAAATCAAATCTTTTGTCTACATCTATCATAAATGTATAATTTTGCCATAAAAGTATTTGCCTAATGCTTTAACATATATCACCCTCAGTGTTCCTTTATGGGGTGCTGCCATATTTGTGCAGCAGTAGTCTGTTAGCATTAGAAACTGGCAGGTTGAGAAGGGACAGTCAGGTTGGCACAGCCAGGTTCAGAAATTCAAGTAATTAAATACAAAAGCAGGCCTCTCAGCAAGAAACGATCAGCATGACCTATAAGCAAGTTTTCGCGTACATTAATATTTTGAAGAGTAGTTTTAATATCAGTATTACTTTGAGAACCATATCTGTGACTGCTCTGTGCCACAATCAGTTCCTTTGGTACAGAGCAGGTTGGCCCCAGTATGGTTGTTTGTGGTAGGGGAGGACAGAAACTTGTTCCAGTATTGACCCACCCCAGTAGTTCTTTAACAGGCAACATGAATTTTAAACGCAATTTTGTTTCATCACTCTTCTGTATCTGGTATTTCCTCTTCTAAATCACATTGACACCATAGGCTTTGGCATTTATCTGTGCTGCTATGCAAAAGACCAATACATCATGCTTTCAGTTCTTCCCCTATTGCTTCTTGATAATCTTTATTAGATCAAATCAATAATCTTGTCAGAAAAACAAAAGCAATATATAATTAAATGAAAATCTAGCTCCAAATCTCTGATGCCAGTGATCCGGATGTACAGTACATTTTTGCTGCTTCATAAGTATATTCTAAACTCAATCAATCAGTCCTGTTTAAGCCATACACAAAGCTTTGTGAGCCATTGTCTGACTGAGTCATGTTCTATCTCTGCTGAAAATCCATTTGTATTTAGGCCTGTCATAAATTAAAGCAAAAACGACTTTTCTGGTCCCACCAACCATTTCACTTGTAGCTCAAAAACTGACATTATTTATCGTCTACTGCTATTATTGTTTGATCTGCCCTTCTTGCCCTTTCTGTACTGCTACTTCAATCCATATTTGGGATTAATAGTGACTGTATTAATGAGTTTGGTATGATATAGGGTCACAACAGAGAATACATGACATTTTACATTATGTGTGACTTGTTACTTGTTTTTAAATACTGCATTTAAAGGGTTTTTGAAATTGAACATGATTGTTCAGTAAATAAACCAGTATTTATTTTTTGTTGGTGTATCACAGTCATAATAATGAAAATAAACATCTGATTTGTTGCTTTGAATGAAGTAGCCACATACAGGTTTACTGTCAGACTTACCGAACCAGAAGGGACCACGGATGGTGAGGAAGACAACCCTTACAGCTCCTCTACCAATACACCCTCAACTGGATACAGAGGGAGATCAGTGAAGGTGTAGTATGGGAGCCTGAGATTCCTGGCAGGATGCGCCGGTCTGTGGAGGAGCAGGTCTTGTGTCTGTAGCGGTACAGGAAGACGCAGGATTAGTTGTAGGAGTAGCTAAGAGTAGGGAGGACGTCACAGGAACTAGTGTGGCAATCATCTTAGCGTCAACTGCAGGCAAATATTGAAGTGTAGTCGGCAGATATGACGGTCAGCATAGATGAAACAAAAACCGCTTCACTAGACTCACTGGTTGAACAGACGGCGTCACGTTGATGGAAATATCCACAGGAAGAGGGTTCCCAGGGTGAAAGCTGGAGCGTAGTCGGGTAGGACAAAACTGGGTTGGCAACGGTGATCAAAGTTCAGACGGTAAACAGGAGTCAAGGCAAGAAGGCAAAATCGATGACAGGCAAAAGTTCGGCAACAGGAAAACAAGTACAAGCAGGGTTCCAAGGAATAATACAGAAGCATCGTCAATAGGCAAGCAGAGTTGGCAGCAGGAGATCAAATATCAAGCAGGGTTCAAAGGGTTAACACAGAAGCGTAGTCAAAGTCAAGCAGATTTGGCAACAGGAGTTCAAATATCAAGCAGGGTTCCAAGGGTTAAGCAGGAGCGTAGTCAAATATGCAGAAACAGGGTCAAAACCAAAGTTCAGAAATAATCAGAGTAATTTATTCAATTTAGCTAGGAAAAGGATGTCCAAGCACTGGGAGAAACTCTGTGCGCACACGTTGTGACGTCACTGGAACGCATCATTGGAACGAATCGCGCCGAAGAGCTGCATCTCCCTGAAGATTGGTAAGTATCTGACATTTACTGTTTAATCCAATTCTGTAATTTCCCGCAAAATTGTTTTATTGTCCACATGAGATTCAGCCTAATGGCCTATTCTTCAAGAAAAAGCAAGTGACCACATACACCATTGCTCATTTCCACATTTCGAAGGGGGCAAAAGCTTCTTGAACTGGTGGTTACTGGCTAACTAACCCTTAAAAGCAGTGGTGTGTACAGCTCCTTATTTTTCCTGGTTGAATAAGTTATGATGACATTGGGCAAGGCTTATGATGATTTAAAAGTCACCTAATAATTTTTTAGATAATAGATGGTAACCTACAGCATTTACTCTTGTTGCTAAATTATATATATATATATATATATATATATATATATATATATATATATATATATATATATATATATATATATACATACAGTATATATATATACGGTATAACATATTCAGTCTTTTTAAAATTATTTAAAATTTTAACTTCAGTTTTTGTACATTTTGCTACATTGCTACAAGCAGTGCAGAAAATAGCAAGGGAAGAATACCATAAAAGAAATGTATAATAGAAGATTATCTACCTTATTAGGCCGTAGGGTGCATTCCATAACCCAGTGTGCTAGAAAATTAAAAAGGGGTGGGTGTTTTGGAAAGATGCATAAATTATATTCTGATGGAATTTACTTAAAAATATTTCATGTTTTTAAATACTGCTAATTAGTAGATGTGCAAATAGAGCCATTCACAATTTAGGTAGGATTAGGAAATGGGGATTATCTGCAGGAGTGCAGTGCTTTAGGGCTGGGCTACATGACGTGCTTGGAACCGACACGTCGCATGCGTGTAGTCGCATGCGTATAGTCGCATTGCAACGTGTCGGGTCCAATCACGTCATGTAGTCCTGACCTTAGGACTAGACAAGTGGTTGCTTGTGTTCAGCTGCAGGAAGGAACACATCTAATTCATTTAAAAAGGCCCATACTGACACAGGCACATGTAAGTGCAGAGCATTGTTGGAAGGCAGCATATTGTGTTCCACCTGGGTTTGGTAATCACTTCCGCCATTGTCAATAAAGGACCATTTAAAAGAACTGTGTACATTCCTTCCTGCACCTCCCTGCAGCTGAAAGCTTTATAACTGAATGTAGGGGAGCCAAAGGCAAACCACTCATCTGTATGAGCCTTTATACAGCTGGGCACTCAACTCCACTGAGCTACTGGACTGCAGGTACAAAATTCCAGGCCATACCCAGTGTAGCAAATCCTATATCATTCTTGTCGCCAGGGAAGAAATGCTTTACATATTCTTATCAAGCATATTGACTGACCTTTGATTCTTTTGTTACCATAACCTTCTGCAGGATTCCACCATCAAGAAAACTTCCTGAGTCAAGTCTGTTTTTGTAGAGACTATTATATTGATATATAAAAATAGTAGTTTCTTTATCCATCCTAAGACAAACAGTTTCACTGGCATTTGTCTCTCACTAAAAATAGTTCAGGTACTGCACCGCTTAGTCACTCAGGTTGCACATGGAATTTACAATGTTTCTCATATCAAAGTGCTTCCCAGAGCAATGCACAATGTGTTATTATAGAAGTGCAATGAGTAAAATGGGAAACAATGAGACACCATTAGCCAATAATGTTCTCCCATTGATTGATTGATAGCTAGGAGGATGTTATTTGTATCCTTCAAAATAGATAATGATCTAAATGGCATAATGATCACCAGTGTAAGGGCTCTTACTGACGAGCGTTTTTAACTGCGCTCCCCTGCGTTCAGCCGCAGGGGAGCGCAGAAATAGACGCATTACATTTTTTACAATGGGGCTGTACTCACACAGGCGCGTGTAGGCGCCGAACGCAGGTTGAGACGCAACATGCTGCTTTTTTCCTGCGTTCGGTGCCTACACGTGCCTGTGTGAGTACAGCCCCATTGGAAAAATGTAATGCATCTATTCCTGCGCTCCCCTGCGGCTGAACGCAGAAAACCAGAACGCAGGGGAGTGCAGGTAAAAACGCTCGTCAGTAAGAGCCCTAAAGGAAAAGAAAGTTAATTAGGTTTTTTTAGGTATTCTCATGCTCCTTAATTTGTAACTCATTGTTGCAGGGAAGCATGCTGCTGATTGCAGCACAATGTAATTTGCCCTTCAAATAACATATGCAGTGGTGCATGTTTTTTTTAGAGATTTCCAGCTCTCTGGGAATACTCACTGTCCCCAAACTTGCTGCCCAAATACTCCTTTCTGTTTCCATTATCTCCTCATATACTGCCAGTTCCCTTTAGCTCCCCATATATTCCCTACTGCCACTTAATCCCCTGACACTCCCAGCTCCCATCCTGACACTCCCAGCTCCCACTAACTCCCCTGACACTCCCTGCTCCCACTAACTCCCCAGACACTCCCTGATCCCTCTAACTTCCCTGACACTCCCAGCTCCCATTAACTTCCCTCACACTCCCTGATCCCTCTAACTTCCCTGACACTCCCAGCTCCCACTAACTCCCCTGACACTCCCTGCTCCCACTAATTCCCCTGAAACTCCCAGCTCCCACTAACTCCCCTGACACTCCCAGCTCCCACTAATTCACCTGACACTCCCTGCTCCCACTAACTCATGACACCCTCAGCTCCCATTAACTCCCCTGACATTCCCTGCTCCCACTAGCGCTCTAGGCATTCCCTGTTTCCGATAACATTCTTCCTCCCACAAGTTTCCACTAGGTGGACAGATATTCATTGTTCCTACCCTGAAACTCTTTAGTCCCACTAGTTCCCCGAATACTTTCTGCTCCTTTTTGCTCTGCAGATAAACCCTGTCCCATAGACACTACCTTACAGCATTGGCCCACTCAAAAAAACATATTTCAAACATAGCTCCTAAATAAAGGTGTTGTACATTTGTAGCATCCAGCATCTCTAAATGTGAATAGTATCTAAACATAGCACAGCTAAACGGTGGGTTTTAATGCTCATGTTCCATATATTATACCTTAAAAAATTACAGTGTCAGTTTACCCTTTGCTGATGAAAATGATTACACAACGGTTGTACAATATTCTTTCACTGAGTTTGTTCTTTGATTTCAGCAGTGCTCCTCAAAGCCATCTTGTGGGAACATATAAAAAGCCAGAACTGAAATACAGCTTTGTGTGTGCAAAGTATTTGGGCTCCAGATTGCAATTTTACTGTTCACCTGCAAGATTATCTGTAAATTCTATCCCATAAAGGCCTCTCTGAAGACTAGTGTGCAGTGCATTCAAGTAACATTCATCAGACCTTGCAAAACCCTACTGACACCTATTTCATGTCCTAGTCTACATTTTTCTTCACTTCTTAACATTAAACAGCCTGGTTCAATTATTGTCCCTGGCAACATATTTTGCTTTGTGGCATTGTATTATATGCTATTTCAAATAAATATGAATCACATGTGCCGTATATCATTGATCTATATTTGGACTTGGGCTTTGTCATCCTTGGCAATTATATTATATTGAGTCATAGCTCAGCTGAACACTTTTTTAAATGACAGGTTGACAAAGTGTGTTAAATCGTTGGCATATTGCTTGATTAACAAATGGCAATTTGTTTGCATCTTGAATATAATGCTAACAAATAATTTTGATGAAATGTCAAGCAAAGAACCAACTGCTTTCAGATGAATACGTCAATTTGCTTCAGACCTAAAACAAACATAAGCTAGCTGCCAAATGTTTGTGATTTATCGAATTTTCCTGGTCCTGCATCTGAGCAGTAATAACCAAACCTTGTATCTTTCAGATGAACTTATGAAGTACTTCTATTATGTATACAATAGGACAAAGATTTGAGAAGATTGAATTTATGTATATACACAGGGCACACATTTTTAGAGGAGCCCAGCTTTGGCAACTATATGGCAACGTAACAGACAGCAGCAGAGAGTTCACCTACACCGAGCGCATATACTGTACATACAGAAGAGCTTGAAGCATGTTGGAAGTAAGTACAATTCATGTACAACAACTGTATACATAGTTGTGCGACCTCAACTGTAAATGAGCCATTTCTATCTAGAGTACATATGCAGAATAAGAAGTCCATGTGTTGAGGGAAATCCACACTCAGAGGTATTTTGTGAATATACTGTTCTCTGTTCAGCGGTGTAGCCATAGATTATATACATTAACTACAAATAAGGTTAGCATCTGTAAACAAAACACCCATACACTTTATTAAAATTCACCTACTTAGTGTTTATTAATTACTAAAAAAAAATGTTCACAGGTTAAAATGTATCAGCTTCACAAATAATGGTACACTTAGTTCAAAGAACAGATTCATTTATTTTCATATCCATAGAATTAGGTCATACACGAAAATTCCTTTTGAACAGAACTGATCGTTGCATATACATAGACAACTTCTCATTATTTAGATCCCAAAAAGGATTTTTATCTGATGGCATACATATAGTCATTTTCACTGTATTATTTCATTTTAACAGGATGAATATTTGTTTAACAGATATGTGCACACCAAAAGGTGACCCCAAAATTTAGTATGATTTTGAAAGAAAATTCCCATTAACACTCCCTTGTTCTCAGCTATTGCTTGACATCTTATGACATTGGGTCTTCTCGTGATACGGGTTTTTTGCAGAGCAATATTCTAGGTGTTTAATGCTCTTGCTCTAGACTAACTATAACTACAGAGGAAGCAAACCCTACAATTGCAGGGGGGTAGGTAACAGGGGAGCCCGGACTGTGGGGTCTTTACGTCAGAGGGGTGATTTTTATTATACCACTGATATTCTGATTTTCACAATTACCGCTCCTGAGAGATGATACTCCCACATGGATACTAGCTCCTCTAGCTACGACTCTGAGCAGACAAATGCAGTCAATGTAGACATCACTCTCTCTTCAGCACCATCAGCATCAAGGAAGACAAGGCCCTGATTATATCACACCACCATCAAGTCCGGTATAAGGACTGCAAATCCTATTTCTTAACATGGATCAGCAATTTGCTTCTACATAGTATACAGATATGGGCAGTGGCGGAATTACCGGGGGAGCAGGGGGTGCGATTGGGCCAGGGCCCGCACCCCCTCAGGGCCCCCCGGCAGCTCGCGCACTGGCGATTTCCGCTTGCAGCAGCTGATATCTGGCCAGATTATCTTGTATGGGGGAGGGCGGGAGCCCGGCTGCACGTCCCGCCCTCCAGTTACGTTACTGGATATGGGACCTTTTATCAACAATGCTATCCAGATAAGCCTTTTTGTAATCTTGATCTTAATACTATATTTGGTCTAATAAAAACAGGATTGAACTGGGTTGTGCAAGGCCCACCGAAACTGCTACCCCACGGACCCCCACAACCCCTCTGTAGCCCCTGCCACCTGCCCATTCACCAACCACCCCCCTGTGGCGCACTTTAACCACTATTGGCGGAGGGAGGGCAGTGAATACACATTGATGAACAATGCACATCAGTTTCTCCTGGTAAATAGACTACTGTCTAACCCTAACAGCAAAACTACAAATATAGCAACTTTCGTGGTTGCCTAATTAACTATTGCATTCACTTGAGCTTTTTAGCATGATGTATGTCCACAATAGAATAGCATGAATAGCATGGTGCAGATGAATTCTGATGATGCCCCCTGGGCTGAAGGAACAGCAGGTATATTTGGTGCCAGTGGGTGACTAAAGCTACCCATAGACGCAAAGTTTTCTCTTCCCGAACTACCGATTTTAGGGAAGTCCGACCAATCCTTCGAAATTATCGTGCGGTTAGTGGGATTCGAACAATCGTACATCTTACGCTATCAGAAAATTGATCGGCCAGGTTGAAAAATCTTTATCGGTCCCAGTGCAATCTATCTATGTCTGCAGGGACAAGCAGGCAGCTCCCCTTTGTTTTCCTGGCAATATCGCCTGAAATGGTCTTTTTAGTTGATGGACAATTCGTACGATCGTACAATCGTTTGGAGATCCTGTTCTGAAGGTATCAAGCAGCTGTATTCTTGCTTAGTGCCAATTCCACATTGTGAGACTCCAGATGGGAAAAGGAATCACATACTAATTCTGTAACCTAACCTCTGTGGGACTCAAATGGCAGAAGTCAACCTGCAATCTGAAAAAGTATAGTCTGTATGCCAGCAGCATGGAGGTGTGATTTAGAAAAGATATGTCTTTATTGAGCTTAATTGCAGCTGCTGTCATGTGTGGGTGAAGCAACTTGATCTGTGAACTATGGGTGCCCCCCACTGGGGCAACAGGAGCAAACTGAGCACTAACACTAAGGGCCTTATTTATGAAAATCCTCATTTTTCTGAATATTTAAGTAAAAAAAGTCTGACCAAACTAGAATCCACTATTGGACCATATTTATTATTATTACTATTTTATTAAAAAAGCATGAAAAACACAAAAACAATTCGAGCAAAAATCCAAATCGCACATTTTTTTCCCGAATCCCTCGAATTTTGCCCGGAAAATTCTGAAATAGTCAGATTTTTGGGGCTAATTCCAGTGCAGACCACAGAAACTTCCAAATAGAATAGGGACCTCTCCCATTGACTTATATAAAAACTTGGTAGGTCTGAGATGTCGGATTTTCGGATTCTGATTTTTTCCATCCTCGGGGTATAATAAATCAAAATAAAAAAATGGAGGCTTTTTTTCCACTAAAAGTTCTGATTTATAGTAAAAAAAAGCTATATTTTTTTCAGTTTTTGGCATTCAATAAGTAACCCCCTTAATGTTTGTTTCATTGGGAGATCAAATGGGCCTGCTAGATACATACGCTCAGTAAAAAGAATCCAGCCTGGATTTATGACAAAACAATATCAACATAACTCAGATGTCTTATGTGTATTCTTTTATACGCAACAAATCACATAGAGGGTAAGAAATATTATACTGGTATGGGATCCATTATCTGAATTAAAGGAAGTCCATGTCCCACAAACTTTTTAAAAAATGATTTCCCTTTTCTCTGTAATAATAAAACTATAACTAACCTAACTGAGTTGCAAGAACCCATATTGGTGGCAAAGCAATGCTAATGAGATTTTTCAATGTTTAAACTATTGGTTTTTTCTTTAGTAGACTTAAGGTTTGTTACAGAAAGTTCCATCATCCAGAAAACCCTAGGTTTCAAGCATTGTGAAAAATAGATCCCATACCTGTGATACATCGAAACACAGCATTCTGAGTCAGTGGAAAGGCACAGTAGGTTTTTGGCAGGTAACTTATTTGTCTATGTTTTGTAATTACACAGCAGAAGAGATAAGAAATAGTATAATGTACAAACGAAACAACTACTCAGGGTTAACAATCATGTGCTAATAATGTGTCATTTTTTTACCATATTAATGTCTATGTGTAATTAAATGTTATAATAACAACATACATCCTCCATTTAATGTCTGTGTGTTTATTTATCAAGGCATGTTTATTATATGGGTGTCTCCATGAGGTGCAGTTCAGAGTCATGTCCTACACCTTGTGTGGTCTTATGACTCTATGCCCTTACACAATACAGGCATGGGACCTGTTATCCAGAATGCTTGGAACCTCAGGCTTTCCGGATAAAGGGTCTTTCCATGATTTGCATCACACCACCATAAGTCTACTAAAAAATTAAATAAACCTAATTATTTTGCCTCCAATAAGGATTCATTATTCATATTAGTTTGCTTAACTACACGGTACAGTCGTATTATAGAGCAGTGATCCCAACCAGTGCAGACCACAGAAACTTCCAAATAGAATAGGGACCTCTCCCATTGACTTATATAAAAACTTGGTAGGTCTGAGATGTCGGATTTTCGGATTCTGATTTTTTCCATCCTCGGGGTATAATAAATCAAAATAAAAAAATGGAGGCTTTTTTTCCACTAAAAGTTCTGATTTATAGTAAAAAAAAGCTATATTTTTTTCAGTTTTTGGCATTCAATAAGTAACCCCCTTAATGTTTGTTTCATTGGGAGATCAAATGGGCCTGCTAGATACATACGCTCAGTAAAAAGAATCCAGCCTGGATTTATGACAAAACAATATCAACATAACTCAGATGTCTTATGTGTATTCTTTTATACGCAACAAATCACATAGAGGGTAAGAAATATTATACTGGTATGGGATCCATTATCTGAATTAAAGGAAGTCCATGTCCCACAAACTTTTTAAAAAATGATTTCCCTTTTCTCTGTAATAATAAAACTATAACTAACCTAACTGAGTTGCAAGAACCCATATTGGTGGCAAAGCAATGCTAATGAGATTTTTCAATGTTTAAACTATTGGTTTTTTCTTTAGTAGACTTAAGGTTTGTTACAGAAAGTTCCATCATCCAGAAAACCCTAGGTTTCAAGCATTGTGAAAAATAGATCCCATACCTGTGATACATCGAAACACAGCATTCTGAGTCAGTGGAAAGGCACAGTAGGTTTTTGGCAGGTAACTTATTTGTCTATGTTTTGTAATTACACAGCAGAAGAGATAAGAAATAGTATAATGTACAAACGAAACAACTACTCAGGGTTAACAATCATGTGCTAATAATGTGTCATTTTTTTACCATATTAATGTCTATGTGTAATTAAATGTTATAATAACAACATACATCCTCCATTTAATGTCTGTGTGTTTATTTATCAAGGCATGTTTATTATATGGGTGTCTCCATGAGGTGCAGTTCAGAGTCATGTCCTACACCTTGTGTGGTCTTATGACTCTATGCCCTTACACAATACAGGCATGGGACCTGTTATCCAGAATGCTTGGAACCTCAGGCTTTCCGGATAAAGGGTCTTTCCATGATTTGCATCACACCACCATAAGTCTACTAAAAAATTAAATAAACCTAATTATTTTGCCTCCAATAAGGATTCATTATTCATATTAGTTTGCTTAACTACACGGTACAGTCGTATTATAGAGCAGTGATCCCAACCAGTAGCTCGTGAGCAACATGTTGCTCTCCAACCCCTTGGATGTTGCTCCCAGTGGCCTCAAAGCAGGAGCTTGTTTTTGAATTCCAGGCATGGAGGCACATTTTGGCTGCATAAAAACTAGGTCTATTGCCAAACAGAGTCTCAATGTAGGTTGACAATCCACATAGGGGCTATCAAATGACCAATCACAGCCCTTTTTTGGCACCTCAAGAACATTTTTCATGCTTGTGTTGCTCCCCAACTCCTTTTACTTCTGAATGTTGTTCACGGGTTTGAAAGGTTGGGGATCCCTGTTATAGAGAATAAGAAAATTATTTTTAAAGATGTAAATTCCTTGATTAAAATGTGAGCTTTCTGGATAACAGATCCTGTATCTGTATTGTGAACTCCCAAATATGACCTCTATACTGGACACTATCTGCCATGGAGGCAACTATGAACATCTATAATATAAATACAAATGTTATTGTTATGATTAAGACAAACATTTACACACAATAAACACATGACTGAGCAAGAATGGCAGATACATAGATGACATCCTTGTATTTAAAAAAGGTCTAAGTGACTAGATAGAAAAACACATTTCATTAGAGGGAAACATAAAGCACATGAAAAGGAGTCTGCTAATGAGTTCCTCTTTTTATTTCCAAAATGTTGGGAGGTATGCTATATGTATTTATACTAAACACTAGATCGTTGTGATGGTTTAATGCAAATACCAATTATTGTATACTCAGCAGTGAAGACATTTCTTTATTTACACATTCATAATTATGATAGCAATATGTACTCTCCATTGTGTCCATTTTAGCAGTGTTGGACTGCTATACCCAGGGCAGCCAAGACAAGGACCCACCACCCAGCAGCTGCTGCACTGCACGCCCCACTCCCTTTGCCCTCTTTTTTGCCCCACAGTTTGGCAGAGCTGCTTACACTCCCACTCTCAGGCTGAACCTCCAGGAAGAAATTAATGATGGCTGTGTGTTTCATAGTGGAACGCACAGCCATATTTCATTTAGTATGATGCTTTCTGAACTTGGCTGGCTTGCAGCAGGTCCCAACAGAATTGCGGCTGACCCAGAATCCTGCATTTTAGAGCACCTGCATTTACGAATTCATTTGTAAATGACAAGTCAGTGATGCAGTGGGGCAGATTTATCAATCAAATTTAAAATTTGAAAAACTTTGAAATTCAAATTCAAAAAAGACCAACCAAAATTAAAGTTTTTTTTTTGACCAATAGGTCAGTTTTCGATCAAATAGGTCCATTTTCAATCAAATTTGAATCGTAAAAATCGAAGTAATATAGCATTCGAATCATACGATTCAAAGTTTCCCAAAAAAAACCTTCGCTTTTTCAAAGCCCACCAATTGAATCCAAATAGGTTCTAGGAGGTCCCCCATAGACCAAAATAGCAATTCGGCAGGTTTTAAATGGCGAATGTTAAACATTGAATAAAGTACATGATAAATTTAGAAAATCGAATTTTCAAATTTTTTTAAATTCAAATCAAATTTGGACTATTCCCTAGTCAAAGCACAGAAAAATTGGCATGAAATTAGAATTTTTTTAATTCGAATTTTCACTTCAACTTTTGATAAATCTGCCCCTAAATGTCTCCCCATTTTGAGCAAAAAAAAACCATGTTTAATGCTGTATTTTCCTGACAAGTAACTCTTTATAAGCAGTCTTTCTACTTGATCTCTAAGACAATTAAAATGACACATTAGTATTAGAATCCATTTCTGCCAAGTTCTACATTTAATAAAAGCCAATCCTCTCCCAGGTGTTACTATGTATAAACATAAAAAGGAAGGAACAAAGGCACTGACGGTTTGATTTATGTGCAATATTGTGTCCAAAATAACACAGCTTGTTCCTTTCTTTGTGTACGTTGTGGCATTATAACCCTGCTGTGTGTAAATGCTTTGTATATGTTCATTTTATCCATATTTGGTTTCATTTTTCTGTGTGTATTTAAATGTCTTCTTTTGCCTTGTTTATTCTTTCTGACTCCTACACTAACTACTGTTCTGATCAAAAGGTGCTGGAACATATTTTGTGGAAAATACAAAGACTGCATAGAAAATATATTTCCAGAATAAATGCTAAGCAGGGCAGCACATGAATCACCGGTTTATATTTACATATTAAGATTGGTTTTATCTTAAGGTATAATAACTAATTCTTCACTTTGCAGGTTCACAAGGTAAAAATGTAAACCAAAAATATATTTTTTTTATATCGGAAGCAAGGTAATTCTCAAGTGATACAATGATTAAAAGTATTATAGCTCATCCCTTCAGTTTTGGATGACAGCCCAACCCAAGTACAGTGCCTGTTCATACACCACTCGGATATAAGTGTGAGTTACGCCTGTCTGGCCACAGGATCTCTGCACAATGTTCAGAATTGCATTAGAATGGAAAATATTTTGATAACCACATTGTAAATAAATTACTTTCACTAAATAAAGTACTTATGAACCAAGCCAATATCACAGTGTTAATAGAATACTAGGGCCTGATATTATTAATCATAGTGCCCCATACTCTGACATTAGCAGAGCTCTTCCTCTAATTATTAGTATGCCAGTCACCTGGACATGTCTCTCCCATGGTCTGTCAAATTTTTTTATCCTTATCGGAATCTTTTTGCCTTCAAAATTTCTTTTAAAAGAGAACTAAATCCTATAAATTCATATAGCGAAAAATTCACACTATAACTTAGCATTTCTATAGCATTAATGCCTTCAAAGTTATGTACTGGACCTCACAGACAATCCGCAGGGACATCGCCAATTTACTAACACGGGTAGAGGACAGTTCGCTAGCAGAAAATAATGCTAGTGAAACTTTGCTATGAAATGGTCGCGCTGACACATTTTCGCTGGCGACACTTCATAATCACTAGCGCTTGTCTGCCTAAACGTAACTTCGCATTTTGATTAATAAGCGTATGCTTTGTGAATTAACGTATGACAAAGTTGGGCAAAGTGTGGCAGAGCCTTCAGAGGCAAAAATTCACCCTTTAGTAAATTTGCCCCCATGTGTCTCATTCACTTTTCTTGTAGATTGTAAGCTCCTTCGGGCAGGGCCCTCTTTCCCTCTTGTATTGGATGTTTTTCTACTGTATGTAATCTTGTATGTTCAATGTATTCACATATTTATTGAAGAGTGCTGTTGGCTCCTTACAGATACTTATTATTACAACAACAACAAACAATTTTCATTGTAGCCCCACAAAGGTAACATTTAGGGGCAGATTTAGGGTTAAAGTGAAAATTGAAATTAAAAAAAATTGAATTTTGAGCTATTTTTTGTGTTCTTTGATTAGGGAATAGTCCAAATTTGATTTGAAAAACATTTGAAAATTTGTATATCGAAATTTATGTACTGTCTCTTTAAAAATTCAACTTCGACCATTCACCATCTTAAACCTGCCGAATTGCTGTTTTAGCCTATGGGGGACCTCCTAGAACCCATTTGGAGTCAATTGGGGACAATCGAATACGATGTTACTTCGAACGATTCGAATTCGAACGGCCTATTCACCTTGAAAAAAAACTTTTTTTTTTTTTTTTTAAAGTTAATAAATTTCAGTTGGTTTTTTTTATTCGAATTTTGATGTTTTTTTTTTTATTCGAAATTCAGCGGTTTTTTTTCTCCGGAATTCGACCCTTGATAAATCTGCCCCTTAAATGTGCTTTGCTTCTACTTTTAGAAACATTTAATATAATTGGATATAATATTTCTTGAAAATATGGGGCAAACTGAATGATCATCATGGAGCAATCAATTGCAATGGATGTAACAATGAAAAGCATGCTCGTGCTTCCATGAAAGTTTGGTCAAGATCAATAAAAAGATGTAATAAATAATGTTCTAATTGCCCATAGCCTTTTATGAGAGTCAACATCTCAGACCAATCATTATTTTGGCTTCTCTGAGAAAACCAGGCAATCAATTCAAGTCAAGTGTCAAGTCAAGAGGATTTTATTGTCATTTCAGCCATATACAGTAAATACAGTACATAGTAGAAACAAAATGGCCTTCCTCCAGAACACCCTGGTGCTATACAACAACTCTAGTACACGGTCATGCTGGGCAAAGTGGACATTTCAGTTCCTTATGAATATATTCAGTTCAGTCCTTGGGAGTTGAGATACCTGATGGCTTGTGGAAATAGACTGTTTCGCATTCTGGAAGTCAGCGCTCGAATACTGCGGTATCTTTTACAGGATGGCAAGAGGGTAAAGAGATCATGTGCAGGGTGGGTGCTATCCCTGACAATGCTGGTAGCCTTCTGGAGACAGCGGGTGTGTTACATATCCATAATGGCGGGAAGCAAAACCCCAATGATCTTTTCCGCTGTCCTCACCACCCGCTGCAGGATCTTGCGATCTGATATAGAGCAGTTTCCATACCAGGTAGTGATGCAGCTGCATAAAATGCTTTCAATAGACCCTCTGTAGGGTCATACAGTCTATATCAGTTCTATAGTAACACCCTTTACTACACAGTTTGTGATGCTAATGTATGTATTCAGGTATGTCTTCTTTGTTTATATTTTAAGACAGTATACCCATTCATTGTTTAACTGGCAGTATATGAACAGAGAAAACAAGCTTTTTGAAATCACATGTAGCAATCAATCAATATCCAGTGTACCCCAGATTTATGTTCTACAATGCAGAAAACCATTGGAGGCATTCTAATGTATTCTGTCAACACTTTTAAACACATCCATCAAATCTATTTTCTAATCAAGGTTTAATTTCAGGTTTTGACCTTCAGCATGTCGCCTACCTTCATTTTGCTTAATAGTGTAAGCAATTATTTCCCTGATTGCTGAAAGCTTGATAGCTGCCAATTGGTTTTCCCTATAACACAGAGCATGAAATTATATTTATTCATTGCAACTGAATGTGTTCAGACATGAAAAGATGACATTTCTGCAGGGACAAACTTAGAAATAATCACATAACACACAGGCAAGCATTGTTAACTGGACAGTAGCTCAAACTAATGCTATACTTACAAAACTCAATTTGAGAAGCTTGAGAAGAGTGTTTTAATATATAACTGAAGTTATGTTAAATAAATGAAATCACCAAACCCCTTCTCCATCTCAGGGGAACATAATTCAAATGCTAACAAGTTCTTTAAATGATGAATGTCCTTCTATCAGTCTAATGAGCAAGTCTGGGATTGGTGGATGCCAGGAGAACGCTACCTGCATGTGTGATGCCAACTGTAAAGTTTAGTGGAGAGGAATTAATGGTCTGGCGTCACAATCTGGACTAGGCCTGGGGCCCTTTCTCCCAGTAAAAGCACATTCAGTCAATATGAATAGTCTGTGTGTACCACACTGAACATAGAGATCTGTTTGAGGAATTGAGAGAAAAAAATTGTAAAAAAAAACACAGACCTACTTGCAGGAATGTGAACCATGTAGTTTGGTGAAGAAAGCTGATATTCTAGAGTCATGGTTTGGGTAGGTCTAAGGCAGTTTTCCCCAACTAGTGGCCCCAAAGCGGTGCTTATTTTATATTCCTTGTGTGGAGGAAGTTTTGGCTTCATAAAAACCATGTGTACTGCCAAACAGAGTCTCCTGTAGGCTGTCAGTCCACAAAGGGGTTATTAATGGCCAATCACAGCTCTTATTTAGCACCACCCAGGAACATTTTTTATGATTGTGTTGCTTCCCAACTCTTTTTACATCTGAAACTGGTCTAAGGCAAAGCTATACAATACAACATACTACTCTTGAAAATGTTGTGCTTCCTACTTTGTGGCAATTGTTTGGTGAAGGCCCTTTCCAGTTTTAGCACATGAATGACTTCATGCATAAATTAGTTCCATACATTCTGGAATGTGGAATTCTCTCCCTGATTGTGGAATTCTCTCCCTGAATGTGGAATTCTCTCCCTGAATCAGTTGTACAGGCTGATACATTAGATAGCTTTAAGAAGGGGTTGGATGGCTTTTTAGCAAGTAAGGGAATACAGGGTTATGGGAAATAGCTCATAGTCCAAGTTGATCCAGGGACTAGTCCGATTGCCATTTTGGAGTCAGGAAGGAATTTTTCCCCCTCTAAGGCAAATTGGAGAGGCTTCAGATGGGTTTTTTTGCCTTCCTCTGGATCAACTGGCAGATAGGTAGTTAAAAAAAAAAAAAAGGTTGAACTCGATGAACATGTGTCTTTTTTCAACCTTACTTACTATGTTACTATGTTACTATGTTACTATGTTACAGAATTACTCTGCTAAGGTGAAAGAACTAGCCCTGACAACTGGAACTCATGGCGAAATCCATCTTGTGAAAAGACTTTCCAGTGAATACAGGCTGTTAGATCAGTAAATGGAAGTCCAGGTACAGGTAGGCAGGTATCTGAACAATGTTCACCATAAAGTGTAGCTGCTAAAGTAAAGTAACCCATAGGCCAGAAATATTGTTAGCATTTTAATTAAATAAGGCCAATCCATTACTTTACACAAGGCAACCATCAGGAGAATATTTAGTACTTTTTTTTTAGCCAATTCTTGTAGCGTACCTCCGCCACTGCTATGAAAAAATTATTAAGTGCCCAGAAGGCATGAAACACATAAGGCCTCCCTCTGAGATGTTCCTTTTTGTATGAATAAAACTTTTTAATTTGCATCTATTTTTGGAGTGAAGTCCAGTTTTTGTGCCAATCTACCACTGAAATCTACATATGAAAAAGTGTGTTTTGTTCCTGTGAATCATGTTGTATGTCATAGCAGCAACTAATCAGGTGCAATAAGCAACTTTTCTGCAATTGCCTGGGCCTGATCTACTTTGCCTTCATTTTTATGGGGAAGGGAGGGAGGTATGTAATACAGGAAGTACAATTACACTGAGCAAATCCATCAGCAACTTCCCTGGAGTCCAGATTCAATCCAATAAAGAGCGTGTGGCTGGACTTGAAATAGGCTTTTCCTTTAGGATCCCAATGCAACCTGATAGCGCTTGAGCAAAGAAGAATGGGGAAAACTTGCAGTGTCCAGAAGGTGCATTTACTAAATACTAACTTGATGGGGGGTTGTATACTTACAAATTCTATTACTAATGTATTTTAAATTACTTTGCAGACATCTGTTTTCCCTTTTTACATGAAATAGTTCATTTCTGTTATTAAATTAAATCAATTAATGTAAACACACACACATATACAGTATATATATATATTCAAAGACAAAAATATATGCCTCTCTTGAAAGCATTAAGCTAATCTGCCATAACAAAATTACTGTCTGAGCACTCCACGGCCATTTGCATTGCTTCGGGTAAAATGATGTTCCTAATTGTCTTTGCTTTTTGTTGTAAGAAAAAGTCCTCTTCACCCTTTGTCTATAATATTCTCTAATGTATTTAAAATAAGTAATCCTCTTCTCTTCAGAGAACACACATCCAGTTTAGTTGCACATCTCTGCACTCTTTCCAGCTGATTATTATCCTTCCTATGGAATGACACTTTAAATTTCTTTATATACTCGATGTTAGGTCCTACCTGAGATCTATAAACAGCAAAATTGCACTTTACTCCCTTGATCTGATGTCCTTTCTAAATACAAGCGAGTACAGTACTTTGTTGGATTTAGCAACCACTGACTAGAGTTGTAAAGTGTCTTATACACAATAAACCTCCAAATTCTTCTCAATTAAGGAGGCCCCAGTACAATTTCATTTAGTTTATAACCAGAATAAGTGTTAATTTTGCCCAAGTTTCAGCCTCATTGTGCCTCACATGTCTATTTACTGCAGTTGGTGAGAGAAAAAACACCCACTGACTAATTCATTTGAAGCGAGAAAAGATGTTCATTTTGTACAAAAAAAATAAAACCAACACCAATTGACTTTAATACCTTTTGCGAAATTCTTCAATTTTTCCTGAACTTTTTTAGCCACTTTAAGAATTTTTCAGCAAAGAAAAACTGAACAGATTTGCTCATCACTAGTTGCTGTGGGTGACTAGAACTGTACCAAAACCTTTTATTACATATTCTCCAGCCCTCACATCTCATGTTATCGGAAATATAAGGCACACATAGATAATTCCATGTCTGCAGAGCTCCTATAATCCAGCCAACAAAAGATTCTAGTGCAGACCATGCTGGAACCCCATTAGCTAGGGAATAGAGGATCAATAGGGTCCCTGTATAGAGTTTTAATGTAAACTGTTTCAATATATTATTGTTCATATAAACCCACAATCCAGTGCAATTTGCTACAAATCAAGAGTACACTGTATAGCAGTGCAAATTCAATCCATTTTTCCTCCCAAAGTGCTACAACTGAATCATAAGTTTGTAACATTAATACTAAAATCCATATAAAACTAACTAAAGAGTTGTGTTTCCCTACAATTTAATAGATATCTGGGCTACAAATCTTTTGCACCATTCACATAAAGAAAGATATATAAAGGTCATATTAACTTGGAACGTTCTCATTCTCAATTTTATGCTGAATGCGTAATCAGGAACTCCGATTCATTTCTCAGAATAAAATATATGATTATGGGTAGTGGAAGTCATCTTACTTAAACACTGACATCTTGTGGCTGCCATGGAAAACACAGCTGAAACAGGAATAATGAGCTGCACATCACCAACATGCAGTTTCTTAAGCTTGTAAAATGTCTTTAGATTTACCCACAGTTACACCAAGAATTCTACTTATACTGTATATACTATACTATATGCTTTCTGGTCTTGTGGATGTAATCTCACTCAGACAAATTTGCCACAGGACCTTAAACTCACAAAATCCCTTTTACCTTCATAAAAAGTAGGGAGAAGACAGACAAACACTTAGTAGATATAAATATAACAGGTATAGATAAACACTATATTATTATATGGTTTTAAAAAGGGACCAGTCAGCCTACATATAATGTAACCGAAGATCGAGAAAAAAGGTTAAAGACCGCTACTGCTCACCACTTGTCAAATCTAATAATACAGGACAGGTGTTCAAAAATAGAGGGTTCCATAATTGTAACTCCAGAAATGTAGTGTATCTCCTTGAGTGCAACCATTGCAATAAACAATATGCCGGTCGTACGTTACGCACTTTAAAAGAGAGAATAAGGGAGCATATTAGGAGTATAACTAAAAAGGAGGAAACCACTCTGGTCGGTAGACACTTTAAGACATGTTCACCAAATGGGATTAGGGATCTAAAAGTTAAAGTCATTGAAAAAGTAAGGGTACCAAGCAGAGGAGGAGATGTCATCCATAGATTAAACCTTAGAGAGGCTTTCTGGATCCTTAAACTGGACACCAGAATTCCCAATGGTCTCAATTTTAAACATGATATAAGTTACCTATATTAGATTTGACACCTCTCGAGACCCTGAAGAGAAGAGGGTTTAGTTATAAACTACAAACCATTTTGTCTTATCTCCTCCTTTCTTCAGTTTTTTCTACTTTTCCCCACTTTTTTCAACTTTTTCCATCTGTTCCCCTTTCCCTTTTTTCCCCCATTTTTCTCCATCTCTTCCTCCAAATACTCTGTATTCCATCATATTTTCATTTGAAGACGATACTAACGCTAAGCTGAACAGGACCGCCACAAACTTGATGTGTGTATTTTTACAGTTTGTTTGGTTTTTAAACTTTTTAACGGTATCACCGAATGTTAGGTGTTTTAAATATACCTAAATAAAGATGTGTTTTTATTGAGTACCCACTAGGAGTCACTGTTACCTTTTGTATAAAACTCAGCTGTTTGGAATGAACTGTTACCTATGACTAAGGGATTAACTCCCGAAACGCGTTAGGATTTACAGCAGCTACCCCAATAAATCTTTTCCAGAAGTGCCGTCTGCCTACCTTGAGTCTATTACATATAATGTAAGACTTTAATGCAAACCCCATAGCATTGAAAGGCTAGAAATCTATCATATATCCACAAGCTGTGCAGCAGTTAAATGAATATAAGTTCCTTAATATACATGCTAATATACATTTATGTTTCTCTTGCATTTTACTGGCCTTCCCCATAAAAATGATACAACGTGCCATTGATGTTATAGGCAAGTAAGAATACTACAGGCAGGAAAGGTACACTGTATCTAGAAAGGGAGAGTATTTATATATATCTTCCTATATGTGTGTATATATCCTATGCAGTGGCTGAACTACCGGGGGAGCAGGGGGTGCGAGCGGGCCAGGGCCGCACCCCCTCAGGGTTGAAAATGTGGCCATACAGAGGGGGCGGGGCCCGGCTGCGCGTCACGCACCAGGGCCCGTCCCCCTCTAGGATTGCTTCTGATCCTATGTGCAGGTGTTTAACAAAATGCAGGTAAAGTTGTTGTACTATGTTAGCAAGTATAAATGTTACAGGGCAACCCTTGTGAAATAAATTCAAAGGGGTGGCCCTGTAACATGTTTAACAAAATGAAATACAGAAACTATTAGTTATTTTAAGCAAAAGTAGAATTATGAACATTCCCTTTCGGTATCACTTTAACTTGCAAAGGGAACAGGATTCCTCTTAGTACTGCTAATCCAAGGGCAACGATGGCTGACTCACTACAATATTTCTCTCTGCCATCTTATCTTGTTACCAAAACTGAATTTTCTAGTCTGACGCTGTTTTTGTGTCGTTCTTTCCTCTGTGGTTCCGAAACTTGGCTCTGTGTCAGTTATATATAATACAGAGATAAAGCAAATCTCTCTCTCTCTCCCAGACTTGACAGAACATAACCATTTCCTTGGTTTTTCTGCAGAAACTAGCACTGAATATTAAAATGACAGTTGGAGCAGATGGCATGAAATGATTATAATGCACAATTGACATTTATAATGCACAATCATGATCAGTAAGGTAGACAGTGCTATTCGGTGTGCAGGTCGTCCCATCCTCCACTTACTACAACTGAATGAACATGCTAAATGGTTTCATTTGACTATTAGAATTTTGCTAAGGGAATTTAAAGGGACACTGCAAAGTGTTTGTCTTAACCGCAAAAGGATGTGCATTCTGTAATTAATCAAATGAGAATAGCACTGGACAAATTCAATTCTATTTATTTTGAAAAAGCAACGCTTTTTCTGCATGTATATTTCCTGGTAGACATGGGTGTCCCATTTCCCCATTGCTTTAAGCCAATCAGTAGTACTTGCACACGCAGCTAGCAGCCCAGACTGAGCAGAATTAGAGCAGTTAATGGGAATATACAGCTTTATGAACATGTAAGGGGTTGTTTACCTATGGAAACCTTGGAGCTTATTGCCACCTGCTAACCAGGAGGTACAGTAACTCCAGGATTCCTACAGTTCCCTGTATGATGCAGCAATCGCCATAGCACAAATGCACCAAAAGAATAGAGCATACACATAACTCTTACTGAACACCAGAAATTATCCCAACAATCATGATGAAAACAGAAAATTTTCATGAAGTGCCCAATTGCATCTGTGTTGATGACACTGGATTTATGGAGGGAAATGGTGCATTGTAAGTAAAAAAACAATTCAATTGTGTCTGAAATTGCACTTTGCACACTGCAGTAGGTAAAATACTCTGGTCGTTTTTTAAAAGCACCCTCATCACAATGATCAATAATATATGGTTCCTTATTTTAATGGATCCTGTATGGTACTTTGCCTCTTTGAGAATCTGATCAGATCGCTGTGCAAGTTCTAGTGGTGTACAGTGAATTCCCAAGACAACTGGTCTTACTGAGAAAATATACATAATACACATAGAAGCAAAGAACAAAGGACTTTCATTTGTCCAAGGTGGAGGTACCAGTAGTACAGACACTCAGCACTGATGGCCCTTATTAATAAACTTTACATACAGTTGTGCTCATAAGTTGACATACCCTGGCAGAATTTATGATTTCTTAACCATTTTTCAGAGAATATGATAAAACAAAAATGTTTCTTTTACTCATGGTTAGTGGTTGGCTGAAGCCATTTATTGTCAAATAACTGTGTTTACTCTTTTTAAATCATAATCACTACACAAACTACCCAAATGACCCTGATCAAAAGTTGACATACCCTGGTGATTTTCCTGATAACATGCACACAACTTGACACAAAAGGGTTAGAATGGCTATTAAAGGAAACCATCTTCACCTGTGATCTGTTTGCTTGTAATTAGTGGGTGTGTAAAAAAGGTCAATGACTTTCTGGACTCCTGACAGACCCTTGTATCTTTCATCCAGTGCTGCACTGATGTTGTTTGGATTCATGGGGAAAGCAAAAGAATTGTCAAAGGATCTGTGAGAAAAGGTACTTGAACTCTATAAAACAGTTAAGGGATATAAGAAAAAATCAAAGGAATTGAGAATGCCAATCAGCAGTGTTCAAAGTTTAATTAAAACGTGGAGAATTAGGGGTTCTATTGAACCCAAACCACAGTCAGGTAGACCAACTAAAATTTCAGCCACTACTGCCAGAAAAATTGTTCAGGATGCAAGGAAAAACCCACACATAACTTCAGGTGAAAAACAGGACTCTCTGAAAAAATGTGGTGTGGCTGTTCCAAGATGCACAATAAGGAGGCACTTGAAGAAAGATGTGCTGCATGGTCGAGTTGTCAGAAGAAAGCCATTACTACGCAAATACCACAAAGTATCTTGCTTCCAATATGCCAAACCTAAGCCTCAAACCTTCTGGCACAAAGTCATTTGGAGTGATGAGACTAAAATTTTACTTTTTGGCCAAAACCATAAATTCTACATTTGGAGAGGAGTCAACAAGGCCTACTGTGAAACATGGTGGTGGATCGCTGATGTTTTGGGGATGTGTGAGCTACAAAGGCACAGGAAATTTGGTCAGAATTGATGGCAAAATGAATGCAGTAAGTTATCAAAAAATACTGGAGGAAAATTTGCACTCATCAGCCCGGAAGCTGCGCATGGGACGTACGTGGACATTCCAACATGACAATGATCCAAAACACAAGGCCAAGTTGAACTCTCATTGGTTACAGCAAAATAAAGTGAAGGTTCTGGATTGGCCATCTCAGTCTCCTGATCTCAATATCATTAAGCCAATCTGGGGAGACCTCAAAAGTGCAGCCAAGAATTTACGGGAACTGGAGGCTTTTTGCCAGGAAGAATGCACAGCTTTACTGTCTGAGAAGATAAAGAGCCTCATCCACAACTACCACAAAAGACTTCAAGCTGTTGTTGATGTTAAAGGGGGCAATACACGGTATTAAGAACTGGGGTATGTAAGTTTTAATCAGGGTCATTTGGGTAGTTTGTGTAGTGATTATGATTTAAAAAGAGTAAACACAGTTATTTGACAATAAATGGCTTCAGCCAACCACTAACCATGAATGAAAGAAAAGTTTTTGTGGTATCATTCATATTCTCTGAAAAATGGTTAAGAAATCATAAATTATGCCAGGGTAGGTAAACTTATGATCTATCTCTATTCATTACACCCTTGCACTGGCCCGCTGTAGTCTATATATTTCACAGGGTTGTAAATATTGAAGGGGATCTCCCGACTAACAACTGATGTTCCTGTCCTCGGTCATGTTCAGTAGCACAAATTCTTCCAACTACAATTAATAGTAATTGCCACATTTAACTCTTTCTTGGGGTCACATCTACCATTGTTCGCTACCTCTTTCCTTTGAGGTGGGCTCTAATGGCCTGACTAGTCTCTAACCAGTTTCCCCACCTGGTCCTGCTTTAATGCTCAGTGTCCAGGTGTTTCTTAGATAAAGTTTTAGTTTAATGCTATTCCTGTCCTCATATAAATGATTTGCTGCATATTATTATTTCCTGGTAGTTGCGCGTGTAAACACACAGTTGGTGGTTTGTAGCTTGTGTTGCTGGCAGGGTAAAATGAAATACCTTGGGCAGACTTGGGTACGTCTGGGATATTTCTCTACATACACCATTCTATTTATTATTAACATGTATTTATATAGTGCCAACATATTGCGTAGCACTGTATTTACATGGTCCCATCATTAAAGTAACCCAAGCTGCATTCCAGAGACACTAAACCTCGGTCTAAACCTCTGCACCACATTCTCAAGGTGCAAAGCCAACCCAATGGCAGGTACAGCATGAAGAGATCAGAATCAAACAGAACCTGATACCTCTCAGCTTTTTAATTATTAGCCGTAGATTTTAAACTGGGCTCAGCCAGAAAGAGGCTTTTTCTATTGTATCTGTTAAAAATGTTCTTCAAAACGGTTCTAAAATGTTAGTGTAAGTGCTAAAGTCTCTGCAGGTTACCAAGGCTTCCGAACATCATATTTATAGCACTGATTCAGTCTTTCATCTGAAACAGCATCAAACTGTCAAAGTGGCTCATTTATCTGCTCAAGGCTGATGAGAAGCCAAATACTAATATACTGTAACAAGAAATATCAGTGGGGGACTTCATTCGCTAGCTACTTGCAGAATGGTTCCTGATATATAAACTTGTGTGAATGGCTAGAGAACCAGTGTGTGTATTTAAAAGCAATTGAGAGATGAGATAGGATTATCTAGGCTCTCACTGTGCAGGGATTTGATTTTATTTAACATTATTGCTGTCCTCATATAAATGACTTACTGTATATTCTCATTTGCTAATAATAGGACTTTGCGGGGGGGGGCTTCTTGCTGTTGGATTCAATAGGCGTCTTCTAATTGTAACAGTGCTCACAGGTAACTTTAGATCTTCTTTGATCTTGCTGGCGCTGATCATTGACCTTTGCCATTTTGGCTATTCTATTGGCTGTTCTCTGTTTTCTTTCACGTCTTTCGAGTATAGTTTCTATTTTAAAGCTTTTGAGATAATTTTAGCTGAGCGGCCTATCAAGCCTATCAAAGTACACTGTTCTTCTGAACAATATCTGGAACGACCCATTTTACTCTACCCATTTTCAGAGAAAAAACAGAGAACTAAACCCCCCAAAACCAAAATCCCACCTAAACTTGCAGGCATTGGCTTCAACTGTGAATGTGCAAATCAGCAATGAGACCAGAAAACTAAATGAAGAGCCGGAAGATGGCGACCGGGAGCTCTGCTTCTCTGCAGAATTTTTTAAATGTATATATATATATTTTTTTTTTTATACTAAAGCACATTGCTGTGAGGGAGAAGGGGGCAATGCTTGCAAGTTTAGGGCGGCTTTTGGTGGTGGTGGTTGATTAATTCTCCTTTAAAAGAGGAAGGAAAAAAGTGCTGAATGAAAATACAATACTTTGAAAACCTCTAAAAAAAATTTTTTTTTGATAATTCTTGGCAAAAAAAAAAAAACCTGAAAACTTCTAAAAGCAGCCCAATAAAATAAGTGAAGCTCCCATGGACTTCTATAGCAAATCAACAACTTTTATTTGGCAAAGTTTAGCATTAGAGATTTTGGTGTTTTTTACACTTCAAAGCTCTACAAAGTGGAGATTTATTAAGATATATAGGAAATCCACACACTTAAGAGTCATATCTTGTGGCACAACACACAACACAGATATCAGATGAAAAGCCACAAATTTGTGTTTTATCAAAGCAAATAAATTGCCATTAACGCCGATAGCTTTACCAACTTCAACTCCGCATGAATCAGATGAGCAAATGTTGCCTAGTTTGTGTGTTACTGTAGCTTTATCCTTGAACTGATACAAATCCATAGCATTATTTTTTATTTTGTTTTTCAAGTTTAATTTTTGTCTGGGTTATGTATTACATCCCATGATGAAAACATGCAAACAAACAAACAGCTTGATTTAAATGCAGTCAAAATACATTTTTATTTACATAAAAAAAACAGAAAATCAGTAAATATTTTCTTACAGAGTGCCTTTAGGAAAAGAAGCATTTATTTTCAGTAATCATTTTTTGGACAGAAGTCAGCAGGAATCTTTCAGTTGTAGATTTCTGCAAAGAGAACTCAATACTGTAAAGTGAAGAGCGTGTACAACCTTCACCCTGAAGCAGGTATACAGTAATTATATAATGCTTAGTGAACATAAATATGTGTGGAGGGAAGTAAAAAAAAAAACAAAACAAAAAAAAAAACACCTTAAAGAATGAGTGCATTTGATTTCACTTTGTTCTATAGACGGCAACAGTAAATTCTGTAATTGTTTTGCAACATTGCTTCTTAAATACTAGTTTTATATTTCCACTAAATCTCTTCATATGACAAAAAGTGGAAAAGCAGAAAGATTAAAAAATATTTAGAAAATACAAAGAGACTTTATCTTTACATACTGCATTCAGAACACTGAAAATATAATATCTTGATTTGATTACCTTTTCATAAATATTTCATAGGGAAAGGTCCAATGCAAGAGGCAATACAAAAATTCAAGATTGCTAAGACCTACAACAATATATGTTTAAAGAGTAATTGCACTTTGCTAGACATTCATATCCTCATCCAATCCTTCCTCTTCTGCTACTTCTTCAAGCGCTTCTGAGCTGACAGTTTCTTCACATGGAGGTTGGCTGCCCCACTGAAAAACACAGCAAGGGCTTGACTGTTAATACACTTTTTATGTCACTGGATACTATGGTAAATGGATAAAACGCATGGAAAGAAGGAGATGTCAGCAATCTATAGAAGGACAAAGAAGGCAGCCACAGTGCCTTATCCTGAAGCCAATGGAGTAAAGTTTGCTCCATTTCGAATAACCCACTGCAACGAACAAGCAAGCTGGTTGCTTGAAAACAAACATCTAAATGCAGTTGAATAATTTATTCCTCTTTATTCTAAAATCTGCCTTTGATAGCAGAATAGCTTCTGAAATGATAAGGAATCATTGACAACTAACACCCAGTAAAGTTGAGGGAAGGCGCTTTCATTTAAATGTATTCCCCGTTTAAAATTTAGATCTCCATTAAATATATTTCCAGGGGTCAAACAGCTACTGAGCATTTAATAATCGGAATGGCTTACTTTCCAGACATGGAAATACCTCTGTTGGCATATCATAGATATAGAAAATAATGTGTGTGTGTGTATATGTGTATATATATATATATATATATATATATATATATATATATATATATATATATATATATATATATATATATATATATATATATATATATCAAAATCCAAGAAGATGTGCGCACTCCATCAAAAATTGAAGTCTTTATTGCGAAATTCAAACGATTACATTATAATGTAATCGTTTGAATTTCGCAATAAAGACTTCAATTTTTGACGGAGGGCGCACATCTTCTTGGATTTTGGTGTGAATATACAACTAAGTGCAGCACCCGACATTATCTGAGAGATATTTGGGTGAGTGCGGCCTATGTGTGTATATATATATATATATATATATATATATATATATATATATATATATATATATATATATATATATATATATATCCCAGAAAAGTAGAGACAATGGAACCCTGGGCAAAAATACAAATAAAGCAGAAAAGGTTTCACTGCTTGTCAATTAAAGTGAGCATCAAACATTGGCAATTTAAATAGCTGCCACACTGTCATTTAATAAAGTTATGTTAGAGTTTTTTTTTTTTTTTTTTTTTTTTTTTTTAAAAGAGCTGCTATACACTCACACTTTCCTGCAGATTTTAATACAAGGGACAACTATTTCTGGTCTCATTCCAGGCTATAGAAAAGTTGAAAGTGACATTTACAGCCCTGTTTAGCTGGTCACACCCAGCATGGTTTTATGATATAGTTGGCTAAATTGCCTTGCTAAATAGGGCCTTCACATATATATTTTATTATAAACACAAATCAGCAACCTACAGTACCTGTTCGAAAAATAAAAAACTAAGATCTAAATAGTTGCTATCGTTGGTCTCCCATGTTTTACACATCATGATAAATAGACCCCTACCTGCCCATGAGTTATTAATCTGCAAACCCAGAATTTAGCCAGAGGGAGTTGGTCCACTGGTTGCGTGCTTTAAAGTTCAATAACAAATAATAAAATAAATAGTACTTGCTTTTAAATCTGATGTAGCAGCTGTTGCAGTACAGCTCATTGTTGCGGATTCGGACTTCAGCTCCAGATTCAGAGCCTCCAAGGTCGGTCTCACATGCAGTGCACTGTATAGAAACACCAGATCATTACTGCAGGATAGATCAGGGAACTCCAATGACGACCCTGTTGAACTACAACTGCCCCCAGTCTCTTATCAGGGGATGATGTGAGTTGTAGTACAACAGCAGTTAAGTAGCAACAGGTTAGGCACACCAAATACAAAGCCTAGAATGAATCATAATTGCCAAAGCCAATCAATTGCAGTGACAGGTAGAACCACCGGACATACCAAGCAGATTATGCAATTCATTTATACAAACGAATAAGAAAATGTGATTAATTTGTTAGTAAAAGCCAGCACCAGGCACCTGCAAAAAACGCACAATAAAGAGAATTATTTGATACCAAGTGTATAGGGAAGACAGACAAATCCATCATCAAGAAGCAGATGGAAAGGGTTTTTTTACTATTTTTCTCTATAAAGTTATTTCTCAATTGGGTAATAGACACCCCCTCTTCTCCTGAAAGTGAATTTTTGGGTAAATCAGCAGGGGTCCGATAATTTCCCTTTTTAATTAAAAAAAATATTCGCCTACTTATTTTAACCTATATATAAACAATAAACAAGAGTTAGAACTGTAATGTATTATTACATTTATTTATAGAATATAGAGATCCCACATCTTTTAAAGGGGTTGTGTTCCTTTGAGTTAATTTTAAGAATGATGTAGAGAGCGATATTCCAAGACAATTTGCAATGGGTTTTAATTTTTTTTATTATTTGTGGGTTTTGAGTTTAGCTTTTTTTATTCAGCAGTTCTCTATTTTGAAATTTCAGCCTTCTGGTTGCTAGGGTCCAAATTACCCTAGCAACCGTGCATTGACTTGAATAAGAATCGCAACAATAATACATGTGTAGCCTTACAGAGCATTTGTTTTTTTAAATGGAGTCAGTGACTCCCGTTTTAAAGTTGGAAATATTCAGAAGAAAAAGGTAAATGACTCTAAAACTATGAAAAATAAAGACCAGTTGAAAAGTTGCTTAGAATAGGCCATACTATAAAATACAAAAAGATAAATTAAAGGTGAACCGCCCACCTTTAAGCATATTGGCTCAACATGACAGCTGCACAGCAGGAACTTTAGGAGTCTTTCTAAAGACTTTTTAACAATCCTTTTTGAACTAAACAATAAACTTATAAAACTACAAATTAATCTGCCTGTTAAGCTTGTAATTTTTTTTTACATGTGCAGCAAATGTAAGGGGCAGATTTACTAAGGGTCGAAGTGAATTTTCGAATGTAAAAACTTCTAATTTCAAACTAATTTTTGGGTACTTCGACTATTGAATAGGCCTAAATTCGACTTCGACTCGAAGTAAAAAAGTTTGACTTCGAAAATCGAAGTACTCGCTCTTTAAAAAAGTTCGACTTTAAAACTTCGCCACCTTAAACCTGTTGAATTGCAATGTTAGTCTACGGGGACCTTCTAGAACCTATAGCCAACATTTGGCTATGTTTTTAGAAGTCAAAGAAAAATCGTTTGATCGATCGATGAAATCGTTTGTTTCAAAGGATTTCATCGTACAATCAAATGATTTGACTTCGACCGAATACCGCAAATTCTATTAAAAAAAAACTTCGACATTCAAAGTCGAATTAATCCAATTCGATGGTCGAATTTTAAAGTTTTTTCCACTTCGAAATTCGACCCTTGATAAATCTGCCCCTAATTGTGGGTGAATGCCCCATGCACAGTGACATAAATGTTACCCACTTCAAGCTATGGGAGCATACCCTATTAGTGAAAAGATATTTGACACTTACATACTCATAAATATTGCACTTATGTATTACTAAAATGCAGTGTTGAATACAAATTCTAGTTAATAGGTCCCTTTTCTACCACTATTTTACAGTGAATATGTGACATATTTATCTCCTTATAGAGAACTTGATAGTACTTCCAAAAACATTGGCACTTAACACTGAATATATGGATTCCAGAACTCATTGCTGCTCAACTAAAAAAGGGCTCATTATTTCTGAGCTATAAATGGATCTTTTTTTTTTTTTTTTTTTTAACATCTAACCAAGTGCAAGTCCCCTAAGATATGAGCATTTCATATGGATGCCTATACTTTTCAGCTCAAGACACAGCATTAACTAGCAAAAGGTAAATTCATTCTAGTAATTATGTTTCACTTAACTGCAGTAGGGAACATAGCTTTACATATATAAAAAGGAAACTAATTGTTGCTATATAGTAAGGGCAAAAGTATTTTATTATTGTAGAGTGAACACAATAAACTAGGAATGTTTCATGGAAGCATGTCTGAAGCACGATTGATTAGTATTGCGACCCACAACCAGCACCAAACATTAAGTATTGTGCAGATTTATGTACATGCCTCCTCACCTTAAAACACTGTAAATGAAAACAAAGACCAAGAGATTCGATGATCATGGCAGCTCCTTTGCCCAGACTGTTATTACAGTAAGAGCACAATTTCTTCCCACTCACTGACCTAGATATAGAATGGAAATATGACTGAGCCTTTCTTTGAATTCTATGATGGCCTTGAATGCAGAAGTGTGTCAGCAAAGGATGAACAAAGCCCATGAATCCTTGTGGATGGTGGGAAATGTGAGAAATCATCTGAGACTTTGGCGAGATATTTCTTTGCTCAGAGTACCAATATGAAAGGAAACTACATTATGAAATGCTTTGCAATAAAAAGTTGGATAAAAAAAATACTGAATGTTTTGCTCATTAACAAAAAAACATAGCATTCTATCCATATCCGTCCAAGTTCCAATGACCTGTATATAGAATCTTGTTTATACAAGCAGTGAATATCAGGTAAATACAGTTAAAATCAAGTTAATAAAGGACTACAAGTGGATTTACTTACTTATTGCGTTGCTGGTTGGATGTTTGGGTTTGGGAAAGAGAGGCACTCTTAAGGGGACCAGCAGAAGACTGTGGCAAACTATTGGATGAATTGCTCAAGAAGGTACGATTAGATGTGGAAACAACCTGGGAAGGTCGACTGAAGTCTTGACTTGATGACATTGAGTTATAAGATGAGGACTGATTTGCCCAAGGTGACACTCTTTGCAAACCCGACGTGGAGTCAAGGTTATCTAACGATTCCCCTCTGGAATGAAAGAGAAAATATTTTTTAAGCTTTACAGGTATGTGATCTGTTATGCAGAATGTCAGGACCTGGGGTTTTAGATCTTCATACCTTAAGTCTACTAGAAAATCATGTAAACATTAAATAAACCCAATAGGCTGGTTTTGCTTCCAATAAGGATTAATTATATCTTAGTTGGGATCAAGTACAAGATACTGTTAATATTAAAGAGAGAAAGAAAATCAATTTTAAAAATTTGGATTATTTGGATAAAATGGAGTCTATGGGAGACAGCCTTTCCGTAATTCGGAAGCTTTCTGGATAACAGGTTTCAAAATAATGGATCCTATACCTGGATATGAAATGTTCTTTGCTATAACAGGCTTTGGATATAGACAAACAGTAGTAGAGATGAACAAGCTATTTGTTTGTGGCTAGATGGCTCAATTTGTTTGTGGTTAGATCTATAAAGACTACAGCAAGCAAGTACAGTTATTTCTCACAAAAAGGGCATATTCTGTCTACTGTGGATTTCAAAGGCACCTGATACATTTACATAGTAGGTTGGGCTGATGAAAGACATAAGGGGTTATGTACTCCCACACCTTGTGTATTACTCCCTTCCCTTTAGAGTGTATGCCTATGCATAGGGCCTTTCCTCACCTTTTTGTACCGGTATTGATTGTGATGTATGTAACTCCATATGTTCTATGTATATAATTCTTGTGATTTAGTTGTATAATCACATTTACTTTACAGTGCTACTCAATATGTTGGCGCTATATAAATACATGTTAAATGATAATAATATGTAATAAAAGGCTAAGTTTGCTATTGGGCAGTAACCCATAGCAACCAATCAGCAGGTAGTATTTACCAGTCATCTGCTTAAATGCAAGAATCTTATTGGTTGTCATGGGCAAACTTACTGCCTTATATTACATATGAGGGTTTATGCACTACAAACGAACTGTAACTTTCACGATTATCATTTTAGTTCTGTGAAGTTAAACACATTGTCTACCTTCTCATATAGTTAGGAAGGGATGACGTATCCTTTGTCATACTAGAACTGCGCTGCCTAATCCAGCTATTGTCATTATTGAGCGATGCCTTTTTCTTCATTTCCTGAAGGATCCGCTGCCTCTCCACTTCTGATGAAACTTGAGATTTTTCCTTGTATGTTCGAGGCTGCATACTTCCTGTGCTCTCACTAGGGCCAGAATCAGTGTGATCTCCTACAATATAAAATATACCATTTATTGCCTGCCTTTTTCAAAACTAGAACAGACTTGTAGATTAACAAGGGAAATAATTAATTGGGAGCAAAAGAAGAATAAAGCAGAAAAAGATTTCTAGCCAACATTCATGTAAATTCAGATCAACTTTAAAAGAGCAGATTCCTCATGACTGAACTACATCTAATATTATTGTTAAGCAGTTAACTCTTTATTGTTGCTTCTGCCATGCCAACACATGTCCCTTAACACACAAGCTGGTAGTTGAGCTGGTAATTGGGACAGCCACTAAAACAGCATCAACTGTAGTTCTGAAAAAAACATATGTTTGAAAAATGTATTTATTAAAGGGGCACTATCGCAAAACATAACATTTTAATATAAGCTTCAGCATAATGAAATAAGAAACTTTCTAAATACAATCAATTACAAATTCTGTACGGTTTCTGAAATAATCAAGTTCATCTTCACTATTTCTCTCTCAGCATCTGTTTCTCTTCATTCTGTCTTCTTGCAGCAGTTGGGTGTCAGATATTCATTGAAGGTTAGATCCAATATATCTTATAGGGGAGCTCCTTATAGCTAGAAGATGTATTAGAGCTCACTCTATTAAAATGGCCAGAAATCCTGTCTCTCTACAAGCGGGATTTGTGCAAAAAAAAGCAGTTATTTTGTTAGATTTTGTTTGTATTGGAATCAGTGAGTGAGCGCTAATACATCTGCTAGGAAAGGGAGCCCCCCTATAAGATATATTGGATCTGTCAATGAATATCTGACACCCAACTGCTGCATAAAGACAGAATGAAGAAAAACAGATGCCGCGAGAGGGATAGTGAAAATAATCTTGATTGTTTCAGAAAAGATGCCGAATATTGAATTGATTGTATTTATAACGTTTCATATCTCAGTATGCTGAAGCTTATATTAAATTTTCAATTTCGTGATAGTTCCCCATTTTAAAAAAATGGATTTCTGTACTTTTAGGACATTTTCAATGGGATATCTGTTGTTTTAAACAAAACAAACAAAATAAAAAAAAACTTAAAATTAAATGTCCCTGCATTTTCTCTCCATATTTACATCCTTAAAAGCATTTAGTGACAAAAGCATAAGTGATTTATAGTGATTTACAGTAAAGTTAGGCCCTAAATAAATTCTCAAGCAAAAGTTCTCACAACTGCTTTTGTTGGGTGTAAGAGTTGTGATTGTGGTCAAATAATCCTAAAGGCAGCCATATGCCCTGTGGCTTCTGGCACCATTTGACAGATTGGCCCAGGAGCCACGCCGACAGCTTATTAGGGACCTACACAGTATGTGTATGTGTCTAGGTAAACAGTTTGAAGGATCAGAACAGTAGGAAGTAAAAAGGAGTAACTAATTCTCTTTACATCCACATGTGTCAATGCACCTGTACTGGCCAACATGGTGCATTGAGCGATAAAAATTACTAGCCCAATCTCCGAACCAAAGGATAACCATAGTACATTGGGATGAGAGAGCCGCCATACAGTACATGTACCAGAAATTGTACAATGCTTGATTTTTTTTCAGTTTGTATATGGCCAGCATAAGAGTGAGCAGAGTGATCTGTACCAGCAGGATTAGTTCATTTATTAAAACTGAGAACAACAGTTAAAATAATACAACCATTTAGCCATGAACTCTGAAATACCCACTATCCAAGTCCAGCAGTTTTTGCTATAAATGTTAACTCAGCAGAATATGTCTCCAAACCAAATGTGTGTGGCTAGGCCTGCCTGTGACTTACTACAGAAAAGACTAAAATGATTTGAATAGTTCAGTAGCAGCAATCTTTTCAGCGCATCACAAAAAGCTGATCAGCAGAAAGGCAGAGGGAAATTACTCTTGAGCCTCATTTTACAAATGTGTCAAAGTAGGAAATGATTAAAAAGTGCAGCACTAAAATAGAGTAAGCATATTTGCTGATTATTGGGATCGACGGGTGCAGAAATCAACGCAGGGTCTCACATAGCTTTACCACAAGATTGGTCAGATTTTACTTTTCTCTTTAATGATTTGTGTGTAATTTTGGGAACATTAAAAGACTTTCTCCCACCTCTGTGCAGCTCAGGGTATTTCATCTGATTAAATATTTGCTTTCTCTTGGCCTCCAATTCTGATGGCACACTGCTCTGAGAAAACTTGATGTTTTTTCTTTTTTGTTCATCTTCAATCAGCCAATGGGCTAAGCCATACCGCGGCCTCCCAGGTGTTCCTATTTAATGTTTTGAGTAAATCATTGATTTGGGAGGTAACCATATACATTTTTTTGTACTGTTTGGCTATGAAAAAATAGCTTCATGATGAAAAGAATAGAAAGACCGTGGTCACTTCTGGAAAAATTCTCCTGTACATCAAATGCACTTTTGTATCAATAATTATCATTACTTATACAGTAGTTGAAAGTTATGCAGCACTTTACAATATTTAAAAATACAAATAGGTGTCTTACAATAAATTAGCAATCAAGGCTTACATTATAAGTTAGTAGGAGGTAGAGAGGTCCCTGCTCGCAAGAGCTTACAATATATAAAGGGTTGGATAACAATTGACATAAAGTTGGTATAAAGGATACAGATGGTAAGTGGACTTCTGATGATTGATCGTACATTAGGGGGCATTTGAGAGTGGAGAGGGAAGGGGAGGCTGTGGCAGGGAATTCCAAAGACAGGCATACACAAGTTATGCTGATAATATAACATTATGGATAGGCAGTGTCCCAATCCTAAAAATAGGAAACACTCAAAAAAAAAATATCTGTTTGGAAGTTTTATCACTTAATGGCTTGTGCATAATGGTTTTCTCAGAAGCTCTGCACATTTCAGGGGACAAAATAATAAACCAAGCCCTAAAAAAAGGTTTCCTGTTACCTATTCCAACTGGCAGCAAAATAGTCTATAAATGTCCTATTCACTGAACAGCACAATAAGTTCCTTAAGAAACACCAATGAGTATCAATACACATATACAGAATGGACTGCATTTAAGCAGATCTTTGAATGTGCAAAAGCAAAATTGAGTTAACGATCCAGTTATTATGATAAATTAGCTCCTTAAAAAACTGTTTGGATACCAGTGGGCAATAGTACTGGAAATTCACTATGCCTAAAATATCATTTGTACAGCACAACATAAAATTGATATCTCTATATGAAAACAACAATACTGGCTGTTGTCATAATAATAATAAATCTCTTCTTCTGTTCTGTTCACTTAAAGGGGTAATTGGTAAACAGGAACATCTCCATACTGTATGTACTGAGAAACGTGAAAAAAATATTTGTTCCTCTGTATTTTTTTATAAGGTGTAATAGTCATTGTAATGGAAAAGGCCTGTATGGGATAGATGATCTTAATGGAATAAAAAAATATAAAACCTATTTTAAATTAATAGAGAGGACTAGCATGCTTACCATTGCCGGGGGTATGAGAATCATCCGATTTTAAAACAACATTATTCCTAAAAAAAAAAAAAAAAAAAATTATATGAGCTCCCTTCTTATCAATTAAATTGAAAATAAATAACCTGATATGAAAGATTGATATAAAGTGATATAAAGAACACATGAGAGAGAGAGAGAGAGAGAGAGAGAGAGAGAGAGAGAGAGAGAAATTTAGGGGCAGATTTATCAAGATCAAAGTGAAAATTAGAATTTTGAATTAGAATTATGAAATTAGAATTTTCAAGGTTTTTTTGTGAAATTCGACTAGGGATTATAGTCACAATTCGATTTGATTTTTAAAAAAAAAAAAAAAAATTCTAATTCAATTTTCGTAAATTTATCATACACCAGCCCTTTCAGAATTCAAATTTGACTATTTGCCACCTTAAACTGCGAATTGTTGTCTTAGCCTATGAGGGACGTCCTGGGATCAATTTGGAGTTGTTTGCTGCCTTCCTGACATCAAGTTTTTTTCCTAACTTGAATCGAATTAGATTCGAGTTTGCGGGTCGTTTTCACTCACCCGAGTTTTAAAAATTCTAATTTGTTGATAAATTGCAGTTGGTCGAATTTCACGTTCATGTGAGTTTTAAATAACTCCCATGAACTCTAAATTCAACCCTTGATAAATCTGCCCATTAAAGTAATATGCCATATTGATGAAATTTTAACATTAAACACTGCTTTTTATTTTGTTTGACAAATGAGCATTACAGAAAAATTGTATAACTGATGGAATCCTGGCGAGTAAGTGCCCCTATCTTTATTTTGGCAATGATTAATTGATTAAGCGTGATAATTTTTAGCACTATATAAAATAGCCAATTTTCACTAAATTTTTGACTTTTGAAATAACCCAGAATAACCACGGTCCATACTGAAAGACCATAGATCTATTATCATTAGGTTTATATTATGAACCTTGTTAATAGAACGCTTAGTACAGGTTTAGGGCTTTTACTCACTGGCTTTCTGACCTGCGCTCCCCTGCGTTCTGTTTTTTGGCGTTCAGCCGCAGGGGAGCGCAGGAATAGACGCATGTCATTATTTCAAATGGGGCTGTACTCACTCAAACGCGTGTTGGCGCCGAACGCAGGTTGAGACGCAACATGCTGCATTTTTCCTGCGTTCGGCGCCTACACGCGTCTGAGTGAGTACAGCCCCATTTGAAATAATGACATGCGTCTATTCCTGCGCTCCCCTGCGGCTGAACGCCACAAAACGGAATGCAGGGGAGCGCAGGTCAGAACGCCAGTGAGTAAGAGCCCTTATGGAGGACAAGATGACTACCTAGCATCTTTCTCTGACTTTTGTCTTTGCTCCTCTTCTTCTTGGAATCTTTTACGCCGTCTTTCTTCTTCAACAGCTCTGTAAAAACGTATCTCTTCTTCCTTTTTCTTTCTTTCCTCCTCCTGACGTTTTCTTTCGCTCTCCTCAGCCTGGCGACGGCGGTTTTCCTCTTCTGCCTGGTGACGCAGATTTTCTTGTTCCAACTGATGACGTCTTTGTTCTTCTACCTCTTGGTGATGTTGAGCTTCCAAATATTTCAATCTTTCTTCTTCTGCTCTTTTCCATTGTCTCTCACTTTCTAGTTCCTCCTCTGATCTTCTTTCTTTTTGTCGGTCTTCCTCTTCACTGCTCTGCACATCATCAGATACCTCAGAGCCAAATGTTTTCCAGTATGATGACTGTGATGTTACGGGCAAGCTAGAGGGGGTCTGTTCCTGTATTCAAAAATAAAACAAACACATGCATTATTTTTCAATTTAATCAATTAAGGTTTTCAAGCTGTATAACTCCAAGGGTGCTAGGATTCCATAGAACAAAACTTCCAGCACTCACAACTCAATAGAATGTTAATTTTGACATTCAAGGCATGATGAATGCTGGAAAAATGGTTTTCATGGCAAAGTGAACAGAGCTCTATCCCTTTAAATAAGCTACATCACACCATTAAGTATATACTGCAAAAACAAACTCTAATCATTGCTGGCATACAAGATATCTTTAAGTAAGGCTCCCCAGGGCCAAGTGGTGACATGGTCAACTTATTATTAAGACCCAAGTGAATTACTTGGGTCTTACCCCTTTTCTTTTACCTTAAATGTTAAACTGGATAGCAACATGTGTGTTTTACATCTTGTTAATAAAAATTACAGAAAAAGTGCATAAAATATTTGAAAAGCGTTAAAATCTGTTTAACTACTGACAGAACTTTCCCTTGTTTGGTATTACTTGCAGTCTAAATTGGCCAAACATTTGCTAAACTAAACATGTCCCCCTTTTCCCTTAACATAGAAGAATGAAAAGGCAAGCCAATATGTTTGTGCAAACTTGATTCAGAACAAACAGGTTTCCTACACATACCTATACATGTAACAAACATTATGCACAGTGAATTTTGATTAAAATTAGCAATATATTCTCAAATGTTAGAATAAATATATGTAGTACTACAAAGTGTAGAAAAATAGATAAGCTGAGTGCAAATAATGTGGCAGAGAGTATAACTCACTTGCTGAATTTGCTGAAATCTCTCATTTTCTGCTTCCTTTTGAGCACGTTCCCACTCTTGTCTCAGTTTTTCTTGCTCAAGTTTGTATTTTTCCTGGTGGGAAAATATATTTTTTATTCTTTTACATAAAAACATTTGTTGTTTTGGTCCATGTTAGAAACTCTTTTGACCAACGTAACAATTAAATACAAAGCCTTTTGAGCTTCACTGGTTTCTACCTGCAGAATTTGTTCTTGTTCCTTAAGCCACTTTTCCTGACGTTTTCTTTCATCTTCTGGATCCCAAGACCGACGTGTTGAAACATTAATTGAAGGAACTGGCATCTGGTAAGTAAAAATAATAACACAGGAAAGACATTCTGGTTATTAGTTTTCTGTCTCTTGAGTATGCCTGAGATGCTATAAGCCTGTTTTTTGTCTTTAGGAGTAATGTTGCAGGTAGATGAACATGATCCAGTAGTATTGTGCTATTTCTATAAGGCGTACAGATGAGTTACTTACATCAAGTAATGAAGAATCCGAACTTCCTATTAGTTGATTGGAAAGAAAGGAAAACAATATCATGACAAGGAAAAAACAATTCTCATACACAATATAAAATATGCACACACTAAAATGACCTTGTATATGACCTGCACAATGAGGTAATATAACATCTATTTAGTTCCATATTTGGTATATTGCTAAAATCTTCCTATACCAACCTAAACGTAGCCTTGATTTTTTTCTAAGAGATCCGGTATAGTGTTACTGAATACTCAATGAAAAGTGAGCAAAGTGCAAACATGAATGGATATTATGGGGCAATTAGACTGCAAAGTCCTTTAGGACTGGAATTGACATGACAGATATATAATCTTTGTAATGTGCTGTGGAATATATAAAGTTTAATTATAACCTCTTGTGGTTTTATTGAAGTTCTGGACCATATGTAGGATGGAAGCGAGCACTTAAAATACTCTACAGAAACCATAAAATTATATAGTGAATAAAGTACCCCTATTGTAAAATATAAGGATATTATAAGTTATTGAGGAGTTCCATGACCATAATAAAGCCCAAGGCTGAAGGCCTTCTAAAATGCAAATTTTTTGCAACAGTGAGTACTTTAGTATAATACACAAAATTCAGAGAGTCATGTGACAGAAATAACTGATTATAACTGGTGACATCCCTAAGCACCATTTATAAGGATATTATTTACAAAATATTCATGGCTCGTGTATTATAATATAAATGAATAACACAGGCAAAAGACTTGTGGTTCTACAGTGTTTGTAGGGTTACTTTAATATACTGGCATATATGAATGCAAATTATTTGTTTAAAAAAACATAACATCAAAAGAAAATAAGTATACGAGTTTAAAAATAAGTTATTGTGTCTTACATTTTCTTTACTCTTATGGGCCAATTTATCAAAAATCAAATGTGAGTTTTTTTCTACTTCAAATAAACTCACAATTTAAAAAACCGTCAATGTTTGTTTGTTCATTTATTAAAAATCAGAATATAAAAACTTTGATTGAATACAATTATGAAGAAAACAAGAAAAATTCTATAGTGTAACAAGTTAAAAAAAAAACAAAAAACCCTGAAAATCTCGAAAAAGAAAATTTTGAATTTTGCCTAGGACAACTGCCATTGAACTCACAAGCTTCTAGATGCCGAAGATTTGCATTCAAGTTTTTTGTGCTTAATAAATACTTAACATTCAGGTTTTTGCAAATATAATTTAAAAAATTTTTGTGCAAAAACATTGTTAAATCACCCCCTTAGTGTAACAGATTGTGTTTCACATATACACTTAATGTAGGGAATGAAAATCAGAGCTGTAAGTAAAATAGAGCTCCTATCACTGTCTCACAGCTGCTGGATTTGAGTAATGAGGCTTGTAGCAGAATAGCAGCTGGAAAGGTCACAGGCTTCACGTAGGACACACCTGATCAAAGTGCAAAGATACAACAACAGCGTGCATGTAACACAGACAACACACACACAGACAAGAGATGGCAAACAAAGACACGCAGATTAGGAAGCATGCAAAGAATGGCAAGCATAACAGAAAAAGCCATACAAATATACAATATGTAGAAATGACGTAAAACCTTAATACTCAATTTGCAGAAGACTATAAACACCACCTAATATGGTAGGAACAAAATAACACTGAAAATAACTTGACTGAACTATTGTGCCACAATAAAAGAGATCTATTTACAAATAAGGGACACTTTAGACAATCCACAGAGTGCCAAACTCAGACAGTCCTGTTTAAAACTCCCAGTTTGTTCCCCTTTGCCCAAGGCAGGCAGTGGGCACGATGCAGTCTCTTAAAAAAGTGCAGAATAGAGAGAATTGTTTACCCTGCAACCCTTAGGCTAAGGCTACACAGCCCATACCATCCCTTCTGTTTGTAGTTCCACTAGCAGACAATGTCAGCCTTTCATATGCTTTGTGTCAATATCTACTGAGTGTAACTGCACTCAGGCCAACGTAGAGTAGAGGGAATTATACAAGCTACTCTGGTGAAAGCAAAGAATAGTGTTAAAATTAAAAAAATCCTCCAAATAAAAATACTGAAATTCCCATATCACAATTGCAGAAAAGTTCCAGATTTTGCTACCCTTCCCTGAAATTAAAAATATTTAGACCAAGGCAAACATTAAAAGACAATGTTTAGACCAAGTCTGGTAGACTTTGTTTTTCCATTACTGTTTTAGAGAATGTTGTTACCTGACATTGGAATGTTTCTGGCATGTTCATGTTATCCACTTTCAAATGAATGGAGGTGCAATTTTAAATTACAAAATGCTGGGCAACAAACACTTTATCAAACAGAATTATCAAAAAGTGAGATTTGAAATCCCCACAATAAACTCACTTTCTATTCATTCCTATGGGATTTTTAGAATCACATTTATCAATAGGGTTCACCATTTGATAAATATGTTTTTAAAAAATCCCATAGGAATAAACAGAAAGTGAGTGGGTTTTATTGTGGCGAGTTCTAATCTCACATTTTGATGAATCTGCCTTTTAAAATTGCTTCATTTGACAATTGTCCTAACCAGTACATTACACAGCCCTATATATGGGTGTGTCAGTTCCACAGTTGGTGCATCATCTATTTTACAAGCGACATATTTTAGCATACTGCAATGCATACAGTAATGGAATCAAAGTACAGACTGTGGTAGAACTGAACGGGGTGCCAATAGTGGGGTTTTGAATGGGCAGACTATTAAGATATTATTCAGGAAGCAAACAAGACCAGGTGAACTGTTCCTCTCTATGAGATGCATCTAACTGTACCATTATTAATACTAATTGTAGGATGTCCTGTTGGGATACTTTGTAATGGACACCCATGTAGACTTAAAATTGCGCTGTTTGTTTATGCTTTTTCTTTCACAGTGGCATTGTATATTTATTAAGGCAAGATGTAGGTTTTAGAACACACAGCACCCATTACCACATAAGTAGACCCATGAACTGTAAAAGGAACTAGATGATCCTAAAGAAAGAACATATATGTTAATTTGCTTCCACCAGAAAGAGCAGTGGCATAGAGCACAACACCATTGTTAGTCGTGATGAAAGATGCCTGGCAGACTAGTGGTAGGGGAGGTAGAGGGTTTTCTTATTACCTTGCTCAAAAAACTGTGACCTTCTTTTATTATTTTTCAAAGAAATAGATTCAGATTCTAATTGAAAAAAAAACACAGAACATCTACATCAAATGACTTGCATTGCTACTTTATTTCATTCTGTAAATATTGGGAGATGAGCAAAAGAGCAATACTACAAAAAAAATTTAGCGATAAAGATCAATGTTCCCTTTAAGGGAGCACACACACACGCGTGTTTTGTGTACAGGGCACAACAGCAAATAGCACACAGAAATTACTGGATGAAAATAGTAATTCGGTTCCATCCACCTTGGTGCTTGCAAGTCTTTAAAAGTGTGCACAAAAAACCACTTCTTCTCACATAGAAAAAGAGAAATTAGACTGAACCCTGATCAAAATGACTGTATAACACCATGCACACAGTTCTTGGTTAGCAGTTCTGGCAAACAAAAAATCATTGTGGATGGGTGAATTTGACCCATTTCCTTTCGCCAAAAATTTGCCGCCAGCGAAATGTCGCGACGCCCAATAAAGTCTATGGGTGTCAAAACAATTTTGTTTTGTTGACGCACGATGCCGTACAAGTCTATGGGCGTCATTTTTGTGGCGAAACAAGGCAAAAAAATTCGCCCATCCCTGCAAATCATGCTGTTTAACCCAACATCATTGCTGTGACTGCTATATATGGTTACTGGAAATATTTGTTCCGTTTTTCTCCTTACCAGGAAAAAAAGTAATTTTTGTTCAGGAAGCAAAGTTGGAGCAATGGCAATGTGTTAGAATTGTAGTGTTGCTTTTGGTCACTAATGGGCTAGCATATCTTGAAACCAGTTTCTAGCAACCGGTGCCACAAACCACAACACAAAAACACAAAGGTTGGATGCCAGAAAAGGTGAAAAGGCCCAACCAGTCTGCACAAACATGTCTCCATGAATAATAATTATACCATCTTCTTATGGGTTCTAAAAAAGTCTTTATTCATTTTCCATTTCCAAGCATTTTCCAATTGAGTTACATTTTTATCATCTACTACTTTTTCTGAAAGTGAAAAACAGGACGAGCAAGCAAGTCTCGAACTATCCTCAGTGTTTTGATTACAGGGTCGAAATACACTTGTATTCAGCATGAGCCCAATAAAAAGAGACTGTGTTACAGATGCATTATTGAAATGGAGGGCAAAATTTAGTTTACACTGATGCTTCCGAACAATTGTGTGAGGAGGACAAGTTATATAATCAGATCTTACTCTGAGTAAAATGGCAGTGAACCCCTCCTTATCTGTATGACTGAGACACAGGCATCAGTTAGGGAAAAGAAGGGGCTTGTTTATACTGTTCAATGCTGATTATCTCTTTGAATACTGTTAGTTCCATGGTTGGGGTGGTAGAAAAGGTAAAACTGAAAACTATTATGCATTTAGAAGAAAACAATACTTACATTGAAAAAAACAAATGTAATAAGGGGGAAAAAAATAATGGGAGAAAAAAGGAGGCTGGCCAAATCATTTAGATATGGTCATGGATGTAGCTGTGAATTACAAATTACTGTGGGCATGCTGATCTCCCTTTAATTTTAGATCCTGGCCATTGGTTTAAGAGAGGTTTACAAATCCTTAATATTTGGCAGAATACCGAACTGAATCAGAACCCCAATTTTCATATTAAAAAACAAAAAAAACATACTTTGTAAATCACTTTCACTTTTCCAATGCCTTAAGTCATGTGCTTTTGGGTTTAGATTTTTTGGCCTAACTAAATCAGAATACTGTAAAGGGTGTTGTGATTCAGCCGAAACCCAAACTAAGACATGGATCCAGGGAATCCCTAAAAAGATATACTTTATATAATTTCTCCCTTAGCAGATAGACTGCAGGATGTACCAGCAAACACTCCTTTTGTTTTATCCGACTTCTAGTTGCTTGTGAGAAATGTCACCTGAGAACTCTTTGAAGTATCAGCTGGCTGCCCTTTACATTCATGAGATATTTAAGTAAGGTGGCCCGGTAGAGGATTTCTGTCTCCAGGCAATAGCACCTAAAGGCAGTAATAACTGCTTGGGCACCAGCAAGACCTGTTTTAAGAAGCAAAACACAAATACAGAGCAAAAGTGCTAAATTTAAGTTTTCCACTGCAATGCAGTCAGTTCCTAAAACATGAACTGTGCCCCTGATTTATAAATTACCAGCCTGCCTATATAGCCCTAGCATCTACCAACAGGCTCAACTTACAAGGTGTACTGTCTAATCTGGGCTCTGGTGTTTTATACTATCGATAACTGTAATACGAAAGCCAGTCCTCTGTTCTCCAATCCTGTACTGGAAAGAGCGTCTCTCAGAGCATTAAGAAATAAAGATCAAGATCATGTGGAACCTCAAAGACATTTTTTATAAATAGTGTGTAATCTTTAAAAAATTAAAATGTGATGTAAAATAACAGGAATATTTATAAAGGTCATGAAGAAGAGTTAACAGATGTATTTCTTTTAGGTACTACACTAATGATGTAATTTATGTCAATTTCTTTTGTACTATGTCATTTCTGGCATAACCATTTTAGTGAAAAAGCACTGTAAAAAGGGAGTGTGTTCAATCCTGGCTTTTAAAGGGTTAACTTCTTTAAATCAAAGCTAACATGAAATATGCGAAGCATCACAAGATTATCACCAGGGTTCTGTACCAGAAACGTTACATAACTGTGACAAATTAAAAAATAAAAGTGCCCTGTTGAGCTTCCCCTATCAAGAGGGCTCTGTTAGCCCACACCTCCAATGGGGGAAAAAGTTTAGGTACCCTTTAAAGGGGTCGGTCACCTGGCACAGGTTAAAGAACAGATACGCTCTGCAGAATACACTGAGTTTACTTCTTCTTAAACAGGAATTCTAAACCCATTGTATTCAACAGAAATGATCTCCTATTTAACCTGTACTAATAGGGAATATTGGACCCTAGCAATCAAATAGCTGCTGAAATTCGCAGATGAAAGCTGCTAAACTAAAAGCAAAATAACTCAAAAACCACAAAAAATAAAGACCAACTGCAAACTGTTTCATAATAGCACTATCAACATCATACTAAGGGGCACATTTACTTAGTTCGAGTGAAGGAAAAGAATAAAAAAAAAACTTTGAATTTCGAGTGATTTTTTTGCAATACTTACGAACAAAATGTATTTTTAGATGTCTCCTTGAATTACTGCAAATTGATATGCCAGAAACAAGCTAATTATGTGGTCTACCATCACAATATCATTAATGTAATATATATACCAAAATATTAGAACAGTAGCATGGAAAATGTACAGGGCTGTGTAAATACCTTTTTGTGCTGAGTCCTGTATTCCATTCAACCGACTTGTTGCCTTAAAAGAAGAAAAAGACATTATAGGGATGTAATGCTTCTTTGAAAAGAAACACATCAGCCACATCGCTAGTGCAATGAGTGCGATATCGCTCTCTGCATTAGCGGAGCCGAATTTCCGGGTTAAAACCCAGAAATACGTCTCTTAAAGTTACAAGAGGCTTGTATCCGGCCGCTAGCTGCTGCCTGAGGCTAGGTTCCCACCTTGCCTCATGGCAAGAGCAGCCCAGCACCCCTCACGAATCAGGACAGAATAGTAGCATGCTGTAGAATAGAGGGATCATCAGATTTCTGCTCTGTAAACAAGTGTCTATAATAAAGTAAACAGACATGATTTTAACTGTCAATACAGAAGAGATATTGGTTTTATATATGTATATATGTGAAGACCAAAACCCTCTTTCTTCATATACAGAATTAGCACTATAAATAAAATGCTTTACTGTGCCAAATAAAATTCCAGTATTTGAATAGAAAATTGCAAAGTACTTACATTACCAGAGTCAGGGATGTCTTTTTTCAGGGAGGTGCTTTGTGATCTGCTTGCATCAATCCATTTATTTTCAGGCGAACCTATAAGTTTTGGATCCATACTGGTCAGATTGAGGGTTTTATGGCTTTTGTATGGCAGGGAAGGTGGGTCTCTGCCCCATGCTGATTGGTAAGTAATTAATGCAGCAACAAACATCAAGCATGAAAGTTAATGAAAATACAAATATATGGGACGACACAAACAAACAAAACAGTGAAGAAGCAAGCAGGAATGAGCAAAGAAACAAAGTGTTAGATTTTCGCAGTAAGACCACCTTCCCAGACATGCATTTACACATATTAGTGAGTTACAGAGTCCCTTTGGTCATGCAATGAACTGCATCATTAGGTGCACTTTAGGACTCAAACAATAGCACAACATTTTAGACAAACATTGGTTTACAAAAGACTTACTGTGAATATGAATAAAATTTTTGTGTTTGTACATACTGTACTGTACTGGAGGATTGTGGGCAGGACAAGATATAAGATGAGACAGGTAGAAGAGGGCAGTGAAAGGGACAGGTAGGAGACAAAGTTGGGTAGGACAGCAAGCAGAAGAGATGTGATTGGTTAAGAGTAGAAAGAGAGTAGGCAAGTGAAGACAGTGGAAAGAAAAAGTCTGCAGGCATTGGACTACAGGTAGAAGAATGTAAGAATATACAATATGGTAGCTGGGACTGGACAGTTGGCAGGAGAAAATGATAGTTGGGACAGGTTGGGACTAAGATTAGGTTTAACACGTTTGTAGGCAAGATTGGCGAACAGCTAGGAGATTTTGCAAAGGAGAGTAAGCTGGAGGTTGTCATAGTGGCATTGTTAATGCATATTTAATTTATTCTATAGTGTTTGCATAACAGGTTTATGGAAGAAGAGATACATCCTTTCCCCTGTTTACGATGTTCTATCAAATAAGGTTGCAGACTGAGTTAAACAGGAGATTCTTCAAATTTCTTACAATTTCTTTTAAAATATATAACCTTTTTACAAATATATCTTTGAAAGTTACAGCATGCTATTTTGTATACAACTGAAGTAAAATTGGCAATTGTTTAATCATGTATATAAGTTAGATGCACGTTAGATGCAACAGACTGTGCAATGCAAATGAAAAGAGGAGTGAATGTGTTTGTTAACAATGGCAAACTGATGGTGCACAGGTAAAAGGTCTCTTATTTACAACCTGTGTCATTTAGCACCAAAATGTATGCAAAACTTAAACTGTTAGAGGTTTTATTAGAAGACCATGCATACGAGTGCAATATACCACAGCCTTAGTACCTTTAGTAAACACGTCTATGGAAAAGTACACATAAAAAGGGTTAGGCTTCATAATGTTACTCATAAAGTCCTGTTTTTCTAGAGATTTCTTTTTTTAAACTTATATTTGAAATTTTGAAAGAGTTGTTTGCCTAAATATATAAGTTTACACTATAGTTAGGTTTGCTCACTACATTAGCAAGTCTGTCCTTTTTTATGTTTACTTTCCCACTATTTTTATATGAACATTACATAAGAAAATTCTGCCTATTTTATCCTCAGAGCTGTAGAAGTGTGACAAAAAAAAACACATTTTCAGGGGCACAGACCTTGCAAGTAACATTATGTGCAGCTTAGTGAACAATAGTGTAGACAAAGGCAAACTTTTCCTGTTTGTCCAGCCTGAGCCAGCACATCTATCGAGATCTAGAGATGTTATTGTTTGTGAACCTACCATTCTTGCCATATCGCCTAACATCCATAGCTAGGTTTCCAGTTTCTACAGCGTGATCTATTGCTTCCACCCACTTGTTGTAGTCCATTGATGATACCTTTGTGCCATTGAGAGATAGAATTTCATCTTCTACATGCAGCTGACAAAATTCAGCTGGACTCCCTATAAACAAAAAAAATCATTCATTTAAGTTCTGCAAAGGAAGGGTGGGAAATCAGGGTCTACATAATATCAATATTATGTCTAACTGGGTAATAAAATTTTAAATATTTAAACTAAACTTAAAAAAATATCTTGACCTGTAGGACACTCAGCATTTTATTTATACTAACTGCAATATTGTGTGCTTATGCATGCGGCGTTTTAAAGAGAGAAAAGGCATGTGCAATTTCTCCATCTATACAGGTGTTACAATATCGCTACTTAAAATGAGTAACTCATAGCAATCCAGATCTGACTCATCCTCATATGGCTGGTGGAAGTTGTAGTTCAACAACATCTGAAGGTCTGCTTGTTGCTGATCATGAACTTCATATCTACCAGATGCAAGATACTGGCCTGTTTTCCAAACCATCCCAGTTGAAATGAACAGAGAGTGGGAGAATAGAAAAAAATATTCCTTCCCACACAAAGCAAATTACCTACCTACATCAACAGACTTTACAAAGACCCCAGCACTGTTCCAGCTTGTTTTAAACCCAAAGTCATGGCTGCTTCCAGGTTTCTGGTTAATGCTGATTCTCAGGTCACTGTACTGGTCCTATAAGAAAAAAAAAGTACTTGGGTATCTTGTGTCACTGCAGCGAGAGGAAAGCTCATCTAAGACAAGAGAGGCTGGGAGCAGTGAGCAATATAATTATCTACTGACACACAGCTAAAAGCCACATATTTCCATTTAGTCTATTAAAACAGGTAATACACTCTATAGTTTGGAAAGAGCATAATTTACCTAAAATATCAAAAACAAGTATGAAATTATCAGTGCAATATTAGTCAGAAATGCAAAATCTTCATTTTGATAAATGATGGTAAACTCAATACCATATGACCCCAAAGTACTTGCGGATTCATTTAACCTCACTAGATACAGTCATTGACTTCTATGGAGCAACAAATCTGAGACAGAGGATTTAAAAATCATAGCAATAACTGTTAAGTTATGTTTAGCTGGGTTACAATATATACATACACAATTTCCCTAAGACAATCCAGGGCTACCTGCCCAATAGCTGGAAGGTGGCTAGCTAATATGGGCCCACAGAGGGAGCTCTGACAACTAAGTATCAAATGGATAAATTTAACTCTGCATTTAGGATGAAGAAGGAGATGTCAGCTATTAAAGTTGCCCCAACTCCTAGTGGAAGGAAATTATTAGAAATCATGCGTATGCTCATGTATAAGCTTTACAACTTGTATTACATTTATGGGCCTATTTGCCAGGCTGTTTAAAAAGTGGAATAAAACATTACGGGTGATACAATCAGATTTTTGCTTTTTGTTTTCAAACTATTGAAATAATTGCTGATTGGTTGCAATTGGCAAAATAACCAGTAATGTTTTTTTCCACTTTTTACACAGCATGATAAATAGGCTCCTTAGTGTATGGTGTCTTTCATTGTGACTGCTTAGATGAACCACAAAACAGCAACACTACAGCAAACCAATTTCTCTTATAACAAAGCTCTAAATGGTTATGTATAAAAAAGAAAGTTCTGAGCTAGCACAACACAAGAGAGAAAAATTAAACCTACCAGCGGCCCTGGAACTTTGGTTTGTTCTACCCCTCTTGCAAAAGATGTGACATTTACGGATTCAGAAATAATACGTTTTTCGGGCGCAGCGCTGACTGCAGGGAATGGTTTAGGTGAAGTACTTCTTCTGGTGCTTTCCTTTCCATCATCTTTACTTGGTTGAGTTCTGTTGGGTTTCTCTTCAACTTTAAAGTAGGAGTTAAATGTTGAACTATTCTTTGTAGAACCAAGATTTCCATTGTACTTGGAAGCATCATCCACCTAGAAATCAAATCCTTTCAGTCTTTGTTTTCAAAACATATATACAATAAATGTACGCATAATCATTCAGGGGAATGTTCCAATTAAGACATTTCTCAAAAGAGCAAACAGATTTTTTTATATTCAATTTTGAAATCTGACATGGGGCTAGACATTTTGTCAATTTCCCAGCTGCCCCTGGTCATGTGACTTGTGCCTGCACTTTAGGAGAGAAATGCTTTCTGGCAGGCTGCTGTTTTTCCTTCTCAATGTAACTGAATGAGTCTCAGTGGGACATGGGTTTTTACATTGAGTGTTGTTCTTAGATCTACCAGGCAGCTGTTATCTTGTGTTAGGGAGCTGTTATCTGGTTACCTTCCCATTGTTCTTTTGTTTGGCTGCTGGGGGGGGGAAGGGAGGGGCTGATATCATTCCAACTTGCAGTACCGCAGTAAAGAGTGATTGAAGTTTATCAGAGCACAAGTCACATGACTTGGGGCAGCTGGGGAAATTGACAATATGTCTAGCCCCATGTCAGATTTCAAAATTGAAAATAGAAAAAAATCTTTTGAGAAATGGATTTCAGCGCAGAATTCTGCTGAAGCAGCGCTATTAGATTCATTTTGAAAAAAATGTTTTTTCCCATGACAGTATCCCTTTAAGTACCATGTACTGTTTTATTATTACAGAGGCAAATTAAATACATTTTTTAAAACCTGGATTATTTGTATAAAATGGAGTCTATGGGAGATGTTCTTTCTGGATAACGGGTTTCTGGACAATGGATCCTATACCTGTAAAGCATCTTAAATATCATATAAAAGAACTTGATATCTAGGTGTTTTCAAACACCTGTCAAAGTTGTGCATATAAATCTAATTAACCCTCCCTCTTCCAGGAGCCTGTGAAGTTGGAGCTGAAATCTATTTAATATATCCTTTTATGAGGTTCAATCCATGACCTTATGTTACTTTAAATAAAGTGACTTTTATAGATTCAGAGCATTGTTCTATAATATTTTGGTGATGCAAAGTTTAAACAAACTCTAGAAAAGCCCCACTTTAATGAATATTTGGAAGTTTAACAAATCAACATATTTTTTGAATTGGGTCACATACTCATTGAAATGTGAATATTATAAGAAATATCGTACTGACTGCTGCTATTTGGCTACTAATATTCTTAATTATTGTCAAAGAGATATGGTAACCCCATATTAAAAATCTGTCACATCAGAATCTTCTACTGTCTGCAAATGCACATTGGTACTGTGCAAGATGTAACTAGGGGAAGTGTTTTCCACAAAGAGTAAAAACCATGATGCTTAAAAGCAATAATCAAAAATACTAGTGACTATATCCTGCTGATTAATATCCTGCTGATTAAACTACAGGTACTGTAATTTGTGGCTCTCTATACATTGTTCAACTCCAACAATGTGTTAAGGGGGCATTGAGATGCTATAGATCAACATCATCTGCAGGGAAGAGTTGTCCTTTATGGAGGTAAGGGGTGAGTTATGAAGATCATAATCATTTAAAATATGATTCAGAAGAGAAGATAAAGAATAAAATCCATTATATGCACCGACGTTGTTCATAAAACCAATGGTTTTGGAGATTCAAGTTAGGAGTTTTAAGAATTCCAGGCAAATACTTTAGCTATATAAACCATTTTATGTATCAACATACTTCAATAAATGCATGCAATAAAAGAACCTGGGTTTCCTTACTGTTAAGGATCGTGGAAGTGATGTGATTCCTTTTGACTGAATTCCAAATGGCCTGGGGGTAACTACTGAAGATAATCTTGAAGTATCATTTTTCTGGTAACTTCTTGGCAAAGAAGCTGAACCTGGAATGGGTTTGCTTTCTGTAACAAAGGAGCTGTAAGAATGCTGCTCGCCTAACAGGTTACCGTTGTTCAAAGATGGGCCATTGTCTTGCTTTTCATAACTTGTAATGGAATAAACGGTTTCTTTCTTATTGTTGTAAGGTGCACCAGATTCCACCATGTAACTGCTTTCAAACAATGATTTGGATGTTTTCAAATCGGAATTTTCTGGACCCTGTTCAGTGTAACTGGAATTTGCCTTTATAGTGTAAGTTGCATCTGTTTCAACTGTAGAATGAGTTGGGAGCAGCTCAGATTTTGCACCACTATCATTTCCCTTCTTCTGGACATTGGATGTACCCTGTGCAGTGCCCTTACTCATGGTATAAGGGGCCTCCACTGCAACAGTATAACTTCTTTCCATCATACGCTTTGATGGTACATTTACATCACCGAAAACATCATCATTGGAAGAGTACATTTTCCTGTCTTCTGGCCTTTCTTTGTTCATGTAATAATTATCTTGATTTCGGGATTCCCTTGTCGCAAAATAATGAAAGACTATTACTAAAGTATATTTTTTAGTCTACAAAAATATATATTTTACAATGTAAATTGAATAATTTGTTTATAAAGCAGAAGGTGTTGTTCACCTTCCAAACACGTTTTTCAGTTGAGTTATTTTCAGATTGTTCTCCATCAACAAAGACTTTTTTTTCAATTACTTTGCATTTTTATATTTTACTATTTTCCCAAAATTGAAGTTTAAAGTTAAATGTACCTGTCTAGTGTTTCAGTCTGTCAGCCCAGTGATCCCGGAGGATTCTGAACAGTTACAATTTGCTGCATTTAGTTGATACAATTAGTTGATACATTTCTCAGCAGCGTCTGTGGAATCTTAGCAACTATTATATCAATTCTAACAAACGGTCACATATAGAAAATAGAAAGTAACTGGGAAAAATTCTAATGAACTATCTGAAACCAACCGAACCGTAAAAAAAAAAAAAGTGTTTGAGGGTGTACAACCGCATTAATAAGATTTCGGGGGGGAAAAGTACAATATACACTGGCAGCTCTTCCCTAACTAATGAATCATACTGGCATGCTATGTCAGTATCATAAATACACAAAAGTGACTTTTTTGTAACTGGACATTTATCAGCTTAGATTGAAGGAGAATTCAACACTAAGGTCAAAAACTTCTACCCTACATAGACCCACCTCCCTCCAGGCAAATGCCCCTAACGTTTTACTTACCCCTCGGTGCAGATTCAGGCACCGTAGTTCACAGGTACCATCTTCTTCTTTTAGGAAATCTTTGGAATGATTACCGAAGCGGCTGAAGATGGCGCCTGTTAACTCTGATGCCTGAATCTGCACCGAGGGGTAAGTGAAAAGTTTGGGGCATTTGCCCAGGGTAACACTTAGGCTGGGGGGGAGGAGGGAGGGTGGGTCTATGTAGGGTAGAGGGCTATAAGGATTTAATTCTCCTTTAAGGCTTTCCTTAGAGATACTGTATATTATATTCTCTAGATTACAATTAGCAGAGGTGCCAGTCACTACATTGTACTTGGCATTGTGAACTGAATAGTGACATGTTTTGGGATGATTAGCCACCACTAGGAGCAAGGGCATTACATTGATGTATGAAACTTTAAGAAAGGGGAACACAAAGAAAGTTGGTATGAATAAGATGTTAACTTTTTCTCTGAAATAAGTGCCTCACTTCAAATTGTGTTCTCTTGTGCCTACCTCTCCTGCCGCATCTCTCGGAATGTTTTGTATGTTCGCTCTGAACTTTCAACTGCTAATTTTTCCAACTCTTCTCTCTCAGTTTTCTTCTTTTGCATATCTGACGTGAAGCTTTTCCGACGACTCTTCCATTTTGTTAAATCCTGGGAATTACATTAAACAAATAATCTGATGCTTTGATTTTAGAACACAATCAGCGAATATCACCAACTATAAAACAATTTAGCATGCATATCAGATTTATACAATCTCACAAGCTTTAAAAACTAGCCTTTGTCATCAGATTTCAACTACATGCAATACTTTTCATGATGAACAACCCTGCTTTTCACTGAGATTTAATAAGCATCAAAGAGAAGGTTAAATCTAAAGGGGTAACAGTGCATGGTAATTTCATCTGAAAACAAACTACCGGCACCCACCAATGTTTTGAACAGCCCTATCTGTACTGTTAACTGGCAACATTGATTTTTTTAAACACTCACATCCTGCCACTGCTGATCCTGCTCATGTAGCTGACTTCTTATCTTCTGCAATTCTTCATAGCGAACTTGACGGTTGCTAATCAGCTCCTCTGCTGTGATTGCTTCCAGTGACTTGCTCCTTTAATTAGAAAGATTAAAAATAGCATTTTAAGTGTTATCCAAACCCAAATTAATTTCTGAATGCCATTATCTGCCATGTCTGTGACAACAGAAGGGGTTTCACCGACTAACCAAGCTACCACTGCTGGTAAATAAATAGTTCATAAGGGAAATTATGCAAGTTTATTTAAGATGCAAATATTATTTTCAGGCAAATTAATTATCACTTTAAAATGCCAAGTATTATTATTTTATACCACTACAAACCTGGTGTAACCCACTGAAGTAAATGGGATGAATTCAGACAGTAAAGAATTTCTGGTATGATGTTAAATTTTATGTAGAAATGGCAGAACACAATGTCAATAATATTAGAAAGTCGCATTTTGCTACAAAATCCTACAAATACAAAACATAATACTATATTCAACATGTTTGAGGGTCAGATTATGTTAAAATAAAATAAGGGTATCTAAACACCAAACATGAAATAAAAGTCATTCAGCATGGCGTGCTGAGCACTTTTTAGTGGTTTCTGAGATGTTTACCACAGTTTTATACTGATAAAAACGCTTTAGCTCAAGCAACTCTCTTTGAAGGCCCAGATTGTCAGAAAATTGGTATCAAATTTCAATGAAATTCCTATATTCAGTTACCTGAATGTTATTAGCCTCAGTGTCACACTGTTAATATAAATAGAAAATGAATGTAAACTGTAAAAGCACTTTGAGTATAAATGAGCCATAAATTCATATTTTGGGTTTAGATCCCACCTTTGTATAGACTATATAAGGCTTTTTGCCTTGCAGGACTGCATTTGTCCCAGTTTGACAGCCAGGTTTAAAGTGAAAACATCCATGTATTGTGCATTTTGAATCTTTTGTTTCCTATCACTTACATTTTCATTCACAAGCCACACAGACCGCTATTATGGATGTCCTTGATAATGACAAACCACAGAGAAATAATTTTAACAACAGTAGTCTACTGAATTTCTAATCATTCCTTTAGGCTATTTAATGAAAGCTGCTTTTATGGGACCATAACATGAAACAGAACGTTATTAGAACAGATACCTAAAATATGACTTATTGTCCCCCTGAGACATAAATAATAAATAACTAATACCCAAGATACCAGTGTATAACAGCCCTGGAGGATAGAATGTTATATGTCCAAGTTTCCTTTACACACATGTACTCAAGTGTAGCATGGCAGTTGGGAACAGTGGCTCTGGTACAGTGCTACAGTACATAGAGTTAGAAATGCGGGTATAGAAGTACTGGAGACATAGCATTTACATTGTGATCACCATAAAAGGAAAATATTTTACACAGCTTTGGCATTGCTTTTAAGTAGTGGTGATGGTGAAACAATGCTCGTGAGTACTAGGCAGTGGATTTTTGAGCACCCCCTGATGGCTGCTAAAGTGCCATAGCAGGACACTGTGCATGCGCTAATTCAGCTGCGTGCTGATCAATGGACCCCCTACCCCACACCTCTGCTGTCATATTTAGTTGGGAGACATCCGGTAGGAGGGGAAGTAGGTTCTACCCCCACCAGCAAACTCCTTAAACTGCTGCACCACAGGCTGAGTGCCTATATGATAAATAATAGGGATGCACCAAATTCACTATTCTGGGACTCGGCCAAACCCAAAGTCTGTGTGAAAGATTCAGCCGAATACTGGAAGCAACAGGAAATACTAAAGTGAAACTGATTGAATCTTCTTGTTTATACCAGAAATAATAAAACTCATTAAAAAACCATTAAAAAGCATGTTCAGCACAAGCCTATTTATTGAGCTTGTGTTAAAAATGGGCACATACTCAAAGATTTTCAAAAAGAACATTACCCCTAGAGTTCATAAATGTAAACAATGATTTCTATATCACTTCAGGTATAACAAGCAACATTTCAGGCCTTCAAATACACAAATATATTTTTCTTGCAAAATGTATGCTTTACCATTAAGAACTATATATGCCTCTAGCGGAGATAATAGACCAAATACACAATTACAAAAGCATGTCAAAAATCTGTACGATCAGACCACCATGTGTCATGCCTCTTCTCTAAAGTATGGGCTATTATTTACTGCTTAAACTGTAAATAGGATTCCAGAAACAAGTCTATCTTTGCAGGCCACCTTTAATCTGTCTCAGGTAAAACATGCAAGGTAACAGGTAAACCAAATTTAAATTTCACCTGCCTGTTTATTGTTGCTGTGAGACCTAAGTTGTACTATTTTTCAGTTTGTGTTACCCTAGTCAGGTTTTACCATAACACTTAATTACACTGAATAGGTTTCTGTTTTGTAACTGCTCCAAACTCCTGAAAAACCTTCTCCTTGCAAGCCGATACACACATTCATTTAGATTAGTAAAACAGGTATGGGACCTTTTAGCCAGAATGCTTTGGACCTGGGGTCTACCAGATAAAGCATCTTTGTGTGATTTGGATCTCCATACCTTAATTCTATTTCAAAAATCATTTAAACATTAAATAAACACAATAGAATTTTTTTTGCCTCCAATAATGATTAATTTTATTTTAGTTAAGGTCAAGTACAAGATACTGTTTTGTTATTACAGTATTTAAAAATTCAATTTGATTAAAATGTAGTCTACGGGAGACGGTTTTCCAGTAGTTCGGATCCCATAATTGTACTAAAATAATGGAGAATATAGGGTTGGTACTGAAGGCCACATATGTTAATGCATAGCCTGACCCAGTTACAGACTGAAGATAACGCTACTACTTTTTTTTGTCATGCATACAAAGTAAATGGGTAAGGCATGTGGTGGACTATTATAAAATAAGTTGCGTGCGGTTCTGTAGTGTTGTGTTCTTAAACAGAGATCAATATATAGCTTTATGGAAACCTCCTTCTGTGATTTAACACTATGGGCTTGAAATTCATATAAAATATTTTAAAAATCCATGAACATAAAATACTGTATATTTATAATGCGACAGGAACAAAATAAAAGTAGGATTTTGACATAATTCTAGCAAGTCACATAAAAACTAGAACTGTTTTGCCAACACTGTAGATTTATCCTGCTTAGTTATCCTCAAGTACAGTTGTATAATTATTATTACAGGGAAAAAAAAGGAAAAAAGTCAAAGAATTAACTGTTTGGTTAAATAGGAATATGGAAAATGGCATGACTGTATTTTGGAGTTTTATAAATAATGTGTTTCCAGTTAATAGGAAACTTACCTGCTTACCCCCTGCCAGTTTAAGAAATAATGCATAATACTAAAGCAGTGAATAAAGAGCATACATAGGTACCATACTACACATTTAATAGCATAAAGTTCTCCTGGCAAGGTTACTGCAAAGAGAAAAGAATTTCCCTTTGATACAAAATGAGGAAAGGCTGCTCTGTGACTTGTTTGTCTTTTTTGGAAGCTTTTAATATTAAAGTAGGTAAAAGCTGGGTAAAAAGCAAAGCCACAAAGCTATTCATAAAAGCATTAAACATTAAAATCACCATACCCAGCAATTATAAGCAGCATGCAGATATTGTCCTGCCCTGTTTTAACCTCCACAGACTATATTTTGCTACACAAAGCAAACAAAATGTGATGCAGCCCAAACAGCTGAAGCAACATAATGCTTGCATGGACTTACCCTGAGTTAATGGATAGCTGTTCCCGAAGTCTGAGAAACAAAATAGGTATAGACATTCAATTTTAAATGAATAAAAATGTACAATATGCACCAAATAAGACGGATAACCAGCTCATACAACTGAATTCAGTATGTTATAAAAAACCAAGTCAGGACGCAAACCAAAATATTGCTTAACAAAAACGTTTAAAAAAAAAAGCAAAAACACACAATCGCATGATTCCGATACACAAAAACAAACACATACCATAGGCATGTAATGTTTGCATAGTTCTGTTTAATCAAGAGACATTCCAGGCCAAAACAGAATCCTCTGACGGCAATACATGGGCTGGACTGAAACAAGACTTCTGACAGTTGCACAAAAGAGAGAGGTTTGTTCTGTGTCCCCCTCCCTTCCCTCTTCCACCTGCACAGCCCTGAATGGCTTTCTAAACTCAATATGGCCAAATGAACACATACAGGAATGCCAGATTCATGCAAAAGTAGAATTTGCATAAGAAATGATTACATATTGTGTATAGGGGAAAATAGCAAACATGTTTCACATATTTCTCTTTGAAACCCTTCTGTCATTTATGAAAGAGGTTTTTCTCTTTATTAAAACTAGAAACAAAAAAGAATTGCTGATTCATAAGCCTGATAAGGAGGATTTCATTATTTTAAAAAGAACACTAAAGCATGCCGCCAACAGCTTGCAATCAACCAGAACACCAAAGTGATAGCTGAACATTCAACCAGCAGTCTTTTCTTGCTTTGCTGGCCTCAGTAATCCACTGCCACTTTTGTTAGTCCTCTTTATTGCAGGGCCCAGGAATAAAACATTTTGGTGTTAAAGAGCTGAAAGCCTGCGATAAGTTCATCTTTCTACGTCAACATATTAATTTTCTTCAGTTTGTCAGACATCTTTACCACACAGCCACAATAATCCTCTTCAGTAGATTCTTGCTCTTTATCCACCGCACAAAGGAATTTGGCCTTTATATCTTCAGGTAGCGTCCATGGCTCTAGAAAAGGCACGGGATGGTAATTGTCTGGTGTACCGGATATATGTATTTCCTTTGGATCATTCTGAACTCTGAGAATAGTCATACCATCCTTAAATCTGGAAGTTCTGAATCCTCCAGCTTTGACTGACAAATAATATATTTTTCTAGTTCACAGACACAAACAAAAGGAGTCCCAAGGTTGATAACCCGATTGAGATGAAAGGTTCTGGTTTTGTGTGTGAATAAATCATCATTTTGTAGATTAGGTAATATTTCTGTTCCATCTTCTTTCTGATTACTTTGAACAGATAGTGGCTTCTGACAAGTAACAACTCTAGGACCGAATGTGGGGTAATTTTTTGTTTCAGATGTCAAGGCATCAGATGACATCTTTTGTAGAGACTGAAGTATTATAAATTGACTAAAGAAGCCAAAAACGTGGAAATAATATGAAGAGGAACCAGTGGTTAAGTGCACATCATCTCTTAGAAATAGGAATACTGTTCATTAATTCCTAAATCCAGACAAATGCATGCTGAAAATTGTAATTTAACTTAGCACATTTCTGCTTTGGAGCATTAACAAATGGTTCAACAATCAACTAAAATTCATAAAATGGCAGCAACACACAAAGGCTAAATAGGTCAACCATGCAAATCATGCAATTTATGCACCTTGGTTTTTCAAATGCATCTGTGTCATCCATGTTCTTTTACAGTCTGCTTGAGGCAGACTGTAAAACTTTTCTGTTCAATGCTGAATCAACATTTGCTGTCCCGCTGACCCGTGATCAGATGTAAAAAGAAGTTTGAAATTATGTGCAGAATTCTAACTGTATATTAATTATACAAAATTAGAAGAAACAAAGAAAAAAAACCTTAAAAGCAGACTTTTGACATGTGAGGAAACCAATGAATGCTGCTCAAACTAATTCAAAAATCTAGTTACATTTTTTTGAATTGTGTGTCATTTCAAGAATAGCAATTGTTAGTTCTTACTAAAGTCTAGCAAGCTCAAACACACATATATACCTGTATATACAATATATAATAAAACAAGACAGAAGAACACTCTTTCAAACTCCCAAAGGTAGGAAAGATAACACTGTAGGATAATACCCCATAATTTATGAAAAAAAGAACATTGTTGGAAAAATTAAAATTAAATAGAGACAGATGCTATATAATATAAATGTATGCCTCTACCTTGCCACAGCTCAATAACAAGGCTCTCCCAGCCCAAAAGTAGGCTTGTTTTTAAATTATAAGTGTATATCCAATGAATTATATAATCAATGCATGAAGACAAACCTGAATCCCTAAAACTCATTGTACCAGGCTCTTGAACGCATTCCTTTTTGATTTTTTCTAGGTTGATCATCCACTCGTGCAGAGAAATTGGGCAAAAACATCAAATGAAGTCTTGGACTAAGGAGTAGACAATCCAACTTTTCTAACATAAAAGTCCTCATTCACAATACTTGGAACATCTCTTGTAACGTCATCATCTTCATAAAATACAAAACAGTCAACCATTTAGCATGTTTCCCCGGTCTACATTAAACAGCATTCCCAGCGTGTTTTAATGCAAATTCCCATAAGGCCTGTGCAAAAATTAGTTCATTGATGCCGTACATGGTTAATTTGGCAAGAACAAACATGTTAGTGGGATATTTGCTTGTCTGCAGATTTACAGGGAGTATTTAATGAAAAAGTTTGCAGCAACACAGAGCTAGCAAAGTAACTGTTGAAGTTTCTCCTCTGTGTTGCAGTGTTTGAGAGGTGGCTGGCATAATCTGTGACTTTCACATTTTAAAAAATTACCAAAGGTAGCAGAATAGGTGTTTTTTTTGTTTTTTTAAATGAAATTTGCTCTTTGCTAAATCATGAAGTACCAAATCCGGCAATCGTCCGTCATACTCAGAGTCCGAACTGATTGAAAAGAGGAAGTCCATGATGACGTTCTATAAATAGGATAACTGAAAGCTGAAACTTAACTTAAGTTACAGCAATGTGTTTCATACTGAAAAAGAGAAAGTCTACGCAGGCATTCTACATGACAAATGAATAGCTTACCATAAACATGTATAGCTGAATGGACGTAACGCACACCAATAAGCAAATACAGTCTTGTAAGCATAAATTATGCTTATATTATTTTAAAGCAAAATTCATCACAGAAGAAAAAGTATTGTCAAGAATAAATGAGGATTGTACTAAATCTGTGTCTATAAAGAAATACATTAGTATTTCCATTACCTGGAAAACGTTCCATCTGGCTCAGTGAAAACTGGGCTTGCCCAGCTCCTCCTGTTGTCCTCATTTTTATCAATACGCTTTTTTCTCAGTGGCGCTGGCATGTAATTGAAGTTTTTGGTTTTGTTTGGTAAAAATTGATTAAAATTTGAAGTCGCTTTAGGCTCCACAGCTGACACCCTACGATAGGACATGTCATCTTTGCTGTCCTGCATTTTGTCTGTAAGTTCAGATTCCGTCTCACTTTCTCCTCCTGTAAATAGGTAAAAAATATTTACAGTCATCAGATTACTAACCCTTTTTCATATCATCCAGGATCTTAAAAGTTTCAGTTATTTAATTTCACATGAGGTCTAGGAGTCAGATGTATAGAAAGCTGAATGGTTTTGATCCATCTTCCACAGAAAAAAAGTATCTTTTCTGCTTTCTAAGTATACCTTATATGTTAGCAGTGTATGAATAAGCATTTATATACATGGCATACTTTAGTGTGTGTGACTCTATTGCCATACTACTGAAGTCCATAATTAGTATCTAAGCCCTTGTATAATATAATTTTACAGAAAATGATCAGAGATAGAGTATTTCTCAAAGTAATTGCATACAGCATTGGTAAATTACTTTTATTCTTACAACATGCACTTTACAATATTTTCTGGTAAGAAATAACACAAGCAATGCAGAAGAATGGCACTCACAGGACTTGCTGAATCAATCTTGTATTTGCTCAACATTTCGGTCCCCCACAGGGATCTTCGTCAGGAGTAAAACAGTGCAACAGTTGCATTTGATTCCTAACGAAGGTCCCTTTGGGGGACCAAAACATTGAGCAAAATAAACCTTTTGAAAGAGACATGCCTTTAGTAAATGAATAAAAGTTGTATAATGAAAGTTGTGTACACTAGCTCCAAAACATACCTTCACTGCTCCCTTTAATGGTTGTGTCTGATGAGAAACTTGTATAAGACTTTGAACCAAAAGAGTCCAGACTGTCCCAGGAATCGTCTCGTTTATGAACAACAGGTGAAGTAACACTGTCTCTATACCACAAATCACTACAACCACTATCTCTGCCGCTTCGTTTCAAACTGCTGGATTCTTCTAGTGCCTAAATTTCAGTAGAAGCAAGAAAATTGTTTATTTTCAAGGTCTTTGTTGTTATTTTAATAGTGTTTCAAAAATGTTCTGGGGAGGGTAATATGAAGACAGGGCACTTTCTTTTTAAAGGGTAACTAAATTGTATTAGATGGTAAATACACATGTTTCACTAGTTTGTATTATTTCCTTAGTCATTTATATATTCAAAGTTTTATGAGTGGATCAATGCTTTTATTCAAGCTGAAACCAACACATTAAATGGGTTGTTCACCTTTGAGTTATCTTTTAGTATCATGTAAAGAGTGATATTCTAAGACAATTTGCAATTGTTTTTAATTATTTATTATATGTGGTTTCTGAGTTATTTAGCTTTTTATTCAGCAGTTCTCCAGTTTGCAATTTCAGCAATATGGTTGCTAGGGTCCAAATTACCATAGCAACCATGCACTGATTTGAAAAAGAGACTGGAATATGAATAGGTGAGGACCTGGATAGAAAGATCAGTAATAAAAAGTAGTACTAACTATACATTTTTAGCCTTACAGAGCATTTGTTTTGAGAAGGGGGTCAGTGACCCCCATCTGAAAGCTGGAAAAAGTTAGAAGATAATGGCAATCAATTCAAAAAAATAAATAATGAAGACCAATTGAAAAGCTGCTTAGACTTGGCCTTTTTTGACATGGTAAAAGTTAACTTAAAGTGGAACCAACCCTTTAATGTTGAAAGGGTCTGCTCTGACTAATTCCAGCATGAGTGAGCAGTTTGCAATTTACAACACACGCAGCATGACTGTATTGTCTGCAGGACATTCAAAGAACATAGGTTAAAGATTCAATATTCTTAGTCCAATCACCACTGCTTCCGTCCAATAAAGCTTAGTATTCCGCAAAAAGGCAAATGTGGTAAAGAACTTGGTTCAAAAACACAGAACATTGCAATTGTTTGACCTGAGTTCTTTACCATGTTTGTCTGCAGGACATGTTAGGTTGAGGAAGCACAATAAACCATATCTCATATCTCAAAAACATTATAAAATACGAAAACCTTCAAAAATAATTAAACCTCTTCTACAGTTAAGTGGATGTACGCTAACAGCCTATTCGCTTTTAAATGATTTCAGTTGCTTGCAAAATACTTTCAGGTGCCATTCTAGTTAGTAAAAATTCTGCAATAACATCCCTTTCCTCCTATGCAAATCCAAACCCCCCACAAATAAAGGGATGACATAATAGCTTAAGAAATAAATCAAATTAAGAATTCTTTTACACATATTTGTTCACTGGAGCTAATGTATGACTCGCAGGCATGGGAATGTGGAAGCCCTTCAACTAGCACTAAGTGTCTCTTTGGGAAGGTGTGTGTGTGAAACCAGTCTGTATGCACATCACTCAGCCCTAGCAGAGAATTAGATCACCAGGTAACACACAGTTTCATTTTTCTGGCGCACCTTTTTTTTTTTTTTTACAGCCTATATTTATTTTCAACACTAATGCAAAGCTGCAAGACCGGGAATTGAATACAAATTTCTCACCTTAATCAGGGTTTGCCCCAATAACCCTTCAAAAGCCTTTAGATTCAGGTAAGGACCATTATAATATGAATCGCTTTGTGCTTTCCTTCCAAGCCAATATACAGTGATCAGAACCTTAAGGGGGGGGGAGGCAAAAAATCATTACTAAATTCTGTACAAGAGGTTATTTGCAAGAAGATTTTATCATTTCCCCAGTTCAGCTAAATATAGGCAACATATTGCTCTCAAAGCAGAGGTAATAATATGATTATGCTTGTATTTAATAATGTGCATACTCTGCAGCTTTTTATTGCATTCTGCATAAGGAATATGCATATTAAAATCCATTTTAAAATCCTTTTTTGCACAGTGGCTAGACAACAGATGAAACGTTTACAGCAACAGTTAGGGTATATTCTAGGTATGCACTGAATCGTTTGCGAAAGATTTGGCTGAATACCGAACCCAATCCAAATCCTTATCTGCATATGAATATTAGGGGTGGGAAGGGGAAAATATTTTTTACTTGTTTTGTGACAGAAAGTAATGCAACTCCCTCTCCACCGCTATTTTGCATATGCAAATTAGAATTTGGTTCGGTCGTGCAGAAGCATTCGGCTGAATCCTGCTGAAAAAGGTCGAATCCTGGCTGAATCCCACCCCGAATCCTGAATTCGGTGCATCCCTAGTATATTCACAATATCCTTAACAACAATAACCGTTTCAGTCAAATGCATAGACTATAGTTTTGGCATTTGTGTAAAACAAAATTCAATTTACTTATGACTTACACCAATACTTAAATAACATTCAAAGACTTAAAGCAATACAGGTACCTTATATTCCAAAATCACAAATAGAATCTCATTCATTCATTCCCAGATATACAACAGGCAGCTTAGACATAGGGCCTTGTGTGCAATACTACTTCAGACAACAGATCTCAGATAGGATTATGGATTTCTGTATTAAAGTTGAGGACTTTGGATTAATTTTATGGTGGTGCTTCCCATAACCACTAGCTCAACTGATTTCTAATTACTCCACCACTCACCATTCTAGCAGAATTGACCTTCCATGCTTCTTTGATATGGCCAACACCAAACATGCAAATTAGATATCCTGCATATCATTAACTTAACTATACACTGTGGGGCCCCCACCGCCCTCCAGAGAAGATTTTCGTTCGGGCCCTGGTGCAAGTGCATCCCCCACACCCCCAGTAGTTCCACCACTACTCCATGCCAGGCTAGAACAACAGCTACATGCCTCTTATATTAATGCATGCTTTAGTTATCATTAAATAAAGGTTCTCTTTTTTCCTTGTGTATGTGTACACAGAAAGTATATTATTGTAGAAATATATATGTATACTGTAAAACATATACGTACATTTTTTAGTCTTCTATTGGTCTCTTCTTGCCTGAAAAACAAGGAATGCAAAATTAAATATATGAAAATACAATTTGATTAAAAGGAGAGGCTGACACAGTCCCATGACTAGCACAACTAGTTAGAAATAAAGCAGGTTAATACTGTGAATGGTTTTGAAAAGTCTCAATTCGTTGGTAGATAATTGGCCTACATGTTTAGGGTCAGAATGACTGTCACTTATGTCTGGCTAGGGTTTGGCAAGATATTAACCAAACAAATAATGGCTTTTCAGCCATTCCAGCAGCTGGTTAACTCCAGATTGTGGGTTAGACTGAGCACTGGCACAATGGTGCTTCTAGCAGCAAGTCAATGCCACAGCGTAGGTTAGACCAACGCTGGTAATTTTTTGTGTTTCGTGTACAAATATTGCTTTTAGCTTTAGCCTTTAGAACTAGGAATTACTTACAGGTGCATGTTAATTGGCCAAGGCGTGGAATTAACACCTCATTTTTTGTCATTAAAGCATTCATAGCTGTTGTAAGCTCAGCTGTCAATCAAATATTGTCTGCCCCTCCTCTATGCCAGTGGCATAGAGGCGGGGCAGACAATTACTTTCACTTTCCATTCAGCACTTCCTAGATGTCACTGCTCTCCCCACATCCCCCCATTCTCTTTACCGTTTAATTGTGTAGCCAGGGCATGGGTATGGGTCCCCCATTCTGGTGCAAAAACAAGATTCTGAGATGATGCAAGACTTGCCTTAATAAAACTGTCCACAAAATGGCTGCTTCCTGCTTGCTATAATTATGAATTCCGAGACTGAAGTAAACAAGATTCAAATAATTTATATAGTGTAATTAACGTTCATTTTGCTTGACTAATGTGATAAAATAGGATTTGGAATGGGTTTTTTTTGGGTGACGGGTCCCCTTTAAGTTAGTGGGTTGCTAAAACAATATTTAAGGTCTCGCAAAATGAAATATACATGAAATGTAAGTGTGCCCCAGTGTGCTATTTGGCTTTTAGCATTATGCAACTCAAATAATAGTACCACAATGCACACCAAAGATCTTTCCACATTTATCTAGTCTGCATACTTACAAAAACAATTACGTATACAATTGCAGCAAAGTGAAGGCACTAGAGAGGGTTGGTTGGTAGCACAAACTGCTATACATATGAAATAGAACAGCAGCCCTCTGTGCTAATATAACAGGAAGTGTTTCTCTCAATTTTAGGTTCATATAAAGTGTGGGAGCATCTCATCTTATCAAAAATAGCTTTTAAAAATCACAATATCCTAAATAACTGTGCTTATAATTTGTAGACCTCATAAATTGTTTCTTTATTTTCACCCACTGGGTAATCTCACTGAAGGTTTTGTAAACTATGAATGCAATACATTTTTCACCAAATTTACAAAGTAAATATAATATGATGGGTAAGAGTACTGTCTTTGTTTTCACTGTCACAGCTGACAGGGCTCATGTATTTGCTTTAAATAATGTTAGCTGAAACACGGCAATCCTTTCTTTTAACAACACAGTGCAAAACGGCACATATCAACACAATGTCCCATGCTGAGAGAGCCCAGATTGTTATGGCTTGTATCAAATCTAGTTACCATGGAACGCATTCCAGCACCTGAAACTCAACACATACCTGTTAAGAAAGCTATGAGAAGAACCATTTATGCAAAAAACAAAGTAAATTTCTCACCTTGATAGTATTCTAGGTTTAGGTAATATTCAGTGCAACAATTGCTAAAAATTACAGCTCCCAATTTACCCTGCTAGCGTTTTAAAACTAACTACATAAAGCTATTACACCTGGAAGTATGACAAGACAAATCAAGGTGACAGTTCAAACTATCTGCAACCAAAATATAGGTAAATTGGGGCAAAAACCAGACTAATATGTTAAAAACTCTATCTTCCCAATAAACAGCATGCTGATTTCCATGTTTTAAAGGGGACCCATCACCCAAAAAGATTTTTCAAAATCCTACTTTATCACATTAGTCAAGCAAATTAACTTTAATTACACTATATAAATTTGAATCTTGTTTCCTTCAGTCTGGGAATTCATAATTATAGCAAGCAGGCAGGAGCCATTTTGTGGACACTGTCATTAAGACAAGCCTTGCATCATCTCAGAATCTTGTTTGTGCACCAGAATGGGGGACCCAATGTCCATCCCCATGCCCTGGCTACACAATTTAACGGTGAAGAGAATGGGGGAATATGTGGAGAGCAGTGACATCTAGGAAGTGCTGAATGGAAAGTGAAAGTTATTGTCTGCCTGCCTCTAAGCCTAAGGCATAGAGGAGGGGCAGACAATATTTGATTGACAGCTGAGATTTTTAAATTAGTTTACAACAGCTATGAATACTTTAATAAAAAATAGAAATTGGATTTCATGTTTAATTGAAAAGGACTTTTATTATACAGCTTTTTGTGTCTGTGTGACAGGTTCACTTTAAAGAAAACTGTACGTTACTCACAGGTTTTTTTCCTAAAAACAATTTCAATATTGTTTCACCACAGAATCAAAAACACCCATGTTTACATGCATCACTGTATAGATTGCTAGAGTAGCTGCAGACTATCCGATACAGTCTTCACCACATGCCCAAAACTAGCCACTGATCTACTGAAAGCTAAATCCAAGAGGTAATTTCTCCTTGCAGCCTATGGTATCATTTCTAAACTTTGCACAGCACAGAATAATTCACAGAGTGAATATATTCGCCTACACGCTTAAATTTATAAAGCTGGGCAAGATTCACTTATTTAAGGGGTGATTTATCAAGGTACGAATTTGAGTTTCTGTCATGACAAACTTTTCCCACAAAAACTCACAAATTTGAATTATATTTTCAAAAACTCTAATATCTGATATTTATTTAAAATAAAACGAAAACTTGAATGTAAAAACAATTGCCATCTAAAAGCTGCTGAGGTCACGTAAAAGTCAATGGGAGTTGTCCTAGTCAACATTTCAGCTTTTTTTTTTTTTTTAATTCGAGATTTTTGCATTTTCGAGTTTGTAAGCTCACAAATTTGAGCTTTTTAGGCCTATAAACTTGAAAAATTTGAGGTATTCAAGGTTTTTAAGCCTGTAAAACAATGATCATGGAAGTCTAGGCATGGGTATTTTCTGCCTGCTTGTTAGTAAGTGAGCAGCAAAAAATGCTCCTTGGTCATCATGCCAACCCTGCTGGTGTGTCCACAAGGCAGCAGATTATTAAAAAAGTTCACTCCCACTGCACATGTACCATTATCCTAACACATGCTACATAAGATAGGTTGTCCAAAATGCAACCCGCTTCACACAGCTGAACTACAGCTCTAGAAATATCAGGCATTATACTTTTCCCTGAAAAACGTATGTGCATCAAAGGAGTAACCGTTTTGTAACATAGGTAAACTAGTAGGTTCAAGTTTTATATTTGTTAGCTTTCCAATTGCAAAAACTGGCATAGGTTAAGGCAAGAAATATCAGTTCAGCATTTCCATCCTAGTGATTACTGGTGACACTGCAGCAAGTTTCATAATCTACCTTTGTGGTTACTATGTTGGTGACTGCAGCACATTCCATTACCAAATTAGTGGCTAGTATACTGGCAACAGAGGAATATGTTCCACCTTAGTGCTTACTACTTTGGCAATGGTGATGCAAGTTGCTTGTTCTAAATTAGTGTTTTCTCCGTTTGAGTTAATGCCCAGTGTTCATTTCTGCCATTACGTTTATAAGCTGTGCATCACTGGAGGAGTAAGTGCACATGGTGAGAACAATAGCTTATTTTTAAATGTTTGCATCAACTTAATAAACAGATTTGAGTGGGTATAATTGATGCATTGCACAGCCTATACTTATTGCAGACTTGATTAAAATTAAATCCTACACCCCCTGAGGAAGCCAAACAAAAAGTAAGTCATTAGCAAGTACAATTTGCAATAGTGATTCCATGTGACAGTGGGAAATCACTTATGTAATGTAGTAACAAAACATCTGAGAAAAATAAGTCCACTAGGCTCAGGATATCAATTTCCCCAAGTTGTTACTTCTCAGTAGAGATTTTTTACCAAGTGTCACTGAACTGATAAGAGTATTGACAGGATGGCACTAAGTTTACAAATTTAAAAGGTCCAGCAATATATGAATTTGTGCAACTTTAACGGCAGGTCTAAAATACCCAGAAGATACACATCATATAGTTTTAACTTGCGAAAAGCAATTAATCAATGACTAAGTGCCCCTAAGGCACGAAGCACGTTAGGCTTCATTGTGATTTTTTGCTTTAATAAATACTTTTTTACTACATCTATTTACAGAGTGTGGTCTAGTATGTGCCAGCCCTTGATTATCTATTTGCATTATTTGCCTCCCTGAGCTGAAGGTCTGGGGCTTGAGCACCTGCACCCCCCTTTTTCTGGGTACGTTAACACCATCTTTCACTGCATTCGACACTGAACGTCTTTTTTGTAAATTTATTTAGAGACACTTTTAGTTACAAAGTTTGTACAAAGTATGCATAAGTAGACGTGCCCCGTCATGGCAGAGTCCATGTATAATTCCTAACTAAGTAAAAAAAAGAGAATATTATCTTTGGGGGAGAAAAAACATACCTGCTTTTCTCTTTATTTGGTTTGATCTCTTCCAAAGAAACCATTAAGTGGAGGTTGGGAGAGCAGGCATATTAAGGAGTGAGCCACCTCCCCATAATACAGAACACACTAGAATGCAGCTCATCCCTTTTATTGGGTGCAAGTAGATGTGACTTGTAATACATACTACACACTTAACCCCAGCAGGTATGGTCTTTCTCCCCTCAAAGATAATAGTATAGTATAGTACTTGTGCTTATTCCATTGGTAATTGAGACCTATAAAGGAGTTTTGGGGGGGGGGGGGTTGAGTTTCTAACCCACCATAGTAGCATTTTTCTTTTAGATGTGAAACCCATAATCTCCTTTAGCTTGTGGCTTTATGTATTTATGTATGTTTATTTTTGAGTGTATATTTAGGAGACACACCTGTCCTGTATTTGATGTGCCCGAATGTCATAACACCTCTTGCATCAGAGTAAATGAACTAGTGAACCTTCCATGCTAGTTATCAAAGAGCAATTCAAAATAAAAAGGAAGCATGTCATTGAAATATGCAGTTCAGTATGAATGGTATGGTCACAGGCTTAACTTTACACGTTATCTAATTTCAGGCTTGTTATACACACAGCTATGCAGGCATAAGAGTTTTTGTATTCTGATGCAGGAACACAGGGATATTTAGGAGTGTTCAAAGTAAAGATGCACCCTAGCCTTGTAAAGTTGATATTCAATATAGACCTTATTAGTTTCTCATTTACTATCAAATATATTAATATTCATTATGACAAAATGTTTGGCCGTGAAGTTATGTCTTCCCTAGACTGTAATTTTCTCACAAATCTCATTATCTCAAGAGCTGCCTTGGGTGTGACAAAACAAGGTACAGGTTCTTTCTAGATCGATGTCTCATTCATACCACATATATAAGTTACTGACTAGGCTAAAAATAAAAAGAACACACTATTTATATACATTTGAAAAATGTAAATCATTTGCGTTGCCACAGGAAATAGATTTGCATTACATGCCGATGGTGAATAATGATGTGCAGTCACACAATACTGGATGACTAAAGTGGAGTTTAGCTTTGATGAAAATACAAAGAGCTTCAGACTATGCAACTACAGAACTTTTGAAATGCAGGTAAAGATATAGGATCCATTATTCAGAATGCTTGGCATCTGGGTGTCTTTGGGATAAGGGGTTCTTCTGCAAATTGGATCTACATACCGTATTTGCTTAAAATGGATCCTATGGGAGATGCCATCCTGTATTTAAAGGTTTTCTGGATACTGGGTTCCCTTGCCTGACCGCCAAGCAAAAAGTATATATATATATATATATATATATATATATATAAATATGCTAATTAGTTTAATAAACAGGACAACGTGGCTAGCTCCATGTTACTTAGATATTGGTGTAAAATCCAAGTCATATTATTAGTATTGCACCTAGGAGCAACATCTGTCCATCATGCATGCAGCACTACACTACAACAAGTCAACAAAGCAACTGTGAGCAGCATTCCTTAAACTTTGACTGTTAGAAAGACAAGCATCTTATAACTAAAATGGCAGCATTCTAGGCTGGAAACTATATTACACTTGGACTATGTGACATGTGCAGCACACATGAAGACTAGAGGGTTGTTCCTCTGATTGGTGGGTGCTGAGGCATAACCATGAGATGAATTCTGATGGTAATGTAGCCAGAAGAGTTTTGGGATGCAACATTCTATTTGGATTTTGGAGCACAATGGCAATGGCATTAAGAGTCCATCCATGGTGCAATGTAAATTTCAAACAAAACCCAATTTGTTTATTTATAAAAGATTGTGCAATAATTACATAAAACAACTATTAGTCAATACCTGCAATCACAGATGTTGAAAGAGCAGTTTATTTACGGTAACCACAAATCAAGAATTTTATTGGCAACTAAAGGGTTATCAAAGTGTTGCGTAACTCCAAAACTATTCCAACCCAAAAGGGCAACGCAGTTGTTCGAAATAACTAGGAGTGCCACTTGGAAGAAATAGAAACGGACAAGAGCTCAGCAATTTCAATAGAAGCTATGCAGACACTTTAGTTCTTTGCTGCTGTTTAAGCCAAGTTCTAAGTGTTTGCAGTCTCTCAACAAGTAAACTGCATGCATAGCACTTTTGAAAGAATTAAATATTATGTGTTTTAAATGATGAGGTTGTTTCAGCTTCTATACCAGTAAGTACCTCTCAATACATGTGAATTAGATAGAACAGAAAGCTGGATGAACTCCAGCACATAGCCTCCTAATAACTAAGCAAAAAGCAATACAGACTTTTAGGGCAAAAAATTTAAAAAGGGACACTTGATCAGAGCAACATTAGGACACAGCCTAAGTGGAGATATGTGACTAGTATACAGTAATAATCCAGTGGTGGCTCATGAGAACATAGCTTACAGCACATACTGCTTGTGTCTTAGTGAGCAAAAGAAAAGAAAAAGCTTTAAATTCCAATATAACCTCAAGTAAGTTTAACTTGAAAGTGGTTTAGGGTGATTTGGAATGAACAATAATTAGCTGTCCTAGACAGTCCTGGACCTATGGTTCAGGCAGCAAGCGTTGCAGGTGTCTCTCTGCTGTTTGCCTCTTGTTGATCTACTCACACAAGTAGAGAACGCACCACTATAGTTGAGTGGAAGATTTACACAAGTGAGAAAATATTTCTTATTATTAAATTTGTTACTTTATCTGGAGTATGTGGCACTTTTATAAGTGATTTTTATGACCTATGGTTAAATGCACACCAGACCTTTAGACTTGTTGTCTGCAACATTTTGAAGAATTTTTTTAAATGACAGAAAGGCAGATAAATCATCACCATGTAACTCCATAACACATAAGTGTCCACTGAGGAACCAAGATAATCAGGCATTTTAGTCCCTGCAAGCAGAATACACCTAGTGGATATTTATATGCTATTAAGATCTTATGCATAGCGTTTGAGGACTGCTAGAAGAGCAACTATTGTCGGAGTTTGTGGAGATGTGTGATGCTCTCTTTGAAGTATGTTATCACAATGCTAAAGATTCTGGTTACCACTAAAATTGCTAGGGCTAGACGGGGGCCTAAATCAGCATACCGATTTCTGTCCCCAACCGTCAGCTGAATCCCCTTTGTATTAATGTCTGCAAGCCTTGTGTCGGCTCTCGCACCAACACACTCAACAGATTTTGGCTTAAAATGCAAAGTCTCGCATTTCTTACCAGTCAATATTATCTGCCAAAGGGATGATTCTGCAGGGGAACATTTTCAACACACAACAATAAGATACTATGCATCCTATATTTAAAAATTTTTTTATTTGTGTTTCTAAGCAATATTGTGAGTGTTTTTTAAAGGGGAACTATCGTGAAAATGAAAATTTAACATTAGCTTCAGCATACTGAAATAAGAAACTTTCTAAATACAATCAATTAAAAATTCTGTACCGTTTATGAATTAATCAAGTTTATCTTCACCTTTCTCAGCATCGGTTTCTCTTCATTCTCTCTTCATGCTGTTTTGTTTGTACTGTAATCAGTTATTTGAGTGAGCTCTAATACATCTGCTAGGAAAGGGCCCCCCCCCCCTTATAAAATATATTGGATCATTCACCTGACACCCAGCTGCTGCATCAAGAGAGAATGAAGAGAAACAGATGCTGAGAGAGGAATAGTGAAAATAAACTTGATTAGTTCATAAACGGTACAGAATTTTTAATTGATTTTTATTTAAAAAGTTTCTTATTTCAATGAGGAAGCTATTATTAAATTTTCATTTTCATGATATTTTCCCTTTAAATAGATAAATAAAATACATAAAAAAATATATTGTCTGTAGATCATATGTTTTTAATTTCTCTATAGACTACTGTATTTCAGCTATTATTGAGGGTACCATGATCTGACCATATGGTGAACCTCAAAGAGGATCGAACCAAGAGAGTCTGAAAACCACTATCATATAGTTACAACAAAGTCTCGATGAGAAATTAGTATGAAGCACATCCTAGGTAAGAACACGTGGGTGACAACCACAGTCTAGGTGTGGACAAGTTTGACAGTAATTTGACATTGAACTCTGAGTCTGGAGAAGGAAATGGATTCTTGGGAGTGGGAAAATCTTGCAACATAATCTGTTGTTTAACAGACAAGTGTGGTGTTTATTGGATGCCAAATGAAAGCTGCCTACCTGAATGTGTAATACCACATGTAATCTTTGAAAGAAAATGACCTGGCGCTCCACTTTAATGCTACAGCATACTATATGACAGAATTGATGTACTTGAAACTGGAGTTAAAGAACCTGACTGGCCTGCACAAATCTTCCAATGGGATGCATTGGAATATGTAGTGCAAGCAAGGAGTCACTGACAAAGCAACACATGTCCAACATCTAATACTCGAATATATGTGGGATGAAATAAGGTTAAGGATCTGCTGGTTGTCCTGATCACTCGACTTTGAGTGTTAAATGGCTTCTTTAAACGTCCCTAGTAAATATTCATAGTGTGCATTTGATGCTCAAGTGCCATGGATCAGGTCAACCAACAGATCCTTCTAATAAACATACTAAGTTTTCTATCTTTTAATTTCAGGTTTCCATCAGAAAATATCTTTGATATAAACCTCTTCCATCTGTGTGTATTTATACATTTATAATTTCCGCTACAAGAAATGTAACAACCTTGGTATTTTCTGATCTGATTAACAGATGCAATTTTTACATAAACTGTTGCATGTTTTCACAGATAATCTTTTTACTTTTTTTTCTTTTTTGCAAGTGGCAAGTCGCACCGTTAGAATACTGAATGCTACTTAAATTCAAGTTCTCAATGCCCCTTTCAGTATTCGCATCCAATTTGCAAGTAGTCAGAACGACTGCAGTCACCTAGAAAACAAAAGCCAAAATCCTTGTTCTTCCCTTTGGTAGGTTTAGGCCTAAACCTTCATTTGGGCACTAAAAAATCATAGCACTGGCAAGACAAAATCAAGCTGCAATACCATTAATAATTAAAGAGCCACTGGAAAAAATGCCCACATTTTTAGAGCTCTGATGACAAATTCAGACATGTATAATATGCAACTAAATGGTGAGATTTTAAACTTCTGACCACCAGCAAAAATAGAAAGACTAAAAAGACCAGCGGTTCGGGAGCAGAGACTTAAGTTCTAATGGCTGAAAGACAACCAAATGCAAGGTGCATCTACAGAGGAATATACAGACCTATGACACACTTGATAACCACCCTTTTAAGAGGACTATAACAGGCAGTCTATGGCATGGCTTATTCTAGGAAACTTTTCAATTGGCCTTCATTATTTATTTTTATCGTTTTGGAATTATTCACCTTCTTCTTCTGACTCTTTCCTGTTTTCAAATAGTGGGTCACTGACCCCATCTAAAAACATATGCTCTGTAAGGTGACAAATGTATTGTTATTGCTACTTTTTATTACTCCTCTCTCTATTCAGGTCTCTCTCCTATTTATATTTCTGTCTCTCATTCAAATCAATGCATGGTTTTTCTAGGGTAAAAAAAGATTGTTGAAATTGCAAACTGGAGAGGTGCTGAATAAAAGGCTCTAAATAACTCTAAAAACCACAAATAATAAAAAATGAAAACCAATTGCAAACTGTCTCAGTATATCATTCTCTACATTGTATTAAAAGTTAACTCAAAGGTGAACAACTCATTTAAGGATAACTGTGATTGTTACTATGCATGTATGTGCCAATCTGTACCTCAATCTATGTTCTGCCTAAGTGCCTTTAACATAGATTAGGTATGTCAGGCATGGAAAACGTGCATTTCCCATGTCCTAGTAATCCACCTGAAGTGTTGTCATTCAAATATATTAAAATGGATGTAGTTGGGCTTGAGAGTGTTCAAGGCGAAGCAGAAGTTTTAACAATTATGTCATACCACTCACTTGAAAGGATTGGCAATAAAATTGAGTTTTTTTAAAGCCACGCATATATTCTAAAGTATACATTTATACAGCCTGAGATTGTAACCATAGCAAAGGCTCTGAGGGCTCCTCATGCCACACCTTAACTCAGGGTGCAAAACATTATACTAGGATTTACCTTGAATTCCCAAAGCTTCTACAGGTTTCATCTTACACTTAGTAAAATGAAACATTTCTAGATAAAAGAAAGGTTTCATAACAATGAAAGTTCTCACAGCTCTCAGATACAGACAGGACTGTGAAATGCTTCAGCAACAATCAAAATGGGAACATTAAATCAAATTCAGATTTCCGCTTACTTGGATAATTGAATTGTATTGTTTGCACCTAAGTGAATACTAGCATTGTACCTTAACAAGTAGTAATAAACATTACACAGATATGAAAATAGGATAGGACTTCTAAATCCAAATAGGATACATTTTGTTTATGGTGAGTCTCCGTGAAACTCTCTCACACAGTGAAATTTCTTCCTCCACTAGACAATAGTATACCTCCCAACTGTTATGAGGTGTTAACGATCTGTATTTTTGCTATATGTTTGAATAACCTATATAAAAGTTTTTTTTAAGAAGAACTAAAGCTTAACTAAAGAAATAGGCTAGAAATGTTGTGCATTATGTTTTGGGCTTCTGTACCAGCCCAAGTCAACCACAGCCCTATAGCAGGGAAGATCTGTGTCTTCAAAGATGCTCCAGTAGCTCCATATTTTATTTTCACTGCACATGCTCTGTGCTGCTGTCACCGATGTATAATATACTGAATATATATATATATATATATATATATATATATATATATATATATATATATATATATATATATATATATATATATATATATATCTATATATATCTATATATATATATATATATATAATTAAAATGTCACAATAAAAGGGCTGATCAGTAATTAATAAAGATAATTACTACATGACAGCACAGAAACCAGTGCAACTGACATCATAATTGAATAATCATCCTTGTAGCATCAGCTTATATTTCAGACAAACCTCATTTTCTGCTTGTAAATTTGCAATGACCCCTAAGCTTAGCTTCTTAACAGAAAAGTGTTAAAAGATACTGACAATGGGGCTTATATTATAGTTTTGGATACTTAAGTGATGACAAACAACTGACAACATAAGAAAAAGAGGAAATTGCAAGAGAAAGGTGGGCCTGTCTGTTATTCCCAGATCGAATGTCTGTATGATCATTTCATCACCCTCATACAGTGCTAAGCATGCATTATATATGCAAATCATTTCCCTGGTAAAAAATTAAAAAAATTCCTGATTTTTTTTATTGTAGAAGCATGGGGGTTGATAACTCCAGTTTTGTTTAATTAACACTGGGGAAACTTTATATTGCTTGCAATGTACTAGACCAAATATGTACAAAGTCAATGCAGGGGATACAGGTATATATGGCACTGGCCTAGCCACTCGCCAGTAATAAATCCAAGTAAAGAAGAATGCCAATACCTGTGCTTGCAGAAAACGGGGTGATCCCAAATTTATTCAATGGTGCTTCATAACACTTAACAAACGATCAAACGTTTCGGGACCGCATCACTGAGGAAGGGCCATACGGTCCCGAAACGTTTGATCGTTTGTTAAGTGTTATGAAGCACCATTGAATAAATTTGGGATCACCCCGTTTTCTGCAAGCACAGGTATTGGCATTCTTCTTTACCTAGACCAAATATGACCAGTGTTATTAAAAAGCCCCAATAACGGACGGATGGAAAACCAGTATAAGTTATTAAAAAAACATTAATTAATTAAAAGGTAGAATGAGCCTTAAACACACAAAAAATGAATTCAATATAAATTTGTACACCGACACTATGGCTTGTCATACTCATAGAAGATCCCAAAAGTAAAAGAACAAGTGACAGATGGTACCAAGTGGAAGATCTGTCATCAAGACAATAATCCTTTGGAAATCACTTCTAAAAGTAATTAGTGACTTATCTTTATTTGTCCATAGCACAGCCAGAACTTGCAATAGAGAGGTCCCATGCAATGTCTTAGTCTAGAAATCCAAAGTGCCGTTGATCAAAGAGTGTTTTTTAATGAAGCATGTTTGTGTATACATGAAATAAAACATGCTGTATGTTTGTGAAGATTCTCATTCATCCAAGTCATGGTATATCTGTAGAAATAAGTCAAATCAACTAGATTTGCTGTGTTTTTTCCTTTTAGATGTTTCACCAGTCACCCAACTGGCTTTCTTAATTCAGAATAATTTGTCAGGTTATTCCGAATTGAGAAAGCCAGTTGAATGACTGGTGAAACATCTTCAAGGGAAAAAAACACAGCAAGTCCAGTTGATTTGACTTATTGCTACAGATAAAACATGCGGCATCGCTTGACTGACACTGCTGACATTGCTTTGTCACTATATTGTAGCCATAATACTGCCCAGAGATTTTATAGCGTGTCATTAAAGCATTAGGCCTAGCAACATGTAAACAACTAAAGTCCCTGGCACAACTACATGAAGGAGCGAAACCTGTAATAAAGTTTAATACGTTTGATTGTTAAACCAAAGCCACATTCACTCTCACATAGAATATCCTATCAGATTCCATGGTTCAAGTAAGGAGCATTCACAGCAGCATCTTAAAAGCAATGGAAACGCATGATCCTTATCTAGAAGTGACTGCTTAAACACCCTGCATGCTTGGGCCCAAAAACGGAGCACAGCATGTGGCACTGTTAAAATTGAGCAGATAATGAAAACCATACCCTATTTACAGTTAAACAAACTAGCAAACATAGGCATATAGTCTGTTACAATCACATATGTGAGCTTACAATCACATTGTGGATTAAAGATAAAAGCCCATTATACTTGCTGTGTAGGCATACTAGCTATCTCAAAAGATGGCGTGAACTGCAATTTCCAGCAGTCTGGCTTAATCAGTGGCGGAGTGAGGATGTTGGGTGTTGTAGTTCACAAGAGCTGGAATTCTTGAGCTTGGTCTCCTCTCTATATTCTTGGCTCCCCAAAAGAAGGGATTATATATTTATACGCTCAACATGTTTCTTGCAACATAAACAGATTTTAATAGCTTCCCTAGGCTTACACAGTCACTGGTTTCACAGCAATTTAAGGCACACACCAAAATCATTAAATGCACACTCTAAAATAAGACTTGTTGAAACATGAGCTTCCCATGCGGGCCATAATAATTCTAGAAAAAAGAAAAGAAAAAAAGAGAAAGAGAACTCTGAGACAAGGACTTTCCCGTGTTAAGTACTCTAGGAAGATGTTACCAAGCAAGACTTGATTTTGACTTTGTCCCATATGTACATTCAACTGAAATGTGCAAAATTAACTCTTTAGCTACCTAGCGTTGCACTGTATGCATGGAGTAAGAGCTCTGCCTACAGTAGCCATTGTGGGAGATTTGTTTGTTACTAAGATTTAATATGGCTACTATAAGTGACCCTGAAAAGCAAAAAAACATGGGGGCAATGGAAGATGAAAAACTGAAAATATCAAAAGCACAGACACCACACTGTATGCCCCAAGTCTGCATATAACATAACTGTTTGCAAGTATTCTATGCCCTTGCTGTGCAAACATATAAATCAGAGCTGTCAATGTTACCCTGCAGAATGAAGGCCATACAAGCGAGACTTGTGTTTCTACATTAGAACATCACAACTCTCTATGCACGACCCTAACAAAGGGCACATTTAAGCTCAGACACTCAGTATTAGTTCCAAGTTTCAAAGCTGGAAGACTTACCGGACTGTGACTCGAGATGATAAATCCTGAAGATCCCCAGGGTGAAAAAGTTGGGCTTCTTTTAGTCCAAGTTTCTCACAGGCTCGAAGGAAGATGTTGATATTATCCTACAACAGCAAGTAAGATATGACTGCTTTGTGCTGCTATAAAAAAAAAATCTGTTTCTTATCTAAGTTCAACACTCCAAAGTCCAAGAGAATCACATGAAATCTGTAAAAAGCCCTGAGAGCATACTGTAAAAATACAATATTTCATGAACAAAACTATGTGTCTGTGTGTGGCTGGAAATGTTACCTGCTTTAGTCAGTAGGCAGAAAGGTACACTTTGATGTCAGCTCTGCAAACAAACGCCCTCTTTCTGCCTTTGCACGATAAACCTCACCTCTTGGCTCTTTAAAAATAACTACAGCTAATGACATTGACCCACCCAGAAACTGTTGGCAGTTCAGACATAGGAGGGTGAGGAGAAGAGAGGAGGAACAATCTGTTTCTATGATTATGCACTGATGGTGGATATTGCACCTGGAATCTAGATGCCGAGCAGAATTCTGACAGAACATAAATATGCAGCAGAAAAAAAAAAAAAAAGAATTCTATACATCAAAATAAATACAAAGGATTTAGGAGTGGTATATTATTCTCTGTTTGCACCTGTTGAAAACTTCACTGCCTATAAAAAGCCACAGCACTTAACTCACAGGAGCACTAGAACTAACACTGTGAAAGAATAATACAGATTTTTCTTTTTTTTTTTGTCACTTTTCTGCAACTGTACGGCTATGTGATCCAAAACCCTGAATGCTTGGAAATGGGGTTTATTGGATAAGGGTTTTTTCTGCACATTGAAGAACCATGCCTTAAAGCTCCTAAAAAACTTTGTAATAAATGACTTCAAGAATAAACACAGTAAGTTCAATTGATTTGACATATTTCTACAGATATAGTGTTCTAGCTTGCCTATTGCATATAGATTAGCAGTTTTATGGCTAATCTATAGGCAATAAACTGCATTTTTCCTCCTTCAAGGGTTTCACAGACTAATATATGTGATCCCCAAACATATGATAGCTCATATTAATGGCCAACTACACTAAAAAAAAAATAGAAAGCAATGTTGTACATTATATGGTGCAATAAAATGGCCTTTCCCCTCCCAAACATCTAGTCAATAATATGCATACCACACTATTCAATCACCCTATGAGTTAATGTTTTCACAAGTACAATATATGGTTTCCTATTACAAATTCCATGTATTGAAAACAGCTTCAGCTTGAAAACATCATCTAATTCTCTTCAAACCTTTCTTACTTTAGTCAAGAGAATATGGGCCTATACCAGGCATCTCCAAAGTCAGGCCCGGGGGCCAAATGCGGTCCATTTTCAAATTTACACCGGCCCTCATCCTCCATCACGAAATAAATAATAATATGGCCCCCCCAGCACAGTGCAATATGGAATCGCGTACCCATAGCAGTAATATTTGGGCACATGGATTGAGTGAAATGATCTGCCACTTGGTCTATACTGCTGCCTGTGTGCTGAAGGTGTTAGTAATAGACAAGTACTGGCACATAGTGACACGCTGCTCTCACATACTTCTTTAGGGCTGAAGGTGCAATAGAAGTACTTACGTGCCAGTACAGTAAATGAAAAACGTATGTGAGAGCAACGCTTCACTATGTGCCAGTACTTGTCTATTACTAACACCTTCAGCACACAGGCAGCAGTATAGACCAAGTGGCAGATCAATTCACTAATTTGCTCAAATTTTACTGCTACGGCTACGTGATTCCTTGTTTAAAGGAGTTGAATGATGTTAATGGTTCAAAGAATGATCGGCCCCACACATTTTCACCTCACCAAATCTGGCCATCTTTGCAAAAAGATATACCAACTGTTTTTTAAAAAAAAAAAAAAACAGTTAAAAACATTGTTGCAAATGATGGTATTTAACCACCTAGAGTCTAGGCCTAATCGGGTTCATCCAATAGTTTCAACTAGATATCTATTGAGGTAGCAGTCGTGGAGAACCAGTACATTGGGTACTATCTGAACGGTGTGAATCAGCATTTTAAATCTGCCCAAGTATGGTCAACGTTACTTAATGCAATATGGGGGACTAATTAGCATATTTTTTAGGGATTAGCAGTCTATTGTCAGGGTACAAGCCCTGTTTTCTGTATAATCAGAAAAGGATAACAATAGGTTTATAAACAAGAAAAATAGCATGTATTACATCCCATTTGCATTATTTTGCTAAATGAATGAGGCAATGTTAACATTTTGAGTATGTATATATATATATATATATATATATAATGCCGTCGGCGTCCGCACACGCTAAACTTAGTTATTCAGCTCCAATGTTCAGCTTCCGGGTGCTGTGTCAGTGTTGTATCATAGAAGAAAGGCTGTAGCGGCACGCACTCCGGTTCAATAAAATTCAACTTTTATTCATCTTATGCGATACATAATAAAAGCATCAACGTTTCGGTCCATGGTCTGGATGCATTAACTCATTTATAAAAACAGGCAACGAAAGTGGCAAATATAAAGGTTTAACAAATCCCGCCCTGTTGCTGACATCACACTCAATTATGTTAATAGGTGTTCAATTAAACAAAAAAAGTATATAAACCCAGTGCATAGATGGGTAGAATAAATAGAACATGTTATAGTAAAAGTAAAAACATATTATCTTTTTGCCAAAAAGCATCTATATGTGCAATATTCATTCAGACCTTTGGGAGAGAGGGTATCTAATGTTTTTATCCAAAAGGTTTCGCGTTGGAGAAGAAGACGAGATCTATCACCACCCCTTCTGGGCATAGGGATGTGGTCAATTGCGATAAATTTAAATGTTGGGACCCTATGTCCCATCTCTAAAAAATGTTTAGCCACCGGTTTGGTGGTTTTTTGATCTCTATAAGCCGTATTGATTGCTGATCTGTGCGCATCCATACGGAGTCACAACATTAGATCCGTTTTGCCCACATATGAGAGCCCACATGGGCAGGTGATGAGATAAATCACGTGCGTTGTAGTGCATGTTATGTGATGACGAATTTTATATCTATGGCCAGTTAGGGGGTGTGCAAAACTCGTACCTGGTGTCATAGATCTACACGTCAAACAGGATGGACACTTAAAACACCCTGGTTTTTTCGAAGGTAGCCAAGAGGTTGCAGTTGGACTCTCGCTATAGCACTGAACAGGGTCACTGGATACTAAAAGATCGCGGAGACTTCGTCCACGTCGGTATCCCATCATAGGTGGATCAGAGCAAAGACGACCCAGCTTATCGTCTGCTTTAATGATGTGCCAGTTGGTTCTAAAAACTTGATTCAAGGAGGCAGACATATTAGTGAAACATGTAGACATTATGAGTGGACTAGTTTTTGGAGTGGAATCATCTGGGGTTTGCTCAGAAGTTTTAAGTCTCGCTTACAGAAAGCGAGACTTAAAACTTCTGAGCAAACCCAAGATGATTCCACTCCAAAAACTAGTCTTTGCTCTGATCCACCTATGATGGGATACCGACGTGGACGAAGTCTCCGCGATCTTTTAGTATCCAGTGACCCTGTTCAGTGCTATAGCGAGAGTCCAACTGCAACCTCTTGGCTACCTTCGAAAAAACCAGGGTGTTTTAAGTGTCCATCCTGTTTGACGTGTAGATCTATGACACCAGGTACGAGTTTTGCACACCCCCTAACTGGCCATAGATATAAAATTCGTCATCACATAACATGCACTACAACGCACGTGATTTATCTCATCACCTGCCCATGTGGGCTCTCATATGTGGGCAAAACGGATCTAATGTTGCGACTCCGTATGGATGCGCACAGATCAGCAATCAATACGGCTTATAGAGATCAAAAAACCACCAAACCGGTGGCTAAACATTTTTTAGAGATGGGACATAGGGTCCCAACATTAAAATTTATCGCAATTGACCACATCCCTATGCCCAGAAGGGGTGGTGATAGATCTCGTCTTCTTCTCCAACGCGAAACCTTTTGGATAAAAACATTAGATACCCTCTCTCCCAAAGGTCTGAATGAATATTGCACATATAGCTGCTTTTTGGCAAAAAGATAATATGTTTTTACTTTTACTATAACATGTTCTATTTATTCTACCCATCTATGCACTGGGTTTATATACTTTTTTTGTTTAATTGAACACCTATTAACATAATTGAGTGTGATGTCAGCAACAGGGCGGGATTTGTTAAACCTTTATATTTGCCACTTTCGTTGCCTGTTTTTATAAATGAGTTAATGCATCTTGACAAAGGTCCCAGACCATGGACCGAAACGTTGATGCTTTTATTATGTATCGCATAAGATGAATAAAAGTTGAATTTTATTGAACCGGAGTGCGTGCCGCTACAGCCTTTTTTCATATATATATATATATATATATATATATATATATATATATATATATATATATATATATATATATATATATATATATATATATATATTTTACTAGTTTTGTATATAATATTTCAAAATATGTATACAATATTGTGCATTTTGTATTCTCTTACAGACCAAAAATGTTTTTTGGAAATCACATGCCAGTTGATTGAAGGTTCACTTAATGATTAATTCACACACCTGCAACAGGGGCATGGTTTGGTGGTGGGTGTCTGGTGGGTGAGTCTATAAATTATTTTCACTTTTCTGTTGATGCATCTTGATAAAGGTCCATGGTGAGGACCGAAACGTCGATCAAATAAAGTACTAACTTTTTTCACGATAAATCCTGGTGTGCAGCAGCATTCTTCTCAAGTGGATATTGTATTCCTGTATTGCACCCAGGTGTATTACTCCTTATATGTGTGCCCTAGCCCTCCATTGCATATATATATATATATATATATATATATATATATATATATATATATATATATATATATATATATATATATATAAAAAACACAAAAAGAGACCGCTACAGCTCACCACTCTTCCCTTTATCCAGGTGCTCTGTCAACAGTGTCCCCACTGTAAATACATCAAAACTCAATAGGTGTTTAACAGCAGCAATCCCAATATACCTCATTCCAAAAGTGCCGTCTGCCTGTTTTAGCCTCCCCCCCCCCCCATCAAGACCAGAACTACCCAGCAGTGTTGGCCACATATTTAGCTGTGTCACTTCTGTCTCTGGCAGCCATCTTGCTGATCAATGACCAGGCAGATAAACACTGGAAGCTAAACTGGGGTCTTGGGCTATTGCACATTATCTTAAGTGACATAAATAATGGTAATGGACAAAGTGTGTTTTTTGCCATATCATCCTTTTAAAGTGGCAGGGAAGGGCACAGTCATTAGTATGATGTACACCTGAGATTCACCTGATGGTATCCTGACTTGGACTGGTTTAGGAAGAACTAAAGATTGGGACAGAATTTTTTTGACCATGACCATTTTTTTGGCCACACTCCCTAATTACCATGTCCATTTTAAAAAATTTGGCAGGTTATGAAAGTTTGAACACATTTCTGTGTGTTATTACAGTTTTGCTTATGAAGGTGAATTGCCCTTTAAGATGTGAGTCTAAGTTCTGCCAAGAGACCTGCTAATCTTAAACTGTTAAAAAAGTATCTAAGTATCTATTCTGGGCTCTCTCTGTAAAAAGCCAATTAAGTTAGAAACGTTATATCTTTTTCTGGCTGTTCAGTGCATGAGATCAAAGAGAAAGTAGGTACATTTCAGTAACAAACCAGGGACCGTGGGTTGAGCTGTTAAAAATCGGGACTGTCTCCACCAACCATACATTTGAATGATATGTTTGACAATATCCAGGGCTAACCTATTGTCTAATGTAACTCTAGATGCCCATACTTTAGCAATGGGGGGTGAACTTTAATTGATGTTAGTACACTGTGCATGCACTCAATGCCATTGACTGGATGCACAATTCTGTACTGCACTTGCACCCATCCTAAGAATATCCTAGAATATTGTGGTATGGTGCTCCTCATACAGTACCCTGGGTTGATTTGTTTTTTTTTGAGGAAAAACACCAACCCAGGCTAAAAGGTAAGCAACTGGAATCACTGGGTGGGCCTATAAACTTAGAGCACCCAGTGATTTTATATTTCCATGTGCTTTATTAGAACATCAACCACTTCTCATGCCTTAGTTGTTAAAAATGTATGAGAAGTGCATAGAATATTGATCTAATGAAGTGGTTTGTGGGCAATAATATGCATATAGGACCTACAGATACTAGTGCAAATTACGTTTGGACATCCCTTGATTTTACGGATTACAATGGCATCTTTGGCTATATACTTCTATTTATAGTGTAGTGCCGTCAGTGTTGCTATTAATATGGGGCATTCATAATAAAATGCTTATTTAAAGGAACAGTTCAGTGTCAAAATAAAAAATGGAGTAAAAAGGCTGTGCAAATAGAAAATGTTTCTAATATAGTTGGTTAGCCAAAAATGTAATCTACAAAGTCTGGAGTGACTGGATGTCTAACAGAACAGAACAGAATACAACTTCCTGCTTTTCAGCTCTCTAACTTTGAAAGGGGGGCCACATGGGACATAACTGTTCAGTAATTTTGCAATTGATACTCGGCATTAGGCTCAGATTCAAAAGCAAACAGTTATGACCCATGTGCCCCCCCTCAAGTCACTCGTTGGGTATTGCCTGATAAACAGTTAGGGGAAACCAAGAGAGCTGAAAAGCAAGAAGTAGTGTTCTGTTCTGCTATTAGACATCCAGTCATTCCAGCCTTTATAGATTACATCTTTGCCTAACATGTTTTATTTTGCACAACCTATTTACCCAGTTTTTAATTTTATACTGAACAATTCCTTTAAGATCTATCAGAAAAGTTGCCAAGTATAGCATGGTATTAAAGAAAATGGCCCTGCTCACTAGGTGGATATGATGCTGTACTGTACATACTGGATTAAGGAGAACATAACATCTAGATTTGTGAAGTAGAACAGCCTTCTCATCTCAGAATCAATTACATTAATATTTAGGTAGCAGCAAGCAGCAGCTACAATACTATATCAATGCTACATAAGGGCAGATTTACCAAAAAGTGAGATTAGAGTTCAACCCGGAAAAAATCATTCACTTTCTATTTAATCCCATGGGTTATTTACAAGTGTATATTTATCAATGGGTGAAAATTAGAGCTCACCATCTGATAAAACAGGAATCTAAAAATCCCACAGGAATTTATGGCAATAGTACACACAGAGTTTTTAATTGGCACTGTGCGTAAGCATAAAGAAGTGGCAGTCAGTGCTTTCTATACAGATGCAAATAGTTTAATGCAAGCCCTATTTCTTTGAGTTTGAACATATCTACATTATTTCAGGCCAAGACCTAAAAATAACTGAATGAAAACAGCTGAATTTAAAAAAAAAAAAACATCAAATGAATCATATTCCAAATTAGTCCGAAAATTTTTTGTACCAAGTTGCTTTCCGAACTTTCAGACATACAAATGTATGCCCTTGCTGCACGCTCTACTTCACTTGGAGGTAGTTTTATTCATCAGCATTCCTCTGTGGCTAAACGGACTTAAGCGTGTACATTTGTGCCTGCTTAATACCTAACTGAAAATAATACAAAATATGCCTTTACTATCCTATGTATCATGGCCAACAATGTTATATTTCTGCCACAACACCACACCATCTCTTTACTCAATACCTAACTAAAAATAATACAAAATATGGCTTCATTATCCTATGTATCAAGGCCAACAACGTTATGTTTTTGCCACAATACCACACCATTTTTAAAACCTCTCCAAACCAAGGATTTAAAGCATTAGATATATATGATGGCTCACTATTATACCTACACATACCTTGGTTACCTCTACATATTTAAATAAGGCACAGATGGAATCCACATTTTCACTACCCATTTCAAATTTAGGGACCATACTGAGTAAAACAACACATAGAAAAACTATGAAAAAAAACCTTTGTAAAATAAATGGCAAATTTATGAAGCCCAAACGCCGGATTTGGCAGCATCATTTTACACCACATTTAGACCATGCATAATCCTTCAAAGGTGAAAAAAATCAAGCAGATCAGTAAGTCTTTGACAGAAAAGACAGAACTGAAAAAACGATGCCTTTTTATAATTTTGTAATAGCTCCTGCCTATTTTAACTTATACCTGTATATATGTTTTTTTTTTCTTTCAATTTATATATATTTGGGTTTTTTTTTCTTTCAATGTCCATCTGCACTCTGATCCGGAATTTTCCAAACAAATGCGGGTGCAAGGTCAACAAACATAAAAATATTCACAAGGCTTTTGCTTTCACTCATACATTTAAAGAAATGTCCAGACAAATATTTTACCAAGTTGGTAGTATAGTAAAGTACATTTGCATCTGCATATTCTAAAAATATTAAATGTATGGAGAAGGGATGCACCGAATCCACTTTTTTGGATTCGGCTGAACCCCCGAAATCTTCACGAAAGATTCGGCCAAGGGGAAAACCTTTTTTACTTCCTTGTTTTGAGACAAAAAGTCACGTAATTTCCCTCCTCGCCCCTAATTTGCATATGCCGGGCAGAAGGATTTGGCCGAATCCGAATCCTGCTGAAAAAGGCCGAATCCTGGCTGACTCCCGAACCGAATCCTGGATTCAGTGCATCCCTAGTATGGAGACTTTGTATGGAGGTGATCGCATGATAAGAGATATTTCAAAGTTGGATGGAGGATATGGCCCCAGCATTTCATGGAAAGGTCAAAACCCCAGAATTATCATGACTCTGTGGCACAATCTGACCTCTATGATAGCTAGCTAGATAGATCAATTAATCTAGGTCAGTTGACATGAACTACATCTGCCTCTGTTTACGTGCATCTCAGCCTGAAAAACACAACTGTGCCCTGTGAATACAGGAAGGTCTCAAAGTGGAATAAAAAGTCATAAAAATTGAACTTAACACAACATGGGTAACATGAATTAGAGCTGAGGTGTGGCAGGGAGTATTTAATTATTATTTTTTAACCTACTTTTCTTCTCTGAATTTGTTTCAGAAGACCCACCCATATTAAATACCATATGTATAAAGGGTGTTTAGATTCCCTTTATCTTCCTGTAAATGTAAAACATATCGGCATACCAAGCTACCTGAGTTCTGAGTAGAAACATCCACCATTTCTCTAATCAGAAAACCTAATCCAGAGACTGTAATTTAACTGTACCCTCCAGTGGCTATATTATCACGGGAAATTGGAATGCACGTTTGGTTTTACAAGAGTACATGTTTAATCATGCTTTTTAACCAATAATTTATATAGTGTAATATATCATTAAGGTTTGCTAGAGTTGTCCAGAGAGAATATTTTGACCCAACAATTCTTGCTGAAATATTGCATGAGCAGCTGCAATGTAGCACATACACCAGCAAAGAAACAGTCATTCCTAGTTGAATAATATAGCCCATACTCTTTTTTTAAAAAAATATTTATTACTTTTCATTACCTGGAATAAAACTAGGACTCACTTTGCTGCTAGCTTCAATTTTTATGAGTAAGTAACTGCTCTGTGGGAACAAATGTGGTCAGACTGGTTTGTATTGTATATAAAAAAAATCAAATCTTAATTATGCCCTAAACATTATATTTGTTTTCGACAATTCAAATATATGTTTCCATAGCTTCTAAAATGGTACAAGCTTTTAAAGGAGAACTAAACCCGAAAAATGAATATGGCTTGAAATGCCAAATTTTATATACTGCACTTATTGCACCAGCCTAAAGTTTCAGATTTCCAATAGCAGCAATGAACCAGGACTTTAAACTTGTCACAGGGGGTCACCATCTTGGAAAATATGCAACACTCACATGCTCAGAGCAGCTGTTGAGAAGCTAAGCTTAGGGGTGTCGCAAATCATCAAGCAAAAAATTAGGTTGGCCTGTAATATAAGCTGATGCTACAAGGCTGATTATTAAATTCTGATGCTAGTTGCACTGGTTTTCTTTCAGTAATTATCTGTTTTAGTTACTAATCAGCCTTATATTGTGATTTATATTCTATGTGTACTGTATATTGTGAGTGGGTCCCTCAGCTCAGTAAGTGACAGCAACACAGAGCATGTGCAGTGAAAAATCAGAAAAGAAGATGGGGAGCTACTGGGGCATCTTTGGAGGCACAGATCATTATCGCTAAAGGGCTGTGGTTGCCATGTGCTGGTACAGAAGCTTAAAACATAATGCACAACATTTCTAGCCTACTTCTTTAGTTAAGCTTAACTTCTCCTTTAAATAAAGGTGAGACGAACAATGGATAAAAAAAATATATAGCAATACAGGTAAAGTGAGGGCACAGTAAACTGTGGGCAGACAAAGGCTTTCAGTAAATATACACCAAAAAGTAAGAGCAACCACAACATGTTGGCTGAAGCATTTTTAAATGTATATCTTTACTATATATATATATATATATATATATATATATATATATATATATATATATATGCACATAAAAAATAAAACAAGTTAGGGACCGCCATTCGGGGTTTACCTTGACGTGGTATGGTGGCTTATCAATTTTATGATCATAACTTTGTAACAAAATAACCCCTATTTGGGTACATATGCAATAGCATTTATTATACTTATATATATATACTTTAAAGCCTTTAGAGTGCTCCCACAACCCCCCTGTTTTGATATTGTATATTTAGCCGGAAGCTGTGGCATAGCTTCAGTGGTTGTAGCACCCCATACCCCCCCTTTAAACTAGTGGTGTTCCTATGCTTTTAAAATTGGGCGTTTGTTTTGGGAATATCTCTCCTTTAAAAGCCTGATTGCTGGCTGGGGAGGATTTAGCCCTCAGTGAAAAAACAGCGTTCAATGGACATTGATTACAGGTAATGCTAGAATGCACATAAAAAATAAAACAAGTTAGGGACCGCCATTCGGGGTTTACCTTGACGTGGTATGGTGGCTTATCAATTTTATGATCATAACTTTGTAACAAAATAACCCCTATTTGGGTACATATGCAATAGCATTTATTATACTTATATATATATACTTTAAAGCCTTTAGAGTGCTCCCACAACCCCCCTGTTTTGATATTGTATATTTAGCCGGAAGCTGTGGCATAGCTTCAGTGGTTGTAGCACCCCATACCCCCCCTTTAAACTAGTGGTGTTCCTATGCTTTTAAAATTGGGCGTTTGTTTTGGGAATCTCTCTCCTTTAAAAGCCTGATTGCTGGCTGGGGAGGATTTAGCCCTCAGTGAAAAAACAGCGTTCAATGGACATTGATTACAGGTAATGCTAGAATGCACATAAAAAATAAAACAAGTTAGGGACCGCCATTCGGGGTTTACCTTGACGTGGTATGGTGGCTTATCAATTTTATGATCATAACTTTGTAACAAAATAACCCCTATTTGGGTACATATGCAATAGCATTTATTATACTTATATATATATACTTTAAAGCCTTTAGAGTGCTCCCACAACCCCCCTGTTTTGATATTATATATATATATATATATATATATATATATATATATATATATATATATATATATATAGCAATTAATTAGACAAAGGATAAATATACTGTACTATAATGCATGTACAATTGTTGTCTACAATTTATCCCCTTACAAGCAGGGCCCTCCTCATCTCTATAAGTACATATCTGGATTGTACATCTTTTTCAGATTACATTATAAATTGTTACTCAACCTAAAATAGAACCAATTAAACCTGCTTCTGAGGAGAGTCATTAGAAAAGATTTGTCAACCCTTTGGTATTTTTTTGGGAGTTCCTCTGATTTACACCCTTAACTGAAGCAGAGCAAAACGTATGGTTGGGACTTAACAGGCCATGGGCAGGGAGCAACAAGGTTGTGACCTGGAAATAATCTGGGTGTGGCCAAAGAAAATCTAGAATTTACATATGGGAAGATTGACAGCTGTTAGAAACACTTCAAGTAGTAGCATTTGCAAAATTAAATTTGCTGTGACATACTGTGTATAAACATACAATAAAACCTAACTATACAATTGTTTAAACTGTCAGTGAATGTACTAATTCATCCAGGCCATGGTATATCTATAGTAATAAGTCAAATAAACTGGATTTATTACTATAGATAATTGTATACACCGTTTGCTTTCCTGCATAGCTTTTTATACAGTCCACCATTTCAGAAAAGACCATCTCTGATGCAAAGCAGTGTCAATCGACTACACATGCAAAAAACAATAAGAAAGTTCTAAAACAATATTACTAACTATGCCAGTTTCTTCACATGCTGAATTCCCGGCAGGCTCTTCCAAATCTATCACAGCACATAGGTTTGGTGTAGCTGGCATGTGCAAACAGTTGACCATTCCTGGAAAGGCCAAATCATTAATGCATGACACCCCACTGTAAGAGGCAAAGAGGGGAATGTAATTAAAGTCGCAAAGAGCAAAACAAATACGAGTATTTGCACAAATAAGAATAAAAATGTGCATTTTGCAATGTAATATTCTTTCTTAAACTTAACTGTGTATTGCCCACTTTTAAGAAGTGCATGAAGGTGCCATAATCTTCTGGAGCAAACATAACATTTTTAGTAAGAACGTGTATTACTTTCTCTGTGCACTGGTGCAAACTAGAACATTTGCAAACTTCTTCCACTGTCAGAAGAGGTCTGTAAGCAGTTTCCGGGTTTGCAAAAGCTATATTAAATTCGCACAAAATAAAATGTGTTTGTGCAAAGGCATAACTTTTTACATTGCAAATATTTTTTCCATTTCTACCTTTTATTACATTCCCCCAAAAGATCATACCTTCCCTTGTTCATTTAAGTGTACAGTAGCCCAACAAGTTCAAACTTATCCTCACATCTAAATATGCTATATAATATTTAGAAGGGTCAATAGACAATATAAAAATACATTTTTCAGGGTTAAAACATTTCTGAGAGGTACATTTTCCTAACAAATTTTGCAAAGAAGATTCATGCCAGCAAGCAAAAACAACCTTTCACATACTCTCTGAAGGAAAAGGTTTGACAGCTGCTCCTTACCTGGTTATGATTAAATAGGTTAGAATTTATTGCAGTGCCTGGTTTACCTGATCTCTTAGCAACACATCTTGATAAATGTATCTGTATACAGTAAATTAAGCAATGACCTGTTATATATAAAGAATCATAGCAACACAACCATATTAGGGAAAAAATGGACTGTCATTTATCACAGCCCTAGTACACACCCTGCATAGTTATGCTTTTGCTCTCCTGGCTTACTATTACTTGCATTTGCATAGTATAAGTGATTTTTATAGAAAGATACATACATGACTACTGCACAAAAAGTTTGTGTGTGACAATACATCTTAATTTGCCATTGTCTAGGGACCAAAAAGTTACAGTCTTGAAAAAAATAAAGCCACAATACCTTAATAATACCTCAAAACCCCAAACTCACAATAAAATATACAACTACATAACCCAATCTGCCTATACTTTTCACGTGTTTTAACAAAAGCACATGAAAGCCCAGCTGCCATTTTTCACGCACATCGTTTCCACTCCTCACAGTGTCAGGGCAATGTTTAATTGTTGGGCATGTGCATTACAGCACAGTAATTTGAGGGGCAGATAGACTAATAATGCACATGCACAAGAATCCTGACTGCTGAAATTACTCATGTGCCAATCGTGACTGGGCTGAAAATAACTTTGGAGTAGAAAGAGCACTTACATTACCTTTCTGATTAAACGGAGATGCTTTTTGGAAAGAAGTCCGTGCAAAGACAAATCATCATTAGGAACTATACCATGAAAAAAGGGTTATAGCACCCAATCTAACAAACCTTACCATAAATTGGCCTTCCTTTAAAACAGAGGAGACTTACAGTAACTAAAACACAGCTGAAAAGAAAAAGAGAATTAGAGTAACCTGCTCACCAAAGCTATTTGTATTTTGCCAACAGAAATTATTTGCCACACCAGCAAACTCAAGTATTTTATGCCATTAACATGGAGTAGATTGGTACAGATCCATTCCCATCGGCTGTTTCTACTTCTGCATAGCAGCCTAGTGTGAGATTATCCTTGTAGAGGCAAAGACACTACAAGTACGCCTCTCTAAAGTGTCTATAAAATATTTTATAGAGTTTAAAACCTATTTCTGTAATATATGTCTTCATCACTGCCGTTTAACTTCCCTTTATTAGCAGAAAGCTACATAGACTAGTACTGTAATACATGTTTCTAAAGCATTTTACGAAGTGTTCCCAAGACATTATTATAGTCCACACCTACTGATGTAATTTCAGCTAAACTTTGCAAGAGGAGATTTAGGGCTACCCACGCTACTGTAAATCAGATCTTGGCAAGGAAGGTAAAATCAAAAAGGCTTTACTATGGTAAAGAAGTCGTTCACTTACCAAGTTAAGCTACGTAAGGAAATATGCTTTGTACAATTAAGGCTTTCTGGATTGTATTATGCGATGTGGTGCAACAATCTGATATTTCAACCCTTCTAGATGGACTTCTGCTAATTCTTCATTAAATATCAGTAAGAGAACCCTTCTGAGGGCCAATAAGTGGACAACTTGGTGTGGAGTGATAAGTAAGCAGCTTTTATGAAACTGCATTTGTGGGCTACTTAAATAGGTGCTAAAAGAACTATGTGTACCAGTACCCAAAGGTTACATATATGTCAGTATGTAAAAAGATTACTTTACTTACCAGGCCAGCGATGGGTGTGGATAAGCGATTGATCTTTTTGATGATTCCAGGTTTAATTGTGTTAATTAGGCTAAATGTTAAAAAAGGTACATTATTTAATGCCCTGCAATATCTTAAGCATTACATTTGCTTACATACGGAAATATTACATGAAGCATGTAGTCAGAGTCAAATACAGCGTTGTACAGATTTACGCTCCTATACGAAACTTGTTATGGGGAAATATTTCTTATAATTTCATAGCTCAGACAGCAACTTTGCCTAATTATTATTATCTGCCTGAAGACTTAGACCTCTTTCACACAGGAGCCTTTTTTGTTCCAATCAATGATTCCACTAGCAATGAATACTTACAAATAGTTACATACTTAAAATTATGAACTCAAAATGCCTTCCAATACTGCAAGATCTCCTTTAGAAGCTGTATTACTGATGCAGACCTGCAAAAGTGGTCTGCCAACTCATTTGCCAACTCATCCCATATTTTTTATTTTTTTTATTTTTTGTAAATATCAAAACGGCTCAGAAAAAACTAGTGCAAGAGCCAAGAACTGCTGCTTTGGCATATTATTTTTTATTTCAGCAATGATTATATTATTCATAGGCCCTTTTCTGGTTTTTAAATTAAGAATGGAACAAGAATGCTCTTACATGTAAAGGGATACATCTTTTCATTATAATTCATAATATTTAAAAAAATACTAAATTAAATATAACAACCAGCATTCAGTCAGCTAATAGGTTGAAGTGAGACATAAGATTCTGACAGATTTTATCATGCTATCAATATTTGTCATATATATATATATATATATATATATATATATATATATATATATACACACACACACACATATACATACACATACATCTTATACAAACACAAACAATCTTATGTTTAGAGTGATCCAGCCCCAATCTCATATCTCATACAAATAATGTACTCACTCGCAAAACAGAACCCCATTTTCAAGGGCAGAGCGAAAATTCTTGTTCCCAAAGTTTTGACCAGTGACTTCCTGAAGAATTAAAAAAAATATATATATTATTGATGCATTTTAAACAATTTAAAACCACATGAATAATTGGTAATCCTAATTTACACAAAATTCACTTTTTCACATCGCTATAGTTCAACCATGGCACCTTATTTATACAACTGAAAATCTGTGATATAAATTAAATGAGTGGGTGCAGGACCAGAAGATAAATAAAAAAAATATTGCACTTGTAGGACTAAAGTTACCATGTCTTTATAACAACGGCCTGCAAGTGTGGTGCGGTCAGTCAAATCATAAGCCAATAAATGTTTTATTTGTGTTTAAGGTTCTGGAAACAAGGGTATCCAAAGAAAACGCAGATGGAATATACAGTGCAGCAAGGCAACAATGAAAAGATTAATAATATATACACCACAGTGGTGGAAGATAAATCCCACTACAAATTCCATAATGCATTATGAGGCCTTTTGTAATACAATTTGCAAGACAAAAATAATAGTTCAGTAAACTGCTGCTGCTGGATAAAACAAGGTCCATCTAATCAAATAAGTGAATAATAAAATCTCACAAACCTCTCTCTCTTCTACTCAATTTCCAAAATACACAACATGTTTCGAGTCAGCAAGGACCCTTTCTCAAGTGTGACACTTGAGAAAGAGTCCTTGCTGTCTCTTAACATGTGTATTTTGGAATAAAAGTTTTGCAGCACAGTACTGCGGATGCTTTGTGGCCTCCTTCATACAACGTGTGTTGATGAATCTTTTTGTCTTTACAGTGTGACCCAATTAAGAAGGTGAGCCTACTTAATAAAAGTTAAAGGGATCCTGTCATCGGAAAACATGTTTTTTTTCAAAACGCATCAGTTAATAGTGCTACTCCAGCAAAATTCTGCACTGAAATCCATTTCTCAAGAGAGCAAACAGATTTTTTTTATATTCAATTTTGAAATCTGACATGGGGCTAGACATTTTGTCAATTTCCCAGCTGCCCCTGGTCATGTGACTTGTGCCTGCACTTCAGGAGAGAAATACTTTCTGGCAGGCTGCTGTTTTTCCTTCTCAATGTAACTGAATGTGTCTCAGTGGGACATGGGTTTTTACTATTGAGTGTTGTTTTTAGATCTACCAGGCAGCTGCTATCTTGTGTTAGGAAGCTGTTATCTGGTTACCTTCCCATTGTTCTTTTGTTTCGCTGCTGGGGGGGGGGGGAGGGAGGGGGTGATATCACTCCAACTTGCAGTACAGCAGTAAAGAGTGATTGAAGTTTATCAGAGCACAAGACACATGACTTGGGGCAGCTGGGAAATTGACAATATGTCTAGCCCCATGTCAGATTTCAAAATTGAATATAAAAACATCTGTTTGCTCTTCTGAGAAATGGATTTCAGCGCAGAATTCTGCTGGAGCAACACTATTAACCGATTAATTTTGAAAAAAATGTTTTTTCCCATGACAGTATCACTTTAAGGGAAGCACTGGGAAAATTGCATAGAATTGAAAAAATATATTAGATTAGGTTGTGCAAATTCAATCACATATTATATGACTGAAACAAAGATCTAACCACATATGAACAGAACAACAATGTGATTAACGCCATTCAGAAACTCAGAATTCTATGTAGTATAATCAATAAACATAAAAACAAATAATTTAAACAATGGCTTCTTACAGAGAGCATGTTTATAATTGAACCGAATGGTTCACTGCTTTAAGGCCAAGATTTAATCATGATTATTAAGTGAAAGCCCATAATGCTTATGTGTCCTTATAAAACGTGGGTGGCCATTGTTAACCAAGTGATTAAAAACCATTGATTTATCAAAAGTGTGAGGAGTACAGTAAATCTAGCTGGGGTGTAGACAAAGTATGTGCGCTTCTTCCTTGTTTAATACTAGGAATGGCTTCAGGATCTCTGCAAAGCACAAGAGAAGAAATTCTCATTTCAGCACAAACCACAAGAGTGAGGGCCTAAAGACATTGGTTAAGGCATACCAAACAGTGCAGATTACTTTCTTACGTATTCACCCATGTCCTTTTGTGAATATTTCTTGCCCCCTTGCTCAATGTGTTTGTATTTGGTGGGAAAGAAATATCTTTGGTTATATACTGCTTTGGGAAGCATGTCACAAATGATTATGTGCTGCTTTTTCCTATTGTATGATTCATAATATCTTCAGTAGGGTGTGCACATGAAAAAATGCTGCTACCAGTTTAGCTGCATTTTTATGACTTAAGTTACAGCCCAGAATATACAAGAGTCCAGGGTATAAAGACTATAATGTTCATTAGTGTTTTTCTCTAATGGGCACAGTAAGCAAGTTCTGAATACTGTAGTATTCTTTATTACAGGGGGTCAGTCATATAAACATGTACCCAAACTGTAATATATTCTAATATAGGGATGTATTTTTTTTTTTTAATGGCAGAAGGGAGTTATCAGAGTCTGATACATAAGACAATATAGACACCAGGCCATGGACAGGAGGATAAATGGATACGGATAAACAGAATCTACTGTATAATCAAGCGAATAAAATCTTGGTCAGACAGGACTCCACAAAAGGTTTAATAAACTGCTAAAAATAATTCAGATATCAGGCAGATTTGAAAATCTTACCAGGCTCCTTAGGCCCACAGTATGAGGCTATGTTCCCAGAGCTGCAAGAAAGCAATACTAACTACTGTACCTTATAAATCTGAATAACTAACCCCTTGTATGTTGCTCCCAGTGGTTTTAAAGCAGGTGCTTATTTTTTAGTTCCTGGCTTGGGAGGAAATAACAGGTTTATGGTCAAACAGAGCCTCCTGTGGGCTGCCAGTCCACATAGGGCTACCAAATAGTCAATCATAGCCCTTCCATCTCTTTTTACATTTGAATGTGGCGGACGGGTAAAAAAAGTTTGGCGATGCATGATCTACAATCTGGGAGAGAATGTGATACATGGAGAACTTTATAAGCCTTTCTGATCAGGTCCTAGCCATTGCACCAGGCCCTACCAATTAACAAAAAGCTAAGGAGATATGCATCGTTATCAGGCATAATGAAATAACCATACCAGTTACAATAATAGTAACGGGGTTGTTTACCTTTGATTTAACCTTTAGTATGATGTAGAGAGTGATATTCTGAGACAATCTGCAATAGGCTTTATTTATTTATTTTAATAATTCATGGTTTTTAAGTTATTTCGCTCTTTATTCAGCGGCTCTCCAGTTTGCAGTCTGGTTGATAGGGTCCAAATTACCCCAACAACCATGCATTCATTTGAATAAGAGACTGGAATATAAATAGATGAGGGCCTGGATAGAAATAAGTAGCAATAACAATAAATGTGTAGTCTTACAGAGGATTTGTTTTTTAGATGGGGTTCGTGACCCCCGTTTGAGATCTGAAAAGAGTCAAATAATTTAAAACTATAAAAAAAAAAAAATAAAGGCAAATTAAAAAGTGATTAGTTATCTAAGGGGGACTAGATGGGCCAAGAGGGTTTTTGATTTCTAATATTCTTTAAATCAACATTCAGTGCATTCATAATATTCAGTGGGGTTTAACCATTAACCTACACAGAATAATTACACCATTGTGACATTAGAGTTGGGGGCAGATTTATCAAGGGTTGAATTTAGAGTCGATGGGAGTTATTTAAAACTGCCATTAACTCGAAATTCGAATGGAAAAAGACCAATAGGCGAATAATCAAGGACGAATTTTTAAAGAGACCGTACATGATAAATTTTGATATTCTAATTTTTGGGGAAAAAAAAATCAAATTTGATTCGAATTTGGACTGTTCCCTAGTTGAAGTACACTAAAATCACCTAGAAATTTGAATTCAAAAATTAAATTTTTCAATTCGACCCTTGATAAATCTGCCCCTTGGTGTTTTTAAAAAACTGTAAATGAAAGCCATGACATTTCACACAATAAGTCTGCAGGCAAAAACAATTTGAGCAATAAAACAGAGGGAAGTGATAATGAGTAGCAACCATAAAAATACCTAAAATGGTTGTAAGGCTAATCAAATAGAGTCAAAGTACAGAAACACTCCACATCAAATATTTGTTAAAGGGCATGTAAAGTCTATAATAGAATAAGGCTAGAAATGCTGTATTTAGTATACTAAACATAAACATGAACTTACTGCACCACAAGCCTAATCAAACAAATAATTTATGCTTTCAAAGTTGGCTACAGGAGGTCATCATCTTGTAACTTTGTTATACATCTTTGCAAGACTAAGACTGTGCACATGCTCAGTGTGATCTGTGCTGCTTAGGGATCATCAAACAACGCTGCTTGAGTTCTGCATGGCTGGAAAGTAAGGTGAGGGCTCACCCTGCTGTTCATAAGTATGATTGTTTCCCTGCAGAGCAGTTAGGGACCGTCTGAAAATTCCTATCCACAGCAGTAAATGAAGGGAGAATTTCACTGCATACAGTCAGCTTTCTTATAAAAACGGTACACATTTTTTAATTAAAGTACAGTATATTGGTGATAGGTTTCTTTTTCATTAAAGAAAGTTAAAATGGGATTTTATTTTTTTGACTTTACATGCCCTTTAAAGAGAAACATTCTTCAAAATAAAGTGTGTATATTAACAGCAAACAATGAACACTGTTAAATAATACAGATGGGGACATATACAATATATTGTAAAAGCCATGTGGGGATAAAAATAAAAAGCAATGTCCGGTATTCATCAACAAAGTGACATGTGCACCCTATTCTTTAGGTGCAAGTGCACAGAGACAATTAAAGAATGGGCTGTGGGAACCCTGGAGCTACAGACACCTTTAGATGTGGTGATAGCTTCAGGGTTTCTCTACTTTAAAGAGATACTGACACCAGAAAATAAGCTTTATCAATATCTATCATAACATGGTCTTTGAATGCTATTTATAATAGAAATGCTAATGAGTTTACATTTCTTACCCCACTTTTTTCCCTATAAGGGGGCTGCCATATTTGTGCAGCAGTAGTCTGTTAGCATTAGAAGCTCTAACTGACAGGTTAAGAAGAGACAGTCAAGTTGGAAAAACAGTCAGGTTTTAGGAACTTCAAGTAACAATTACTAACAAAAGCAGACCTATCCGTGAAAAATGATCAACATGACCTATAGGTAACTTTCCATTTAGATTAATATTTTGAAATAAATGTTTTAGTGTCAGTATCACTTTAATGGGAGCACTGCAATAAATTTGGAACAGGAGGTAGGACAGATCAAGCAGCACTGCTTCCAACTACACAGGAGCGCTTTTTAAAGCATGAATGGAATTCTTTTTTGTTCAACAACGAGGGCAAAACTGCACATGTGGATGGAAATGGCCCCTTAACATTCATCAGAAACCTTGCCCAGGACAGCCATTTACTGATATTTAAAGTCTCCATATATCCATATAGAAAGTAGAGGCCTTTAAAGGAGAAACAAACCCATTTATTAAAAAAAACCCTACCCCATATAGACCCCCCCCTCATCCCCAGCCTAGCAGCTACCCCGGGCAAATGCCCCTAACTTTTAACGTACCCCTCGGTACAGATTCAGAGATCGGAGTTCATGGCAGCCATCTTCTGGGTCTTCGGTAATCTGAGAATGAGACCGGTGCATGCAGTTTGAGCAATTTGTGTTTGCGACAACTGCGTATGCGCCAAAATGGATGGAGATTGCCAAAGCGCCAGAAGACGACACAAGGACCCGTGCTGAAGCTACAGAAGATCTGCTGCACCAAGGTTCGCATGTGGCTTTGAGGGGGGCTTTGCGGGGAACTTTTGCGGGTGCAGCACACTTGATACTGACACATTCCTATAATTGTTATAGGAACGTGTCAGTAACGCTTTAACTTAAATCACAACGTTTACAAAAATTAGTTTGTGTGTTTCAATTAAAAATAAGTACAGCATTTTGCTCTAAGCGATTGCACTTACAGCATAATAACTTTTCATTTGCAGCTTCCTGGGAGGAGGAGTTGGTAACTAATCGTATAATAAGTTTTATCCTTACCTGTAAACATAAGACAAAGGCTCAGAGAGAGCTTTCATACAGGGGAAACTAAGAGGTTTTTAATGGTTTAAACAAGCTCTACTGATTTGGGGGGGGGGGTAGTAGTAAGTAAGTACAAAAACAATTATCCAGGCAACAAGAAAAAAGAAAATATGAATAGTCAAAAAAAAAAAAAGTTTTATTGTGCCCATGTTTAAACAAAGATAAATATTCTGCATCTTCAACCATCTGCAATAGATACAATCTGTAATGGCAGCTGTCAGGGACCTGACTGTCAGCACAGCAGAATATATTTCCAGACAAAATAAAGGAGCCCCATCAGTGACCCAGGTTAAGGTTTCTTACTGGGTTTCATTTTGTTTACCTTTTTTTATAGAAGCACTTGTCATGCTTTATGACAATGTTAAAAGTACACGGTACAGCCATAAAAATATTTAATGCCCACATTATTATTACCATTGGAGAGATTTGCAGAAATCACAAAATCACAAAACAAGGGCCACCCATCATGGTCAGAAATGCCTTCATTGCCCAAGTGAATATCTTTATCTATTTGCACCGTCATTCAAGTGGTGAAGGGTAAAGCAAACAAATTGTCCTACAAAAATCTCACATAGCATATTTAGTCAATGTTTCATTATAGTCTGAATAGGACAGATGTTCAATTAACTAGTCAGAGTGAAAAATATGGTTACTTCTACTCAAGAACAAGCACACTTGACACATTCAGATTAAGGTGATATAAGGCTGATACAGTCTGTAAGAACAGACACTAACACATGTAGAATAGGTGGGTATGTAGCAGTAGGTGGAATAATATCTTGACAGCTGTAAAACCAACCTTTTAAATTGACCTCTCCCTTACTATAGATCCTGATGTAGAAATCAGTCAAGGTTCTAATCATTTTAGGGAAGTATCCAACAGCTTCTCCATACTAAGGCCAGGACTAAATGTATCTTGACAGTGCTATATAAATAAATGATGATGACGATAAATGCCACCTCCATGATCAAAAGCAATAGTTAGGAGTGCTCTACCCTCTTGTATTCAACTATGCAGGTCCAGGTGCTAAACCGGAAGACCCTTGCCTGCAAGCTGGGTCAATTTTTTGCATCCAGTGAAAAAATCCAGTAGCACTCTGGTAATGTTGCAAAAATCTTCAGTGTTTTATTAGCCCATATATACAAACACACAAAGGGCTTGTGTGTTTGTATATAGGCTAATAAATCACTGAAGATTTTTGCAACATTACCAGAGTGCTATTGGATTTTTGTATATGGGCTAATAAATCGCTGAAGATTTTTGCAACATTACCAGAGTGCTACTGGATTTTTTCACCTCCATGATCAAAAACAAAGAAAATACATATACAATACAACCATATTTCTTACAGTCCCTTACAAAAACCAAGCCAAAACTAAGAAGCTGCAATTGCACCCATGTGCACTGCATGAACTTAAAGGGGTTGCTCACCTTCAAGCAACTAGTTGTTCTCAGATAGATCACCAGAAATAATTACTTTTTCCAATGACTTTCTATTTTCTATGTGTGACCATTTTTCTAATATTGAAATGTTAAGTGTCATTTTTCACCTTCTGAAGCAGCTCGGGGGGGGGGGTCGCTGACCCTGTTAACTGTTCTAAATTGATACATTTAGTTGATACATTTCTTATCTTTGACCCTGCAGAGCAGAATCTCTGGGCTTTCGTTACAGGCAGCGTTAGAATTGATACAATAGTTGCGAATATTCCAGAGATGCTGCTAAGAAATATATCAACTCAATGTTGCAAAATTTAGACAGTTTAGAGCCTGCACCTGAATTACTGAGCTGCCAGACTGAAAACACCAGAGACACGAACATTCAACTTTAAACTTAGATTTTTTGGTAAAAAAATAAATAATGGAAAGTAATTGAAAAAAAGTATTTATTTCTGGGGAACAATCTAAAACCAAGTGAATTGAAAAAAAAAGTGTTTGGAAGATGAACAACCCCTTTAAATCAGAATAATTGAACTGGGCGTTTTACCCAATGTAATATATTTTTAGCACTGACCATAGGCTTATGTTTACTAAGCAAGAGAACACTGGGTGGCTGCTCTAAACATACTCAGCTACTGTTTTACCATAAATAATGTCAGATTTAAATTAACCTGACATGGTAAATTATTTCATTCCCTTAGTAAAACAAAATTATTCACTTTCACTTCCTTCTTATGCACTCAAACAACTCTCAGTTGACAGAATTCAGCCATTGAATTATGGTGCGAGGGATAACTTTCAGAGAAATCCTCTTAAAACATAATGAGAAATCACATTTAATGAGTATTTACACGATTATGCAATCTTTGAATCCTGAATCACTGGCTTTCCAGTTCAAGTTTTTCATTCAGGACATAAAGTAGCCAGAGCTGTCAACTTTGGCTAACCCTTACCTGGAAGTTCCAGCGAAGAGAGTTTTCCGGAGACCTGGACATCACGGCACTTTACAATTATGATTTTACAATCATCACTACACAACCTCAGATGGACAAGTAGACCAAGAACAATGAAGTCCTTTTACAGAGAAAAAAAACTCCACCTGTAACATCTTGTAAAGGAGCTACAAAATACAGTAGAACCTCAATTTTACATCCCATGATTTTAAGTTTTGTGGTCCTACCTATTAGTGATGTGCGGGCCGACCCGATACCCGCGTGTTTACCCGTGGGTCAGGTGGGTTTGGGTCGACCTCGCATTGCTCCTAGCGGGTGGCGGGTGCGGGTTGAGCTCTTGTCCTGCTCTCCCCACCCGCCACCTTCAAATGCCGGCATCCGACTTCCGGGTTCCGGTTTTATAGTCTTGCTTCTACTCGCCCTGCCCCTTAAGTGACGTCATTGTGACATCATCGGCGGGGCGGCACGGGTCTATAAAAGGACTCCGGGTGGCGGGTGCGGGTTGAGCTCTTCTCTTGCTCTCCCTGCCCGCCACCTTCAAATGCTGGCATCCGACTTCCGGTTTTATAGTCTTGCTTCTACTCGCCCTGCCCCTTTAGTGACGTCATTGTGATGTCATCGTCTGGGCGGGTCGGCACAGGTCTATAAAAGGACTACCGGAAGCAGTTGCGGGCGGGCGCGGGTCATAGCAGGGCGGGTTAGGGAAACCCTGACCCGCACATCACTACTACATATATATTTTGCATAATGCATTTCCCTCATTTTACATTTTCCTGGATGTTTTCTGGTCCCCTGAAAACGTAAAATGGAAATTCATCTTAATGAAATCATGTGTTTGGCCAATATTGTGATTTTCAGTCAGTCAGTATGACGTTACAGTCTGGAGGCTGTTCTGTTTGTCCACAGCTTTGTACATTCCACACTTGGGCTTAGAGTAATAGGAATCATCATTAACTCATCTTTAGTTTTACCTACTTTTCTGCTTCCTTGCCTGACAGGTTCTATGACCAACTACCAAACGGAATGTAGAAAGCCTAGACGGGCTATTATTGTTTGCATGGCAACGGATACTACATGCCACCTATACAAACAATGACTGTCATAGGAAACATAGGAGGGTGAGGAAATTCCATCAGAAATTAGGTCAATGCATAAAATATTTGACAGTTACCTGACTTTCAGAGGTGGAGCTGTAGAAATGAAATTACACATCAAACCTTGAAGTATGAGCGTTATGTCGCCTAAACAATAAGTACAATTGCTACTATTCCTAGTATGTAACCTGCAACATCACCATTTCCTAGCGTTAGGACAACAATCAAATCCTTTAATCCTACTAAAATGGTAAAAAGCCAATCCTGCTATAATGGTTTAAATGTTTAAACAGGGGCTCCACCCAAAAACAGTTTATTTGTATAATAAACTAATTTGAAGCAATTTTTAATGCATGACACATGTTAATTAAAATGTTTAACAGTTTTATATTCCTTTATAAATGTAATTGCTGCAGGAAATAGTATATGCGGCTGTTTATATTTTCTTATTGCTGTTCTGACTCCTTGTAACGATCGCCGCCCGGAGCAGGCCCAGGAGCTCCGGGCGGCGCGTCCTCTCCTGCCGGCGTCGCTCCCAAGATGGCGGCGCCCATGGCCGCCACGTGGGTAAGCGGCGCCGGCGCGATGACGTCAGTGCGCTGACGTTGGCGCAAGGACGTCAATGACGTCACTAAGGCGCCAAATTCAAATAAAAAGCCAGTTCAGATGCTAGAATGGCGCCCAAGTATAGAATCCTGTTCCCTAAGTGATTCCTGGGTTCCCTACCTGTAACCTCTGCTAATATCTGCCTGATTCCTCCTTGTGACCCCTTGCCTGTACCTGGACTTCGCTGTTACTCTGCCTGCCATAGACCCTTTGCCTGGACCTGGACTTTGTTTGTATTCCGACTGCCTTTTGACCTGTGCCTGGACTTTGATTATTCTCTTGCCTTACCCCTGGATACCACGACCCGGATCCCTCGTGAGGGGCTTCCTCCTAGATCCGGACTACTCCCCAGAGGGGGCTCCCGGCTCCCTGACATTATACTTGGGCCATGGATCCCACTGAGGAAGCTCAGCCCGATTTCGGCAGGGCCTTTCGAGGCCTGCATTCCCGCATGGAGGCGTATGAAGCCCGGCAGAATTACGTGGGACACACGCTGGAGGCGATCCTGGAAAAGCTCTCCTTGTTGACACCAGCGACCCTCCTGCCGGCACCTCCTCCGCAAGCGGCTGCTGCCATGGCTACCCAATCCTCCACTTCTGGGCCACACATTCCTGCTCCGCCTCTCTACGATGGCGATCCTCAAGCCTGTCGAGGATTCGTGAATCAGTGCCAGATTCGCTTTGCCCTACATCCCACTGAATTTGACTCTGAACGTGCCAAGGTGGGGTTCGTGATTACTCGTCTGGCAGGGAAAGCTCTCGAGTGGGCATCTCCACACTGGGAGAAGCAGTCCCCACTAATGGATGACGCAGAAGCATTTCTCAAAGAATTCCGGATTGTCTTCGATGCTCCCGGCCGGGTGACATCCGCTGCTTCCCGTCTGTTCCAAATCCGCCAAGGGAGCCGCAGTGTAGCGGAGTATGCTATCGAATTCCGTACACTTGCTGCTGAGACTCGTTGGAACAATGACGCTTACCATACTGCATTTTATAATGGTCTCTCCCTCCGCATCAAAGATGACCTGGTCTCCCGTGAGTTGCCCACGCAACTGGAGGACCTCATCGCCTTGGCAGTCAAGGTGGACACTCTTCTGAGGGAGCATCAAATCCTGAGAGATCGCGTCAAGAAGTTTCAACCCATGTTGGCACCCCGCTTCCAGAGGCCTCTCCTGCAGGCTCCCGTCACCCCGCCTGCCCAAGCACCCATTTCTCTCCAGGAGGAACCCATGCAAGTGGGAAGAACTCGCCTCACGGAACAAGAGAGACTCCGTAGACGGATGTCAGGCCTGTGTCTGTATTGTGGCGGACATTCCCACTTCGCCAATGCCTGTCCTGCAAAGGCTAAGAGTTTTGTACCCCGAGGTATGTCTATGGTAACTCATGTAGGGGTCACTACTCAAAAGTCTCGAGATAAGTCTCAGGAGAAGACCCTAGAAAACTCACACAGGTTTCTCCTTCCCTTCCAGATTCATCTGACTGATAAGACCATCTTCGGGAATGCTTTCATCGATTCCGGAGCAGGGGGTAACTTCATAGACGCTCTCTTTGCCAAACACATGGGAATTCCTTTATTTCCTTTGCCTTCTCCCATGCGGATCATCGCCATAGATGATAAACCCCTGGAGTCTGTACTCACGATGACCACTGGCGAACTACCTGTGCAGGTTGGGACCCTGCATAAAGAGAGACTTTCGTTTCTTATTATCTCTTGTCCTGCTGTTCCAGTTGTTTTGGGTCTCCCCTGGCTGCGCCTGCACAATCCCACCATAGACTGGTCCACAGGGCAGATTTCTCGTTGGAGCCCATTCTGCCAACAGCATTGCCTTCCTGCTAAACCCCTCAAGAAGGTAGCTATCTCCTCAACCGAGCTAAAGTCTCTTCCCTCCTGTTATAAAGAATTCTCCGATGTGTTCTGTAAGAAGTCTGCGGAATTCCTTCCTCCACATCGCTCCTACGATTGTCCTGTCGAACTCATGCCTGGAGCAATGCCCCCCAGAGGCCGCACTTACCCTCTCTCTCCTGCAGAGACTACCGCAATGAAGGAATACATCCAAGAAAATCTCCAGCGGGGGTTTATCCGCCCTTCTACCTCTCCTGCAGGGGCTGGGTTCTTCTTCGTGGAGAAGAAGGACGGAGGCCTTCGGCCATGTATAGACTACCGGGGCCTGAATAAAATCACTGTAAAAAACAGGTACCCACTGCCCTTGATTGCGGAACTCTTCGACCAGCTGAAGGGGGCGAAGATATTCTCTAAGTTGGATCTCCGGGGGGCGTACAACCTCATTCGCATCCGTGAGGGTGACGAATGGAAGACGGCTTTCAACACTCGTGACGGGCACTATGAATATCTCGTTATGCCCTTCGGCCTTTGTAATGCCCCTGCCGTCTTCCAGGAGTTTGTTAACGATGTGTTCCGGGATCTCCTAGGAAGGTTCGTAGTCGTGTACCTGGACGACATCCTGATCTTCTCTAAAGACCTAGAAAGCCATCGCTCCCAGATGAAGGAGGTACTCTCTCGTCTGAGGAAGAACTCTCTCTTCGCCAAGTTGGAGAAGTGCGTCTTCGAGGTGTCCAAGATCCCCTTCCTAGGATACATTATCTCTCCCGAGGGATTTGAGATGGACCCCGTGAAAGTGTCTGCCATCCAGGAGTGGCCTCTCCCGCTGAGTACCAAGGCAATCCAGAGATTTGTCGGGTTTGCTAACTACTATCGGCAGTTCATCCGGGGGTTCTCTTCCTGCATAGCACCTATCCTGGCCCTCATCCGGAAAGGGGGTAAACCCAGCTTGTGGCCTCCATCTGCCATTGAAGCTTTTCAGTCCTTGAAAGAGGCCTTCACGTCCGCTTCTGTCCTCCGACACCCCAATCCTGAACTACCCTTCTGCATCGAAGTCGATGCTTCTGAAGTCGGAGCCGGAGCCATCCTGTCTCAGAGACATCCCGCTGATGGGAAGTTGCACCCCTGTGCCTATTTCTCCAAGAAATTCTCGTCCGCAGAGCAGAACTACGATGTCGGGAACCGTGAACTCTTGGCTGTTAAACTTGCCCTTGAGGAGTGGCGTCACCTCTTGGAGGGTTCTCTGATTCCTGTTCAGATTTTCACCGATCATAAGAATCTCGAGTTCATCCAGTCCCTCAAGAGGCTAAACCCCAGACAGGCAAGGTGGGCTCTCTTCTTCTCTCGATTTAATTTTATCTTGACTTATCGCCCAGGCTCCAAGAATCGGAAGGCCGATGCCTTGTCTCGTAGCTTCACTCCAGTGGACCGCCCTCCTGAGAGACAAGAGCCAATCATCCCTCCAGTCAAGATTATTGCCTCCTTGTATCCACAGTTTGCCGACCAAATCCTGGCTGGTCAGTCTTCTGCTCCTTCTGATACCCCCATTGGGATGGCATTTGTTCCTCCTGAGCTGCGTCTGCCTATCCTGCAACAGACCCATTGCTCCAGACAAGCCGGACACCCTGGCCCAGCTAAGACTCTTGAACTCTTACGACGCCTGGTCTGGTGGCCTGATATCCGCAAAGATGTGAAGGACTTTGTTGCTGCTTGTAATGTTTGTGCCACATCTAAGTCAAGTCACTCCCGCCCCAGTGGGTTACTACAGCCCTTGCCGGTTCCTTCCCGTCCCTGGACCCACCTGTCCATGGACTTCATTGTCGAACTTCCTCCCTCCTGTGGGAACACTGTGATCTGGGTTGTCATTGATCGTTTCTCCAAAATGGCCCATTTCATCCCTCTGAAGAAGTTGCCCTCTGCGGTGGAGTTGTCCCAGCTATTTATCCAGTACATCTTCCGCCTGCATGGTTTCCCGGTGGAGATCGTCTCCGATAGAGGCACCCAGTTTACTGCCAAGTTCTGGCGTTCCTTATGCAAAGACCTGGGAATTGTTCTTCAGTTTTCATCTGCATACCACCCGCAGACGAATGGGGCAGCTGAACGTGTCAACCAAGCCCTGGAACAGTTCCTGAGGAACCACGTATCCCTCTGCCAGGATGACTGGTCTGATCTCCTCCCATGGGCGGAATTCGCTCATAATAATGCTTGTCATTCCTCTACAGGAAGGTCTCCGTTCATGACGGTGTACGGTCAGCATCCTCAAGCTTTTCCCCAAGACTTTGTGTTATCTGACGTCCCGGCTGCTGACGATTCCGCAAGCCATATGTCTGCTATTTGGGCTGCTACCAAGTTGAACCTAGAGAAGAGCGCTCTTGTTCATAAGACTTTCGCGGATCGTCGTCGAAGATCCTCTCCTCTCTACAAGGTGGGTGATAAGGTCTGGCTCTCTTCCAGGAATATCCGGTTAAAGATACCATCTCCCAAGTTGGGTCCAAAATTCGTGGGTCCATTTCCCATCTTGGAGATAATCAACCCTGTGGCTGTCAGACTCCAGCTTCCACCAGAGATGAGAATCCCCAACGTGTTTCACGTGTCTCTAGTGAAACCCGCCATCTCCAACCGGTTCTCTGGCGCTCAGTCTCCTCCTCCTGCCATCTCTGTGGAGGGTCAACTCGAGTACGAGGTGGAAAAGATCCTAGACTCCAGAATCTCCAGAGGGTCCCTTCAGTACCTCATCAAGTGGAAGGGCTTTGGCCCTGAAGAATGCTCCTGGGAAGGATACTCTGATGTCCATGCTCCTCGTCTGGTGAGGGAGTTCCATTCCAAGTTTCCCCAGAAGCCAAGTCCTGGTGGTCCGGAGGCCCCCCGTGAGGGGGGGGGGTACTGTAACGATCGCCGCCCGGAGCAGGCCCAGGAGCTCCGGGCGGCGCGTCCTCTCCTGCCGGCGTCGCTCCCAAGATGGCGGCGCCCATGGCCGCCACGTGGGTAAGCGGCGCCGGCGCGATGACGTCAGTGCGCCGACGTTGGCGCAAGGACGTCAATGACGTCACTAAGGCGCCAAATTCAAATAAAAAGCCAGTTCAGATGCTAGAATGGCGCCCAAGTATAGAATCCTGTTCCCTAAGTGATTCCTGGGTTCCCTACCTGTAACCTCTGCTAATATCTGCCTGATTCCTCCTTGTGACCCCTTGCCTGTACCTGGACTTCGCTGTTACTCTGCCTGCCATAGACCCTTTGCCTGGACCTGGACTTTGTTTGTATTCCGACTGCCTTTTGACCTGTGCCTGGACTTTGATTATTCTCTTGCCTTACCCCTGGATACCACGACCCGGATCCCTCGTGAGGGGCTTCCTCCTAGATCCGGACTACTCCCCAGAGGGGGCTCCCGGCTCCCTGACACTCCTGAAGCAATGTGGCGGAAGTCACGGACCTAGAGGAAAAATTACTTCTGTTACATTATTTTAAAAGTCAGAACCAAAGAACAGAAAGAGATACACAAATACTGCTTTCAATAGAATTACAACCAGAAAAAACGAGCATGCACTCCTGGAGCCGGCCAATGAAGGGAAAACTGAGGTTTATTCCATATTAAGACATGTAATTTTAGTAATTACAAGTGTAATTTTAGTGATATGGAATAAACTTCAGTTTTAACTTCATCTGTTGGCTCCAGGAGTGCGTGCTCCTTTTTTCTGGTTGTATCCTAACCTCAAGCTACGGGTTTAGGGCACGGCACCCAAGCCCAAGCCACCTGTCGTTATTAGTGAGTGCGAAAAAAGCTGATTTTACCTACATTCATTACACTGTTTAAACTGTGTCTGAAGGGGACGGACCTGTGGTTTATCCACCCAGGTCGTTTTCTCCATTGGGTGAGCTGCAATTTATTTTGCGGTTCCATATTTAATGCTCTGAGTTTTTATATTTCCATGCTAAAAATTTCAGTTGGTCAGCTTTTCACTTTTTGGGATTACAGCTGGTTTTGTATATAAGAATTACAATTTTCATTACAAAAATAAATAATTAAATTAGGGATGCACCGAATCCACTATTTTGGATTCGGCCGAACCCCCGAATTCATCAGGAAAGATTCGGCCGAATACCGAACCGAATGCTAATTTGCATATGCAAAGGGAAAAACTTTTTTTACTTCCTTGTTTTGTGACAAAAAGTCACGCGATTTCCCTCCCCGTCCCTAATTTGCATGTGCAAATTAGGATTCGGTTTCAGTTCCCGAACCAAATTCTGGATTCGTTGCATCCCTAAATTAAATTACATTTAAAAAAAAAAAAAAGGATTTTTTGATGAAGATCCTCTTTAAAAATATACCGCAAGTATGGAAAATATACCAGGGCTCCTGATTTATCTCTATTTTGATGTATTGAGATATCCTGACCCCTGCTGGTTTGTCTAGGAAATTATTGTCTTGAATTGCACCTTCTGTCTGAATAGTTCCATTATGCAGATCAAGAGGATAACAGTGTTAAAGTGATAAACAGTAGCTTTCAAAACCTTTTCCTAATAAAAACAAAAAAAACAGTACAGTTCTTTCCAAAAACCATTAGTTGCTATAAATGTCTGGCAAATCTCATTGTGCAAGTTTACTCTTGAACACTCCTACAAACAACCCTGGCATGATTTAAAAAAAAAACAAAAAACAGCATAACGGAAGTTCAAGATGATTTTATAAAAACTGAGAGGGCCATAAAGTTAGTAAAGACATCAGATTACATTAGAAAACTCTAATTAGCAATGAACAATATGTAGCATTCAGTGCTATACCAGATAATGCCCTTTTCTCCATGCAATCAGAAAGAATCCCTCAGTAATGAGTACAACTTTCCCTTGTTTGTTATAGTTATACAGGAGCAGTGACCAGCTCCATGTTGTAGCTCCCACCCTTCCCAGCTATAATCAGGTGATCCCACTGGTGTCTAATAAAAGGGCAGCCAAATTTGGGAGTTTTACTTTGAAAGCAGCTAGTAAGTTGCAGGTAAAACTTAGTCCCTTTGTAAAATGTATAATTAAGCAATTGAATTCTTAATGAATCAGATGAAAATTGAGCGTAGGACTGGCCAGATATGGGATGACTTTGACGCAGTTGGCCAGCTTAAATATATTTCAATATATGGACAAATAATCCCTGTTTTGTTTAAAGGGTAAGGCATTTCTCAGTAGCAGTATGCACAAAATGTCTCTGTCTTAAATATATTGATAATGGGTTGAGTGCAGAGGACTCTTGTATTTGTCTATATGTATTTTGTGGTCACAGCCTCATTGCAACCCGCCTAATGTTTTTAAAAATTAGTGGCGAGTACAACTTTCCCTTGTTTGTTATATCTTTGTGACAAAGACAGATGCAATGCAAGAAATAACAACAATAACAATAGCACAAGAATGAATTTGTTTTCCTTCACCATTACCCAGTGTGCTGTTCTCCTCATAGTTAATTGCTTCATTATTATCAAACCTTCTTATCTATGTTATTTTCTGTGCATTGTTGTACTGCTGCTTTCTGCTGGACAAAATTTGCATGCTGCACACCTCTGTTCTTGTTAGTAAAGTTTTTCCTCTCAGGGTGTGGTTTTCTGCCAGCTCTGTCCTTCTCACTTCCTGCAGCCATTTTTTAGTGCCTCATTACTGTGTGACTGGACATTCAGACATTTTGGGCTTGTGAAGGCATCAGTTTTTGACCAGCAGTTAGCCTCAGGAAAGTCATCTACAGAACAGTATTGATACCACTACTACAGAACAGTATTGTATCATCATATATTGTTGTATTCTGGATCAAATAAACTCAGGCTGATTTCATCTCTGTGTCTACGTTTTGGATCCATCCAACCTGAGCATCTGCCGGTCCGGTCTGCCCCACTGCTTGGATACGAAGGTAGGAAGTCACACAGCTACTATTAGTTATACCTTCATTCGCCTTCATGTGGGGACAGAACACCCAGACATGATCCACAAATTCTGCATGTACTGTACTAATAGAGTTAAAGGCTTACCTCTTTGCTAATGTTTGGCTGCAGACAAAGTTGTTCACACAAACTAGTAATTAATAATAATAAAAAAAAAAAATCTAGATGTAGGTGTTAATGACTTGTGAAAATTGTTTTGTCTCAGATATTTGTCCTGTTCATCGAATCACAGTTAAATGCAACAAAGAATAAAGTCTACTAGTCAAGGCATTTATGTATACAATCAAGGATTTTTGCTTTGTATAGGTACATTTAACAGGAGAATAAAGTACAAAACAACCTCATACTTACTCCACCACCATATTTACTCTTAGGGTAATAGCACCTGCAGCAGACAAATCTCATTTTAAAAAACATGTTGCCTAAGGCGCCCGACCGGCTTGGTCAGTCCCTGACATCCAGTGTAAAACTAAGCAGCCACTTGAAAATTATATGGGAAAATATAGCATTCTTCCACCATTCCTCTAATTTTTTTAGGAGTTTTTTTTTTTTTCAGGGTGACTTCCATCAAAATTTACTAGGCACTTGATTTTCTACCATTCCCCTTAATGGCTTACACAAAGGAGGAAACTCATTAACATGTAAAAATTCACCAGCGACAGCTTCGCACCCATCGCTACACTTTGCCAGGTTAAAATTTGATCAGATAACGCTAATTTACTAAAATGCGTAGTTGCGTCCAGGGAGCCGAAAATTGGCGAATTTTTGTTAGCGTTACTTCGGCAATCAAAGAGAAGATGCGCTAGCGTTCAATTATGCCTAGCGCAAGTTCGTTGGAGGTCTTCACTCAGGCTAATTGACATACGGTGGGAAATTATAAAGTTGAATGGACTTATATATTGTAGAAAAATACATTACACAAGTCCAGGGAACCTTAAAGGGATACAGTCATGGGAAAAAATAAATTTTTCAAAATGAATCAGTTAATAGTGCTGCTCCAGCAGAATTCTGCACTGAAATCCATTTCTCAAAAGAGCAAACAGATTTTTTTATATTCAATTTTGAAATCTGACATGGGGCTAGACATATTGTCAATTTCCCAGCTGCCCCAAGTCATGTGACTTGTGCTCTGATAAACTTCAATCACTCTTTACTGCTGTACTGGAAGTTATAGTGATATCACCCCCCTCCCTTTTTTGCCCCAGCAGCCAAACAAAAGAACAATGGGAAGGTAACCAGATAGCAGCTCCCTAACACAAGATAACAGCTGCCTGGTAGATCTAAGAACAGCACTGAATAGTAAAAACCCATGTCCCACTGAGACACATTCAGTTACACTGAGAAGGAAAAACAGCAGCCTGCCAGAAAGCATTTCTCTCCTAAAGTGCAGGCACAAGTCACATGACCAGGGGCAGCTGGGAAATTGACAATATGTCTAGCCCCATGTCAGATTTCAAAATTGAATATAAATAATCTGTTTGCTCTTTTAAGAAATGGATTTCAATGCAGAATTCTGCTGGAGTAGCACTATTAACTGATGCGTTTTAAAAATATACATGTTTTCCAATGACAGGATCCCTTTAATAAAGAAAATAAATTGTTATAATGCCCTACACATGAGCCCACTGTATAGCTTATGGTCCATATGTTACAAAATGTATGGGGGAACCCGGTTAACACAAAAAAGGACTTTTACAGGCTATCACTCTGAAAAAAGGAAACCACTTAGAAACTTTTTCCACTAAAAATATGATGTAAGTAACAGAAAAAATAGGAAGATCTATGCATTCCAGTGCACTTCGCCTGGTCTGAGCTAGCGAAGGCAAGTCTGGCGAAAGAGGTAACGTTCAGTAAAATCTGCATCTTAGTGAATTTGCGGCGTAGCGTCCATTTGCCATAGCGAAAATTTGCCTGGCTATCGAGTGCAAACAAGCGCTAGCGTCTGTCTGTTTTGCAAGCAAAGTTATGCCTGCGCTGGTTAGTAAATCTCGAATTGCCTAAAAACAGTAAAGCTGCCGAATTGCGGCCGGCGTTAGTCACTTCGCCCTTTAGTAAATCTGAAGTGGTGAATAATAATGTTCTAAAAAGCAGTGTTCAGGCAACATAAACTAAAACACATATTGATAAATTCAACATTTTACATAGGTTTTTACACTGTTTTTCTGGCGTTAATCAATTTAAAAAGTATGATAAATATAGCCCTAAGATTTGTACAAGTCATATGTTTTTACCAGGATAGCTACATTGGTAACTTCGAGACGTCGAGCCGACACGACGCCATGCGATGAAACACATGCATTGTTTCGGATGTCCTGAAGATACAGGAAGTGAAGGAGAAATCGCAGGTAAGAACTACATTATCGACTGCTGGATAAAAACGCTGATCAGCAATTTGGAGGCTCCAGAAGACTGCCCTTTTATCGAGAACACAATTCAGAACAAGTGGCAACCCTATTAGGTACCCAACATCATGCCTATGAACACGCAGATAATTTCTAGGGGAAATTAATGTGGGAGCATTCTTATTAAAAAAAATGTTGCAAAGCTCAGTTTATACAACTAATTAAAAAAATTACAAATTATGCTTTCCAATTATTTTTTTTTTTTTTATCTGGTGGCACTGTTCTAGTATTCAAACGAAGGGCAACAAACTACTTATAAAAGAGGCAACACACAAATCAGTCAGTAGGAACAAAAGGAAAGTACAGTCAGTCCAGACCCGTGGACAACCAGAGGACTCGCATCAATAGTGGATGGAAGTACTCCCCAGTTGAATATGCCACTGTTTTAATCCCTTCGGAAAGGATTTGCTTTACAGCAAATTGGTAAGATATGATACTTTAAGAGGCAAATCTACCTTCTCAGAATTACTACAGATCACAATTACTACAGATCACTTATTTTAATTAGTTGGAATTTTATTTTTTCTCAAAAGTGATATGTCTAGAAAAATAATATAATCATTCAGTAAAAGCACTGTATCTGTGACAGCATGATCCAGCAGTTGAACAGCAAGCAAGACAGGATGACATCTCTGAATCGTGTGAAAGTCACTCGTTATACCTATATACTATTGTTTATTTAAATAAAATAGATTGGGACTTTTTTTTTTTCTTAGTTTCAAAAATTTGTACTGCAGCTTTGCAGGGAGCCTATTTAAGATTCTGGAATGCTGTTTTTACAGCCTTATTGGTAAATCATTAGCATCCAGCTTAAGTTAAAATGCGTCAGCAAATACACATATTAAACCACCTTAAAATTACAGCTTCATACTATGGAAAATCTACAAAAATAGAATGCTATTGTTAACTTTTGGTATTAAAACCCTCTGGCAAACATGACTGCTAACAGCCAAGTAGAATCCTTGCTTTACTTTGGAGTTGTGGAAAGGGAGATATATAGGATAAATTCAGCAGCATACATTCACGTCAGTAGGACATTACTCACAATACACATGGTAAAAAGAATTCACACCCCTTTAAATCAGCAGAATATGCTATTTAAGGAACACCGATTGCATATATGGGCACATGTGCATACAGTCGTGTAATTTACAGCAACAAATGTTTTTTTGTACGGACAAGCTCAGTGACTTTTGAGGAAGCATATGAAGCCACAGATCAGTTTGATCAAAAATAGTTTTTACCGTTTCACCAAGAGAGAGAGAGGTTTACTGGATAAAAATGCGAAGTACATTTAATTTAGGGTTTTTTTTTATTTTTTTTATTGTTGTTTTCTAAATCCTTGCCACATCAATTTTCCCCCAAGCCATGCTGATTTCTCACATGGAGGGCAAACCCAGATGTCTACATGCAAGATCCTTCTGAAACAATGTCATAAACAGCAGATCATATAATAACTTTAGAGAGCCACATACATGTATGTAAAGGGCTATAGAAAGTCAATTCTTGTATTTTTGAAGTCATCATACTGTATCCACACATACATATACACACACACATGTGCACATCGGTTTTTCCACTTGGCAGGATATTTATTCTGCCTAAGATTAGGTATTGTAGTTTTAATCTAATACATTCCTTTTACATAGTTTTTGCTTATATGCAATATCCTGATACTCCCAATTTTTTTTACATAAAGCTGTCTTTATTTCTCCTTGAGGCATTTTTTTCACGCACTGATAAAAGGTCCAAAATAAACCACATTAACATTTCTAGACTTAGTAAAGCATTTGTGGTTAGCATTGTCAATAGTTACACTGAGTTTAACTCAATGGAAACAGCAATTTCAATCCTATTTGGTTTGCTTTTTCAAGAGGACTTTTTAAAGTTATTTAAAGGACAGAGCTTTTCATGCACTTCAGATTAGGGTACCATAAATGGTTTTAGGGCAGTGGAAAACGGGGAGATTAGTCGCCCTCGATTTTTAAAAGAGAGATTTGGCGACTAACCGTTCCTTTTGTCTTCCAAATGAGAATGTGAATCACCAGCGTCAAAACATACAAGGCTACTTTTAATCTTTTTAGACCGACCCTTTTCTGAGCGACTTCACTGAAATAGTAATTCCATTAACAAGTATTGAAATCTACCAAAGTAAACTACACTGGGAGATTAAAAGCCGCGATTGTATGGAAATTTCATGCATTGACACTATATGTCATTTCCTGGGCTGCGGTTTTGAATTGTTTTGTCCCAGCGTCACCATTCATAATAAAGACACGCAGAGGAAATCATGCCAGAGAAAATTTTCTACTAAAATGCCATTTCTGAAGCATTTTTCGATACTGATCGGCTTATTGATCTTGTGGGAGGAGAAAAGTAGCATGTGGCATCATGGGTAGTAAATCGCTTGGGAGCTGAAATCACGTGAAATCTTTGCTTTGCTATAGACGCATAATTTAACCGAAACAGAAAAAAAAATATTTCAGGGGCGACTAATCTCCCAGTGTGCCACTGCCCTTAGTGAATTCACCGCAGGAAAGTAAATGTGCCAAACAACACGAAGCCTGTGTGATGTTACTGATATCCAGACAAGAACTGTGAGAGGGTGAGAGCGTTTGGTTTCTCAGATATTCTGCAGCTCACTCTTTAAATCAACCCTCCACCTTTACAGTATGTCATGGAAGTGCATCAGCAAATGGTTTTAAATTGTCAGCAAATGGTTACAGTGACAGGCATATTACTGCTGTATTATTGTTTTTTTTATTTATTATTGAATTGGAGTGGACATTTTGATTGCTCTGTTCAGTTAAAATAAAATTTTAACCATAAAAATGTAATGAGCCAATCAAGACAGAAAGGCCATAGGCACACAAAGCTGTAGGTGGATAAGAGAAGCATATCCATTCAGTGCCCCTGCTCCATTCAACGGAGATCAATTCATCTGAGGTGTATGTATTTGGGTTGACCTCCATTGTGTGTGAGTGCACGCAGGTAAATTTAATTCAAATGGAGATGGGACATGGAGCAAATCCACTTCTCTCAGCCTACAAAAATATTGAACCTAGAGTTCCTAGTGCATATGGCCTAAAACATAACTGTAAACTTTATAACTGAAGGAATGCCCAAAATGAAGATCTGTTAGCAAATATTGAGATAGTGGCTAGTAGTGCTGTGTGGAACGGCTTCGGCACACACACACTCGGCGGATTGCGGTAAAGAACAGAAAATCTCTGCATTTTGAGCCTGAATCAGCCAAAGCCTGTTCGCCATGAAGCCTGTTCTCAACAAAGCTTCTGAATGTAGAAAAGAGAGGAGGCTACTGCCCATGGTAGGGCCGAAATCAGACAGCATATTTCAACTATCTGATTTCCTTAAGGTATGGAGATCCAGATTATGGAAAGAACCCTTTATCTGAAAACCCCAGGTGCCCATACCTAAAATGCTTTTCAGATTATTATTTATGTATAAATACTATATTTCTTCCTCTGTAAACCTGCATTCACAGTGCCACTGGGGCACCAATGTGGCTCTTCATCTATCACATTAGCCTGATTTTCATTTTTGAAATCCACATGACATTTTTTTCAAATAATCCATGCTGTTATTCCACATTAAAAGTGAACCTTCTAAATTTAGCACACACATACAAAAACATAAATTGTTATACAGAATTGGAATAAGTTGTAGCAGTGCCCCAGATTTTGCACTAGGAAGACAGCAGGTTTCAGTTGAGAAATCCTTGGGAATCCTTTGTGCCAAGCACATGTATAAATCCATATGTTACAATTAAGATCCCCATAGACGCAAAGATTTCTCTTGCCGAACAACCGATTTTAGCGAAGTTCGACCAATCCTTTGAAATTATTGTGCGGTCAGTGGGATTCGAACAGCTTATGATTTTTCGGCCGACATCTGTCAGGAAATTTGATCGGCCAGGTTAAAAAATCTTTGTCCGTCCCCGTGCAATCTATCTATGTTTGCAGGGACGAACAGGCAGCTACCCTTTGTTTTCCTGGCAAATTGTGGTCTTTTTAGTTGATGGACAATTCGTACGATTCTTCCGACATAATAGTGGTAAAAATCTCAACATCTATGTCCAGCTTTAGTTGTATATTTATCAGCAACAGCCAACAACAGCCTTACCTCAATCCACCTTTGTGTTTCAGAATAAGCCAAGTCACAAGACACCTCTGAATTTTCATTCCATTCCATTGCAAGCTGAGAAGAGATAGAGGTGGGGGAAAAAAAAAAAAAATGATGTGTTGATTCTTGATAATGACAATGGCATCACATTGCATAATCAATGTTACCATCATAATCGCATTTAAAAATATAACTTTATTACAATTTAAAATATGTTCTGTACTCAATATTTAACCATATTTTAAGTAAACTGAAAGGTAGAGAAAAAGTGTAAAAAGTTAAGCAGACGTTCTATAAACTGACCATTGAGAATGCACAATGAAACATAGAAATTCATGCAAACAGGAAATCGGAGGAAATCGGGATATGCCACTTTCTTTCCCTATAAATAATATCATTTCTCATTTCTTTCTGCTGCTTTCAAAAAAGTTCTGAACAGAAGATGTTATCAGCAGGAAAAAGGTGAGTTAAAGCCATTCACTGTTTGGTTTTTAAGTAATGCTGGCTGTGTAGCATAATACCCTGTGCTAGAAGGTTCACCCTGTATTCACATAGTGAAACTGAATTAAAAGACAAATCAAGGTCAAGCCCTCCAAATAACCTCCAAAGTATACAGATACATATAAACACACACACAAACACACTATAGAGACCTATTGCTATACTTACATATATAATATTTACATACATATGACTTATAAAAATATACACATATACTAAAATAACAGTACATATTTCTGTAACGTATTATGCTATCGAATTAAATCACCCAAGCCACTTTTTATGCATTAATAGAATTTGGCATCTCAAGATGACCCAGCAAGGCATTCCACCACCTCACTGTGAAAAACCACCTACTCTGTGTCAAATGAAAGTACAGTTCCTAAATCTAACGAGGGAAAATTATGTTTTCATCCCTCAAGTTAATGCCCTCCCATGATAGTACTTTATCTGCTTTAGCACCCAATGACCGACTTTGTCTAGCATTGCAAAGTTTTCTATCAACAAAAATCACCACATACTTCTGAAATATTACATAGTGGATGGGTTCTTTGGATCCTTGATGTCCACTTCACCCTTAACTATTTGGTTCCTCCGTTGGCATATATACGTGATTATGGGAAGAGATGGGGATGCACTGAGACTGCATAAAGGAAAAAATACATTCTAAGGGGCCAATTCATGCAATAAAAACATAGCTAACTAAAGGTCCCCATAGACGCAAAGATTTTTCTTTGGTGAACGACAGATTTTAGCGAAATCCGACCAATCCGTCAAATTATTGTGAAGTTAGTCAGAATCGAATGATCGTACATCTTGTGATTTTTTGTCCGACATCTGTCAGAAAATTGATCGGCCAGGTTAAAAAAAATGTTATCATTATCAGTCCCAGTGCAATCTATCTATGTTTGCAGGGCCAAGCAGGCAGCTACCCTCAGTTTTCCTGGCAATATCGCCTGAAACGGTCTTTTTAGTTGATGGACAAATCGTACATTTAAACAATCGTTTCAAGATAATAACTAAACAATCTTTTAAAGATCTTTACATCTATGGCCAGCTTAAGAAGTGCCTGAATCTGCCCAGTTATACTTAGATATGACAGCTTTACTGATATATTATTATTAATTTAAAAAGTTCACCAGGGTCATGCAACCCCATCTTCCTTGTTCTACCGAGAAGTGATGTATTCTAGGATGTGAAGTACCTCTGCTTTCCATAGATGGTGGTACAGAGATTCTCCGGAAAGCAAAGGGACCTGAAGTCCCAAAACACAATGGAAACGGTCTTCTGCTACCTTGTTTTAAAAGTCAGTACCAGGAGTGAGTTCAGAGAACAAAAGGAGATAAACAAGCACACCTTGAATTACAAATACATTTTAAACCCATTATCATTTAAATTAATGTATAATTGCATTTTTTATTTGAAAAGGCAAAGACACAATCTATTTTAATAATGCAGGAGGTAAAAAACCTGGAAAAAGTCACAGATAAGTCCAGGTAAGTATCGGCTGATCACTTATTAATTAAACCTCACCTCATTTAATGGGTATGTTCATACAGATGCACAAAAACCTAATTAAATTTATACAGCAAACTAAGCGTGAAGTTTTTTTTCAGATACATAATCTCAGATGGCTCTATGCAGGTACTCAGCAGTGCCAGGCCAAGCAGGCTGTGCATAATGTGAAGAGGATCATAGAAGGAGCAGCCTGCCAGTAGGAATATAGCACAAAAACCTAATTAAATGATGCCACATCACATGAGCCAGAGCATGTACAGGAGTTCCTAAAGACCCTACAATACATGCACTATGCAGCACCAAATTGGGGAATAATTGGGTGCTTACATTTTAGTTAAGGTGCAACCACCAGAGAATAGGAAAACCATTCAATATGATAAGCAGAGGCACTTAAAAGTTCCAGAATTCTCCCTGGAACAAAGTGAATGAGGGGTTGCATTATGATTATACTGTGAACATAAGTGAGAGTGGGGAACTGGCCCCAAAGAACACAAACTCTCATGGCTTCCTTTCAGTCTGTGGAAAAGGGTATTATTATATTTGTTATATAAGCCAAAAAGAATGAGCGCTTGCCAAAAAGTGAGCTATATATTCCCTTTAACAGCCAGAATGTGTTACTGCACCTAGGCAAACTTTGCGCCTTGTATTAAAAACAGGGGTTCCTTTCATGTTTCTATACATCATTTCATTTTATTGCAGTTAATAGTTATTAGGTTTAAAAATGTCATAACCAGAATTACCCACATTGCCTGCATCTTGCCAAAGCTGCTGTATGAAACAGATAAGAGTTCTTCTGTGCAGAAACTGCAACTAACCATTGTCATAACTTGAAAGTGTCATTTCAGGCAATGAAAATCCCCCAATAAGAACTTTCCTTGAGGAAAATGGCTTAATTTTTTCCCATCAAGTAATACACTGGACAGTGGACACCTCAACTCTGAGCAGAGATCCTTTGTGTTTTTATATGCTTTCAGCCCTCCCATGCAATAGCTGTATAGTTGCTACAAAATTTGTACCACAGCCACAAAATAATCCACATCTGTCAGCAAGGAGATAGTGGAGCTGATTTACTAACCAAGGTCTTAAATTACATCAGAGCAGTTACCCAATGCACTCAATCTGACTTTTTCTCTCACATTCTAGTGTAAATATTAATACAGTTCACAGCTAATTGCCAATTAGTCAAAGTGGGTTACTGCACTGTTGCGATTTGGCACCTATATTTGTAAATAAGCACCACTTACAGACGGTTTTCAATATTTACTGGAAGCTAGATTGTCACAGAGTCTTTGCTGGTAAATTTGGATTGATCTATGGCTGTCAATACCAAGGAGCAGGGTAACCTACCACTTGTACTACATAAAATGTATCTATGCACAAAGAATACAGTAACAGAACAGTACAATGTTTACTATACCACCTGCCCGCATTACTAAGCACTTACCAGCCTGAAATTTTTCACATGAAAAGTTCCTTGGAAATTGAGTAATCACCAGAGGAACAAAGAAAGAAGGAATCTTTTGCAACGCATCTCAGAAACAGTACAAGACTCTGTAAACACCCTGATCTAAGTGGGGGAAGAAATTACTCAGTCACTAATTTGTTTCCCTGTGAAATGTTGAAAACATAGGTGCTAATAACAGAAATTTATAGTAAAAAAAAAAAAGTTTCCCATAAATAACATCTCCATAAAAATTTACTTTTATTCAAGTCATTTTAAAAGAGCAGCAATGTTCAATAACAGAAAGTTATCGTGTAGCAATCTCAGCCAATAAAATAAGCAAGAAGGTTCGTGTCTCTAGTGTGTCTGGCAGCACAGTCATCCAAGTGCAGATTCTGAACGGTTACAATTTGCTACATTTCATTGATACATTTCTCAGTTAGGTTTCTTAGTCAGCACCTGTAACCTCCCAAGTCTTGGGGCCTGATGCACGTACAACGGTTTCCACCATGTATCCGTTCACTCACAATTTTCAGATATTGACAGCATCAGTCAATATGGACTGGTGCTGTCAATATCTGAAAATTTATACATTTCTCAGCAGTATCTGTGGAATATTAGCAACTATTGTATCAATTCTAACAGCTGCCTTTAGGGTTGGGGCAGATACGGAGAGATTTAGTCTCCTGACGACTAATCGCCTCATCTGCGTGACGACAATCTCAACGAATTGCCTGCACTAAAGCAATCGCGGCCCTTCGATTTCCAAAGTTTCCTCGTGAGGCAAATTCGGAAATCGAAGCGTCGAGAGTGCATTAGCAACCTGAAAAAGCACAAGATACACAGCTGGTAATAGATAAGCTCCGTATTATACAATGGGATTCTTCAGAAAGTATCCGTTATATACTGTGTATTCTGTGCTTGCCCCCATGGCTACACAGCAGCTTGTTTATATAAACTTTAATAATCTTTCTGAAGCAAGCACACAAGTTTTACCAGTGCAGCACAACAGTACATTATTGTCATTCTTTTAAAACACTTTCATTTTTGGTGTCACCGATCCTTTAATACACATGGGCTATTGATTCAGACAGTGGGCTAAACAATCCAAATAATTGGGTGGAAGATATCTGGTATTAAAACATATGCAAATCTTGTGCAAATATTCTGTTGCTGGCTGAATACAGGCTTAAGAGAAAACGAAAAAAAAACACCCCAAATAAATAGTGAAAAGCAACTGAAAAGCTGTTTAGAACATGCTGTTCTAGATAATGGCTTATAACAGGGTCCCCAAAACGTTACATTGGGATCTACCAGTAGACCGTTAGCTGGTGATCAGTAGATCTCAAGATACTGCCAACAAACAGCTTGTCTATATCACCCTCCTGTTTCATGCTTTTCTTTCAGATATTTATTACGTTAAGGTAAAATAAGAAATAGTTATTTGTTAAATATAGCAATTTACATTTTCTCATATATCAATATTTAAGTAATATTTTCTGTGGAACAGAATGCTAACTATGCTTTTATGGATGTACATCATATTGGCACAACATCACTAAAAGTAGACCTCGTATTAGTAAAGTATGGGCAATCCTGGCTTAATGAATGCACTGGCCTACAGTTCTATAAAGTATGTATATATATATATATATATATATATATATATGGACAGGGCCGGAACTAGGGGTAGGCAGAGTAGGCGCCTGCCTAGGGCGCAAAGCTGGGGGGCGCCAGGCAGGCAACTTCTCTGCCTCTCCTACCCCCTAGTCCAGTCCCTGATTGCCCCTCTGCCTCGCTTGTTTATTCAGTCCTTATTTTTGCGCGGCATATATTTTTTTCCAATCAGGGGGTTTTGCGCATGTGCGCGTGGTCCCTAGTGCACGCGTTCTTCCGCACGCTCACGTGCACGTTTTTACGTGCATGCGCGCCGTTGTTGGGCACTTGTACCGGCCAGGGTGCCTGACTGGGCTGGCCCGGCACTGCCCATGGGCAGTTACATATAGCAACCAATCTGTGATTAGCTTTATGAAGCCAGCTGCAAGTAGGACAATGAATGCAGCAATCTGGTTGTTTGCCATGGGTTAATGCCCATTGGTAAATTTGCCCAGTGTTGCTATATGACCCCATGTGTCTACTAAAATGCCATTTTTTTATATTGGGAAGGATGTCTACCCAATGCCCTCCCTCATCACGTAGAGAACTACAAATCCCAGCAGTCCCGGCGTTGCAAAAGACTGCGCGCAGGTACAATAAGCTTGCAAATAGAGTCTAGCAGTTCTTTACTGACTTACAGCCACTGAACTGAAACTCTAGAGCAAATGATAGTAGGAGAGGCTGGAGTGTAAGTGAGCCGCAGGTTGGGGATACCGCTATCATGCAGGGACTGAGTCTGCCACGCAAAACTAGTCTCACCTTTTCAGTAGGAGCCGCAGATGCACTGCATGCGCTCAGTCCAAGTTTCTCAATTCCCTTTATACAAACACACAGAAAGTATCGCAGGAGTCCAGAAAAAGTCTGTGCGTCCAGGCAGCAGGTGAGCAAGGAAACTGCGAAGCCCCGCCCTCCCGAGTCAGCTCAAGGGAAAGTGAGCAATGCCCCGCCCCACTTGCTTCTCACTGGGCTCTCTCAGCCTGAGGGGACTGTGTTATTTGCGGGTCGTCATATAAAACAGCTTGAAGTGAAGTTATTCTCGGCACTCTGCTGTTAAATGTACAGAATGAACTTCCCCCTCCTCCAATTATTGCGAATGCTCATTGATATAACTACAATGGCGCTGTGATGCATTCATATTCACCTTCATAGCAACTCCTCCATTAGTCCTTGCAGGTGGCTGACAATGAATTGACCTCTTTGTTGTTGTTTGTCAGTAATAGGAATGACATATATATTTAAATAAAACTAATATCTTGAGGGCCTTTTCACAAGTTTCACTTCTGCTTGCTTTTCCTACACATTTGCATACTGAAGAGTCAGCCACCTACAACAAATGGAGGTGAATGTGGGAGCAAGTATTGTCAGCCATTTTGTCATGATGCAGTAAAGAAGCATACTGGAGGCACATTGGCAACTAGGGTTGTCTCCTGGCCAAATGCCGGCTGATCCCAATGTTATTAATAGGGATAAAAGATAAATATATAGGAAGGCCGGTATTTTTTTCCAGAAAAGGTGGCAACCCTAAAACATTATCTGGCTAATTTATTAGTTTTGCTGTGATCCTAAACATGGGTCAAAAAAAATGTATTTTTAATTTTCAGTGCTATAAGAGTAAAATTCCAGAAAAGGTGGCAGCCATAGTAAATGCACAGTTTCTCAATCACAACTTGTTAGACAACATTTTTAAAGGGAACCCCCCCCCTCCCTCACCTTTCCAGTTATATTTCCCCCCAGGGAATTGGTAGTAACTTTCATTGCTAAACCTGCCATTATCACTATGTTAGGTTTGCATTATTTGTATTCTATGTGTATTTGAATTGCAGACCTACCACACAAGGCTGCTGATGTATTTACTATTATTTATGTAAAGTAACTGTCAGTATTCCTCTCTCTAGATCCATGACATGTCCCCTGGGTCAAGCCATCTTCTTCTACCACAAAACCTTCATTTCCTGAACCATTTTCTGGCTGTTTTTTCCTATCATCTCACTACTTTGTAATTTGTACATGTTGAGAACTTAAAGCCTGACAGGTTTTGCTATTTAGACCATGACTTCTATCGTTATTTTTATCTTTATCTAAAGAATATATAGAACATACTGGTGAAGGTTAATCTAGCCAGTGATAGTTGTTTGCATATGTGTCAGTAGCCATACTAATGTAGGAATGCAGCATCAGAAAACAGTGGATAAAAGTACCACTAACCACTTTCTTTTTCCTCTTCATCCACCTTTATGCTTCTCTATTTTATACAGTCTTCAACTCTTGTCTGCTAGACAAATACAAGAGATCCTCTGCACTCAACCAATTATCAATATATTTAAGACATTTTGTGCATACAACTACTAAAAAATGGCTTACCCATGGCTTACCCTTTAAACAAAACAGCAATTGTTTGTCCATATATTGCAATATATTTAAGCTGGCCAATTACATCAAAGTCATCCCATATCTGGCTAGTCCTACGCTCAAATTGCATCTGAATTCTATTGCTTTATAATACATTTACACAGGGACTAAAATGTATTATGAAGTAGGGATGCACAGAATCCAGGATTCGGTTTGGGATTCGGCCAGGATTCTGCCTTTTTCAGCAGGTTTCAGATTGGGGCGAATCGTTCTGCCCGGCCGAACTGAATCTGACCACTAATTTACATATTCAAATTAGGGGCGGGAGGGAAATCGCGTGACTTATTGTCACAAAACAAGGAAGTAAAAATGTTTTCCCCTTCCCACTCCTAATTTACATATGCAAATTAGGGTTCGGATTCGGTTCAGCCGAATCCAAAATAGTGGATTCGGTGCATCCCTATTATGAAGCAATAGAATTCTTAATGAATCAGATGCATGTAGGACTGGCCAGATATGGGATGACTTTGACGCAGTTGGCCAGCTTAAATATATTGCAATATATGGACAAACAATCCCTGTTTTTTTAAAGGGTAAGGCATTTTTTAGTAGCTGTATACACAAAATGTCTCAATGTCTTAAATATATTGATAATGGGTTGAGTGCAGAGGACCTCTTGCATTTGTCTATATGTATTTTGTGGTCACATTGCACCCCTGCCTAATGGTTTTAATAATTAGTGGTGAGCACAACTTTCCCTTGTTTGTTATAACTCGTCTGCCACCTTTTTTTACATTTTGTCATATCTTCTCCTTTATTCTCAATTTTGTTCCCACAGAGAAAGGATCAGGACAGCAAAAGTCTTTTAAAGAAAAAATACTTTTATTTCAGCTGGCAGCAACAGCAAGGGCAGTTTTCTTCCAAAACAACAATAATAAACAACCAAAATAGCATTCATCAGCAATAACAATACAGCTAATAGAAAAAGACAGCAATATTACTGACCTCTCAGCAGGTACTGTAACTGTGTGTGTACGTGTACATACATTTAGTTGCCAGACTCCTCTCTCAGCTAGTCAAACCTGAGATACTGACCAGCCTGGGTTTTAAGAGCTACTGATTACCCACCTGAGGCTAATAAGACCCAGCTGGTCAGCCTGTAGCACCTCACTCTACTACTTTTCACCCCTGTTTGCTGAAGGTCCTGACTTCTGCGGCTGAAGCCTGACTCTCCAAGACTTGTCTGGAAAGAAAATCTGCATGTTTATTTGCCTTTGTTGTACCTTAAAGAAAAAAGGTTGGAGGGCCATGTACCACCTCATCAGCCTGGGGTTGGTGTCCTTCATTGAATGTAACCACTTTAGAGGAACATGATCAATGACAGAGTAATTCTGATCTCTGGGGAAAGTTTCCTACTGAGAAAAAGAATTGGATGCTTGACCCCTTTAAAGACTTACTGGTGGGAAGATTTGGTCCCAAATCAACTATCGGGGACAGGATAAATAAACATTGTGCCCTCTGTATCCCAAGGCTTTAAAAGATTAATATGATAGATTTGTTTTGGGCATGCAATTTCATAATTTACTTGCCCTGTCCTGCGTAATACCTCAAAGGAACCATGACATTTAGCTGAGAGCTTGCTCTCTGAGGAAGGGAGGAGTTACAACATTTTATCACCTGGCTGAAATGTCTGAAAACGAGCATTTCTATTAAAGTGCAACATCCACAAGGTTGGAGAGCAACATGTTGCTCATGAGCCACTGGTTGGGGATCACTGCTGTAGATGCTTGTGGCACTCCCCAGACCTTAAAGAGCAGAAAAGGGAGTAATTTGTCCCAGTTTCTCTTTAAAGAATCTACAAAGTTTCTTAACATGCCCTTTAAAGTCCAGTTGAACTATTCAAATTAAATAAAGTAGTAAAAGAATAAATCAGAAAATCCTACAGCAATCCTACAAAAATTATGTCTGACAAATAGTAGTGACAGTCACCCACTGATATCGTCAGGTACTATATATGCAGAGAAATTAATGCTAACCGACAGAAATCATCGACTAAACAACCAATACCCATGGTATGAAAAATGTTGGGACAATCCACACATGGTCTGAAAATCGTACGAAGACTTTCTTTGTGTCCAGCTTAAGCATGCCAAATAAGGCAATTGTACATCTATAACACCTCTTTCTTGAAATGTGCCTGGGTTGTTTGCTTGGTCCCTCTGTTATCTCTTGATTGAGATTGTTGCCTTGTACTCTGTCTTGATAATTGTTTCCAAATATTTGGTGTCAATATCTTAGAAACCGGTAGGGGCACAAAAAAATCAGTTACTAACACTATACACAGAAGAAGAATCTGTTTACAACTATTTGTTTCTTAGTGGAAATATGCTCAAGATTTGTGCATGGAGGTATAATCTTCAATTGTATGAACCAGGGAGACCACACATTCTTTAAATATTTCTGGAGAGAGAATGCCAGATAAATAAGCGGTATCCCTCATCAGCTGCAGTGTTTCTATTTTTAAATTATCTTTTAAATACTGTAAGTTCAAAATTCTAAGCATGTATAGGAATGCATGGGGATTTGTCTATTCAGAAATATTCGGCAGTTTTATACTTTTATGAAAACCAATTTTTAGGAAAAGCCAGTCATGGCCACATGGAAGGAATTCAAAACCTGGTATAATTATAGTTTAGCGAAGTAATCTGTAGAAGCCAAACATTGATTAGCTGTGACTGCTACTGCAGGGCCAATTAAGATGATTATAGTGATAATGAAAGAGAAATTGTGATTCACTGTTATTATCACAGAGTAAAATATATACCAGTTTTGAGAATTATTGCATTATACATTAAATAAGCTCACCCATTTGTTCTAATATAGTTGTAAGAATTGATGAGTCAGGATGGCAGAAGGCAGAAAAGGGAGTGAAGGTAAAGCAGGAATGCAGGGTCCCAGCTTCAGGAATGTCCACCACACCATCATCACCATTAACCCTCGATATTCGACTGTCGAAGTTAAATCCTTCGACTTCGAATATCGGGATTTTAATCCATCGGTCGAACGATTTTTGTTTGACCAAAAAAAGATAGCTAAGCCTATGGGGACCTTCCCCATAGGCTAACATTGATTTCGGTAGCTTTTAGGTGGCGAACTAGGGGGTCGAATGGTCGAATAGTCGAACGATTTTAAGTTCGAGTCGTAGTCGAAGGTTGAAGTAGCCCATTCGATGGTCGAAGTAGCCAAAAAAAACATTTGAAATTCAAAGTTTTTTTTTCCTCTATTCCTTCACTCGAGCAAGTAAATGGGCCCCTTACTGTTATAACTGTTCTATTCTTTTGTGACTTACTCCTACACTACAGAATGGTATATCAATGAGACACTGTGTTTGTGCATGTGAGGGGGGTCTATGATTCTCCTTAAATTCTGAACACAGTATATTGCTGTAAGATTACACAGACCCAGTATAGACTATTTAAATCCACCCCACCCAGTGCTCTTCTTCCCTTGCTTGGAGCTAGTTAACGTAGTTAAGCCCTCATAGTTAAATTTAAATCCTTAGAAAGTGCTACAAATTCTTAATAAATCTAACCTGTATCTCTCTGTGCACTTCAATTGCTACAATTATTCTCTCGAAATACCTTTCTAACCTTTATTGATTCAGGCCATTCTAAAAATCACACACTTTCAATTCAAATAATAAGAAAATGTTACTGTTCTGTACATTTTTATGCTGTACAGAAATATAGTTTCATGATAGATGAAGCAGAACTAGTTATTATTATATATGAGGAGCCAGGCACTCGCAGATCAAACTGCAAATAAGTTTATTTGTATAACATGTTTCGGGCAAGGCCCTTTATCAACCTTTATCAACATGTTGTACAAATAAACTTATTTGCAGTTTGATCTGCGAGTGCCTGGCTCTACTTCCTTCACACTGATTGACTCGCCTTATCTGGACTAAGGCAGAGCTTTAAGGCACATCAAGCATTATCGGAACCAGTATTTATATACAATATATGAGGAGCAAGGTGTCTCTGAATTTTTGTGAGTGAGCTTGCAAGTGTCCCATCAGATATTCACCCTACCAATTGAATTTTCTCATTTTGGTTTTAAAACTCTTCATTTAATTTTGGACATTTCGTCACATGGGCGTGGGGGCATTTTTGACAATACAAGGTAAAATTCACTTGCACTCAAAGGCAGGTGCAAGCAGGGTCAAGTCCTTGCGTTTTTATTAAGCAGAAAGGTGCAACGTTTCGGGGATAGGACCCTTGTCAAGCATATCCCCGAAACATTGCACCTTTCTGCTTAATAAAAATGCAAGGGCTCGACCCTGCTTGCACCTGCCTTCGAGTGCCAGTGAATTTTTCCTTGTATTGTACTAGGAGGGTGCTGATCCTTCCATCACCTCCTTCCTCCTATGGCATTTTTGACACACCATTACATCAGGACAGACTAGATTTGTTGTTATTTGCCATTGATATTCCCCTCTGTTAGTGCTGAAGGCTTTGATTATTTTTTGGTGCATATATCAGGAAAGAGGAGCAATTCTTGTTTACTGTTTACTACTGCTGTTTTAGCTAGAAATAAGATACAGTATTTCGGGAAGCAGATTAGTAGCATCCATATAAAGTAAACAGTGACGATAGTTACAGTTATGCATCCCGTTTGTAGTAGATCAAGGAATGCAGCAGATCAAGAGGTGAAACCAAAGTTTTGGGAATTAAGTTGTGGACTGCATAAAGGAGGAAGTTGTGTTGTTTTCTTGAAACATATATTGTAATTTGATCCAGCTGGAATACTTGACTTTGAAAGATGAAGACACAACTGTATAACGTGGAGACACGTTCTCATTTGTTTGGTTATACAGAACTGAAATAATCATATTGTCCTATCATCCTATGCATGTAGTGTTTTAAGTGCTGTAAAACCAGTTTTGTATTAAAAGAATTGAAGGGTTTCAATTGTGGCTTGATGGTGTCAAGAGACACCAAGATAACAATAAATATGTAGCCTTGCACAGTATTTGTATTTTAGATGAAGTCAGTGACCCCCATTTGAAAGCTTGAAAGTGTCAGAAGAAAAAGGCAAATAATTAAAAAACTATAAGAAATAAAAAATGAAGACTAGTTGAAAAGTTCCTTACAATTGACTATTTTACAACATACTAGTTAGCTTAAAGGTGAACAACCCCTTTAAGCAGCCCTGTCCTTACCACCTGTGACCTGCCCCATGAGGTGGTAAAACCAGTGCTCTTTTGTGCCCACCAGTGCTGTGCCCTGTACCTCACATCAAATTTGAATCCAGTGTAAGGTGCAGCAAGACCCTAGAATGGAGAATAAAGATCAGCAATCTCCCCATGAATATAGAATTTAACTGTGCTGTTTTCATGAGGGGTGGGCACATTAAAATCCTATTCCTGCTTCTAACTTGTATTGTCATTGAGACACACAAGTGAAAGAGAGATGGCAGTTGTAAGGTACTAAGGAGCCCAGTTCTTACTACCTGCCCTGTACCCAGTGCTGTGTTCTTCACCTTGCGCATGAGGTGCAGAGCAAGGCCCTTTAAGGCTCTAGTCCCCTGCCATTTTGATGTTAATCAAGTTAGGATAATTGTTGGGTGAAAAGAAAACAAACGAAGATGAAAGGGCCACCCAAACAATTAGGTAACAGAAAATCTCATTGACGCTTCTCAGTCTCAGTTCTGCTCTCTTTGACTGCAATCACTGGTGTTACAAGGGATTTGGTCAGGCTTCCTCACAGAGCGGCTCTGGAATTCAGGAGGCCTAATCTGAGAGCCTTGGGAATAGCAGAGGTATCATTTTCAACTAACATTTTTTCAACCAACAAAATAGGCTGCTTCAAAGTCCTGGTTTCTGTAAACAAAACTCTACATGGTTATGGTACAAAAACAAAGCTAAATGCCAATCAGCATTTTCAACTACTCAAGTACTAATAGCTGAAGGGAGATTTGTGCATTTACAGACAGAGTCTCCACTTATAGTACAGATACTGAGCTCAAATCCCAGATTTTTTGTTTCATTGAATGCTGATGGTGACAGACCAAAAACATTTCTGCATCCCTACAATCATCAGGAGTGGTTGCATGTGGAATTGTTGATAAATGATCAATACTGAGTTGTTGTTTTTTGTTGTTTTAAAAGAAATACTGTATTATTTCCAGTAAAGATATTGCAAATGGATCCTTTATTTTAAAGCATTGGTAAAAACAACATTGGAATGATGGGAAAAAATGCTACATTTTGGTTAAAAAAAACAAAGGTGATTACATCTGATAATGTACATTGCACTTTTAAAAATTAAGATCCTTTGTAAAAAATTATTTCAAGCCGAGGAAATATTCACATTATTCATAGGGGAAATTTACTAAGCGGCAAAAATTCGCCAGCGACAGCTTCGCAGCCATCGCAACACTTCGGCAGGCAACCCTTTGCGTCCAGGGTGCCGAATTTTCGCTAGCATTACTTCGACAATCAAAACGAAGATGCGCTAGCGTTGGCTAATTTGCATACGGTGGGAAATGATAAAGTTGAATGGACATATATGTTGCAGCAAATACATTACATTACACAAGTCCAGGGAACCTTAATAAAAGTAAGTGTGCCCCATAGAGTGAAGAAGAGGTAAAGTCCCCCAGCTCAGAGTTGGTGATTACATATAGCTTTCTAACTGCTGTGTTGTTTTTTTCTTTATTCATACAGTAAATAATCTGACTTTTAAACTCTGATTTCCACCATCCTAATGTGGCTGCTGAGTCTCCCTCTCCTCAGTCCCATCACCTTTAACCACTGGTTGTTCTGTGAAAACTCAAGGATAGGCTTCCACTAACCGCTTCATCTATTGTACAGCATTGCAGATCCCGTTGCCACTTTATAAATACTGTACAAAAATACAAATATACTCTATACACATTATACTTATCTAATGCAGACTTTTATTTCTAGCACTGCATCACTATAATGCTCATCCAAACCCTACACAGGTATGTGAATTTATTGTTATGATAATGATTTAATGTTTGGAAAATATTACATCGTTTCGGGCCTCGCAGATAAAGGGTCTTGCGAGGCCCGAAACGTTGCCATTTTTTATTGTCTGCTCTAAATTATGAGCCAATAAATTCACCTTTCTAAGCAATCGTTCATTCTACAGTGTGCTGCAGTGTATTGGACTACTATATTGAACTTGTAACCTGTGGCAGGGAGGATTTAACACTGTACAAGCACCTGGTCCTAAGGGATCCATTTCGCAAGGTCAGAGCACTCCAACATTGTGTGGAAAATATTACATAACATTCCTTTTATTGAAACAGCAACATATTCATCAGCCCTTTAAATCCTGTACTACACTACAGGGTACAATACTATCACAATATATATTTTCAGGGGATTGTCTTTACACTTTATTAAATATTCAACTTTCAATTAACCAAAGGTTCAAAGCAGGGCCGCCATTAGAAATCACGGGGCCCCGTACAACAAAATTTTTGGGGCCCCCTGGGCCCCGCCCACACTGACGACCAAGCTCCACCCCATTTCCCGCCCACTCCACATCGCAGTTAAAAGACCACACAGACATCAGCGCTAAAAAAGTAACCCCCCCCACACAAGTTGTAAAAAGCTATTGATGGTCAGGGCCCCCTTATAAAAAATTGGGGCCCCAAAACAAAAAAAAAATTTTAATTTTTTTTTTTTTTAAAAAACATTGGTGGCAGGGGCCCCCTTATAAGTTAAAAAAAAACTTGGGGCCCCAACAAAAAAAAATGTAAAAAAAACTAAAAAATAAACAAACATTGGTGGCAGGGGCCCCCTTATAAGTTAAAAACAAATTGGGGCCCCAAAAAAAAATTTGAAAAAAAAAAAAAAAACTGGTGGCAGGGGCCCCCTTACAAGTTAAAAACAAATTGGGGCCCCAAAAAAAAATTAAAAAAAAAAAAATTTTTTTTTGAAAAAAAAAAAAAAACCATTGGCGGCAGGGGCCCCCTTATAAGTTAAAAACAAATTGGGGCCCCAAAAAAAAATTTGAAAAAAAAATAATTTTTTTTTGAAAAAAAAAACTGGTGGCAGGGGCCCCCTTACAAGTTAAAAAAATTTAGGGCCACCAAAAAGAAAATTATTATTATTTTTTTTTTTTAAAAAAAAAACAATGGTGGCAAGGGGCCCCTTACGAGTTAAAAAAAAAAATTGGGGCCCCAAAAAAACATGTTTTAAAAAAAAAGATTGGTTGCAGGGGCCTATAGAATATTAAAATAATACATTGGTGGCCAGGGGATTAAAAAAAAAAAAATACACAAACTGGTGTTCAGTAGAATTGAACTCACGGCTTCAGTACTTCAACTTCACCTCCTTTCGTGACTTCGGGTCTTTTCACTGCTTCAGGACTTCGGCTTCGGCTGTTTTCGTGACTTCGGGTCTTTGCGCTGCTTCAGGACTTCGGCTTCGGCTGTTTTCGTGACTTCGGCTTTTTCCGTGACTTCGGGTCTTTTCGGCGCATCGGCTTCTCGGCACTTCCGCATTTGGCAACACAGAGGCAAGACGTACAGCTCGGGCGCTCGTAAGGGGGGCCCAGAACTTCAAAAAATTCAGCGCTGCCGGGCCCCCCTTCATGCCCGGGCCCAGTACGCTTGTCCCCCCCCTGATGGCGGCCCTGGTTCAAAGGGTAAGATGTATGTAATGTCACCTTGTATGTAATCTGTTATAAAACCTAAGGGAGCTAGCACACGGGCAGATTCGGGGAGATTTAGTCGTCTCTTCTGCTGGGCGACAATCTCCCCGAACTGCCTTCCGCTTGCTATAATGAGAAAACGCCAGCGACAATGCACTCGCGACGCTTTGATTTCTAAAGTTGCCCGAAGTTTCCTTGTGAGGCAACTTTGGAAATCGAAGCACCGCGAGTGCATTGGCACTGGCTTTTTCTCATTATAGCAAGCGGAAGGCAGTTCGGGGAGATTGTCACCCCGCAGAAGAGGAGATTAGTTGCCAGGCAACTAAATCTGCCCGTGTGCTAGCTCCCTAAGGCCAGGTTTTTACTCCAGACCTTTTTTGTGCCAAGGTTAGACATTACAGATTACCTCACTTTTATCTTGCTTCCAAAATGCTAGCCTACAGATTAGCTTCTTAAATATTTGTGGAACAGTGAGATAACTGGGAATAAGAGCTAGCCAAGCAAGGCCATGACTTGAATGAAATTACACTGTATTGTACTTGTGTCTTTACCGAAACAAAAAGATTAAACATTTAAGATAATGTTGAGCTTATTCAAGCTCTTTTAAAGCATTTAGAGGTAATTGCTTTCAGTTCTTCAGAAAAACCATTGCAAGTATTGTATGACTAAAACAAAGAAATGGCTTAAAGGAAAAGTAAAGTTAAAGTGTTTTAAAATAATGCAAATATAACATAGTGATGTGCTGCACTGGTAAAACAGGTGTGTTTGCTTCAGAAAGACTACTATAGTTTATATAAACAAGCTGTTGTGTAGCCATGGGGTCAGCCATTTGACCTGGAAAAGGGAGAAAAAGCACATGATACCCTGCATATAACAGATACGCTCTGCAGTATACAATAGGATTCATTAGAACTTATCTGTTATCTACTGTGTATCCTATGCTTGAATGGCTGCCCCCATGGCTACACAGCAACTTGTTTATATAAACTATAGTTGTGTTTCTAAAGCAAATACACCAGTTTTACTAGTGCAGGGCAACACTATATTACGGTATATTGTCATTCATTTAAAACACTTTAATTTTTTTGGTGTTACTGTTCATGTATCAGACTGGTTGACATAAGGAGAACACACAGATTGGTTGTGTAACTATTGAAAAATAACACTACTGTATAGCCTCTTCTTCTAGGGAGAAAAGTGTTTTAAATGAAGCATTAACATATTAGTTATTATTGTACCTTAATCCTAGTTGGTATATTTAAATCATTTGTCCACACTGCGGCTACACTCTTTGCAAAACTTTCATTTAGGTATTGTCTACCACAAACTTCTCATATATGTATAACACTAAAGTAAGAAAGTCCTACAGACTCACACAATATGTGAAATGTAAGTACAGTCCTAAAAGCAACAAACATGCAGTATAAGTGCCGATACTTATAAGATGATTACTGTGCAATATATTGGAGCAAAATACATTATTTTGCCTTTTTGAAACTTATAGTTGAACATGTGCTATACTATCTCCTATGTACTTTTTCCACTCTGCTAGACCTGGCTGTTTGGATGAGGAAAGACCAAAGACTCATTGATGTACCCAATTAATGTTTTAAGCTGTACATTTATGTTATGATACTCAAACCATTGTATTTGTAAACTTGGTATATTTCTTATGTTATTATCATAATTTATCTCTATAGCATCAACATACAGTATTCCACAGCCAATGAATCCAGAGTATCTGGAAACAAACAGAAGCATGAGGAGAAGACACAAACTCCCTGTAGAGGAGTTTATATACCTTGTAGTGCAATGTATATACACCTATGTCAGTTATAGTAGTTAAAGCAACCTTTTAAAAAATACCTTAAAATCATTTTAAAATGGTAATTAGTGTACAGTGTCGGACTGGGCAGGCGGGACACACGTGAAAAAACCCGGTGGGCCCTGCGGGACCAGATCCATACTCCCTCCAGGGCCCCCAGTGCAGCAGAACGAAAAAGAAAGTAGGCATGGGGGGCCAGGTTGGGGCTCGGGGAGGGGGACCAGAGAGCACTACACGTCTGGGGTAGGGGGCCCCAAGACAGCAGCACTGGTGGGTCCCGCCCCCCCAGTCCAATGCCGTGTAGTGTATAATGGAAAGTTGCTTAGAATTAGATTTTCCTTCATGAATACATTTTTTTTCAACACATATGATGGCCATTAAAGGTGGGCACCCTACTCAGTGACTGCCTACCGAAAGCTCCAGTTTCTTAATAATGAAAAAATTCCACTGTGGCTTTTAACATGTTTTAAATATCTAGTATTATTTTGTCTGTACAATAAAAGCAGGTTTCACCAATGCCAACAAAAATATATGTGCACAGTATTATGAACAAATATTTTTTTTTAATTTAAATTAGAAAACCACTCTTAGCAGCATGCAGAACAAACTTATAATGAAACCCATAGAAATAAGTCAAATCAACTGGACTTGTTCTTGAAAAGAAAAACACAGCAAGTCCAGTTGATTTGACTTATTTCTATAGATATACCATGACCTGGATGAATGAGAACTTTCACAAACAAATAATATACTCTTTTTCACATGCTTATTACTCTGTGCCAAGAGAACACCCACTGTTTAACAAATCTTTCAGCAAGCTTTGTCCTTTAGGGCCTACAGAAGAAATAATGGTTACTGAATTTACAAGGATAATGAACCATTACTTCTACCAAGCTAATAATGCAACAATTAAAGTGCATTACATGTCTATAATTCAGCCACTTTGATACTTAAAAGACTGAATTGTCTAGGAAATAAAATTGTTAGCAGAAGAGATGACATTGCAAACTGTGGCTGGAGCTCTAGCAATTGCTAAAAAGGCCCCACATGATACCCATGTATACTCACAGTGATACATTGGCTTTAGTCTCTGTAGCACTACACCTAAAACCTTCATACAAAAGCTATATTGACAATCTTATTTAACTAGGCTAAGAGTCCTCAGACATGTAGTTTTTTTGTATCACTGCCAATTATGTCAGTTATTGGGACGCATACTTTATTTGTTTGAGAATCCAAAAAATTGTATACATTACAGGAAGAGATAACAGGTTTACGCTTGGCCAAATGTTCTGTGCAACGACGATTTCAACTAAATCTTCTGCTGAATTGACGTCGCCAATGAAGAACTGATACAGACCCAAGTTATTCTCTATTTCTAGCATAACACAAACATGCAGTGGTTTCCCACAAGGTTTCCATATTCTTGGTTCTGTATAGCATCAAACCTATCCAACAAACCACAGTGGAAAGAATGTCAATAAATAAACCGCATAGCCGCAAGTCATTTCAAATGGATGGTGGATGCAAAAAATAAACAGCTCGTTTCCATCAGGAATGTAAACCCATACACAGACATCATTATTTACAGTGCTACTTTATAAAGAGTGAGTTCCATAAATGTTCTGATCAAACTCTGCAAAGTTTATTGTCTGTTCATATAAACCTTTTTTGCTACATTCTCTCGTTCCACCCTCTGGTGATGATATTCCACAACTGAGAGCATTTTACGGGCTAAAGCATATATGACTTTTGATCACCACTTCTTGTGGCAGTGCTGCACTTCTTAAAGAACAGGAAATAACATTTACCCAGAATGCCATTTTATACTGGAAAAATGGTAGGTACCTATTTGGATAATAATAAACTCTGCAGGGCAAGTTGTAGCACAAACAAGACAACCGACGTTTTTCAGTAATCCAAGAGTAGGAACATTCCCCTGTTTGGCTTGTGGGTGCTGTAACAGCATCATTAAAGGTGAAAGCGTTAATCACCCCTCAAAAGGTTATGCTATCAAGCTACAGCATTTTGCCACTTGCACATCTACAGGCATAATTTACCGTATATACCCGAGTATAAGCCGAGTTTTTCAGCATCCAAAATGTGCTGAAAAAGTCTACCTCGGCTTAAACTCGGGTCAGCAGTACCTGATCCGAGTAGCTGAGATTGCAGTCACTTTTAATCATTCCTATACCAACAGTACACTTGGGGAGAGACTGCAATATCCCACAATGCCCTCTGCTGGTTATATGAAAGAATAACAGTGCGCCCTCTGTTGGTTATATGAAAGAATAACAGTGACTGCAATATCACACAGCGCGCTCTGTTGGTTATACGAAAGATTAACAGTGATGGCAATATCAAACAGCACCCTCTGCACATGGTAGTGGGACAGTGGGACAATGCACACAGTAATCCGTTTGGCAATTCTCTGTCACCATCAACTTTGCAAAGAAGTCCGGTTGATCGCTGTGGGGGTCGCTTTGGCAGAATGTGTGCTGCTGGGAGACAGGGCTGTAGTTGTGTCTAGGCTTATACTAGAGTCAATAAGTTTTCCCAGTTTTCGTAGGTAAAATTAGGTACCTCGGCTTATACTTGGGTCGGCTTATACTCAAGTATATACGGTATATGTTGAAATGCCCCGGTGGGAAAGCATATGTAGGGAAAACCAAAGGAGATATCAGAACTAGAATCGGGGAACATAAAAGAACAATTAGTAAATGTGATCTAGAAAAAGAGAAGTATGTTACCCCAGTGAGTAGACACTTTCGGATACAGGGACACAACAGTAACCAACTGAGATGGTTGGTTTTGCAAGTGGTTAATGTACCCCAGGGGGGGGATTACAATCGCATACTATTACAGAAAGAAATCATGTGAATTGATAAATTGAACACCATGGCCCTAATGGTATTGAATGAATTATTCCTGTTATTTTTTATGTCAGTTTTGAAGAAGTGATGTACTTTCTTTATGTAATTTGAATCAATAGTGACTTGTAATGACCCCAAGTTGGGAGATTTTAGTTAATTCATTTATGTTTATTTCACAGTCACAAGAAAAATCATGTGAATCCACAGACACTAATATGGACACTTTCAGTAAATTAACACTTGGACCTATAGAAGCACGGCTCGTCACTATTCAGGTATTGTAACCATGATGGTATGATAAAAAGTTATAATACAATGCATCACCTTTGATATAGGTCAATATGTAAATGCACATTGTGATGTCACTTAGAGGGGAGGAGTTCTACACCTCTGTACCTTTATATACCTGTGGATTGAATTACACATATGAGAGTGACATTATGAGAGAATTTGCAACTGGTTTTCATTTTTTTTTAAATTATTTGTGGTTATTTAGCTTTTTATTCAGCAGCTCTCCAGTTTGCAATTTCTACAATCGGGTACTAGGGTCCAAATTATCCTAGCAACCATATGAATAGGAGCGGGCCTGAACAGAAAGAGGAGTAATACAAAGTATGCAATAACAATACATTTGTAGCATTTGTTTCTTGATAGGGTCAGTGACCTCTATTTGAAAACTGGAAAGAGTCAGAAAAAGAAGAAGGCAAATAATGAAAAAGCTATAAAAAATAAATAATGAAAACCAGTTTAAAAACTTGCTTACAATTGGGCATTCTAGAACATACTAAAAAAAGTTAACCTAACGGTGAACCACCCCTTTAAGTTCTAACAGCATTTATATATACAATTTTCTTTTGAGTAGCCTAGGGGAGTGACCCGCTATTGTCAATAACATAGTCTCACCAAATTGTATGAATAGAGAAGACCAAAGTTCATATCTTAACCTAAAGGATCACATATTACAACCAATTTCTAGATTTTCTGAATTGTGTCTTGTCTATATAGAATTATAGGTAAGTTTTTCATTAATCAAAATCCAATGAAGCTTGTTCTTCAGTTCCCGTAGGAGAAGCATGGGAAAGATGAATAATGAAGTGATTCTTAGTTTAGAACCAGTAAATATATAGTAAGTGCCCCAATAGATCTTTTTATACTGGGTATTTTTTATTCCCTAAAACACAGCTATAAAATGAACTGCAGCTCTTCACTTTCTGCAGTTCTGATCGTTCAAGCTGTTGGCTCAACCAAATGGAACAAAAGTAAGGTTGCCATATACAGTCATATGTAAAAGTTTGGGAACCCCTCTCAGCCTGCATAATAATTTACTCTATTTTCAACCAAAAAGATAAAAGTGGTATGTTTTTAATTTCCCAGGAACATCTGAGTACTGGGGTGTTTTCTGAACAAAGATTTTTAGTTAAGCAGTATTGAGTTACATAGTTACATAGTTAAATTGGGTTGAAAAAAGACAAAGTCCATCAAGTTCAACCCCTCCAAAAGAAAACCCAGCATCCATACATACACCCCTCGAAATTAAATCAAATGTGAAAATCTGGCTGTGCAAAAATTTGAGTACCCTTGTAATTTTGCTAATTTGAATGCATGTAACTGCTCAATACCGATTACTGGCAACACCACATTGGTTGGAGTAGCTCATTAAGCCTTGAACTTCATAGGCAGGTGTGTCCAATCATGAGATTGTATTTAAATGTATTTAAGGTGGCCAATTGCAAGTTGTGATTCTGTTTGAATCTCCTCGGAAGAGTGACAGCATGGAATCCTCACAGCAACTTTCAAAATCTGAAAACAAAGATTGTTCAGTATCATGGTTTAGGGAAGCCTACAAAAAGCTCAGAGGTTTAAAAACTCAGAGGATAAACTGTCAGTTTTAACTGTAAGGAATGTAATCAGGAGAATGGTTACAACAGAAAACCCAAAGATCACCTCCAAAGACCTGCAAGAACATCTTGCTGCAGGTGGTACATCATTCTACAATTCAGTGCAATTTGCACAAACATCTGTATGGCAGGGTGATGAAAAAGAAGCCATTTCTGCACTCACGCCACAAACAGAGTCACAGTATGCAAAGGCTCATTTAGACAAGCCACAGTCATTTTGGAACAGTGTTTTGGGCTGATAAGACAAAAATTTTGTTATTTGGTCAAAACGAAAAGCACTTTGCATGGTGGTAGAAGAACACTGCATTCCAAGAAAAACATCTGCTACCTACTGTCAAATTTGGTGGAGGTTCCATCCTGCTATGGGGCTGTGTGGCTAGTTCAGGGACTGGGGTCCTTGTTAAAGTCAAGGGTCGAATGAATGCAACCCAATATCAATAAATTCTTCAGGATAATGTTCAAGCATCAGTCACAAAGTTGAAGTTATGCAGGGGTTGGATATTTCAACAAGACACTCATCAAAAGCTATAGGAGGTGTCTAGAGGCGGTTACATTTGCCAAAGGAGGCTCAACTAAATATTGATGTAATATCTCTGTTGGGGTGCCCAAATTTATGCACCTAATTTTGTTATGATGCATATTGTATATTTTCTGATAATCCAGTAAACTTTATGTCATGGCTGAAATACTACTTTTTCCATAACATAGTTACATAGTTAAATCGGGTTGAAAAAAGACAAAGTCCATCAAGTCCAACCACTCCAAATGAAAACCCAGCATCCATACACACACCCCTCCATACTCTCCGATAAATTATATATACCCATATCTATACTAACTATAGAGTTTAGTATCACTATAGCCTTTGATAATATGTTTGTCCAAGAAATCATCCAAGCCATTCTTAAAGTCATCAACTGAATCAGCCATCACAACATTCCCAAACCTCACTGTCCTGAATGTGAAGAACCCCCTACGTTGCTTCAAATGAAAGTTCTTTTCTTCTAGTCTGAAGGGGTGGCCTCTGGTACGGTGATCCACTTTATGGTTAAAAAGGTCCCCTGCTATTTGTCTATAATGCCCTCTAATGTACTTGTAAGTAAGGCATTCATATATTTATATTAATTTATTAAAAGGAAGTTGCTACTTTGAAAGCTCAGCCAATGATCAACAAAACTCCAAAGAATTATATATTTCACATTAACATTTCAGGGGAACATTCTTTGGTGACTTGCTGATAGATGCGGATTGATAAAAAACAAAAAAAAAGAAACCCTTGAATAAGAAAAATCTAGATAATGTCACCTAAAACAATGAAGTAGATGGAAAGTGCCTATATAGCATTTAAGCAACTTGCTTGAAAAAGAATGGAAAATTGCATTTAAACGCTTTTTAGCATGACTTGTGATGAACACATTTGATATTTTTAAAAAATAATTGGAAAAAATTGATATTTGCAAATTTTGATGAATCTGAAACACTACCATATGTGAAGAAAATGGGTTTAAGGATAAACCATGCATAGATTTAATAAGACAAAGGCCTCCCTTTTTAAATGATCAGAAACGGCTGATGGTCAAATCAGTGATGTGGAAATTCACATGAAAATTACTAACTTGGAGAACGAATTGTGGTACGGATTGTAATCTTGAACAATATGGTATTATAAGTTTTGCTTTCTAAACAGACCTGAAAGTGACTTACCATAATTGTCCACTGAGATGGCTTATTCTGCTCAAGTTGCCATTCTCATATAGTCCCAAAGTGAATTCACAGCAAGGTGTCAGAGACTTACTAACTGTTTTTATTAATGTACAGTACTCTGAAATGTGAACATGGTTATGATGTAAGTATATATATATATATATAAAAAAAAAAAAAAGAATTGAACACTTGGCTTTCATGGGGACGTCCCAGAATGCAGTTTCAGGCATCCAGTTGCTCAAGACTAATTAGGCTTTGGAGAAAGCAACCACAGTAAATCGTAACTCATCTGGGTCACGCAGCATAAACTTTTTGCAAACTTCTATGGCATCCTAGAATGAGAACATAAACATACAATTAATTCTTGCCTGGCCACCAAGAGAAGAAAAAACATTATTAAACAATACCAAGAAATGATTTACTAGTTGTTTTCTAGAACAGAAAACCTCAAAAGTACCATGAAAAAAAATCCTTGTTTTCCATATTTTGAATCTGTGCTCTAAAATATCCAACAGAGGCTTCATACTTGCTAGTTTAGATAATGTGAGAGCTTGATTGTATCCACATTCAGCTTTGTTTGCCAACATAAATCTGCTCACATGCCAAGGCCTGAGCTGACAGGAACTGGATAAATTTGCTCAACACAAAACTGGATCATACTCATTCCACCACATAAATATGCTTTCACCTATTAATTATGTGAATTTTAAGATTAAAGATTAAAAATTAAATGTAAGGAAGGATATGTAAAAGGGTAACCTACAAATGAACAACCCCCAAACTAGTATTTATTTATAAACTGAAATTGTTTTAAAATTGTGGCTTGTTCTGATGGTACAGAAGAGAGAATTGATGCTTCAAATCAATCTTAAGCATGGAAATATTTTAAAAAGAGAAGGAAAGTATAATCACTGGGGGTAACAAATGTATATACATCTGCTGGTGTTCAGGATGTAATTATTAAAGTGGTAGTTTATCTTTACCTTTACTTTAAGTATAAACTGTCTTTTCAATCAGTCAATTTTCAGTTTGGCCACTGACCCTGGCTACCAAAAGACACTCTGTAAGGCTTCATTGTTATTACTAATAATTACTTATATTTCTATATGGACCTTTTTCTATTCATATTCTATTAACTCATTCAAATCACTGATTGACTGCAAGCATACACTGGCCCCTGGCAACCAGATCACTGCTAATATAAAAGCTTAATAATTACAAAACAAAAGACCAATTGAAACATGTCTCAGAATGTCACTAAAAGTCAATTTAAAGATGAAAAACACCTTTAATTGAAAAAGTACATGTGTACCTATCTGTAAAAGCAGGGGGCGGGGGGAAGAAAAATTATTCTGATTTTGCAACTTTTATAAGTAGGTAAACAGGTAACCCATTTTAGGTTTAACCCTGTAAGTGATTTTGCTGCACCATATTTTGCCAGTGTTTGTGCAGCACAGCATAGCCAACCCAGAGCCATAAAACCTCATGCCGGGACTTTAATAGCAGTCTGTAGATTTTAGTGATATGTGGAATGAAACAAAATAAGTAAGTTACCGGTACATCATTTTTTGCAGTCCATCTCTATTATGTTAAACCTTCTAAACCAAGTGCCTACTACTCACTCACCAATATCATTAAAAGGATAACACTTGGCTAAGCTGAACAGAGAAATAAGATGCTGTCAGTTCATTACACTGTCATGCCATTAATTTGCTAAATCTTAGCCATACCTCAAACAGCTTCTCTTCATTTGTTTGTCCATGATTTACAGGGAAGGGTTTGCATCCATCTGTAAAGTACAAATAAAGCTATGAGGAATCAGCTTTTATCGCTGACCAGGTAAAACTGCAACTGTACAAACACCTTTGCATGCAGATTGTTGATAAGTTTTTAGGTTTATAATAACTTTAATTATGTACCGCTATTGCAAGAAACATACTGGAATTTGTTATTCTTTTGTATTTGTGAATGAAGCTCATTCACAGGTCCCTCTGCTGGACAAATTGTCATGAACCATGACTTAAAGGACCAAGAACATCAATTTTTTTTTTTTTTTTTTTAAATTTGTTAGTATAGAACGAAAAAAAAAACCACAGAGACAAATGAAACTTTTAAATCGCTAAGTCTTTATTAAGAAATAACTTACCAAACTCCACTTGCGCTCCTCTTCAGAAAAAATTCTGATTCATTAAAACCAAACAATGCAAATATGAATTACCTAGTTCATAGAGATGTCCTTTTATATGAACAAATGCAACGAAGTGTAAATCTACTTTAACATCTATATTCGGTGCCTGTGTAGAAAAAAAAAAGCCATTAACAAAGAAAGCTCCCTCATATATACTATAGTTACAGAGCAAGAACTAGATGTATACAGAACTTTACTCTACAGACTTGGTGATATTAAACATTACCCATCATTGTGAACAAAAAATCCCCCTCAAGGGTGGGGACTTTGGATGACAGAATTTATTCTAGAATTTATTTTTTTTAAGAAAGCAGCCTGAAATTTTAATTCAGCCAATAAGAGCCACTAAAAAAGTCTTTATTTCCCTCATATGTGAATAAGAGCCTCAGCAAAGCACAGGCTGGGGAGGGTATCTGAATACTTCCATAGCTGGATGCAGTCACTATGTTGATATGTGCAAACCACTAGTATGTAAGCAAGGGAAATAAAGATGGTTGAAGGCTTCTCCATTCGCAGGTAAACCCAATATTCTAGAATGGCAGAATGCCATTTTCAGGTGAAGGAATACAAGAATACATGAACAAAAACTAGGTTAGGGAGAATTCGAATGTCCTTTAAAACATGCATACATTGATTTTCTATATTACTGTAACGTGTATTGGTCATGCAGCTATATTAACATTTATGGTATGTGTGCATTGCACAGAGCTATGTCACACTAGGAGGAAAATGCTACTGGAATAAATTATTGCCACTAGATGAGCTCTACAAATACTCTGTGTCTATAAAATACACAAACACAAAAATAAGCAGAGACATTCTTATCAAACTAATGGCAAAGAAAAATGAAAGAGCAGTTTAGTTATGTACACATAAGTTATTCTCTCCTACAGCAAGGCAGAGCATGACTGCAGATGTTTTATGCATTAGCGAGGGTCAGTCCATATAAACAAGAAGCCTCTAGGAATGTTAAGGGTTGGCAGAAAGCAGGAGGCCAATCTGTTTGACAACTGTTAAACTAAATACGGCTTCTTCTAAGCTCAGGGTTCCTTACCGTCCCATTCTCTGCATAAAACAGTTCTATCTGTATTTTAGATCAAAAAGGATGTAGACTGCACCTCCGATAAAAAATGCTTCTCCTTTATTATTTTTGCTATTAGAAAAGATTACATAAAAACATGTAGACATATCATTGCCTGACGTGTTTCAGACTCAACTAGTGTCAACTAGTCCTTAATCATAGCCTAGGACTAGTTGAGTCCGAAACGTGCCAGGCAATGATGCATCTACATGTTTTTATGGTATCTTTTCTATTAGAAAAATAATAAAGGAGAAACATTTTTTATCGGAGGTGCGGTCTACATCCTTTTGATCTTGAATCTAGCAACTTTATTGAGACCAGCACTCCTATACAACAGCACTGATACACTACAGGGGACATGAGACTTTGCGGCAAGGCTGGATGTGTGTATATATAGGTGTATATGATCCTTGCCTAAAAGCAAAGGCCAATTATCAGATTATCCAACAAAGTCAACACAGGCAGATGTGTATGGACAGATGTTCCAATCAAAGATAGCTTTGTTTTAAATCTGAGAGGCCCATACAAGCAATACAGATTAAGCAGTAAGGGAAAAACTATCCAACCAAGTTGTATCAAGAATAGCTAAAAATAATCTTTAGTTGTTAGTCAATGGGTTAGGTGACTAATTTTGTAATTCTGAATACAGACTGAGTTAAAACATACAAGACTAGAACAAATGAATAGAGCAGATAGTGTTTTAGCTGATTCAGTTTCAGAGCCAAGAGTAAGCTCCAAGGCCTGGAGCTTAAGTGGACCAGATATTACTCCAGAGAAGGCCTGGAGCAGTTCTGGAGCTTGAAACTAGGTTTCTGGAGCTGATCTTTTGGCTAGTTTAAAATACAGATAAATAAATTAGTGTAAACAGATGTCATTCATTTGTCACAGAGAAGCTGGCAAAAAACAGAGCCTGAATAGCAATTCAGAGCCTGGAGCAGGAATAATGAGAGCCAGTCTGGAGCAGGAGAAGACAAACATGGACCCCAGCCAAACTTCGCTTTTATGACTGTAAATGCCCCAGTGCCTTTCAGCGAGGAATTAAGTGTAGTTTTACACTGCCTGTAGTAGAAATAATTAAAAACAATACTATACATTCCTTTTTCCTTTTACCGTTAAGTGTAAGTTTATCACTCAGTGATAAAAAAATTACTAGATTTCATTATTTTTAATGAAGAAGCAGAATGGTCTTCAAAAGGTATGCAACACGGTTTGCCAAAAGAAAAAAGCAACACACTGCCCAGCTATGTGATAAGTAGCCCCCCCTAAAAAAAACCCAAAAGTAACAGGCTTAACATAGTTTGATTCAAAATTTGGTAGCGAGGTTTATGTTAAAATTCCCCTATAATGCATATTTTCTTCTGAGGTTGCTCTGAAAGAAGGTTATGAGCCCAAGGAATGTGCTTCTGAGTAAGAAAAACAGGAGCTCTTGCCTTCCTAATATGTTTATAAGAAATACATATATGGCATTTTTGAGGACTACAAACATTTCAGTGATTACCACAGTGTTTTCTCCTGAAGAAATATTACTAAGGGACATTCTATTCTGCATTTCTATTCCTTGTGCTAATGTTACCACACAAACACTAATTGCTGCACTGGTCACCCATGAAAATGCCAGACCTGCAGTCAGCAATAGCAGAGCTTTCCTATGGAAGACTTGAATGCTGCTGCCTACACACTTTGTAGCCCATGAAAGCCACAGCCATTCTGTGGAGACATATATTAAATATATGCATTACAGGGAGTCCTCGAGTGACATACACCGGACTTATATATCATACAACTAACACTTACAAACGGGGACTATTACAGAAACATACTGTGTTTTTCTTGACTTTTATTAGCATTTAGCTTTAATAAACCACCTGCCCCAATCCCCTCTGGTGTGTGTTCTCTACTACATAGCAAAGAAAGATAAAAATAAATATGCACAGAAAGGTAAAAATAAATACTATGTTAAGACAGACATCTGTCTAAGTTGCATTTAATAAGTAAATGTATATGTTTAGAATTACATACAAATTCAACTTACAGGGATTCGGTTATGATTTTTATGGTGTAGTTTTTATTCCTAAATTACGCTATTTACACAAGTGTATTTTTTTTAGTTGTAATATTGGTGTGTAGGCAGCCATCTAGGGTCATTTTGCCAGGTCATGTGCTTTCAGAAAGAACTAGGGCTATACTATTGAACTGCTTTCTGACAGGCTATTGTTTCTCCTACGCAATGTAACTGAATGGCGTCACAGTGGGACATGGGTTTTACTATTGAGTGCTGTTCTTCTATGTACCAGGGAGCTGTTATCTGGTTACTTTTATATTGGTCTGCTAATGGGCTGTCTCGGGGGGGGGGTAAGGGAGGAGGGTGATATCACTCAAACTTGCAGTGCAGCAGTAATGAGTGACTCATGTACAAGTCACATGACTGGGGGGACCTGGAAAACTGCCAATATGTCAAGCCCCATGTCACATTTCAAAATTAGATATAAAAACATCAGTTTGCTCTTTTACAAAATGGATTTCAGTGCAGACGTCTCCTGGAGCAGCACTATTAACTGAGGTGTTTTGCGGGAAAAAAAGTTTTCCCATGACTGTATCCCTTTAAGAACAAACCTACAGACCCTATCTCGTACGGAACCCAGGGACTCCCTGTACTTCTATGCATTCTTCATTAAAAAAAAAATGGTTAGCCAAAGCAGCAAACAAGATCATCCACTTGTCAAGTTGGCACGAATTTCCTTTATGAAATGGAAAGATTCTACCTCGGAGATGATAACGCTACTATCTCTTATCGATCTTGCTTGCAAAAAAATACTTACAAAATAATAAATACACATTAAAGACTATAAGAACATTAAAAATAACCTTAAACTCAACTGCCAACCCTTGGCCTGCTAATGGTGTGCAAGCTGTATTTTTGATACATATAGAAAGGAAGAAAAGCCTGTATCATGTCCTCACTTATTAAATTTGGAAGACATAGACAAAAGCTCTGGATTTCTCAGCAGCTGGTAACATGCTTTCCCCACTCCTTTTATGACTATTTCCAGCTGCTCTGACCATAGAAGCCAAATAAATTGGAATCTGAAGGACTGAGTGCAGTTCAATTTACACTTTCAACTAATCCTTTCTGGTGCTAAGGTTATAAGGTAATTATCTGCTGGCAGTCAAGCAAACCAGCTATGTCCTAAGTATAAGCAGGAGAAAATGGAATACCTGGTACCCTTCCTCCACCTAATGGGGTCCTTTGGGACCCACTAAGAAAAAAAAAACATGCAAAGCATAATAGTTAAAAAAACAAACAAACAGCAACTGATACATAATGGGCTAGACAATAACATACTATGGATGGTTGTATCAAAGAATGCAATTACTTTAAGTGTTGTTTAATCCTACATTAAACAAACAAAATCGGGTTGAAATGTCGTATTTAGTCAGCCCTTCATTAGAAACTTAGAGAGAGCCTCCTGGTATAAAAAGCCCTGTCTTTCTTCCTACTTTCGGTAAAGCCCATTGAAGCGTCTCATTGCAATGGGCCGCACATATTTGCCTTGGAAATATTAATTGCAATACTTTTATTTTTGGGTATCACGGCTTTTTGCAAGCTGGTGTGGGGACAGCAGGGCCGGTGCAAACTTCTGTGTTTTTACTGCCTAAACACAGTCCATGGTTTGCGGAGCATTATAGTCATTGTCTGCAGTCATTGCTATCCAGTCTCCCCAGCACCGGTATCTGCCCCGCTCCATATAACCATGCTCAGTCTGGACTCCCAAGCGAAATCGCCCAGCTGGTTCACTTCAATGGGGAGCCCACTGACATCGCCTTCCTACTGCTGCTGGATGAAGAAGAGCTGGAGAAGGAGATTGGGGCAGAGGACACACTGTCAGTGAATAGCCAGGGAGGAGAAATCGAGTGCTGCAGGATGGATGATCGCCCTTACGCCGTTTCTCAAGAGGAAAGGAAGTGGAGTTTATGTAAGTTATTTCTTAATAAAGGCTTTGCTTTTTTAAATTTTAATTTGTGTTGGTGTTATTTTTTCGTTCTATTCTAACGAATTTTTTTGTAAAATTTTTTGATGTTACTGGTCCTTTAAGCAACAGATAATTTACATCATATTAAGTGGCATATTAAAGAATCTTACCAAACTGGAATACTGTATATATTTAAGTAAATCTTGCCCTTTTACATCTCTTGTCTTGAACCACCATTTCATGATGGTCTGTGTGCTGCCTCAGAGATCACCTGACCAGAAATACTACAGCTCTAACTGTAACAGGAAGAAGTGTTGAAGCAAAAGACAGAACTCTGTCTGTTAATTGGCTCATGTGACCTAACATGTTTGGTTTGTGTGTGTGCACAGTGAATCGTACAATCCCAAAATTAAGTGTGTGAATGAAATAATTACTAACTAGTTAAATTGGCCTTTCCAAATGGAGGCCTGGGGACTGGATGTAACCCTGCAAGGTATTTTATGACTTGTAAAACAAATGGTACATTTTTTGTTAAAAAAAAATTGCACGTTACTGTATTAAATAATAATACATTCAAATCCAGTGTATTTTAGTAACCACCTATTCTTCAAGAGTTCCAGTTCCTAAATAATGCCTCACATGGATAGTTAAGCTATATGTCATCTCCTGCCTGTACTGTTATCTATTAGATATATAGAATAGGAAGAATTGCTTGACATTATTATTATCACCCATTATGTGTATTTATATGATCAGGAAATGGGCACACACACACACAAACATTTATCTGAAAGGGTCTTTTGTAGCCATATTACAAAGAGAAACCACAGACCCAAGCACATTGGGACCATGTGATGCCAGAGACAGAAAGTACCAAACGATACTACACAACGTGACAATTCACAATGAAACTGGATTTTCAGGTACAGCACTTGATATGAGAACAAAACGCAAGGGATTGATGTTTGCCAGCAGAGCTTTTCAGAAGAACTGACTTGTGGAATCTGCTCTATGTCTTGGATCAGCTGGAATACAGTATAGGTTTTTACCTGTGAATAAGCCAACACAGGTACGGGCCAAGGAAAATTAAATAGGTACAGACTTAAATAACCATGGCCATTAATCCCGCAGGGTAGGTTCTGAGTTTTAGTGAATAAATGATAACATAAATGCATAACATACACAGTATAACACAATGTTTTAATGGAGCAAACAGGTCGAAAAAGGATACTTGTCAGCAGATTTGTACCTGTAATACTCTGAAACTGCAGAGAGGTATTCAGGAAATAATAGGTAAAGGTGGGAAGCCTGGGGTATACCTATAGATGGCAGGACAGAGTCTTGAAGCCATAGGAAAGCAAGGTTTAATAAGGATTAAACTTACAGAACAGTTGCAACAAGAATACAGGCAGTGATGAGGAAAACAGCAATCAGGAATAATAGTCAGAAACAAGTATAGGTCAGAACTGGGGAATCCGGAGCAGTTGGAAGGAACGCGTTTCAATGTTCTGGGCCCCACAGCAAATAATTTCTCAGGCCCCCAAAATGTCTAAAGGCTGACCTGTTTTACCAATATTTAGTGAAATTGTATGATTTACGGCCTCATGTGCCCCTTTACCTCTTTACCAGGGTCTGCTTCCTCTGTAGTGACGACCCCTGCAGGAATCTTAGTCAGAACAGGCCAAGGTCAATACCAGGAATCCTAAGAAGGTGGTGTCAGGACACAGGAACACCAGAAACAGAAATACAGTACCTTGGAATACAGGACGGCAAGTCTTGCAGGGAAATATGCAATGACCAATCGCAGAGCAAGGGTCAGAGTTGGGCTTATAAAGGGGACATAAATGTAAATCGGAAATACATGAGGTTAACGAGATGGGAGGAAACAAACTAGGAGCAGGCAGAGTCAGGAATAATGATAACAGATCAGGACAAGCCCCAAGAGCCTCCAGTGGCTCACAAATTAAGTGCAAGTCCAGCAACCGCAAATACAAGGTTCAAGTCCTGGCTGTCTTGACAGTACCCCCCCCCCCACACACACACACAATTTGTGGATCTCATCAGGCATTCTCCAGCCTCAGGGTCAAGCATGCGAACTGACATAAACTGGCACACAACAAGCTGCATGGAGCTATAATGTGACCTTGCATCTATGACATGACCCTCTACTTCCTGTGCAATGCTAAATTGCTATTTCCTGACTGTGAGAAACCAGCAACTCCTCCTTGGCATTCCCATAGCAGCCCCCAGTCAGGGAATGCACCTCAATGGGAGACACAGTCTGTTTTTTTCTGCCCCCCCCCTCACTTTTTAAATTAAAATAGCATTTCTCCAAAGCATACTGTACATACAAAGCTAAATATGTGGACGCTGATTAGTGCAGCTTGATTGTCTTTTGTACATCTTTTAAACCAGGCTGCTGTTTTGCATGATATTGTTTTATGTGTAGCTTGACTAGAGAACTGCACATTGCAATTACTATATACTGTGCTCTTGGCCTTTAGTGGGTTGTTTTGTTATTAGTACCATTATGAAAATGTATTGGAAAAGGTTTTGGGGCTTCTAGATCATGTATCATGTTTTTCAGACTATTTCAAGTTTACCTTTTGCACTTCTAGGCCACAATGTACAAGCTGAAAGGCATGGCACCCCAAAGTCTGCCTGTACAATATATCCAGAAAACAGAACACTGATCATGCATGTAGTTTTATACTGGTCAGAATTCCATTATGTCCATGTACAATATGCCAAACAGTCACCAACAGAGTCTTTTCTATAAAAGGAAAGCTCAATAAGAGCTATTGTAGGAATTTTCAAAGTGAGGGGGTTCTGTGTTTCCGACGGGCCTGTGATACACAATGCTGAAAAACAAACCTAAGAAACTTGAAGGGGAATGGGACATAGAAATGAATCCTGTACCATTATTTAGTTGTTATGTCTAGTGACCTTTGTAACCAGACAATAGTTGAATTGACTTCGGATGGACAGAGTAAAAGATGCTTTGGTCACTACTGCATTCACCTTTCTAATTTGAGGTAAATCCTTTGGCAAATGTTATTTTAGGAGCTACTGGACAAAAAACTATACACACACTTGTCCCTTTACATTGTGCCCAATATGATATAAGAGGGATACTCAACTTCAGTGGTGAACTGAGAAAGGACATATCTCAGCAGGCAGCAGATACACACAGTACAGTATATTCTTTGCATAACTTTCATTGCAGGTAAATCAGCTATCATATAATAGACAAAAGAGCCCATTCAGTAATGTTAATTGCAATACAAGAAGCATAAATGTACATTGCACCCTAAGGGTAAAACTATAGAGGAGTTTTTGATCAGATTTTATGGGTCAGATTTTATCTGATTTTGCCATGCAACAGCAAGAGATTTGTAGGATGCTACTAAATCTGATCCCCCTATAGCTAGAATGTAAAGTTGGATGATGTAGTTTATTCATGCATCTACATCTGATAGTCCTATTTATAATGGAGAAAAAAAATCGGTCAGACCCCATTAGATTTTGTCTCGTTGGATGGCTCTTCCATGTAGTTTATACATCAGAAGTCCAAAATATTTTTTTGAGCCATGTGACTACATCCATCTTGTAGAATGTGTTTTGCCATTGTATTTCCGACGAATTCTCCTGTGGTATTTAGCCCTAAAACTCTATCTGCAAGGCACCTGTGCCTAATTGCACTCATCTTTATTTGCTATTTGCACCACACAGCAGCATGACGGTTGTTTCTGCTTTTATGCATTGGTTGAAAAGTAGAGTATGTGCAAGGAATAAGGGAACCCTGTGCTTAAAGGGGAAGTATAGTCCCTTGTGTGACATGGGATCAATAAATAGGGCTTGTGTCAAACATTTTTTCCCCTCATTTTTTAATCAAGACAAATCTGTGTTTTGCTGTTATTTCATTAGCTAAACAGGGCAAACGGGAAAATTTAAGCTACAGTCCTGTGCAGAACCAATTTTTGAGACCCGGACCCCGACCCTGCAACTTGCAGCCCACTACCCGAACCGCAACCCACATATTTACCCGCTTGGATCCGCTACCCAACCCAACTGCCTTATCTGGAACCCATCAACCACCATTAAACAGGAAGTGCTGTTGCTGCAAACCTGAAGTGACATCATCATATATGGGAGGAGACAGAAAAAAAGTTTTGTAAAATTTTAAAAGGAGTAAAATATAGACAATATAACATAAGATAAGAAATATAGATGAGACCCGCAACCCTCATCTATTTCCGCACCTGAAATAGATGACCAGCTGCAGGACTTTAATTTAACATACTCCACGTTTGGCTCTTGCAAAGTAGATACATAGATTACCATTGAACCACCCGTTCCCTTCCCATTTTTGTATGACTTTTGGAATTCGGATAAGCAGAAGTCCATTTTTCAAGATAATTTTTTTGTGCACTGGAACTCTAAACCATAGGTTGTTAAGCACAAACCCTATTCTTTGAACTCTTGTTGAACAAGAGTGGTATACTGGCCTTTTAACACCTACTTTGACCAGGTAGTAAATACATGGCTTCCTTTGCACACTGGAGTTTACTGCTGTGTCTGTTTACAAGAAATTGAAGGGTGTGTCTGAAATGCAGCCGGATAACTGCAGCAAACCTTTTTGCCCCCTGTATATTAATTATGCTTAAATTCTGGGAAAAATACCATTGGCTAATTTTTCTGCTTTGCACAGAAATATTACAAAGCAAGCTTTCTGGACTCTAACTTCCCTTCGTTATGCAGAAAGTTTAGCCTGCCTTGCATTAATTTTAGTTAGTTTTAGATGACTGACACAACTGTGATTTCAGCCAAATGAAGGTGCTATGTCCCTCACTGTAATATGTAATAAGATCCTGACTGAAAATATTATCTGAGTTATAGAAAAAGCAGGGCATAGCTGTTCTCTGCTTATATAAAGCAATGCCACTTGTGGTCAAGAACTGATAGTTCTGAATTTAGATTCACTTTAACAAAATAAATAATAAAGCTGATCGAAATCATATGCAGAAATGGAGAAGAAACATTCAACTGAACCATGCCCATGTTATTAATAAACATAGTTAAAAACATACAATGATAATAGCTGTGGGCAGAAGACAAATTCCACTCTATTTCAAAATGCACGTTCACATAATATCGGTCTGGGCAGGCTTTGCTTCTACACCCACAAATAAAAACCCTTGAGAAAACTTTGCTTAATGTAGGTATGAGGTGATAAAATAATTAAAACTATGTAGCTTGAGATAAATGCAATGTAATCGTTTATAGAAATTAAAGATCTCACGCACTGAGCACTGAATTGGATGCTACTTAAAACTAGATTTTACTCTATCCATTAAAAATATAAATTGCCTGATGTGTTTCGCACTTAATCATAAGCATTTATGACTAAGTAATGTAAATGTAAAATTGAAGGAATGCTGTTCTTACATTCTGTCCTTTTCCTCCACATTCTGCATTTGCACTTACATTTTGAACAAAAGTTCCTGATATGAAATAAAACAAATATATGCAGCTGCTTAACTACCTCAGCTAACTTAGCTGCTTAACTACCAAACGCAACACCACATACCGTACCACATTTCTCACCCACCTAATTGAATTTTGCCCACTCCCACACCTTGTGTATTACTCCCTTCCCATTAGAGTGTATGCCTATGCATAGGGCCTTCCTCACCTTTTTGTACCTGTATTGATTGTGATGTATGTAACTCCATATGTTCTATGTATATAATTCATGTGATTTAGTTGTATAATCACATTTACTTTACAGTGCTACGCAATATGTTGGCGCTATATAAATACATGTTAATAATAATAATAATAATAATAATGCTTCTACTAGGTGGTAGAATAAGAGTTTAAAGCTTCAGCAACCATAAAGTTAGTTCCCCATTGATCAGAAGTCCTGTACTGATGACATCCCACACACAACTACAGCCAATGGGAGAAAATATTCTGCAGTCTTGACAGACGGATATTGATTAGTTAGAATTGTCCCTACAAACCAACCTTACTCACAGGTACATATGCCACAGACTACTGAACATGCCACGGATACAGGACTAGAACCATAATGTACTATAAATAAGCACATGACCATACCTACAGGAACCTGTATTAATATGTACCTAGGCTAAGTTCTATGTTTCAAAAGATGTCAACGATATATTAAAGTACTGTAATTTTTGCTTGGAATATGCAATAAAAAAAAATAAAAAGAATTGTCCCTACACGCACAAACAGCAATGATAAGCCTAGCTGGCTGAAAATGTCTAAACTGAGCAAAAAATACTGTCTATACTATGGATAATAAAGTCAGACCTACCGCCGGCTGTAGCCTCCACTCTTTTCTGCATCGAATCGGCTCGTCGTGAACAGACTTTGGCAGATTGCAGTTCAGAATGCTGGTCTATTTTCGATGATCCAACCCGATTCAATGCGGAAAAGAAGAGGCTACTGCCTGCGGTAGGGCTGAAATAAGCCAGCAGATTTTGGCTAGCTCAGGAGTGCCCATACTTTACTAATGAGAGGTCTACTTTTAGTGATGTTGTCCCATTAAGATCTACATCCATAAAATAATTATTAGCATTCTGTTCCATGGAAAATATTACTTAAATATTGATTTATTAGAAAATGTATATTGCTATATTTAACAAACAACTATTTCTTATGTAACCTTAACGTAATAAATATCTGAATGAAAAGCATGAAATATGAGGTTGATTTAGACAAGCTTTCTGTTGACAGTGTCTACTAGCAGATCCCACTCTAGCTTTTGGGCACCCATGGGCTATCTGATTTAGGCCCCCATGTGGCCCTCAGCTGCTGTCTGGTGCACATGTTAGGCTACTGGGGAAGGAAGTGGGTGCCTGTATGATAATTTACTCCACTAACAAAAAAGATAACAGTGGTATTTCTTTCATTTTCCAGGAACATCTGAGTACTGGGGTGGTTTCTGAACAAAGATTATTAGTGAAGCAATATTCAGTGAAAAACTGGCTGTGCAAAAAATTGGGGACCCTTGTAATTTTGCTAATTTCAATGCATGTAATGTAACTGCTCAATACTGATTACTGGCAACACCAAATTGGTTGGATTAGCTTGTTCAGCCTTGAACTTCATAGGCAGGTGTGTCCAATCATGAGGAAAGGTATTTAAGGTGGCCAATTGCAAGTTGTGCTTCTGTTTGACTCTCCTCTGAAGAGTGATAGCATGGGATCCTCAAAGCAACTCTCAAAAGATCTGATAACAAAGATTGTTCAGTATCATGGTATAGGGGAAGGCTACTAAAAGCTATCTCAGTGGTTTAAACTGTCAGTTTCAACTTTAAGGAATGTAATCAGGAAATGAAAGGCCACAGGAACAGTTGCTGTGAAACCCAGGTCTGTCAGGTCAAGAAAAATACAGGAGCAGCATATGCGGAGGATTGTGAAAATGGTTACAAACAACCCAAAGATCCCCACCAAACACCTACAAGAACATCTTGCTGCAGATGGTGTATCTGTACATCGCTCTACAGCGCAATTTGCACAAAGAACATCTGTATGGCAGAGTGATGAGAAAGAAGCCATTTCTGCACTCACGCCACAAACAGAGTCACTTGTAAGCAAAAGCTCATTTAGACAAGCCACAGTTATTTCGCAACAAAGTGCTTTGGACTGATGAGACAAAAATTAAGTTATTTGGTCATAACAAAAAGCACTGCATGGCATGGCAGAAAAAAAAATATTGCCATCCAGACACTCATCAAAGGCTATAGGAGGTGTTACATTTACAAAAGGAGGCTCAACTAAGTATATACTTTATGTCACTGCTGAAATACTACCATAAGGCATGTTATATATTAAAAGGAAGTTGCTACTTTGAAAGCTCAGCAAATAATAAACAAAACTCCAAAGACTTAAGAGGGGTTCCCAAACTTTTTCATATATTTTTCTTTAATTTGCATATGCAAATTAAAGAAAAGATCCATTGTTACATTAACCCTGTTTGCAGTATGAAATTTGCAAGAGGCATCAACTAGCAATTACAAGGTAACTTGCAAATGGTTGCAAAAATTTCCAGCGCTCATTCCTCAGTCGCAGCAACATCTGTATACCCTGAACATTACAAATCAGATATTTTTCTTCAAGGCTGCAATTAATTTCCAAGGCCAGTGGCAGGTAGTACATAAATTGGTGTCAAGAGGAAAAAAACCTGGACACCTGAGTAATGGGTCAAAGTAATATGAATAAGTTGCATTTGATCGGCTAATAAATTAAGCACACAACATATTCCAAACAGTAAAATATTATAAAGACATCACTGAGCTGTTTCAAGACGTGATTCTGGCCTGAATCCTGAACAGTTCACACTGAGGATGTTCTGAGAGCAGAAAGGGCCCAACTCCATTTTAATACATGCTAGCAAACACGAAACAGCAAGAAAAGGAAGTTCTCGCAAAAATGCAGATTATTTCAATTGTTGTATTCAGTTCTTAACATCTAAAAGTATAACTGCATAAAAACACATCCACAAAGATCACAAGACGAACGTCATACCTCAGACTGTCCTTCCTGGGCACTGCTTTCATGTGTAACACGTATACTCTAAAATAGAAACATAAAAAATATTAACAGTCACAGTGCAGGATGAACTATACAGGGTGCTATATAAATAACAAGAGGTACAAATACCAACTTGTAAAATTAATAAAACGGTGCTTGCCAAAATCAGGGAGTGGGCATGTTGCCGTTATCTTCAGCCTAGTGATTTGCTCCTTTGCTCTTTCTAGGATATCTACTTAAATTATTTATATAGTCTGTTGCAATTGTGTGCATTATACATTTATGCAACCCACACCCCATTTAAGATAAGCCTACCTGGATGATGTGTGGCATTCATAAATGGACCAGCCATTTGCAACGCCTGTTTATTTTTTCCTAAGTAGCAGCTGCATGTTACTCCAACTTGCTAAAGACAGAGAACTGGCTACAAAGAGTGGCGGCAAATGGAACATTTTCTAATTGGACCAGTGTTGTTAGTGGAGTACCGCAGGGCTCTGTACTAGGTCCCTTGCTTTTCAACTTGTTTATTAACGACCTGGAGGTGGGCATTGAAAGTACTGTTTCTATTTTTGCAGATGATACTAAATTGTGCAGAACTATAGGTTCCATGCAGGATGCTGCCACTTTGCAGAGTGATTTGTCTAAGTTGGGAAACTGGGCAGCAAACTGGAATATGAGGTTCAATGTTGATAAATGCAAGGTTATGCACTTTGGCAAAATAATCTAAATGCCAGTTATACACTAAATGGCAGTGTGTTGAAAGTTTTCCTAACTGTGAAGGATTAAGAGGTTTTGTAGATAACAAGTTGTCTTATTCTGGGCAGTGTCATTCTGTGGCCACTAGCAAATATACATAAAAAAGGGAATTAACTCAAGGGATGAAAATATAATTATACCACTTTATAGGTCCCTGGTAAGGCCTCATCTGGAGTATGCAGTGCAGTTTTGGACTCCAGTCCTTAAGAGGGATATAAATGAGCTGGAGAGAGTGCAGGGACGTGCAACTAAACTGGTTACAGGGATGGAAGACTTAAATTATGAAGGTAGACTGTCAAGGTTGGGGTTGTTTTCTCTGGAAAAAAGGTGCTTGCGAGGGGACATGATTACACTTTACAAGTACATTAGAGGACATTATAGACAAATAGCAGGGGACCTTTTTTACCCATAAAGAGGATCACTGTACCAGAGGCCACCCCTTTAGGCTGGAAGAAAAGAACGTGGTTGTTCTTTACAGTCAGGACAGTGCGGTTGAGGAATACACTGCTGGGTGATGTTGTGATGGCTGATTCAGTTAATGCTTTTAAGAATGGCTTGGATGATTTTCTTGGACAGACATTATATCAAAGGTATATATATATACAGTATATCATGTGAAGGTAGGGAGGGGTGTGTGTATGGATGCTGGGTTTTCATTTGAAGGGGTTGAACTTGATGAACTTTGTCTTTTTCAACCTGATTTAACTATGTAACTAAATGCAGCCAACCCAACAGAACTTTCCAGCTGTCTATAAAATATTGTCTGGCCCTCCTCTATGGCTTAGGCATAGAGGCGGGGCAGACAATTACTTTTACTTTCCAATCAGCACTTCCTAGATGTCACTGCTCTCTACACATTCCCCCATTCTTTTCACCATTTAAAATTGTAGCCAGGGCATGGGGATGGACATTGGGTCCTCCATTCTGGTGCACAAACAAGATTCTGAGATGATGCAAGGCTTGCCTTAATAACAGTGTCCACAAAATGGCTCATGCCTGCTTGCTATAATTATGAATTCCCAAAATTTAAATGATTTATATTGTGTAATTAAAGTTCATTTTGCTTGACTAATTTGATAAAATAGGATTTTGAATACTTTATTTAAATCAAGAGTGTTCATACTTTACTACTTTTAGTGATGCTGTCCCGTTATCTACATCCATAAAAGCATTGTTTGCATTCCAAATTTCTAAAGAAGATTTCCTTTTTCTCTGTAATAATCTACTGATCACCAGCTAAAGGTCTACTGGTAGATTGCCATCTACCTTTTGGACATACATGCCTTAAATATTGTGACTTTCGTGGTTATGAAACGTCTGACTAACTATGGAGTCCATGATTCACCTTGTGTGGTCTATTTTAATAGGGCTGTGTGTTTTTATCTGCGGTTTTTGTCATTTTCTTTGCCTTGTCTGCATGTAGCTCCATGAGTACAGGGGATTCTGTTTTCTTCATTTTTCATTCATTTATTCTATTACCCCTGGGTAGCTCCCATCCAAATTTGGGCTATTTAGGGACAAGGTATAGTATATATAGAGTGCATCAGTGGTACCAGGTGATTCATTGTTTTTCATGATAATTTTACCAACCTCATCTTTTTCTAGGAATCTGGCCCTTTCTTCTGGATTCAATGAAAGAGACTCTTCAAGAAACTTCTTTAAAGCAGAGTCACATTCTGGAAGCAAACAGGAACAGTGCTCAGTACATAATTGCCATACATTTTGAACCAGCATTATAGGACCAACCCAACATACATAAGGACCAACCCTGACTAACATTTCTTAAGTGCTAAAATTTCACAAGTGCTTAGAAATGACAGTTAAACAAGGCAGTTGGACAAGGCATTGACAAGGCAAAAGGAACCGGATTCCCCTGCAATCAACAGGGAACCATCTGGGATAATAAGAAAACTTTTTTTATTGTACCTGCTAGTTTGTTACTTCTTACTCCAAACATGCTTTATCCTGCATTTCTCCTCCTTTCACTCTTATGCTTCATAAAACATTTTTCACTACCTCCTCCGGCAAATCCCACTTCTATACAAATCTCAGCCTCTCTTCTCTCCTCTCCTTCCCTCTCCACACATGAAGTTTATAAAGTACTCTGTTTAGCTATTCCACAAAACTCCTCTTTTTCATACAAACTAAGGACTTATAAATCCCACTCACACTTAGTCTATCTTTCCTTCCTATTGCTGGCAGCTGGGGACATTTCCCCAAACCCTGGCCCTTACCCCATTCCAGTTATAACACAGCCACGAGCTCCTTCTCTCCGGAGCAAATTCAAACAGTACAGAACTCTTACTCCTATACCCAAAAACCCAGTTAATCTTTCATGTGCTCTCTGGAATGCCAGATCTGTCTGCCACAAACTCACTGCTATGCATGACCATTTCATTGCAAATTCCTTTAACCTACCCACACTTACTGACACCTGGCTTTCTCCTACTGACACTGCATCACCTGCTGCCCTGTCCTATGGGGGCCTACACCTTACTCATACTCCCAGACCTGGTAACAGACCTGGAGGTGGGGTAGGTTTGCTTCTCTCTCCCCGGTGTACTTTTAAAGTTCTTCCACCTGTTCCCTCTTTATCATTCTCCTCATTTGAGGCACATTGCATTAGGCTCTTTTCTCCTGTTTCACTCTGCATTGCTGTTATATATCGACCACCAGGACCAACTGCACAATTTCTGGACAACTTTGCTGCCTGGCTTCCTTACTTTCTTTCATCTAACATCCCATCCATCATATTAGGTGACTTTAATATACCCGTTAACAACATTAACAACTCTTCTGTCTCTAAACTTCTTTTACTAACCTCCTCCCTAGGCTTATCTTTGTGCTCAGACTCCCCCTCTCACTCCAATGGTAATGCTCTGGATCTCATATTTACCAGACTCTGTTCAACCACCAATTTTACTAACTCACCATTTCAATTCTTATTCACTCTCTCATCATATCGCGTCTAGACTACTGTAACTCTCTTTTAATTGGCCTCCCCCTCCAGAGACTGTCACCTCTCTAGTCCATAATGAACACTGCTGCGAGGCTCATACACCTCAGCAACCGCTCCTCCTCTGCCTCGCCATTCTGTCAATCCCTGCACTGGCTTCCATTACCTTTCAGAATCAAATTCAAATTAATGACACTGACTTTCAAAGCACTTCATAACTCTGCCCCACCCTACATCTCTGAACTCATCTCTATATACTCACCCACTCGCTTACTACGCTCCTCTACTGACCTGCTACTCAACTCTTCTCTCATTACCTCCTCACATGCTCGCATTCAAGACTTTGCAAGGGCTGCACCCCTCCTCTGGAACGCTCTCCCACGGTCTCTCCGACTTTCTCCCAACCTTTCTGCTTTCAAGAAATCTCTGAAAACGCACTTCTTTCGAGAAGCCTTCCCTCACTCTGCTTAACTACCAAACGCAACACCACATACAATACCACATTTCTCACCCACTTAATTCGATCTTGCCCACTCCCACACCTTGTGTATTACTCTCTTCCCTTTAGACTGTATGCCTATGCATAGGGCCTTCCTCACCTTTTTGTACCTGTATTGATTGTGATGTTTGTTACTCCATATATTCTATGTATGTAATTCATGTGATGTAGTTGTATAATCACATTTACTCTACAGTGCTACGCAATATGTTGGCGCTATATAAATACATGTTAATAATAAAATAATAAATAAACCTGGCTATTTGTTAAATCATATTGCTCAAGGCAGGCAGTATTCCCATTGCACTTGGATAGCAATTAAGTATAATATGTAACCGTAACATAATAAAATACGGAGAATTTCCAGGGAATATTCCAATTTTTTTATGAAATGCATTCCAGCATGTGTTGAAAGTCTACATGAACTGTGATGTGATCCACAAGGATTTCTCACAATTAATGCCACTTTACCCTGAACTGTGGTAACAGGGGAGAATGGAATCAGTCTTCTGATAGTGATAAGAGCACCACAGGCTATACAGCATGTAACTTGTAAGACTTATAGGAGAAGGAAAGTATTTTTAACTTAGGCGTGCCAAAAGTTATGCACCCCAAAGTGGTTGTATTTACTTACCTGACACACTGGGCCGGCTATCAGCAGAAAACTGCACCGACCCGGAGTTCTGCCTTCTTTGTTCTTTAAATATCCCGGGGCAGACGCATGTGCAGTAGAATGAAATAGCCGCCTTTTTTGTTAATGTTTGCTGTTTCACTCTATGGCACATGCACATCCACGAGAAGAAAGAAGAAGCAGGAAGAAGATCGCTCCATGGTGCTTACTGGAAGAACCCCAGGCCAATGCAGTTTAATGTCAATAGGAGCACCATCCCCAGGTATCAGGTAAGTAAATACAATCACTTGGGGATGCCTGACTTTTGGCACCCCAAGCAAAAAATTACTTTCCTTCTTTAAACTACCCAGGATGCCTGCTAGTGGATGTCCAAAGTATTCATATGGCTCCAGGTCTGCCAGAGGGGCATGTAAGATGGCATAGACATGGGCCTGTGGTGGGGCTGTTTGGGCCCCTGTGTATTTGAAATCCCAAAGCCTAGTTTGAATACCAGTCAGGACCTGTAAGGCTCTGCTGATTTGTCATGGGCCTCATTTTTCTATTAGATTTAAGTTCATTAAGCAGCAAAGTATGGGAACTGATGACTTACTTACACAGATACTGTCCTCAAAGTAGTAGATAGACCATCACTATACTGCATGATACCTACAATAGTTTCAGACTATATATAAGATTACTATATCATGAGTAAAATCAGGTACACTTCTAGAAAATCCAACTTGATGGGGTACTTTATATACGAGTCTTGGATTTTTTTAAATGATTTGGTAGCTGGTAAGACAATAATCAGCAATGTATACCTATTTATTATTTAACCATGGAAAATAAAAGCGACCTTGCTATGACTATAATTCTTTTGCCTTTTTGAAGACTGAATAAATAAATATAAATAAAATCAATAAATATTAATAAATATACATAATTAAATGTATACTAATGCTATGTTAAGAAAAAAAAACTATAATCGGATCTCAATGTCAAGGTTATATAGCCACCTACAGGGTAGATAGTGCAAGGCTATACAGAAAGTTTACATATTTACCAAAATTCAGCTTTTCCCTGTTGTTTGCCACTGCGTGAATAAGGCCAATTGTTCCACAGGCGTTCCTTATGGTTTGTTTCATGAAGTAAATGGAAGAATCCAATTCTTGCCCATGGGATTTAATTTTTTCTTCTTCTTCTGTCCTGAATGATTCATACTGGTAAATACAAAACAAATCCGACATTTACTGGGTCCTACAAGAACAAAATTAACTGAAGTACATACAAATGCACAACTCTAATTAAATCTCAGGTTATCTATATAAACAGGCACTGTATGAACAAGTCCCAAATAGGTTTTTCTATTTATCCCATGGGAGACAAAATACAATGCTACCCAAAGAAATTGCACTGTTAGTGAAATCAGCATGAATAATCAAGCAAATGATATTTAAAAAAAAAAATTCAGCAAAGCAAAATTTACATGGGACCATGGTATTACACCTACTACCAATAAGAGCATCACAAGAATGAAAAGATAGCATGTATCATTTTAAAGAATTAAGCATTTTCCTGTATTAGATTAATACCTTGCTATGATGTTCTAACATGATTTATTCTAAAAGAAGGGACAAATCAGGTGCAGATGTGTTAGCCCGAGGAGCCCAAGGTTCCCAAATTTTTAGAAATGTATTGTGTCAAATATGGAAGTCAGTTTTTCATGTATTGTTTTATCGATAAATTGTGCCTTTAATCTGGGAGTTGAAAAAAAAGGGGTGAGCCACGATCTGCAAATTAACTGCGTAGCTGCTATTAATAAAAAAGCAATTAATATTTTAGAATTGCCTTTAATATTGGGGATCCACTAATTGAACAGGGTTTCAGGCTAATAGAACATTTATTAGTTTCATCCCAAATACCTTATGAGTTTTTTAGCCCTCACTTTTGTTAAAGGGGCTGTTCACCTTCCAAACACTTTTTTTCAGTTCAGTTGTTTCCAAACTGTTCACCATAAATAAAGACTTTATGCAATTGCTTTTCATTTTTTTATTTTTTTTACTGTTTTTACAAAATTGAAGTTTAAAATGTAACATTCCGGTCTCTGGTGTTTAAGTCTGGCAGCTCATAATCCAGGTGCAGATTGCAACATGTTACAATTATATTACAGTTATATTAGTTGATATAATTCCTCAGCATTGTCTGTGAAATACTGAAGCTAGCATATATGGCTGCTCCGCAGCTCATTCATACACTTTACCATAGCCTTTACGGGTGCTCTATTTTGATCACAAATAGGCAGCACTCCAGGCTAAAACACAGTGATTTATTGCAACAGGCTATAGGGCATTATGGCTTAAAGGAACAGTTCAGTATAAAAATAGGTATATAGATAGGTTGTGCAAAATAAATATGTTTCTAATATAGTTAGTTAGCCAAAAATGTAATGTATAAAGGCTGGAGTGACTGGATGTCTAACATAATAGCCAGAAAAATATTGTGCAGCTCTCTTGGTTTCCACTGATTGCTTACCTGGCAGTAACCAATCAGTGACTTGAGGAGGGGCCACATGGATCATAACGGTTTGCTTTTGAATCTGAGCTGAATGCTAAGTATCAATTGCAAACTCACTGAACAGTTATGTCCCATGTGCCCCCCCCCTTAAAGTTAGAGAGCTGCAAAGCAGGAAGTAGTGTTCTGGTCATTATGTTACACATTCAGTCACTCCAGTCTTTATCCATAACATTTTTGGCTAACTTAACTATATCAGAAACATTTTTTATTTTGCACAGCCTATTTACCTACTTTTTATTTTTTACTCTGAACTGTTCCTTTAACGTGTTCCGGGTGTGGTGCATTTATTCATAGGCAATTACTGTATCAATAATAACAGCTGTCTTTAAAGGGGTTGTTCACCTTCAAAACACCTTTTTCAGTTCAGTTGTTTTCAGATTGTTACTCAGAAAAAAAAATACTTTTTTCAATTACTTTCCATTATTTATTTTTTTAGTTTTTCCAAAATCTAAGTTTAAAGTTGAATGTTCCTGACTGTTGTTTCAGTCTGGCAGCTCAGTAATTCAGGTGCAGACTCTGAACTATTACAATTTTGCAACATTTAGTTGATACATTTCTCAGCAGCATCTCTGAGGTATGAGCAACTGTTGTATCAATTCTAACAGCTGCCTGTAATGAAACCCAGAGATTCTGCTCAGCAGGGACAAAGATAAGAAATGTATCAATTTAGAACGGTTTACAGGGTAGGCGACCCCCCTGAGCTACTTTAGAAGCTGAAACATGACACTTTGCACTTCAATATTAGAAAAACGGTGACACAAAAAATAGAAAGTAATTGGAAAAAGTCGCTATTTCTGGTAAACTATCTGAAAACAACTAGTAGTTTGAAGGTGAACAACCCCTTTAATAAAATTCAGGGATTCAACTCAGCAGGGCCAAAGATAAAAAAAATTATCAACTAAGATTTCAATTTAGAACAGTTACATAGTCGGCGAGCTCCCACCCCCCACCAGCTTGGAAAGGAAATAAGAATATGTAAAAAACTGAACTTTAATATTAGAAAAATGGTCTTGAATAAAAAATAGAAAGTAATTAGAAAGATTCTTTATTTCTGGTGGGCAATCTGAAACCAACTGAACTGGAAAAAGTGTGAATTTCCATAAAAAAAAAAAAAATATATATATATATATATATATATACACTAATCACTATTGTTCTCATTATTCTTTTCAACATCTGTCCCAAATATGACTGGGTCAGAAACCAATTTAGAACCAAATTCCTATTTATACTACTGTGTTGTCCTGAATTGGCAAATTTGGACAATAGTATATATTCCTGTGAAAAATGGATATTGGTTCACCTTTAGGGTAACTTTTTTTTATGATATAAAACAGCCAATTCTAAGCAACTTTTCAATTGGTTTTCATTATTTTTTTTAAAGTTTTATAATTATTTGCCTTTTTCTTCTGAGTCTTTGCAGCTTTCAAATGGATGTCACTGGCTCCCTTCTAAAAAACAAATGCTCTGTAAGGCTACAAATGTATTATTATTACTTTTTATTACTGATCCTTCTATTCAGGCCTCTCCTATTCATATCCAGTCTCTTAATCAAATCAATGCATGGTTGCTAGTGTAATTTGGACCCTAGTTACCAGATTGGTTAAGATGCAAATTGAAGAGCTGCTGAATAAAAAGCTAAATAACTCAAAAACCATAAATAATAAAAAATGAAAAGCAATTGCAAATTGTCTCAGAATATCACTCTCTACATCATGCTAAAAGTTGGTGAACAACCCCTTTAAATATTGCTGGAATTATAGAAGTATGTTAAATATTGTATCAACTGTTCTGACATTTCTTTGACCCCAATAATGAGGACTTATTTTTGAAAGAATGGAACCTCAGAACTGAAACAGCAGTGTAATCTAAATGGTAATTATGATGCTAATTACACAAAGCTTTTTCTTTAGTTCTAAACACCCAGAACTATAAAGAGAATGAAATGACTTCTGTCAGGCATTTGCATTAATTGTATGATTTATTAGAGGATAATTATGTAACAGAAAGAGCTAAATGCAGAAAGAAATTATGAATAAGTAATTGCCAAGCTATTTCCTTTTTTCGATTTCTATGGCAATGGATAGAGAAGAGTGTTGTCTTCCTGCAGCTGGGTTGAAGGGAATTAATGAATCGGGGTTAGTATAAAAACACATAAATGAAAAAAACTGAAAATTGCTCGCTAAAATTTTTTAGCAGGATGTAGAAAAAGTCTTCAGCAGCTGTACCATTCCCAAAGCATACAATTGCATCTATTACCACCATTTCTCCCTCAATGGTATCACAAAATGGCATTTCTTCATAGCATCCAATGATGTGTGTTTTTTTTCAGGCCAGGTTGTTTGGGGTAATTAGATGATAACCTGGGCTCCTCAGTTTTTAAATAGATTCTAAATTTAATTGAGAACAAAGCTTGGGTTGAACCATTGTAGGACATTCACCTTTTTGTTCTTGATCCACTGCTATGTGCAGGTTTTCCCCTGTAATGTTACATCAGACGGTTTTTCTTCAATGTTAGGAAGATGCGCAATCCATGCTGATGAACAGCCACAATGTTTCAAACTGCCATCTCCACATTTCTTTATATGGACAAGTGGGGATAATGGCCCATAGGAAGGGACTGTGGCTGGGGGATGGCAGGTCTATTAGTACTTCCACACAGGAGTTTCTCATGTGATTGTGTGCTATGGTTTTTATGTGATCCCACTGCATGGGAACACAAGTTATTAGACCCCACCCTACCCTACCCTATAGTGACTACCCACTCAATTGCACTGAACACATACAAGACACAACACGAAGGTGCCCATTTATTAATCTATGTAAAACAAAATTCACTGAAAAATCAGTGTAAAAATCTGTGTTCCATCTGCTTTTGCCAGTTAAGTCTGGTGGCATGGATATCACTGGGGGGTGTACACATATACATGTGCAGTAGAGTACATAGGAGGCAAAAGCCTAACTTTAACTCTACTATGCATGAATGTGGCCCAGGGCAGCCTCTAGGGCAGTGCATTTTCCAGCAAAGGAGCATTGGGTGCAGGATCGGAGGTTAGAGATAATGCTTAAAAAAACAGTAACATCAGAAAATTAAAGTGGTTTAAAGGAATGACAATATAATGTACTATTGCCCTGTACTGGTAAAAATTCTGTTTGCTTCAGAATTACTACTATAGTTTATATAAACAAGCTGCTGTGCAGTCACGGGGGCAGCCATTCAAGCACAGAATACACAAAAGATAACAGATAAGTTCTGATGAATCCCATTTTATACTACAGAGCTTATCTGTTATCTGCTATGTATCCCATGCCTTTTCTCCTTTTTTAGCAATGAATGACTGCCCCCATGGCTACACAGCTGCTTGTTTATATAAACTATAGTACAGTTTCTGAAGAAAAGTTGTACCAGTACAGGGCAGCAGTACTTCATATTTTCATTACTTTAAGACACTTTAATTTTTTGGTGATACTGTTCCTTTAACAAATTGCCACCCTTCATAGCCTTGTCCTTCAAACTTTTCCCCCAACATAACACAATTTCACCAACACTGAGTTTCCATGTCTAAAAGTATAAATATCAAAGAACAAAAGTTCAGTATAGAATATGGTATTCAGAAAATAATGCTAGCATTGGTCAAAGGTGTGACTAAATTAACAGAGCACTCTGTATACAGATACAAACAGCTTGCAATATGTATTTTGCCAGCAACAATTAATCACATTACCTTTTCTGTCACTGGGAAGAGTAGTAAAACAGCACAGACAGGTCTGGGGACCATGCTGAGAAGTTCAGGGTCCAAGCCATAGACATCTACAAACTGCCAGCTTGTGCCAACACCTAACTGTTTGAGAAACTGAAAGAAATATGTATATTGTTAAAAAAAAAGTCGTTTACACAAATACAGTTGAATTTGAAATTATGCAGCCAGACAGCATGATACAACTTGGACCTTTATATGCACTAGCATTCTCAAACTGCGAGTTCAGCCTCACTTCAGCACAAAACTGGTGAGGCACAGATACGTTTGTTTCCTACAATACATGGCAGGTTTGGCTGCAAAGCCTTCACAGACTCTATTTATTATGCAAATGCATTAGAATCTGACAGGAAATTATTTTTACTGTATTTGCTTTGGTTGAATATAGTAACTTGCAAACATATCCCAAATGTATATTTGTTTCAAGTGCATAATACTGCCTGTATAGGCTGCCCTATGACATTTTTCTATGGGCTATGCAAGAGAAATACCTCTGGCATTAACATATTTATTATGAATGTTAAATAATTTCAAAACAACATGTGTGACAGCAAGGTTGGAAACCTTGTGTGCAAGTGAACAGAAATATAGTGCTTTCTGTCATGTCTTACAATTTATTTTAGATTTGTACATAGGATTTCTGTCAATAATAAAAACGAGTAGAAATTTAGGGCCCCAGCTCATTTTTGCATTTTTCATTATTTAATAGTTACAATGTATTCTGTATGTTTATATTTAATGTTGCATTTGCACATCCAGTAACTAAAAATACGCAATGTTCGCTTTACAGGCATTGTGGTTAATGCCACACCAGGCTGATAAATGGCCTGGGGATAAATGCAGGTCAACTATCAGACCTTACACTTGCAGCCTGTCAGAGGGCCTTACACATTGGCCAATATTCTGCCAACATTGGGGTATATTTATCAAAGAGTGAAGTTAGAGATCACCACAGTCCCCTAGAGTGAAATCCCACCACTCTCCATTCATTTCTATGGCATTTTTAAAAGTGTATTTATCAATGGATGAAAGTGAATGTTCATCCTTTGATAAAAATGCCTTTCAAAATCCCATCGAAATAAATGGAGAGTGGCAGAATTCCACTCTAGCAGACTGTGCCGATCTTTAACTTCACTCTTTGATAAATATACACCTTTTATCTGGCCGAGAATGGCCACATTAAGGCTGATTCAAAAATGAAGGACGAATCTTGGCCTGCATTTATCTGGAGGCTGAGAATCAACATGTGTGGCAGAACCCTATCAAACAGTCACTTTTGCTTTTGTACTTCTAAGGACAGCATTTCTTATGCATGGGTGTGCCCTTGTTTTACTCAACTAGAAAGCCAATATAAAAAGAGGCTAGTGCTTTTAAATCTCATAATTAATAATGTTGCCTCAATAAAAGCTCCCCTTTATTAATATTTCTGAGACAATAATGATATGAGAAGGGCAACCTTTCATCATTTTGGGCATAATAACTGGTTATATGTTCCTTATAATAATGTACTATCCAGTTTTTTAACCTTGCTCTATAGTTACCAAAGTTTTAAAGATGTTCTTGATTGTGATGATAAAAAAAAGCAATTAATCTTCACAACCGTACCATCAAACACAAGGCCACTCCTGTATAGATGTATATATATATATATATATATATATATATATATATATTACAGCAGAGCAGACTGAGTTCCCAAGTGCCTGCACTCTAAGGGGTAGATTTATCAAGGGTTGAATTTTGAATTCAAATTTTCAAGTTTTTTTTATGGCAAAAAACTGTCAAATTCAATTCGAATTTTTTTAAAAAAAATGTAATTTGATTTTCGAGGTGTATCATACTCTGGCCCTTTAGGGCCTTTTACCTTAAACCTGCCGAATTGCTGTATAAATCAATGGGAGAGGTCCAGGGATCAATTTGATGATGTTTGCAGCCTTCCTGACATTCAAGAAAAAAACTGAATTCAGTTATTTTAAATTCAAGTCGAGTTTTTCTAATTCTAATCGAATTCTATTTCAGTTTTCGGGTTGATCCTATTGGTCAGTTTTAAAAATTTGATTTTTATAATAAATTTGGATTGGTCGAATTTAGAGTTCATGGGAGTTTATAGAAAAATTCACATCAATTCGACATTTGACCCTTGACAAATCTGCCCCTACAGGTTGTTTGTGCATAATGAAATAAACGTTTACATAAAGTGAACATAAGTTGAATTCTAACACTGAGCTCTATATGTAGTGACACCTGGTGGTGAAATTGAAATCAAAAGAGAAATCAAAGTGCAGGACAAATCCACAGCATTATTCTTTGACTGCAAAAATGTATTGGGAACGTGAAGAACACAATAAATAAGTTCCCAATACATTTTTGCAGTCAAAGAATACTGCTGTGGATTTGTCCTGCACTTTGATTTCTCTTTTGATTGACTCTATTGGGGGATTGACACAGGATACCCCGCAGGACAACCGGTACCAAGCAACTAAATGGTGAGCTGCAGCCTATTTATTATATTCAATAGACTGTGAAATTGAAATCATGTACTTCACAAGAATTAATAAGATAATAATGTGTATATATATATATATATATATATATATATATATATATATATATATATATATATATATATATATATATGCAAAAAGTTGCATGCAATTAAATAAACATTTCAGTCACTACAGTGTGACCTTACTCAAGACCTGTGGTTTTAATAATTTTTTGTTGTCCTTGCAATGGGGCAGCTATTCAAAGAATACTATATATATATATATATATATATATATATATATATATATATATATATATATATATATATATATATATATTAGGGATGCACCGAATCCAGGATTCGGCCTGAACCGAATCCTAATTTGCATATACAAGTTAGGGGCGGGGAGGGAAATCACATGACCTTTTGACATAAAACAAGGAAGTAAAAAAAAAAGCCTTGAGTGTTTGCCGAAACGTTAGTCGATTGTGTTTTCTAATAAACACTTTTATACTTAAAGGGGATGTAAAGGCAAAAATATAAAATCCCATTTTTACTTTCTTTAATGAAAAATAAATCTATCTCCAATATACTTTAATTAAAAAATGTCTACTGTTTTTATAATAAACCTGACTGTATGCAGTGATATTCCCCCTTCTTTTACTGCTGTGGATAGGAATTGTCAGACGGTCCCCAACTGCTGTGCAGGTAAACGATCATACTTTTAAATGGCACCCCACCTTACTTCCCAGAACTTGAGCAGCATTGTTGGATTCCTGTAGACATTTGTATCCAGAGACTCAGTGCAGTCTTTATATTCTGATTAATCATCAGTCTTGCTGTATTGACTTCTATGGCAGATATTATTTGACTTGTGCTGTTTTGATTGATAATTTATGACCATCCCTAAGCTTAACCTCCCAACTGAAGCCCAGACCACACTGAGCATGTGCGAGTCTTGATATTGCAGAAATGTCTAACAAAGTTACAAGATGACAGCCCCTTGCGCCAACTTTGAAAGCATAAATCATTTGTCTTATTAGGCTGCTGGTGCAGTAAGTTCATGTTTATATTTAGTATACAAAATACAGCATTTCTAACATAATTCTATTTTAGACTTTAGTTGCCCTTTAATGCTAAGACCTGAGAGTGCTAGCTTTTTCCTTGCTATATATATATATATATATATATATATATATATATATATATATATACAATTACAAGAGTCCTCAGCACTCTGCAGCAATCTGCAGCACGTACCATAAGCAATATTGTATGGGGGGACCCTTTCTGCATGACAATTCCACCAATTCTATCAAGTAACCTACCTCTGAATACAAGCCAAGTATATAATTTGTATACAGCAAAACTATACAGTGTGTGAAAACTAAACTGATCTCCATAATTAAACTATAACTATGAGTTACACCCATTGTGGAATTACCTGAATGTCAAGTAATTTAGCTGTACCATTGTGCAATGTAACATGCCCTATTAATGTAACCATACAGTACAAGTGTGAAAATGGCTATACTTTAAAAAATCCACTTGTTTGGCAAGGTGGCCATATGAGCAGATCTTTCCTTGATATGCCACCATGAGGTTGGTGATATTGGGCCAATCCAATCATTTGACCCTTGGGTCAGTTTTCAGCCATATATTGGTCAGGCAGTCCCATGGGAAGAAGTTTGAAGGGATTGAAACAGCAAGTTAGCTCTGCCTATGTCCCTTTAAAGCATAAGATACATCCTGCATAGGCTCTGGAAATGAAGCATTGTTTTTTTTACTTTATTTGTGCAGTTGAGACTCTGTACCATCTTATATTTAGGGGGGGTGGAAAAGAAGAAAATCACACACACTGCTTAGCTGCTAAGCCCCATATGTATGGATCATTGCCCAATATGGAATAGGATACAGTCACATCACCACAGCTCCTCACGAATTTGCATGTATATTTTGATGCGGACCAGTCTCTTCTAGCGACACCACTGCCCCAGCTGTTGTTAACAGAAATAGATCAAACTAAAATAAGACAGATGGTGTTTTGGGACCTCATCCTTTCACTGCTGCCCCTCTAATAGAGACATATATATTTGGCCCTTAATGGCTGCAACACTAGTACTGCTGCAGACAGCCAAAATTATATAATCCACTATAACTTGCTTTACTGTCTAGAGTAAATCACCTAGCAACAGTAGGCATTGTACAACTAGAGTACCCAAACTACTAGCTAGGGAGCAGTTTGCATGAATATACCATTTATGTACCATGAACAATTCTAACTTGCACATCTATAGAAGGACGGAGTGTTCTAACCAACATTCTCTCTAATTTCTTCTTGGTCGTGTGTGCAAAAACAATTATTGTGTGCACTTTTTAGAATCATGTGCGCACTTTTAAAAACCTGGTGTGCACACATCAAAATATATTTGTTATGCTGTATAAAATGAAATTCGCCAAAAAAAGATGTAAAAAACCTGTGTAAAATAAATGGCGAATTTATCAAGGTGTATTTTCTTTTTCACAATGTGAACGCCACATTTTACACTGCTTCATATCTTTGTAAGCAACTTCTGGAGAAAGTTGCGCAAAGGAAAAGGGCAGAAAAATTACACTATTTTTATGCTGTTTTACCGGTGACGCCTGGTGAATTATTCCTGTTTTTTACACCACATAATAAATCTGCACCTATGTGTTTTCATGTAAAGTTCTTTGTGCGCAAACAGCTTAAAGGGAACGGTGGTTCTAACCGTGCCGTTAACCTTTTGTGGTTTGATGTGCTTCTGGAAAAAAAATACTCCCACTCTGCTTTGGGTACAACTATAAACAAAAATATTGCTATGGCTCCATGTTGGGTTTTTTTTTGTGTGATTTTTGACATGATGTAATAAAACTTTTTTTTATATAAAAATCATGGAGATAGAGATATTTTTGAATTTGTTTTTACCTCCGTTTAGTCACAAGAGGTCTCTTACATGCTATAGTATTTACTATATATCTACTGTGAGTTCTGTGAGATGAGATATATGAGCTTATCGGCTCAGATACCACACAAATTGAGGCAAAGTTGTAGGTCCCCCTCAAACCTTTGTCACAACAAAAGGTATAATGTCAATATCTTTTGCTTATAAAATTTAACATGCAGAACTTGAAGTGGTACTTCAAGAGCATCTCCAATGTCCAGATATGAGAGATTCAAGTTGGTCACAAAAGAGGGCATATTTACGAAAGAGCAAAATGAGAGTTCACCACAACTTACTAGAGGGGGACCTTCTCCAGCTCTCTATTCACATAAACAGGATATTTTGTGGTATATTTATCATCAGGTGAAAACAGAATTTTCATCTTTTGATAAATATGACCCTAAAAATCTTATATAACAGAATAGACAGCAGTGCAATTTCCACCTGTTTGATGACTATGTCTCCCTTTATGGATTTGATAATTGTACAGTTTGGCAACAAAGGATGTAAAAATGCCATTGCAGATGTTTGAGCTAGGTCTTTCATAATGGTGAAAAGAAGAAAAAAAAAGTTTATTCAATGTTTCGGCCCCTGTCTGCGGGTCTTCTTGAGGAATTGGCCCACAGACAGAGGCTGAATGTTGAATAAACCTATGAGTGTGGTTATTTTTGCTTATTATATATATAGTCCTTACCTGTGTCACCCAGAAACCATTTGGCTTCCAGCATATACTTACAATTTTTCTTTAAACCTGCCTATGTACTGCAGTCTGCAGAATTTGAGCTCTTCCTACACACACAGCGCACTCACCTGGTTTATTACCTGCACAGAAGAAAAGAGAACATGTTACGGTCTGTACAGGCAAATGAATGTGTATTACACAGTCACACTGCATCTCATCGCTTACATCGGGATTGGCTTCCAAGGGCAGCCAGCGCATGGATTGCATGGTGGGAGTCTACAGCTACAGATGGTTACTATAAATGCATAGGATATAGCCCAGATCTGACACAAGCAGCCTCTATTCTGTCTGCTAAACTTGACCTGAGGACGAGCCAACTTGCAGTCAGGGGGAGAACAGGAGCGGCGAATTCCACGTCACGACACAAGCAAGTCCAGTTATTACTAAGGAGAATAGAAGAGCACACCATATTTTGACTGACTAGAAATTCAAAAATGCAAAAGAAGAGAATTTTCGTTTTAAGAGGTTACTATTGGGGGTCGCACAAACCTAACCCCCCTCCACTGGCTCCGGAGTGGCTCCTTCCGGAATGTAGAGCGCGTGCGGTGACAGAACTAATGGAGAGGCTTTTCAAGTTGTGCCTTCTTATCTGTTGGTGGCTTATAACATCAACCTCAACAAGACATCGGCCCTAGAGGGAAGATGAGAGTTGTAGGTCCTAATATACCGGGGAGTCAAAGCGAAAGATGGTTTATTAGTTAAAGTTAAAGAAAATTCTAAATGGCTTTGCCCGTACTAAAGATGGCCACTCGATTCCCTTCTCTCGCGTATCTCACGTGATATTGCGGAAGTAATCCACCACTGATAGGAGTAAATGGCAGCTCGCTCAGTGGCAGGGATGTTTGAGCGAGAGCTGGAAGCCTTCGGTAAGAAGCAGGGTGCGTGGGTTGTTTCACTGGTGTGTTTGTTGGATGTGTGGGTGCGGTCGATTTGGGTGCTGGTTTACCGCAGGGGTGGAACTACAGAGGAAGCCGACTCGGCGGCTGGTTGGAGCCCCAGCAGTTATAGTTATAAATTCATGTACAATTGCAATAAATATGGGTGAACCTCTAGACATTTTGGCGGCCTTAAAAATAATTTGCTGTAGGGATGGTAATATCTACTTGGATTTACCCAACCATGGCATGAGCCCTACTGCTGGATATGAATTGATACATAAAGGGGACTATACTGATTGCACTGTAGCTGCATAGACTGCTTCAGACCAGCCACATGTAGGGTTGCCACCTTTTCTGGAAAGAAAATACCAGCCAATATATTTATCATTTTTCCCTATTAATAACATTGGGATCAACCATAGTTTTTACCTGCTGGGCCGGTAGAATACCAGCCAGGTGGCAACCCTAGCCACATGTGACCTGTGATATCCAGGGGTTTGATCATATAGGTTATTTTTGCTTTTGAACTATTATCGTGTATAAAAACCCAATAAGTAGTGAGACAGGCAAATAATAATTAGAGTTGTGGAACCCCTTTGATTTCCTAATTGATCCATTAGGAGCCCGTTTGGCTTATGTTAGTGGCTATGTACTAGTGCATATAAACAGGCTTGTATTTTGTTGCTTTCAGGTTTTGAGAAGACCGGTGACTTGATTAAAATAGTTCCACCTGATCTCTTTGCTGAGCTGGTACGTGCAATCACTTTCATCCTATTTCTGCTGCAAGCTTGCATATGAACATCTGCCAGAACCCCAATACTCTTACCAAGAAAGCCTTTTATCAGTGAATCACCATGGTCATTACTAAGCAGTTTAGTAACTTTACATTAGACTTTGTATTTATATCCAGTACCATAGATGCTATTGTGTGAAAATGTGCCACAAAGCTTATGCAGGCTTGATCGATAATCTTGATATGGGTCATATTAGGCCAAAGCAAATTAACTTTAGATACATCAGACCTTTCATACTGATTTATATATTTGCAGCCAGAAGGAGGAGGTGACCATAAAGTAATTTTGAATTATTCAGACAATCCAGCAGAATTAAATAAAACAATCTGTGCAGTCTTTGGCTACCAGAATCCATTTCATCTTATCGTATAATGTGCTTGTAGTGCTAGCATTCACAGCTCTCACTTTAAATTGTAATGTTCTTGGGATGTAGGATACACTGCTCTAATTGTATATGTGATGGTATGCTGTTTCCAGTAATGTATAATGTGCTGGAAATTACATTTACAGTGTCTTCATGGCAGCGAGTGCTGCTACAAATCAACACCCATTATTATATTTTTTCTTATGCTGCCCCTGCCATATAAGTGTGTACTCCAAAATGTAACTCCAAAACATTATAAAACTCATTTATGTGAAATATAGCTTCCATGTTCCATCAATTTCTTCTTTTCAGCAGAAATGTATTAACTGGTGCCAGGTTTGCTGCAGGTCTCATAACCCTTACATAACAAGCGCTATCTGTTTGCCTCACTGCATTTATATTCTTAATCTCGTGTTATCCTGTCTTATCAGACTTTAAGCAAATGTTGCCACCAATGCTGTGGTTTGGTTTTTCTGTGAATTTGACAAAAGCATCTAAAGGGCATGGCCATAATACTACACATGCTCTGAATTCTTTTTTTTTTTTTTTTTTTTGTTCTTGGGTAAAATATCAATATTATATCCGTATTTAAAAATGCATTAAAATGCTATATTCTTTACATTTACAAAGATCACAAATCAATTTACAAGTTGTAATGCTTGTTTTTATTGCTTAGGGCAGGCTTTCTTCCTCCTATGCGCTGATCAGATTTGCATTCTGACCATCTCCTGCTTAAATGGGTTGTTCACCTTTATAGTAATGTTTAATATGATCTAAAATGTGGTTTTCTAAGACAATTTGCAATTGGTCTTCATTTTTGTGTGGTTTTCCAGTTATTTAGCTTCTTGTGCACCTATCTGGTGACTAGGAGGCAATTTACCCTAGCAACAAGGAAGTAGTTTGAATAAGAGTTTGGAAGATGAATATGTGAGGGATTAATAGAAAGATGAGTAATACAAATAATAAAATTGTAGCTTCACAAAACAATTGCAAAGCTGCTAGGAATAGGACATGCTATAACATGCTAAAAGTTTACTGAAAGGTAATCCTCCCCTTTAATATAGAAGCATGGGAACATTTATAGAAATGTATAATTTTTTTTTTTAACCTATTTTTGTTTCTTTATCTTAAAATAATGAAGTGCCAGCAAAGTGTTCAGCACCTCCAAAGGCAGAGATCCGGTGTAGACTGTCAGGCAATTTTTCAGGTATGCATGCAGATTTATTTTTTAACTTTGCATCTTGCTCTGCATCTGGAATCCTGACCCACAACTCTTTGTGCTCCGTTGCCTGCACTTATCTTATTTTCAAGTTATTTAATCTTTGTTTTGCAGAGTTTTCAAGCAGTCGGTGTTCACATAAGTGAGGATGAACTTCGAAAAATCATTAGAGGAATGACTGCGCTTTTCAGGTGGGTATTTTATATTTCTGTTGAAACATAGTAATTGGGCAGGTACATTCTGTATATACATGCATAGGGCAACTGCTTCTTTTCACATGCTAAAACTAGTTATCAGTGTGTGTAAATCAGTTCAGCCTTTGTTTGTACTACTTGGGCATCACTGTTGATAAAACCCAATGGGGAAAAAATGTGCATTGTCCATTGGACCCTTTTCTTCTCCTTCCCCATGTGTTTGGGGTGTGATTGTGAAGTATTGCCAAACTAGGACTGAGGTCCCTAGGGGCAACCTAGCTCCACAGTCAGTGTAAATACTTTGGGGATATAACCATGCAGGGAATGGCTAGGAGTGCAGGAAAGAAGTGACATTTTCCATTGCCCTTAAAGGAATTGTTAAGTATAAAAATAAAAACTGGCTAAATAGATAGGCTGTGCAAAATAAAAAATGTTTCTAATATAGTTAGTTAGGCAAACATGTAATGTATAAAGGCTGGAGTGACCTCTGTGTAACATAATAGCCAGAACACTACTTCCTGCTTTTCAGCTCTCTTGGTTTACACGGACTGGTTACCCTGTTTACCAAGCAATAACCAATCAGAGACTTGAGGGGGGCCACATGGGTCATAGCTGTTACTTTTGAATCTGAGGATCAATTGCAAACTCACTGAACACATATGTCCCATGTGGCTCCCCTTCAAGTTGCTGACTAGCTCAGAGTTAGAGAGCTGAAAAGCAGGAAGTAGTGTTCTGACTATTATGTTACACATTCAGTCACTGCAGCCTTTATACATTACATTTTTGGCTAACTAACTATATTAGAAACATTTTTTTATTTTGCACAGCCTATCTATTTACCCAGTTTTTATTTTCACACTGAACTGTTCCTTTAGCGTTTCACACATAATATAGAATTGTTTAAAGATACAACAACAATTTGCTTGAGTGTGAGTATACTGATTGGTCATTCACCAAAAATGAATAAGCAATTTACACAAATAAACAAACAAACCTGCAATCACGGCATGTTTATAAAGTAAAATGGGGCTAATAACTCTCCGATTATTGCAACTGGGTGTCCAATGTTTGATGACATTGTATCATACCTGGGGAAAACATGGATGAACTTTTGAGTGAGATATTGACAAAGTCTTACTTTAAAGTAGAACTAACCCCCCCAATAAGAAAAGCCCCTACCTAGTACCCTAGATAATTTCCCCTCCCTGCTTCCCCTAATATAGTTTGTTACCCCTGAAAGTTTCCATAACACTTTGCTCACATATTGGTGCAGAGTAAGCGCAATGGAGCTCATGGGTGCCTGAAATTGTCAAAGAGAAGGAAGAAGTCCCAAAGAAGACAGAAGATGGCACCCGTGTGCTCCACTGGCCTTACTCTGCAAAGATATGTGAGCAAAGTGTTAGGGGCAATTTCAGGGGTAACACAGTATGCGTGGGGAGGAAGCAGGTAGGGGGACTATCTAGCGTAGTAGGTAGGGGCATTTCTTATTGTTGAGATTAAGTTCTCCTTTAAAGTAAGGGGTTTTTCAGAAACACTTTTTCAGTTTAGTTGGTTTCAGATAGATCACCAGAAATAGACTTTTTGCAATTACCTTTTATTTTCTATTTGTGATGTATCCAATTGAGACACCAGAGACACAAACTTTAAACTTCAATTTTGAAAAACCAATAAAAAAGGAAAGCAGTTGAAAACTTTGTGGTGAACAATCTAAAAACATCTAAACTGAAAAAAGGAACAATAAAACCAAAAAAATTAGTGTTCTAAACTAATGAAAACATAATTTAGTGCTGTGCTGCACTGATAAAACTGGTGTATTTGCTTCAGAAACAAAGCTATAGTTTATATTAACAAGCCGCTGTGTAGCCATGGGGGCAGCTGTTCAAAACTGAAAAATGAGAAAAGGCACAGGATACACCACAGATAACAGATCTGCTCTGTAGTACATAATGGGATTCTATAAAGCTTATCTGTTATCTACTCTATGTGCTGTGCCTGAATGGCTGCCCCCATGACTACACAGCATCTTTTTTATATAAACTGTAGTTCTGAAGCAAACTCACTAGTGCAGGGCACCACTATAATATATTGGCTTTCCTTTAAAACACTTTTCAATAATTTTTTGGTGTTACTGTTCCTTTACAAAGTAACAAAGTAAGTTAGGTTGAAAAAAAGATACACGTCCATCAAGTTCAACCTTTTAACTCTATTTTAACCTGCGTAACTTTGCAACACTAATTGAAATCAGATCACAATATTTCACTTTAAAGGAAAACAATACTCCCAAAATGCTTATATATTTAAAGGGGAACTCCACAAAAACATAACTTAAGCTTTTTGAAAAGTAAACATAATTCCAAGCAACTTTGCAATATACATAATTTAAAAAATATGCAGACTTTTCATGATTTTTAATGGTTTCTGACAGTTCTCTAAGCCTAGTCCAATGCTGATCTCTCTGACTACTTTGCTGAGCTGGCTGACTACTGTTACTGTGTATCAACGGCCAGCTGTCCTCAGCCTGCATCCTCCAAACCCCACAATTTCTTGCACACGTGACTTCAACAAGGAACGGAACATCACAGTGCAATGCATTGTGGGTTATGTAGTTCCTGCATGCTATCTGTAAGTTGTGGCAAAGTTGTTACAGTTTGTAACATCAGTGTTTTAGTCCCTCCTTAACTGCCAGGATTTCAAATGATGCAGAAATAGTAGAACTGTTAAACAGATGGATTCCAGCAAAGAAAATGGCATTTATTCATACTTTTTGAAGAAACACTGTGATGGATATATTAGGGGTTTCTGTGTTATGTGGGCCTCTTTATCAGATTTTTGGTTTGGAAGCCAGAGTTCCCCTTTAAGTAAATACTACCCTTTACATCTCTTGCCTTGAAACACCATTTGGTGATGGTCTCTTTGCTGCTTGAGAGATCACCTAACTGCAGCTCTAACTGTAAAAGAAAGAAGTGTGGAAGCAAAAGACATAACTCTGTCTGTTTATTGGGTCATTCCACACAAAATTGGAGTGCTCACCTCAAGCAATTATCCTTTCGGATCAGGTGCTCTAGCAGTATTCGATCACACCTGCCACGGATCCAAATCACAATTGTAGAAATCCAAATTACTGCAGCACACTGTAGTCTGTGTAAAATTTATAGGTGTACTTTATTGGCTCAAAATATGAGCAGACATATGGCAACGTTTCGGGCCTCGCAGGACCCTTTCTCAAGGCTTAAGAATGGGTCCTGTGAGGCCCGAAACGTTGCCACATGTCTGCTCATATTTTGAGCCAATAAAGTACACCTATAAATTTTACACAGACTACAGTGTGCTGCAGTAATTTGGATTTCTACAATTGTTTATTGGGTCATGACCTAACATGTATGGTTTGTTTGTCTGCACTGTGAATTCTAGGATCCCAGGGAGCGACCCTTATTTTTTAAAATGGCACGTGACACATACTACAGTACTAAAAAAGTGTGTTATTATGAAAACCGAAGCGATCCATATGCCATCCCGCCGGCGATTCACATTCTTGCCGGCGGGAAGGCATTTCGGGGAGATTATTCGCCCAAAGAAGAGTATATTTGTTGCTGGGCGACTAATCTCCCTGAATCCGCACATGTGCCACCACCCTGCTGGTGGCACATGGGTTGTTTTCTCTGCTGATGTAGATATGCCAGGGTATGTACAACTCCCATGCCTAGTTGCATGGTGCAATCCTTTTATCATGATAGAAGCAGACATGATGGACATGGCCTTTTGTACATGTAGGTTGGGAATAGCCAATAAAATGTCAGTACACCCAACTAAGCATAGCAATGAATTAGAAAGGAAAATAATGTATAGGTTATAAAAGGGTGTGTGGCACACTTCAGCTTATAAATGGAGTTGTCCCAGTTAGTTCAAAAAGTGTGTACAATATTGGTAACTTTAGGTTATTTAGTATGCTTTAGATTGACTTGTGCTGAAGCATCTCTTAAGAGGATCTGATTTTATTCTGATGTCCGCTGGTTGTTGCATAAAAAAAGTTAGCCCTAGAAACTTACCATTTAAAAGTGACATTTAAAGGGGATGTAAATGCAAAAAAATAAAATCCCATTTTTCCTTTCTTTAATGAAAAAGAAACCATCTCCAATATACTTATACTATATGAGATGCACATATAGCGTGATCAAGTACAGCAGTAGGTCATGACATTGGAATCCAGAATGTGAGAATATAATAGGATGCAGTAAACATGCAGAGTACAGTCATTCATCTCCAATATACTTTAATTAAAAAATGTGTAATGTTTTTATAAGAAACCTGACTGTACACAGTGAAATTCCCCCTTCGTTTTACTTGCTCTGACTGCTGCGGATAGGAAATTTGAGATGGTCCGTAACCGCTCTGCAGGGAAACCATCATACTTTCAAACGGCAGGGGGAAGCCCCCCACCTTCCCAGAACTCTAGCGGCTTTGTTTGTTTTCCCTGTAAAGCAGCCGGCAACCATGTAGAGCTTAACCTCCAAACTGAAGCCCAGACCACACTGAGCATGTGCAAGGTCTTGCTCTTGTAAAGATGTTTAACATAGTTACAAGATGGTGACCCCCTGTAGCAAACTTTGAAAGCATAAATCATTTATTTTAATAGGTGTCTGGTGCAGTAAGTTTATGTTTAGTATAATAAATACAGAATTTCTAGCAGTATTCTATTTTAGACTTTTCATATAATTTCTGACTAAAGTGTTGTTTTCTTGGCTTTACTTTGAAGTTTAAATAGTGTACAACCTTAGCATAAACCTTTATAGCTGTATCTTTAGAAGTTTCCCGTAAGGAATATATTGACTTTGCATATTGGAATCAAACATGATCTCCTTCTCAAATTAACAGCACAGCAGCAAAGTATAATGTGACTTGTGAGGAGCTGCTGAGCATGTTAATCAGCAAACTGCCAAAGCAGATTCTGCAAGTCATTCGACATGTATGGAATGAAGAGGGGAAGCACTTGTGTGAGCTCCAAAAGAGTAGAGATCTGCTACCATCTGGAGAGGTAAATAAAACTACATGACTTTGTATTTTTAATATTCTTCGTGTTTATGCACCTTTTCTATATAAGCCCAGCAGAACGAACTTATGTCAAAAGGGGTAGGTATATAGTCTCTCTTTTCCAGGATTACAAGTTTCTGTGGATCAAGTTGCTGCCTATGCCTAAGATTGTAATGATTTGTTCAAAAGCTTCAATTTTAGTATGCATATAAAAGAACAGGTCAGGTAAACACAAGGATTTGTGTAACAGAAGTCGAAAAAAAATGATGCATTGATAACATGCTTGATGCATTTGAAAGAAAAATTGTTTTTATAAGGTCTTCTATAGCAAAATAATTCTATACTTTTAGGATTTAAAAAAAAAAAAAAAAAAAACTTTCTAAAACTGCATACTGTTTGAGATCATTCTTCCAGTACATGGACATTAAACTTATTGACTTAATTTAGTATAATTTAGTTTAAAGAAGCATTATTTATTTTGCAAAGAACATGGCAATATCTATAACTAAGCTCAATTAGCTAAGCTCAAGCTATTTCTACCATTGCCCTATATGTTATGTTTGCAATATGTCCTTTTTAGATACATTTATCAGTATGCCTTCTATATAATCTAAAGCATTTTGTATAGATTTCAAGCTATTATATCATGTATATCTGAAATACTGTACTATTTAAAGGCTCAACATTGATTATGTATCCTCGATCACCACACTGCCAACACTTCCACAGCTCAAGTAAATCATTTGCCACAGCTCTAGCAAACCATTTTAAGTTGGTTGTTCTGTTATGCAAAGCTCTTTCCAATTTAACACATTAGATAACACCTTTAAATATAAGATGTGTATATTTTGCATTAGGTGCTATTGTGTGAGTGAGAAAAGCACAACAGAGCAAGTTCTGGCACTTTTCCCTACCAAGTGTTTCAGTATTGAAAGGGACTTCTCTATTTATATGAAAAACAAGTGGCAGGAGGTTCACGTGCTTCTCCACCAGTTAAAACAACTGGAGGAGAATATGCCCCAAGTATCCTGCATTGTGTATAAAAAACAAAAATAATACCTTGTAAAAATTTCTCATTTAGTTGGCTCATTAGCATGGGTACAGTCATACATCCATCTTTCAGTCCCTTGTTTACTTTGTTCACAAGACATGCTAAGAAAACACTACAGAATGCAGTGGCAAGGTTCTACGATTAAAAAGGACTCACAACTGTTAAGGTAAAGAGAAAGGTGACCCAAATTATACATACCCTGTACCTGTAGTTATCTCATGCACCACACCGGTTGAGAACTTAAACCTAAATTTCCCAAGCCACCCATGGCAGCTCATCACCAACATGAGTATTCCCAGCCCCTCAGGTCACTGGACAGGAAAGGGTTAACTCCAACACCTTATAATATCTGCTCTACACCGCTCCACCTTGTCTTTTTTTCCTTTCAGGGTCACTAGGATGGCTTACCGATTCCAGGGTCTGTGTTCTCCCTCTCCCTCTCTCCCCCTCTCCCTTTCTTTCTCTCCCCCCTGATGCCTCCCTTATGTTCCCAGGAGGGGATTGCAGTGGAGAAGGACCGATGGCTGGGTCATTTTCCACCTAAATTGGCCTACAGTTTAACTGGCCATGCTGTTGGTGGTAACGTGTGGCTCCTTGTATACCGCTTTTTACAGACGCAGTGAGGCAATAGTGCTGTGGCGCTATGTTCCAGAAGCGTGTCATTGGAGTTCCTCCCAGAGCCAGGCAGCCTTGCGTTTCACCGGCCGAATGAAGGCGTCATTTCTGGACGCGCGTTATTTCTGAAGCGACTGACTCGCGCACCGGGTCCTGACGTCACGACGTACGCCAGTAGGACGTGGAGTGTGGTGTGTCAGTGAGCATGGGGAAAGATAGATTCTTCATTTTTGGACACAGGGGTGCTTACTATTGCCTGTCTCACAGGTTACAGATGAATCAGTCTGGCTCTGGGAGAGGAGTGCAGCCAAAAGTTTCTAGGTAAGCAGATGATAACTGAGTTATTATATGAGAGAGATTGGAAGGCTGATAGTGCTTGTTTCTTTCCTGTTTAGCCTCTCTGCCTCTACCGAAGCACAGAAGGTTGAAAGTCAGCAAGCAAGAAAGCAGCCGGTAGTGGAACAACCCTTAACGACTGAGCCTCAAACTTCTTCAGCGCCCCAATTGGATGCTTTAGTGTCCTCGGACAGGAGGCCTAAGAGATATCGGGAAGTGCTGTATGAGTCCATTTCGGAGGATGAATATTATGATCTTACGGATGTCCAGTCAGATTTATCAGAGGAAGGAGAAATTCTCTCTGAGGATAAATCTGATTTCTCAACAATAGAAGGTCTAGTGAATGCAGTAAGAAAGACATTAAGTCTAACGGAGGAGACACCAAAGAGTTCTTTGGCGGACAAATTGTTTCCATCTGCGAAGAAACGTTTGTTTACTTTTCTGGTTCATTGCTCAATTAAATTAATTAGCTCAGAGTGGAAAAAGACAGAAAGGAGAGTGGTTATTCAGTGGGATAATCCACAGAAGGTGGATGCGGCGGTGGTTCGCTTGGCTCGAAAAACGACCCTACCTGTTGACGATGCGGGTGCATTTAGAGATCTGATGGAGAAGCGGATGGAATTTGATCTAAAGAAAGCATTTGTCTCTACCGGAGCATCTTGCAGGCCTGCAGTTGTGCTTACTTCAACTTCTAGGGCAATGAAGATCTGGTTTAATAATCTAGAAGATGCCATTTCTTCAAATGTGAAGAGATCAGTTTTGCGAGATATGATGTCTGATCTGAAAATAGCTACTGATTTCGTGGCAGAAGCCTCCATCGATTTTGTCCGTTTGGCGGCGAGGTTGATGGCTCTTTCGGTGGCATCTAGGAGGACATTATGGCTAAAGTCCTGGTCAGCAGACACTGCCTCCAAAACCAATTTATGTCAGTTGCCCTTTGAAGGAGACGGATTGTTTGGTGAAAGTCTGGATTCAATTATTAAAAAGGTGTCCGGGGGAAAAGTGTTTTTCTCCCGCAGGAGAGAAAATTCAGATATCAAGGGTCTAGAGCAGAATTTTCGGAATTCAAGACAATACAGACCTGGTAGGTCCCAGAGTAGACAGTCCCCATGGAGATCTTCTAGGGGGGAGCCACGGCAGCCGGCAAAGAAGGCAACTGGGTTTGGCTCTTCCTCAGGTAGAACACAATGATATCAGGCCGGCTCGGGCCTGTGCAGTAGGAGCGCGTCTGGCACTCTTTGAAGAGGTTTGGGCCGAGAATATTCGGGATCGTTTGGTTCTAAAGATTATAAAAGAAGGTTATCAACTGGAATTTTCCAGGGTCCCAAGACACAATGTGTATCGAGTTTCTTTGGTTCCGAAGGTTCAAGGGGCAAAATAAATATTTCAAGGATATGTGGAACAGTTGCTAGAAACTGGTGCTGTGGAACCAGTACCTCGGGAGCAACAAAAGAGAGGATTTTACTCCAAACTCTTCCTAGTCAAAAAATCCTCCGGGGCGTTCAGACCGGTGTTGGATCTTCTGCCCTTAAATCAGTTCATACATTGCAGAAAATTCCAAATGGAATCCCTGGCATCCATAATCGCAGCGGTTCCTCCTCGGGCATGGTTAGTAAATCTTGATCTCAAAGATGCATACTTCCATGTTACAGTCCACACTGAAACATCTGCGGTTTGTGTTCCAGGAGCAGCATGAGCAGTTCACTTGCCTCCCGTTTGGCCTGTTTACCTCTCCAAGGACTTTCTCAAAGGTCTTAGTGACAGTAATAGCCTTCTTGAGAGTGGAGGGAGTTCCAGCCTTTCATTATTTAGATGATATCCTGCTGGTGTCCAACTCAGAGGGAGATGTTGTAAGAAACAGAGACAGAAGCAGTTGCAATTCTGAAACATTTCGGTTGGGTGATAAACTGGCAGAAAAGTCATCTAATGCCAACTCAGAAGATAATTTTCCTGGGAGCCAGTTTGGACAGTCTTCAAGGGACAGTGTCTCTTCCAGAGCAGAAAGTCTCGCACATCAAAGACCGATTGAAGTCTTTTCAACGACTCACTGAGTGACAAACAAGGATTATATGTCACTCCTGGGACCATTCAGATGGTACGATGGGCGAGGTGGCACATGAGACCCCTTCAGATCTGTTTTCTGAGATCGGGGACGACCAATCCCATGAATCTTAAGAAACTCCTTCATATTCTAAAACATGTGATGGCGAGCTTAAACTGGTGGCTGGTTCCAGGGAACCTGACCAGAGGAATGCTGTTAACCAAGCTGGACTACATCACGGTTACATCAAACACCTCTCAAGTAGGCTGGGGAGCCATGTTGGATGATCTGTCAGACCAAGGGAAGTGGGAAGTCTCATCTTCATTCCAATATATTGGAGTTGAGGGCAATAAAGATGGCTCCATTTGCATTTTTAGAGAGGATAACACAAAAGTGGATACAAATCCGGTCAGACAATGCCACGGCTGTGGCCTATGTACAAAGACAAGGAGGCACCAAAAGTGCTCGGTTGATAGAAGAGCTGTCAACGATCATGTCATGGGCGGAGATAAACTTCAGAGGTTTAGTAGCCTTTTATGTGCCAGGCAAGATGAATGTGCAGGCGGATTTCCTGAGCAGGAATGCCTTGGAGCCAGGAGAGTGGTCTCTGAATCTCTCTGTGTTCCAGACCATTGGCAATCCAGAGATAGACCTCATGGCCTCGGATCACAACCACAAGTGCAGGAGGTTCTTTTCAAGGTACCCACTGGAGAGGGATGTTCGGTTATGTCTTTCCACCCTTTCCATTAATTTGGAGGGTGTTGAAGAAAATAGACAAAGAAGCGACACAAGTGAATGCAATAATTCCATTTTGGCCCAGGCGTCCCTGGTTTCCGCTTTTGAGGCAGATGTCAGTGGAGCCTCCAATGAAACTACCGACTGTGAAAGATCTACTGATGCAGGGTCCAGTTTCCTTTCAAGAGGTGTTCCACTTGTCGTTGAGGGCGTGGAAGTTGAAAGGCAGAGGTTCTCAGATATGGGCCTCAAGAAAGACCTGATGTCAAGTTTGCGGAAGATAGAGGATTTAATCCCAGATGTCCTTGTGCGTCGGAATTGGTGCAGTTTCTCTATGCTGGGTACCAAAGGAAGCTTAGTGTCAGTAGCTTGAGAGGACAAGTTTTGGCACTTTCGGAATTAACTGAAAGGTCATGGGCTGAGGATCCCTTAGTCATCCGCTTATTTAATGCACTGAAGAGAGTGTGTCCAGTGAGACGACTAAGTGCCTCCCTGGGATTTGCCTTTGGTCCTGAAGGTTTAAACGGCAGTTCCTTTTGAACCTTTAGAAGAAGCTTCGGATTGGCATGTTACTTTAAAATCTTTATTCCTGGTGACGATCACTTCAGCTTGCAGGGTTGGGGAAATTCATTCTCTCTCGGCAAAGGAAACTGATACGATTTTGTTTCCTGACAAAGTTGTCTTGAGACCAGCATTTGAATTTCTTCCAAAGGTTGTGTCACAATTTCACATGGATTTGGAGATAACCTTACCCTCCTTCTGTTCGAATCCAAAAACAGAGCGTGAGCGGCAGTGGCATACGTTGGACCTAGTTCGAATAATCTCACATTATCTGACCTGTACACAGTCATGGAGGAGATAGGAAGTCACTCCAAGAAGCCCTAGAAGAGGTTGTGCTCCATCTAAAGCCACTATTAGTCGATGGATCATTGATTGCATAGTGTTCGCCTATCACAAGATGGGCAGAGAGGTACCTAGAGACTTGAAGGCTCACTCTACTATAGCACTGGCTGCTTCCTGGGCGGCGGAGGCCAGAGCGCTGCCAGATGTAATTTGTAAGGCTGCAAGATGACCTCCTTACATACGTTTGTCAAACATTATAAGTTGAATGTTTTTCTTTCCCAAAAAGCTAAATTTGGGAGGGGTTTTGCAGGCTGTGTTGCATTCATAATAAATATTAAGCATCAGTTGTTATCCCTCCCTTCTTATGGGCTTTGGAAATTCTCATGTTGGTGATGAGCTGCCATGGCTTGGGAAATAGAGATATTTGTATTACTTCCCGTAATTTCTATTTCCAAGTCACCTCCCATGGCAGCACTCACCAACTTCCCTCCCTTCTGAAGCTAGAAAACATAGACAAGGTAGGGGCGGTGTAGAGCAGATGATATAGGGTGTTGGAGTTAACCCTTTCCTGTCCAGTGACCTGAGGGGCAGGGAATACTCATGTTGGTGAGTGCTGCCATGGTAGGTGACTTGGAAATAGAAATTGCGGTAAGTAATAAATAATTCTCTATTCCTGAATGTATGAAATATATGTTTTTTTTCATCATCATTTAAGATTTAACTTGTTTTGCAGCTGGTCGACTTCCACTGGAAAATTGGAATGGCTGTGAGTTCTGATAGTTGTCGGTCTCTGAACCATCCTTATGTTACCGTAGAGTTAAAAGTGGCAGATTATTCTGGACAGATTACAAGTAAAATTTTGGAGTTGACCATTCCAGAGTTTAAGGTTTGTACAGATCCATTTTTATGCTTGGACTAGTGCATTATACTCCTTTAAATACAGAATGAATGAGCTGAGAGCAGAAGTGTTCAAAAACCTCCACTTTCTGCTGCCTCCTTTCCCAGGCTGTGCAGGGGAGCCAGCAGCACGTAACACACTGCACTGTAGGATAGGAACCAATTTGCATCTAGGCAGAAATGAAAGGGAACTGAAGCCTGTCTCCCACCCCTCATTTAAACATGGGCAGTGACTGTAGCAGATATGTAGGGAGCTCAATCAAAGGGACCAATGATCAAATTGAATTTGGCACCATATAGTATTTCTTATTGCCTACAAAATTGAGGGGGGGGGGTCAATTATGCTAAGCCTTTTCATAAGACTTTGAAGACGTTTCATAGGAAACTTTTCAATGAACTTTATTATAGCATTCTCTGTACTATTTTTTTTTTTTTTTTTTAAAATCTTAACACCTTGCCTCATTCAAAGGCTATGACCCTCCCCTCCATAAAGAGTTCACACTAGTCTAGCGGTCAGTGTGAGGATTTAACAGGTGGGATAAACCATTTCTCCAGTCTATTGGAGGCAGGATTTAACCTGTTTCCTATAAAATTAGAAACATTGCAGTTATTTTAGTCTCAATAAAGACTGAACAATGAAGTGCTATCATTTTTCTATGTAGAGTACTTAAAGGGTCAATATACACCTTTCTAACAAGCTTTTTCAAGAGGGCTTTTGCCGAACATACTTTGTCTATTGTATTAATTAATATATCTACAGTATATGGGGTTTGATATCTCTTGTGCTAAAAAAGAATATGAAGCCAGTTTCATTTAGTACTTCCTGGTCCTGTAACGCACAGGAAGGGCTGCTAAAACAACATTGTAATTACTAGCACTCTGATAATACACTAATGAAGGAATGTAATTAAAAGTTGCAGGCGTTATTTAAAATGGCGCCTTTGTGAATGTAGAAGGAAACCCCCCTGGGCGCAAAAACCCTCCCCCCTCCCCTGTGTTGCTTCCCCTCCCTCCTCCCCCCTGGCCTACCTGTCCCGCTGGGCAAATGCCCCTAACTTGTTACTTACCCCTCTGCGCAGGTCCAGTCCACGGAGTTCACAGACGCCATCTTTTTCCACGCGATCTTCTTCCTGCTTTGACCATCATTTTGGCGCATGTGCAGTAGGAGCATTTCGCCGGTACGGATCTATTGCGCATGCGCCAAAAGTCACAAAGTTTTCCGATTTCACTTCGTGACTTTTGGCGCATGTGCAGTAGATCCGTACCGGCGAAATGCTCCTACTGCGCATGCGCCGGTCAAAGCAGGAAGAAGATAGCGTCTGTGAACTCCGTAGACTGGACCTGCGCAGAAGGGTAAGTAACAAGTTAGGGGCATATGCCCATCGGGACAGGTAGGCCAGGAGGGAGGGGGGCAACACGGGGGGGGAGGGTTTTTGCGCCAAGGGGGTTTCCTTCTCCTTTAAGTACTGCTCACAATGTTAAATCAGTCGCTGGCATATTACATTGCGCATTTTCACAAAGCAAAGGTTTAGTGTCAACACCTGTTCTAGAGTTTTGTTAAATATTTTGTCTCTGCAATTACTTTGTGTTTGTTAAAATTACATACGCTGCAAATGTTCAGAAAAGCTATTTGTTCGCAAACTTTGCGATGAAGTCATTGGGGTCTTTAATTAGTCAAAAAGGACGCAAACATGGTCACTAATGTTCGCAATCGTCTTTGCACATGTTTTTTGTGCTACAAAACATATTACATTCCTCCTTAAAAAGCTACTGCTCAGTGTGAGGAGGGGTTGGTTTGATCAAAGGTAGATAAGACACATTTTTCTATTTATAAAGCGAAGAGGGAAGGATGTTCAGTAAAAAAATCTAATGCTTTAGAATGACAAATACATGACCACATTTGATTGGGCATTGGGATACCATCAGAGGATTGACCACTGTATAGCCACCTTTATGCTTGATATAAAACATACCACATGTTCATGGTTCAGTTAATATTAAAGTATATGCTTTACAAAATTACATATACAGATAATTAATCTTGTAGTAGTTCTAGCAATCTGTTACATAATTATAGTGATACTGCATGTGTAAAGTTAACTGTGATTTGAAAGATTAGATCATTTGCCGGCTTCTGCTGCTGTTTCTGTACCATTTTATTTATTTATTTATTTATTTATTTTTTGACGAATGGCTAATTATGAGTAACATTTCTATTGGTCTTTATTTATTCTTTTTTATAGTTGTTTTATTATTTGCCTTTTTCTTCTGACTCTTCCAGCTTTCAGTTGGGAGTTACTGCCCCCATCTAATAACAATTGCTCTCTAAGGGTTCAAATGAATTATGGCTACTTTTCATTACTCCTCTTACTATTCAGGCCCTCTCATATTCATATTTCAGTCACTTGTTTAAATCAATGCATGGTTGCATGGGTAGTTTGGACCGTAGCAACCAGATCTCTGAAATTGCAAGCTGAAGAGTTGCTAAAAACCCCCCACAAATAATTAAAAATTAAAACCAATTGCAAATAGAATATCACTCTCTACACCATACTAAAAGTTAATTTAAAAGTTAACAATCCCTTTAAGAGCTCTGTTGTGCAACAATTGTAGAGCCTCAATTTTATCACTGTAGATGATGTATGTTTTAATGCAATGGTTGGTTTTTTTGGGGTACGTTGTTTGAATTGCATCTGTGGAGTCGCTTTTTAACATTGTTTAACTCCCTGTGCATTTCAGAACTTCCACAAGCAATTCAAAGAAATGTCTGCTGTTCTTGAAACAGTGTGAACCTGACTGCAAAGCGGCAAAAATGGGAGCCTGCCTGTTCTATCCAGTTTGCCATTTCTCTGCCTAAAGTGCCTGGATCCTGAAGTGCTAAATATTCTCATACTGGCAACTGTCGACCGTAATGTGTGGATCTAACCTCAAAAACTGCTTGTAAAAAATGTGTTGGACATTAAAATCAGTCAACAATATCTAAATTTGGTATAAAATAATTGTGCTAAAATGACAATGTGGTTAGCGACTGAAGACTCCACTTAAGAGTCTCCATATGAAGAAGCAGCAAATATTAATTAACTGTATGAGTGTATATGAACAGAAGAAAAATGGGCAAAATGTTCTGATTATCGTACGAAACTCCACGCAGACCATAATATCTTCAGATTGCAAATAGGACCTCTGCCATGTGTTCTACAGGACCTTGACAGATTGAAGATGGGTATCCTGGCTTTTTGCATCCTTGTATAATAAAACTCGAAAAAAAAAAATTCGGATTTTATAGTTAAAAAAAAATACTCAAATCTTTCGAGATTTTAGCATTCAGACTTTAATAAATAACCCCCCTTGATGTGGACCTGCCACCTACACATATAAAGCTGTATAATGGAAGCCCTTTACAAATTAAACATGGAACCCAAATTTTTTCGGTAAAACAGTCATATCTGTTAAAGGTGTTTGAAATATCTGAACTGTCAAATCAAATATTATCTGCCCCCACCTCTATGCCTGAGGCAGTTACTTTCACTTTCCATTCAGCAATTCCTACATGTCACTGCACCCCTTACATTTCCCTTTCCCTCCTTATGCTCTATAATAGTGTAGGGTACTGTGCGCACTGACATACTAAATCATCAACAAAAGAACATTTTTAATGAATGTGTATTAGAGCTATGCTTAATTTTATATTACTTGCTATGAAAATTGAATTCTATGAAGGTGAACTACTAAGTGTTGTCATGAAGCAGTACAAAGTCTCCTAAACATACATAAATAATCCATCAGTATTGTGATGTGTTGGGAAATAATGCAAATACTGTACACCTCTTAAAGGAAAACTATACCCCCAAAATGAATACTTAAGCAACAGATAGTTTATATCAAATTGAATGACATATTAAAGAATCTTACCAAACTGGAATATATATTTACATAAATATTGCCCTTTTACATCTCTTGCCTTGAACCACCATTTCGTGACTCTATCTGTGCTGCCTCAGAGATCACCTGACCAGAAATACTACAACACTAACTGTAACAGGAAGAAGTGAAGAAGCAAAAGGCAGAACTCTGTCTGTTAATTGGCTCATGTGACCTCACATGTGGTCTGTATGTGTGCACAGTGAATCTTACGATCTCAGGGGGTGGCCCTTATTTTTTAAAATGGCAATTTTCTATTTATGATTACCCAATGGCACATACTACTAAAAAAGTATATTATTATGATAATGGTTCATTTACATGAAGCAGGGTTTTACACATGAATTGTTTTACTCCGTATCTTTTAATAGAGACCTACATTGTTTGGGGGGTATAGTTTTCCTTTAAAGTGCATAGTCTAGCTAGCAATATCACATGGATATGTATTGGGAGGTACTGAAGACTTTACTTTGCCTTATGTTGTCAATCCTGTTTCCTGTGGGGCGGTAAATCACGGACTCTTCTGCATACAGAACAATGAGATATAGATAAAAAAAAAAAAACACACTGTTCAGTGTTGATGCTTTTTTATCTTGCAAAGAGTTAAATATGTGAAGCAAAAAAAAAAAAGTGAAGGTCACATGAGATAAGCATGAATGCACCCAACAACAGGCCTTCCTTTGTGTATTTTTCAACCAGGCATATATGTCGTTATTGTGCTGATTTGAACAGAATACAGATGCTGAGTAAATGTGCAAAATGACATTGGAGTGATACTAATACAGTTTGTGAAATGATTATATACAGTTACCCCTGCAAATTAAATTCATATTTTTAATTAATGCAAGTATTCCAGCAATGTAACATTGATATACAGACTCTGTAAGCCATGTCACATACAGCTGAATGGTCATGTATGTGACACTGCTCTGTTATTTACGTGTCTGATATTTAATAATGTAGCCTTGCTGAATTTCATAAATGCAAATATGACTCAAAGGGTGGCTATAGACCTAAATGTCTTGATAATCTGTGCTATAATGTTGTAGACCTCTTAAACTAAAGTCATGCACAAAAGGGTATCATTACATTCACTTCTGTATATTGCATTTTTGTATTAAAGGGCTATCACTGGCTGTGGGAATAAAACCGATTACATTATTAAATACTACATGGACCCTATTAGTCAGTGAGCACAGTTCATTGCATTCTGCTGAACTTGAATAGAAAACATCTTTCCTTATGCTTCTCTATACAGAGGAAACTCTGATATAAACATTTTTAAAAACCACAACGCTTATGTACTGCTGAGTAAGGAGAACTTGGTCAGTTTACTTGGATGATACTGATATTTAGAAAACCTTTTGTGTTAACAATAAATTATAGCGTACATTTTGGACATTTTCTGTAAGAGGCCTCTTGAAACAATGTAGCAGAGGTCAGACTTATATGCTTCTTCTCTGGTCTGTTAATTAGCTGTCTTCTGCTACATTGTTGAAAGATCAGGACCACTATTACTAGAAAACAACAGGCAAATGGTCTCAACAGTAGCAATTCAGCACCCGAGGTAGCCTAGCCCCCCCCCACTTAAATTTATTGGCACCAGAGTGGGTCGAGGTGGGGCATATCGCTAGTGCTGAAAGTGCAATTGTGTTTTTAAATATGAATCTCAGCTCTTTAAGTTACTAGGAGTGGCTTTTTGTGGTGCTTCCATCTGAGGATGGACAATGTCTGGGACCTATTTTTCTCAGATCTTCAGAGAGAAATGCACTATAACCAGCATGCACAACATTTGCTGCCTTCCTTCCTTAAATAAGGGCCGTAATTGACATCTGTTTTTTCATAGAATGAATGATCTCACTAATTGAACTCACTCTACACTACTATTATATGTAACAAGTTATAATTATTTTGAACACTGCTATTATTTTGAACAAGCCTTAATTAATGATTTAATTACACATAATCGGCAGCATACAAGTCATGACTGTTGGGTCTGTTCGTTTTCTATTCTGCTACACCTACTAGTAAATTATTTGCCATGTAGAAATAGAATCTCTACCAAAGACGGTGATTGATCCGGTTTGTGATGTTGGACTGCTATTAACACAACTTTATGATGAGCAAAATGCAGCAGAACTGGGTAAACACAAAAGAAATTATGAATTTAAACCATTTTTAGTATGAAATGAAATAAGTCGGGAGGGTGTTTTGCACACAAATAGCCGGTTTTCCAAACCTGATAAAAAGGAGACTCTGGATATTTTGTTTAACCGTTTGTCCCTAAAATAAATAGTAAACCAACAGCATTTTAGACGAGCACAATGGGGTACATGAAACTGCAGTTTCAGCTAGGTGCAGAGCAAAGTACAAATACAAATTTTTAGGTTGGCATTGTCCACAAAGTGTGGCATGGTTACAAATGTTTGTGTGCTTACAGTTAGTGACCAGTTCATTAGGTTTACCTGCTCTCTTGATGTAATTGAATTTTCAGTCAGTGACAGCATTTTGGAGACAAAGTAAAGTACATTGCCAAAATAATAATTTGAGAATACACTACTATTCATGATTTGTCTGAATATGGCAGACAATAATCCTACAATGTTCTATTGTCAGTGAAAAATAAAAAAAATTGTGTGTACACAGTGAGCTAGACAACACAGACTTGGGACACTGGATGACTATAAAAAATAATCTTAATCTGAAGAATAACAATTCCTTTAACACAAATGGGAGGTTTAGATTGGTGGCGGTATAAAGCTTTATTATGTATTTTTGTGGTGTATATACAAATGAAACATAATAACATAAAAGAATTATATTTGGCCATGTATTTATTGAAAAAAATGATCCAATAACATATCTGCAAATCGCAAAAGTCGTTGTTGCCCATAAAGCTGGAAAAGGTTGCAAGGTTATCCTTAAAGGGTTTGGACTTCACCAATCAACAGTCAAACAGATTGTATACAAATGGAGGAGGAAATTCAAGACTGGTTACCCTACCCAGAAGTGGTTGACCATCAAAGATAACTCCAACTTCAAGGCATCTAATAGTTCAAGAGGTTACAGAGGAACATAGGGTAACTTCTAAGCAACTGAAGGCCTGTCTCACATTGGCAAATGTTGATGTTCATGAGTCTACCATCAGGAGAACACTGAACAACAATGGTGTGAATGGCAGGGTAGCAAGGAGAAAGCTGTCCCCAAAAATATTGCTGACCATCTATAGTTGGCTTAAGATCATGTGGACAAACCAGAAGCATACTGGAATATTTTGTGAACAGATGAAGCCAAAATAGAATTTATTGTCTTAAATGAGGATCATAACATTTGGAGAAGAAAAAACACTACATTCCAGCATAAGAACGTTATCCCATCTGGGGAACATGGTGGTGGAAATGTTCTAGTTTGGACCTGTTTTGCTGTATCTGGGCCTGGGTGGCTTGCCTCATTGATGGATCGATAAACTCTGAACTATACCCGAGAATTGTAAAGGAAAATGTCTAGATATCTATCCATATATAGCATTTTAAGAGATAGTGGGTCAATACAGTGCTACGCAATATGTTGGCGCTATATAAATACATGTTAATAAAATGCAGCAAGACACTGATCCAAATCATACAAGTTGTTCTACCAAATAATGGTTAAAGAAGAATAAAGCAAATATTTTGGAATGGCCAAGTCAAAGTTCTGACCTTAATCCAATTGAAATGTTGTGGAAAGACCTATAAAGTGAGTGGTTCATGTAAGGAAACCCACCAACATCCAAGAGCTGAATCTGATCTGTTTAGAGGAATAGTCTGATGTACAAGACTGACCAACAGTTTCTGTATTGTTTAGTTGCATTTATAGCTGCATAAGGGGGTCACACCAAATACTGAGTGGAAGGAAGTGAATACTTATTCACTTATTTTTGCCACACACAGATACACTGTTGGATCATTTTTTTCCAATAAATACATGATGAAATATAATAATGTGTGTTTTATTGTTTAAACAAGTTGTCTTCACCTACTTTTAGGTATTAATATAAATATATAAACAGCAGAATGCCTTATATGTTTTTTGAAGGGGTTGTTCACCTTTAACACTTTTTTTTAGTTCAGTTGGTTTCAGAGAGATCACCAGAAATGAAGACTATTTCCAATTACTTTCTAATATTTATTTGTGACTGTTTTTCTAATACTGAAGTGTGAAGGCAAGTGTTAGAATTCATACAATAGTTGCTAGTATTCCACAGATACTCTTGAGAAATGTATCAACTAATTGTAACAACTAAATGTGGAAAATTGTATCAGGATCACTGAGCTGCCAGACTGAAACACTAGAGACAGGAACATTAAACTTTAAACTTAAATTAGTGGGAAAACTGTAAAAAAATAAAAGATGGAAAGCAATTTAAAAAGTCTTTGTTTCTGGTGACCAATCAGAAAACAATTGAACTGGAAAAAGTGTTTGGAAGGTGAACAACCCCTTTAATTACATTAATGTCATACAGGGGCTTATTTACAAAAAAAAAAAAAAAGCATCTCCTAAATGCTTATGTGAGAGGACATTCGCTTGATAAATCAGCCCTAAAGTGTTGATACAGGAATTGCTGTCATATTGTTAAGAAGTACATTTTTCTACTTCTGGCTCATCATGAAGATACCTTTATTTACTTCTATACCAATTCAAGGGGTAGTTCACCTTCAATTAGAGTCCTGCATTGTTTTGGGTTCCTGAGTGTACCTATGGAATACCTGCAAAGTGGTCGGGTTTTGGACAGAATGTCCCAGATTCCCTAACCATGCAACAGTCCATGGTGCAGGAGTGATGCCTCCTTCCCTGAGGATATGGTAATTTTTTTCCATCCCCTTCTGATCTGGCTTCAGAGTCATGTCACGTTTCAGGCCACAGTGATGTCACTTTCATTTTCACGGGTCCCAAGTCGGAAGGAAAGTAACCTATTTGTCTGGGATGGATAGTGGGTCTGGATAGGGGAAATATTGGGTGGTGGGTGCTGGTTGCATTGCGGGCCAGTGGGTCCAGGCACAGGTTTGCCAAATCGAACCTGTACAGGATTATACCTTCAAGTTAACTTTTAATAGATTATAGAATGGCAAATTCTAAGCAACTTTCCAATGGGCATTTATTTTTTTTATAGTTTTTTTAATTATTTGCTTTATTCTGAGTCTTCTGAGCTTTGAAATAAGGCATCCAAAAACATTGTTCTGTGAGGCTACAGATTTATTAAGTTACTAACAGCTGGGGATGTATCATCCTCACAAAGCAACTTTTTTGTTTTTGCTTTCCCACCATCTTCTCCTATTCATATTTTAGTATCTCATTCAAACCATTGTATGGTTGCTAGGGTAATTTGGACAATTTGGGATTTTTTTTTTAATTGCTTATATTAGATAGCAGCTGCTGACAAAAAAAAAGCAAAATATATTTTTTTAAAAAATACAAAATGAAGACCAATTATAAACTGTCTCTAAATATCAACACCTTTAATTTACTACACTGAGCATGTGCAGTTGAAGCTGATACAGACTTGGGTTGAACTGTGCATGTTCAGTATTTCCAATTGCTCACAGGAGGGCATTCAATGACATTGGTAATGAAAATGGGGCAGATTTGGGTCTGAAAGTGGGACAGATTGTGTGGAGGGAGGGTGATCTGTTTTTTTAATTATTATCTGCTTTTTGAATAATTAGCCTTTTATGCTGGCTTGTTAACGCCTGCAACTGAAAATTTGATCTGGTTTTATGAGTCACTCAGCTCAATATTTGCTACAGCAGTTAATCTGCATCTGAGTGCTCTCCTCTCTTTCATTGAAAAAACTAATTGTGAATTGTATTAGCTTAATGTGTGTCTACATAATACTCACTTGTATGCATTCCAGCCAACATGCTACACCAGGCATGTTCAAAGTCAGGCCCGCGGGCCAATTGCGGCCCCGTTTCAAATTTACACCGGCCCACAGCCTCCGTCATTAAATTAATAGTAATCTGAAGGTGTTAGCAATAGACACGCACTCGCATACTTCTTTAGGGCTGAAGGTGCAATAGACGTCCTGACAGTAAACTAAAGAAGTATGCGAGAGAGGCGCATCACTACATAGAACAAGTGGCAGATTATTTCACTAATGACTAATGTGCCCAAATATTACTGTTACAGCTACGCAATTCCTTGTTGAAATGAGGTGCGCAGAATAAGTCCAAACATACTCCACTTCCTAAACGCCGTGTACACATCCATCTGCGGCAGTGAATGATCCTGATCACAAACTAGCAACCTTGGAATAGATTCTGGGCTGAATGGTCAGCCCCCACACATTTTCACCTCACTAAATCTGGCCCTTGTTGCAAAAAGTTTGGACGGCCCTGTGCTACACAGCAGCTTTCTCTAAATATTTTTTTTTTAGTTTTAAAGGAAATTTTCAACCAAAAACCCAATGTTCTTGCACATGAAGTAAAATGTAAAACTAAGCAACCTTCCAATATACTATAACTTTTCCATGTTCCAATGTTAGTTGATACATAAGATCAACTAAAAGCTGTTTTTGCTTATGCCTTTCTGTTCAAGCAATGTAACAGTAATCAGTTCTCCTCCAAATCTGCTGGCTTCTGTTGTTTTTATTGAATCAGAACAACCAGTGCAGAAAACATATTGAGGAAAGCTAAAGGCAATTCTCTCCTCCTGCAGCCAATGGGCACCACACACCCCGACCTACGGAACGCATTTTAGGACATCCTCCGGCGAAAGAACTGTAGAGGACAGGTCTTTCGCCGGAAGATGTCCTAAAATGAGTTCCGTACCGACCACTTAAAGGTAGAAAGCTTTCTATTGATTCCTATGGTCCCTCCCACCTATTATAAGCACATGGAGGCAGACAGAATCGGACACACTGCTGGGACTGGTAGGCGTGGGTAGTACTAGGGGTGGGACTGTGGTGAATGGGCAGTTCTATGTGTCCAAATGGGAGGGGTGCGGAAAGCGTACATTAAGTAGTTGTGCGCTTTTAATCCAGGATCCTCCCCCTGCAGAATTGATCCTGTCCGTCACTGAAGTAGATCGGGATTCCGCCGAAGGGATCTGGTGACGCGTGTTGCTTTATTTGGAGCCGCGGTTGTGATTGGAGCAGCAATGTTTGTGCAGTGAGTTTGCAGCGAGGGCGTGGACTGGGGGTCTGTATAGGTTGAGTGGCACACGCAGGAGGCTGGTGCTTCTGGATCTTTTATGACGCGTTCTGGTTAGGGGCAGGGCAGGAGGAAACACAACGCAGACAGGACTGGGGGAAAGCGGAGCTGTGCTGGTAGGGAGAATCGCCATGTGTCTGTGGCAAGTTGTGCTTCCCCTCAGTGTTGCTACTGCTGCTGTCACACGCACCTTGTCTGAAAGCCACTTCTGTGCCTTTATTGTGAATTAAATGGAACCGCCTAATTCAAGTGTCTCAGCCTGGGCTTGAAGGAGCTTCCAGTGGCAGCAGTGTATTACTGATCCCTACAAGCAGAGTCTCTTCCTGGGCACACGTTACAGGGGCTGCAATTCACACACTTTTTATAATCAAGGGAAGACTTGCAATTTCTTTTTAAAGGCAAATAAGTAGTCATGGAGCGAAAAAGTTCAGCAGCCCTGTGCCACCCTCTGTTGGAAGTAAACACTGTGCCAGACATGGCTCCCAAGGAGGAGAAAGGGTTTGGCCTGTGGTACATTGGCTGGTCTTCCCTAGACCGTCGGACAACCTTGCCAATGCTTCCTTGGCTTGTGGCTGAGATCCGCAGAAGGGCAGAAAAGCAAGACCCTCCAGCATGTGCTGCGCCTTGTAGAGAAGTCAATCTAATGCTGGTTACCCCTCACCTCCGCTGTGTGCCAGCGCTCAATGGCGCCAATACCAACAGTGCCGTCTTCATCTTTGAGCACAAAGCACAGCATATATCCCGCTTTATCCACAATAGCCGGGATCCTTCGTATTTTGCCTACCTGATTAAGACTCAGCCTGACAACCCGGAATCTGAAACGGCATGCCATGTTTTCAAGGCCAGTAGCCCAAGACAGGTGAGACCTCAATCGTTCTTTTGTTGCATTTTGATAAATTGGGTGCCTTATACTTTGTCATAAGTAATAATACCTTTAAAATAATATAATGCTGTAGTGTACGGTAAACCAAAATAATAACCAGCTTGATTAACTAAGTCTTGCACAGAGAATCATGACCTTTTTCTTATTCTCTTGGCACTCGTAAGGATGATTTAATTTGATTTAACAATGTTGGCAGCCAGTCTTACTGCGCTTGCAAGTTAAGTTTAGAGGCACACAATTTGCAAGCTCACTTTGTCCCTTTAGTTAGGCCAGGCTTCCAGAAATTGCAGCGTGTGCAAGGTTAATTTCACCCTCAGGCCCTATTTTGGCCAAGTTTTCTTAGGTTACATTAGGTTACATTGTTAATTTAACTCTTTGGCCTTTGATGGACCTTGCTAGCAAATGCAATGTTGCCTAGGATCCATCCAAGACATTATAAGACCTTTTTTTTCATGAGGGAGATAAACATATACAGGAAGATTGTCCGTTGAGAAAAGTCACCATAGAGAGGGGGGGGGGGTGTTCTACTTCTAGGGGCCATAGATTGTAAACTGCATTGAAACAGGGATTTTCATAGTCTTTGTTTACACCAACTCACCAGATTTCTGACAAGGCGCTAGTGTTATTGTTCACAGTTCTTCTGTTGGTATAGTGTCCATGTGCCATGTGCTACTTTCTTCCTGCTGACAAGAACATCGGATTTAGGGCGGAAACTGCAAAGGATAATGCATCATTTTTGTATGACTTTTTTCTTAAGAATAAGGCCTGGAGAAACCAAATGTTGGCCCACACAATTGAATGTGAACCCAAAAGGTCCAAAAACAGGAAGGGTATCGATGGCTAGATGCCCAATGCCCAGGAAGAAGCTATAGCAGATTATGAGTAATATGATAATTCATTTTAGTATTTAATACAGTGTGATGCATGTAAGAATAATTTAATTATTTTATGCATATATGGCGCCTGCAATGTTTCCTCTAACTTATTCTTGGCTGCGTGTGCAAAAAAATTGTGTGCACACTAAACATTTGTGTGCATGAGTACAGCCTAGAGGGAACATTGGGTACCTTAGTGGTGGACTGTGTGAGAATCACAGAAGTGTGCACTCTTCCGAGTAGGGACATCTGATCCTATTTTTACTCTATAACCCTTGTTTGTTAAATGATTGTAAGACTGCTGTTTTTTGTTTTTTTTTTTATAAATTAACAAGTGATGTGTAACTTGCTGGCGCTATGCATATAAATGATGATGGTGTGTGTTGCACATAAATACAATGTTCTCCGTTTGTGTGTGTCCAGTTTGACCCTTGAATTCAGACTGAATATTTATAGAAATATTAATAGAATTTTATGTTTTTACTAGGTTACATTGTGGTGAGATATGTACTTCTATCAGCTGAACATAAGTGGATTGCTATTCTTCTGGCTAAACAAATCTCTTTTGTTTAGAATAATATCACTAGTAGTGTCCAAAGTAATAGTGTTGTTCATATTGTAAAATGTTTAAAAGGCATTCAAGCCTCCGAGAAGCATTAATTGTGGAGCCCTAAAGCCCTAATCAGCTTCATGTCTGCCCACCTGATTCTGTGAAAAATTTGTGGTGCAGGACAAATCCAAGGCAGTCGACTTTGACTTCAATTTTCTTTATTGGGGAGTGTATACACTCCACAATAAAGAAGATTGCAGTCAAAGTCGACTGCCTTGGATTTGTCCTACACCACAAATTTTTCACAGATTGATCCGTTTGGCAGGATAACCTGTGGGACAAGCAGCTAAGAATAACTGGCTACACTTATTTTCTAAAAAATTTGGATTTGCACTCCTGATTCTTTTATGCTGCCCAGTTCAGTTCAGTATCCCACGCTGGTACCCATGATGTGCACACACTTCATCCAGGGATACAAAGAGGAGAGAGTCTTGACCAATATCATCTGAAAAAATATTGCAGTATTAATCAGTGGGATGCTTTAAGCTGTATAGGATGCTGTACAGGGGTGTGTGCATAAATACTCAAAATAAAATTGCAATTGAATCCAGTAGGGAGCAAGAAACAAATAGGAAATGCAGTAGCCTTGAGCAAGCATTTGTTTGGCGTGAGTGTGACAAAATTAAAATGGATGACATTTGTCACACGGCCAACACAGCATATGACCTAATTAACGCCATCCCATCTTGTTAAATGTTAGTTACAGTATTTCACTGGCAGGGACTAGGACGTTTGTCAGCACTGAAGGAAAATACAGTACAAACTACAGAAATAAATGATAAAGAAAACTGATGTTTTCTACAGTAAAGCTGGCCATAGATGTTTTTACAAAAGGTCAGATCCTGATCACGATCTTCTCAGAACGATCGTACGATCGTACGAATTTACCATCAACTAAAAAGACCAATTTGCCAGGAAAACAAAGGGGAGCTGCCTGCTTGGCCCTGCAAACATAGATTGCACTGGGACCGACAAAGATTTTTTTGACCTGGCCGATCAATTTCCTGACAGTTGTCGGCTGAACAATCGTAAGATGTACGATCGTTCGAATCCCACTAACCGCACGATAATTTCGAAGGATCGGTCGGCTTCCCTAAAATCGGTCGTTCGGCAAGAAGAATCGTCGCGTCTATGGGGAGCAAAAGCCTGAAAATGGGACAATTCTGTTGCATATGTATGAAGCCAATTGAAAAAAAATATATATTATTGGTCCACTTCTTGACTAACCTAAATCCTTGATTCAAATTCGACTATTCGCCACCAAAAACCTACCGAATTTATATATAAGTCAATGGGAGAGGTCCAGTGACCAATTTGAAGATGTTTGTTGCCTTCCTGACATTCGAGTTTTTTTTTTCAGAGAAATTCGAGTTTGGCCGAATTAGATTCGAGTTTTCGGGTCGGTAAAATTAGTCAGAATTTAAGATATTAGATTTTTTTCATAAATAACCCCGCAATCTAACTTCGAGTAAAATCTAATTTATTAGAGTTTGAAAAAACTCACATGAATTAGAAATTTGACCCTTGATAAATGTGCCTCCAAGTATTGTAGTATCTTTGTCAGGCAAAATACATACCCATCAATACCTTTCATTGATCTAATATGCTGTGCTTTCTAGCTTTCATTTGTATTTTGCCTGACAAAGGGGCCTTGGTGCTCCAAAAGTTTGCAATGTATTTTTATTGTTGGCCAATATAGGTATCATTTTTACAATACTTTTTGTATTTGTTTTTTTATTTGTTATTTTTAAAAAACATGGAAACTTTGTAATACATGTATATTGCAAAGTTGCTTTGAATATTTTTTTCATTTATTAGGCAAATTTCTATTTTGGGTTTGACTTGCCCTTTAAATTCTGAAAAATCTATTAATAATCTCATATTCTAGTGATATACAAGTGACAAGGTTGGACAAGGGCCTTTCTTGTCTCCCCCCCCTCACCTCCAATCACCACTGAGTTCCACTGCCTATGCTTAAGCACTTGTTCATCAGCCCCTCATGCTTTTACATGGTCATGGAACACCATGATTATTTCTAATATTCTTATACTTTCAGGCCCGGATTTGCGGCAAAAAATAGGGGCGGCATGCCGCCCAGCCGCATTATGGGGACGTTCGTGTCCCCATTCAACTACACCAGCTGCGCCGGCGTTTTTTCACCAGCGCGCTGGGAAGGCGGGCGATAGGACCGCACGGCCGCCTGGTCGGGGCGGGCGGGGAAGAAATCCGGCCCTGTATACTTTACTAAAATTTATGGCGTGGCATGCTTTTAATATCCTGATATATGGTAAATGATGCAAAAATTGGTGGAATAATTCACCACACATCACCAGGCATCGCTGTGTAAATATGGCATAATTTTTTTTTCTTTGAGCAACTTCCACCAAAACTATTCCCCCCAAATGAACACTTAAAGGAATTGTTCAGTGTAAAAATAAAAACTGGGTAAATAGATAGGCTGTGCATAATAAAAAATGTTTCTAAAATAGTTAGTTAGCCAAAAATGTAATGTATAAAGGCTGGAGTGATTTGATGTATAACTTGTCAGTCAGACACTACTTCCTGCTTTTCAGCTCTCTTGGTTTACACTGACTGGTTACCCTGGTTACCAGGCAGTAACCAATCAGAGACTTGAGGGGGGGCCACATGGATCATATCTGTTGCTTTTGAATCTGAGCTGAATGCTGAGGATCAATTACAAACTCCCTGAACAGAAATGTCCCATTTGGCCCCCCTTCAAGTCGCTGACTAACTCAGAGTTATAGAGCTGAAAAGCAGGAAGTTGGATTCTGGCTGTTTTATTAGACATCTGTTCACTCCAGCCTTTATACAGTACATTACATTTTTGGCTAACTATATTAGAAACATTTTTTATTTTGCACAGGCTATGTATTTATCCAGTTTTTCTTTTCACACTGAACTATTCCTTTAAGCAACAGTTTATATAATATTAGGTGGCATATTAAAAAATCTTACCAAACTGGAATATATATTAAAGTAAATATTGCCCTTTTACATCTCTTGCCTTGAACCACCATTTCATCATGATCTGTGTGCTGCCTCACCTGACCAGAAACTCTTAACTTTAACAGGATAAGGTGTTGAAGCAAAAGACACAACTCTGTGTGTTAATTGGCTCATGTGACCTAAGAAGTATAGTTTGTTTGTGCGCACAGTGAATCATACGATTCCAGGGGGCGGCCCTTATTTTTTAAAATGGCAATTTACTATTTATGATTACCCAATGGCACATACTACTAGAAAAGTATATCATTATGAAAATGGTTTATTTACATGAAGGAGGATTTTACGTATGAGCTGTTTTATGCAATATCTTTTTATAGAGACCTACATTGTTCTGGGGTATAGTTTTCCTTTTAAAAGGGTCTGAAGCAGTGTAAAATAACACTGGTGTTCACATGGCGTAACATATCGCACATCTTTAGCCATTTATTTCACGCTGCTTTATCCTGTTTTTCTGGCAAATTTTAATTTACATAGTATAATAAATAGGCCCCTTAGTGTCCCATAATTACCAACTCTGTCCACGTTGCTGAAAAGATATTTGTGATAAGAGGCTCATTCAGGGGTTGGGCAGAGCACAGCACCCCTCGTAATGAAGGCCCAGTCCCAGATTTAATGTTTGTGACCAAATTTATGCTGTTAAATGTTAACTGCTGTCGTGTATAAATATGTTTGGATTGAAACCAGGCATTATTTTTATGGAATAGCGTATCTATGCCTGCTGGAGAACTTTTCTTTTATTGTGATATTTTCATAGCTACTAAAGGATGTAAAATTATAATTTTCCTATGTTTGGACTAGAATAATTGGCTAATAGAGTTCAGGGTCAGTGTACCTAAAATACATTGTACACTGTCTGTCTCTAGATAGTAGCAGTCTGCTCAGTGAAAGTTCAAGGGTACAGACACACTCATCCAGACACATTCGCAAAGCATGGCTGCAAATGACAAGTGTTTAGGATACACTCTTACAACTTCATATTATTTCTTTCAGATTATAAAGTAAAAAAAATTATGAGCAAAATCACTTGCCTCACCTCAGATGTTTCCGGTTCCAGCAGGCTTTTTATTTGCCTGGCTGGATAAAGAAGTTCATAATGGCTTCTTAAAGGGATACTGTCATGGGAAAACATTTTTTTTTTCAGAATGAATCTGTTAATAGTGCTGCTCCAGTAGAATTCTGCACTGAAATCCATTTCTCAAAAGAGCAGATTTTTTTTATATTCAATTTTGAAATCTGACATGGGGCTAGACATATTGTCAATTTCCCAGCTGCCCCAATTCACGTGACTTGTGGTCTGATAAACTACAATCACTCTTTACTGCTGTACTGCAAGTAGGGTTGCCACCTTTTCTGGAATAAAATACCGGGCTTTCTATATATTTATCTTTTTTCCCTATTAATAACTTTGGGATCAACCATCATTTTTACCGGCCAGGCCGGTAAAATACCGGCCAGGTGGCAACCCCTAACTGCAAGTTGGAGTGATATCACCTCCCTTTCCCCCCCAGCAGCCAAACAAAAGAACAATTGGAAGGTAACCAGATAACAGCTCCCTAACACAAGATAACAGCTTCCTGGTAGATCTAAGAAAAACACTAAATAGTAAAACCCCATGTCCCACTGAGACACATTCAGTTACATTGAGAAGGAAAAAGCCTTCCTCTGGTCATGACACTTTGATATTAAAGCATATAGAATCTATCAGCCAGGTTGTGTATTGAGTCTTTGCAGTGTGAGTTGCGGTTGTCCAGCTTTTTTTTTTTTCCCTCTACACTTACCCTATGCTATGTGTTTACTCTCAAACTGCCTAATTTTCGTAAATATATTTTCATTGGAATATGTAGGTGCTTTATCAATACAGTAGAATCCCCATTTTATGTTTTTCAGGAGACTAGAATAAATGCTATAAAAGCTGAAAAATGTATATCGGATAAATGCATTATACAGTAGTGTGCAAAACTATTTGCCGCCTTCCTGATTTCTTATTCTTTTGCATGTTTGTCACACAAAATGTTTCTGATCATCAAACACATTTAACTATTAGTCAAAAATAACACAAGTAAACACAAAATGCAGTTTTTAAATGAGGGTTTTTATTATTTAGGGAGAAAAGAAATCCAAATCTACATTTTCATGTGTGAAAAAGTAATTGCCCCCTGAACCCAATAACTGGTTGGGCCACCCTTAGCAGCAATAACTGCAATCAAGCGTTTGCGATAACTTGCAACGAGTCTTTTACAGCGCTCTGGAGGAATTTTGGCCCACTCATCTTTGCAGAATTGTTGTAATTCAGCTTTATTTGAGGGTTTTCTAGCATGAACCGCCTTTTTAAGGTCATGCCACAAAATCTCAATAGGATTCAGGTCAGGACTTTGACTAGGCCACTCCAAAGTCTTCATTTTGTTTTTCTTCAGCCATTTAGAGGTGGATTTGCTGGTGTGTTTTGGGTCATTGTCCTGCTGCAGCACCCAAGATCGCTTCAGCTTGAGTTGACGAACAGATGGCCGGACATTCTGCTTCAGGATTTTTTGGTAGACAGTAGAATTCATGGTTCCATCTATCACAGCAAGTCTTCCAGGTCCTGAAGCAGCAAAACAACCCCAGGCCATCACACTACCACCACCATATTTTACTGTTGGTATGATGTTCTTTTTCTGAAATGCTGTGTTACTTTTACGCCAGATGTAACGGGACGCGCACCTTCCAAAAAGTTCAACTTTTGTCTCGTCGGTCCACAAGGTATTTTCCCAAAAGTCTTGGCAATCATTGAGATGTTTTTTAGCAAAATTGAGACGAGCCTTAATGTTTTTTTTGCTTAAAAGTGGTTTGCGCCTTGGAAACCTGCCATGCAGGCCGTTTTTGCCCAGTCTCTTTCTTATGGTGGAGTCGTGAACACTGACCTTAATTGAGGCAAGTGAGGCCTGCAGTTCTTTAGATGTTGTCCTGGGGTCTTCTGTGGCCTCTCGGATGAGTTGTCTCTGCGCTCTTGGGGTAATTTTGGTCGGCCGGCCACTCCTGGGAAGGTTCACCACTGTTCCATGTTTTTGCCATTTGTGGATAATGGCTCTCACTGTGGTTCGCTGGAGTCCCAAAGCTTTAGAAATGGCTTTATAACCTTTGAAATTGAACTCAGGTGTGATAAACCACAGTTAAGTTATTTTTTAACAAGGGGGGCAATCACTTTTTCACACAGGCCCATGTAGATTTGGAGTTTTTTTTCTCCCTTAATAACGTAAAACTTCATTTATAAACTGCATTTTGTGTTCAATTATGTTATCTTTTTTTTTTTTTTTAAAGAGTAATTTTTATTGAATTTTACAACATAAAGAGTAGAGAGAAGAACAGATTAAGAAAGGAAAGAAAAGAAAAGAGAAAAGGGAGGGGGGAAGGAAGTATGGCTGAAAATTGGCAATCAGGTGTTAGTTGAGGTGGCAGGTGACTCGATCCAAGGATTCCATATATTCTCAAACTTCTTTGGGCATCCTCGGGCGAGGTACGTGAGTTTATACAATTCCAATTGCGAGTTAATTAGTCCAATCCATCTACTCAGCGTCGGGGGCGAAGGGCCCATCCAGTGAAGTGCAATCACTTTTTTCGCATAAAAGAGAAGCAATCTCATCAGGCATCTAGTGTTTACTTTAGGTATCACCGAATCAAGAAGGCCCAGGAGACAGGTAGCAGGGTTAAGTATTTGGGGAAGTTCCAGTTCAGCAGCCATAAAGTGCACAATTGCTCTCCAAAATCGGAGTATTACTGGGCAGTCCCACATTAAATGCATAAAGTTGGAGACAGAAGCACCACATCTAGGACAGGCGGATGAAACTGCTCTACCCATTACAAATAGTTTCTGCGGGGTGAGGTATGTTTGGTGTATGATCCTAAATTGGATAAGTTTGTCACGAACACTTACTAATGGAGTGTAAAGGTTGTCTATAATTTCATCCCAATCATCTGGATCCACACTGACTCCACAACTTTCCCACTTATATTTCACTCTGGGCCTGGGGTCATACCTATTAGAGATCAAGTGCTTATACGTATGCGACAGAAGTTTCGCTTTAGTGGGCTGAGCTATCAACTCCTCCACCATCGTGCGTTGTATTAACACAGGAGAAGTTGGGAATTGCGCTGCAAAAAGGTGGGCGATCTGGTTGAATCTAAATTCGGACAGGTCAGGCAGAGAAAGAAGCTGACGAAGAGTAGCTAGTGTAGGAAGACTCCCCTCAAAGAACACTTGGGACAGCCATTTTAACCCTAACTTAGTCCAAGCTCCCACTTCTAAGAATGTAGCAAAATGCAAATAGTGACTGTTACCCCATAAAGGCGAGTCTGGAGATAAAGTAATATCGGCCTTAGTGATCTGAACCATTGCGTCCCAGGCTCTCTTAGTAGCATCCATAGCAGGTAATAAGGGGCCAACATCTCTCTGAGTTCTATATAAAGCATTGTGTAGACTTTCCACTGAAGTAAAATATAAGGCTTCTATTACGGAAGCTGGGTTTTCTGCATCAAACACTTTCCAGCTGGCTGCATGTGAGGCCTGGGAGGCAAGGTAGTACAGCTCAAAACTTGGAGAATTAAGTCCCAGCTGATCGTGCGGGGCATTGAGAGTGGCTCTGGATAGAGTGGGCGTTTTATTACCCCAAATGAATTCCGATTGTGTGCGGTCTATATCAAGTAAGGCTTTTTTGGGTATGTGGCAGGGGGTATTACTGAATATATAAAGAAATTTAGGAAGATAGATCATTTTGCATATATTTATCCTGCCTATAAGGGTAAGAGGGAGGTTAGTCCAGTGTGTAAGTGTATCCTTAAATTTGCGGTGCAAGGCATATAAATTATGTTGCAGAAATAGCGTCGGATCTTTGTGTACCGTTATCCCCAGGTATTTAAAGTTATCTACCACTTTAAGAGTACAATCCGGGTCTACCACTGTCGGGAGTTGTCCATCAATGGGAAAGATAACAGACTTGTCCCAATTAATTTGGAGGCCCGAGAACGTACCAAATTTCTGGACAATCCTAAGTACAGAGGAGAGTGAATCTTGCGGGTCTGCTAAATAGAGTAGCGTATCGTCTGCATAGAGTGAAACTTTCTCCTCAATTGTCTTGTATATGAGTCCCTTTACTCTTTTAGAGTGTCGAATCGCTATGGCCATAGGTTCAATTGCCAGAGCAAAGATCAACGGGGAGAGGGGACACCCTTGGCGAGTACCTCTCGTTAGGTGGAATGGTGAGGAATTAATGCCATTAACCCTGACGGAAGCCTTTGGTTCACTGTACATCAGCTTAAGCCATTTTGTGAAAGAAGGACCAAAACCCATACTAGTCACTACCTCCCATAGATATGGCCATTCAACCGAATCAAATGCCTTAGCCGTGTCTAAAGAAACCACCAACCTGGAGCCCAGATTTTCATGTCTCAGTTGTAAATTAAGGAATAGTCGTCTCAGATTAAAACTAGTCGATTTAGAAGGCATGAAGCCCGTCTGATCTGGTTCCACAACGGTAGACACCACCTTGACAAGACGTTTAGCTAAAATTTTAGCAAGAATTTTAATTTCCATGTTGAGCAAAGAGATTGGCCTATAAGAAGAACATGCTGTGGGGTCCTTTCCCGGCTTGGGGATGACCACAATTGTGGCGTCAGAAAACGTTTTGGGTAAAGAGAAATTCTCAAAGGCATACATCAGGGTTTCATGTAATTTGGGCACTATCTCACGTATATGAATGCGATACGATTCTATGACAAAGCCGTCTGGGCCTGGGGATTTACCCGAGGGAAAAGATAATATGGTTTCTGCAATCTCATATGGGGAAATCGGTGAGTCCATATACTTTGCTTGCTGAGGTGAAATTTTCGGAATGGGAATACCATTAAGATAATTGTGGAGGTCAGTATTAGAATAGCATGCAGTAGATGTGTAGAGAGAGGAATAATATTTACCAAATTCTAGGGCTATCTCAGACGGGGCAGTTAACACCTCACCAGTTGATGAGAGTATTCTGGGGACAGCGGAGGTACCATGAGGAGGATTAGCAAGGAAGGCAAGAGGTTTGCCATTTTTATCACCGTATGCAAATGTGGTACTAGTGGCATGTAAAAGCTGTTTTTTCGTGAGTTCCACCCTATGCAGATTCAGCCGCCTAAGAGCAGCCGCAAATTCAGCATGAGTCTGAGGCGTGGGATTGCCAATGTATTCAGCTTCAGACTGGGCTACTGCTGATTCCAAAAGTTGCAGAGTATCTTTAGAGGCGTTTCTAGCCCTGGTAATTGCAGCTATCAGGGTACCCCGAGATACAGTTTTAAAAGCTTCCCAGGTAGTCAAGGAGTCCGCGGAGCCATGATTAAAAATCCAATAATGCGAAACGGAATCCGTGGACTCCTCAACCACACTAGGGACTCGCAACCAGTATGGGCTCAGCCTCCAGTTCTTGTGAACAGGGTCAGAAAGGAGATCTAATGAGAGGAGCAGAGGGGCATGATCTGAGATTCCACGGGGCAAATATTTAACCTCTCTAACTTTGGGGAGAAGATCCGAGGTAACCAGTGCTAAATCTATTCTAGACAATGACTGATACGTAGTAGAATAACAGGAAAATTCCCTAGAGTCAGGGTACTTCCAGCGCCACATATCAACCAAATTGTACGCTCGGGCCCAATCAGCAAGTTTAGAGGTAGTCACTACAGGGGAGGACAATCTATCAATCTGAGGGTTACAGCAATTGTTGAAGTCACCCATAATACATATCGGAGCTGGAGGTAACATCAATAGTGTCTGATAAAGATCCTGTAATATAGTATCGGTAAATGGGGGGGGAATGTAAATATTCGCCACTAAGATGGGATAACCAGCTATAGCACACGCTAAAATTTGGTATCTACCCGACCTGTCCGAACGCACCTCAATGAGGTCGAAAGGGAAACCTTTCCTAACCAAAATCGATGTACCCCTAGCATATGTTGAATATGTAGTATGGTGAGAATATGCGACCCACGGTTTCCGAAGAGCTAGGATCCGTCTCCCAACTAAGTGAGTCTCCTGGAGCAAGAGAATATGGGGAGTATAGGACTTAAGATAGTTAAATACTAAAGCCCGTTTCACCTTATCATTAAGGCCCCGAACATTCCAAGATACTAACTTAATGGTAGCCATTTGGTATTGTGTGGAAGGAACGGTTACTCACTCTACAAAGAGTTGGATTCCGGTATCCGGACCCCTCACGACTCTTCAGCCCGCCATGCATACACAAATTTATCCAGCCAGGGAAGGGAAGGGAAGAAGGAAGAAGGAAGAAAAGACTGAAATGAGGCAGAAAAGACAGAGATAAAGCAACAAACACAAAAATTAAACCCCCACCCAACTGCCCCCCACCCTGCCCAACCCTCATAGTCTGGTGGGCTTAGTATCCCAAACATAATAACAACTGGGGAGATTGGTTGCCCCCAACAAGCTTGATCCAAATCTTGATGTGGACTAAGAGCTTCCGTGGTGATAGGTCAGCGATTCATAGCACACCCAAAAAAAAAAGGGGGGGGTGGGAGTTTCTCGGAAACCAAGAAGTATCATATAAACCCAAGTTGAGTGTGGCAAAATGCTCATATGCAGAACAGAATGTCCAGTACAGAAAAGTCCCGAATCAAGGGAGCAGCGCCCAGCCAAGGTTGATGGCAGCGCCAACTGGGTCCTAGATATCTTGCCAAGAGCACTGTGCTTGCCACCCACAGATTCACACCCTGGTGGACTTATCCATACGACACAACTTGGAGAAAACTGAAGTAATAACAGTCCCCTGGAGAAAGAAAAATGGGATAGCTGCGTGCAGAGTTAAACTTGAGGTGTATTAGGAATTAAATCCAAAATTAAAGAACATTTGCTTATGAACCACTTCCAGGCAGTGCAGAGAATCAAAACTATTCATAGCAGGAGAAATAGCAGATGGTTATGGTCTGGGGCCTCTCCCAGATCTAGATTCAATCCAGCCCAAGGCCTCCTCAGGTGTATTGAAGAAGTGAGATTTGTTTGCGTCTATGACCTTGAGTTTAGCCGGGTACAACATGGCATAAACCAGCTTCAAATCACGCAACTGCCGTTTAACGCCATTGAAGGTGCTGCGCTGTTTTTGCAGAGAGGTTGAGTAATCGGGGTATAATGACACATTGGCCCCGCCATGCACCAGCTGGCCTCTTGCCCGTGCTTCTGCGAGAGCTGCATCTCTATCTCGAAAATGAAGCAATCGGATTAGGAAGGAGCGCGGAGGGGCACCCGGGGGTCTAGGGCGACCTGGGACGCGATGAGCTCGTTCCACCGTATAATGTGCGGTAAAAGAAGCGTTAGGCAGCAGTTGTTTGAGCCAATTCTCAGCAAAGTCTGTTGGAGAGTTCCCTTCTGCACCCTCCGGCAGCCCCACCACTCGCACGTTGTTGCGGCGTTGACGGTTCTCATAATCATCTAAGAGGGAGGCCTGTTGCTTCAATTGTTGCTGTAAGTCAGTAAGCTGCGCTGGGATTGGAGCACACATATCCTCCACAGCACTAACTCTGGCTTCCACAGCAGTCGTTCGCTCTCTAACAGCCTGTAAATCCACTTTAATCAAAGAAAGGTCTATTTTAACCTCCTCAATGTGTGTGGTAAATGTTGTCTGGCAAGTTGCTATTGCCGCAAGAATTGGTGCAAAAGCCACCTCCGGAGCGTCATCACTTGGCGCTGAAGAAGGAGATGATGGAGCAGCGCCCTCTTGGCCAGGCCGCCTTACAAATTGGTCTAACTTCTGCATCGTGTCACCCGTTTTTTTGGGTGCTCTGCTGCTACGCATAGTAAGCGTGTGATAATCAATGCTCAGCAAGGTTCAATAAGCAGCAGACTAGACAGTCAGTATATCATCAGGATCAATAGCACCACGGAACTCCCAGGAGCATACCCAACTAGTCCAACATGTGAAACATGCGAATAGAGTTAGAGTGCTACCCTCAGCCTAGGACTCAGCAGGGTTAATATTTCACAGGATCGTAAAGAAAAGGTAGAGGGAATTACAGTAGTGGCCCTCTGTTGTAGTACCTCGTGTGCCCAAACCTTTCCCAAGCAGTAAGCAAGCACACAGAGTGACACATAATGGCTGCTCTGCATTCAAAATGACATGCGTTCCAGCTTGGAGCGCCGTAGTTGGAAGGCTATGATAAGCACCGTCAGCACCCGTGGAGCTAGGCAGAAATCTGTAGTGCTTACCGGAGGTGCTATGGAAGAGCTCCACTCCCCACCTTTGGTGCCTGTCTGGCGTTATGGAGCTGCTGAAGGTCAGGGGGTCTTGTGGGAGCAGGTCAGGGAAACCGTACCCTGCGAGTGCGCACCACGTCCAGGCACAGCGTGATGGGCATTAGGCACTCACCCCTCAGTGGCGACTTGCGGGGAGTGTGCCCACAGAGTGTAGCCGGCTTCCGGCCTAACAGCAGGCCTCAGTGCGCAGGATGGATCCGACGATGCGGTCAGGCAGAATGTGCGAGCCGTTTGCAGCAGATAAGCGTTCCAGCTGCTTTCCTAAGGGCAGACGCTGACTGGGGCTATTGTGAGCAGAGATGAGGCCAGATTGGTAAGTAAGCCCACGGAGCTTAGGTGGAATACGTCCGTTCAGCTGCGAAGTCAGCCACGCCCCCCCAATTATGTTATCTTTGACTAAGAGTTAACGGTTTTTGATGAGCAGAAACATTTAAGTGTGACAAACATGCAAAAGAATTAAGAAATCAGGAAGTAAAAATAGTTTTGCACACCACTGTAGTTATGGGACCTGGTAACCTGATTGCTCTAGGCCTGGCTTTCTGGATAACAGATCTTTCCGTAATTTGGATCTTCATACCTTAAATCTACTAGAAAATCAAGCATTAAATAAACCCAATAGACTGATTCTGTTTTTAATAAAGACTAATTATATCTATGTTTGGATCAATCTAAATGTAGATTGTTTGGATAAAATAGAGTCTATGGGAGATGGCCCTTCCAAAATTTGGAGTTTTTAGGATAACTGGTTTCTGGATGATTGATCCCATACTAGTATTGGTGGGACCACAAAAAGTTTACAATGAGGGAAAATGAGGGTATGTAAAAATAAGGTTTCACTGTATTTGTTAATGACATGGTTTGACATTAATAGCACCATTTGTTTCCATTTTTGCCCTGCAAACAAAAAATGTGATGTTTGAAATCCAGTACAGCGTCAGTATTTAATCATTAAAGGCTTATTCTTCCCTTATATTCCTTTAGGCATTTTAGGGAGGGTTCCTGGGTCACTTACCCTGTTAAAGGGAAAGCAAAGGCATGTTATACTTGCGGGTGCCAAACGTAAGGCACCCTCAAGTGATTGTATTTACTTACATGACGCCCCAGGCTGGTGCTCTTATCAGCCAGAAAACTGCACCGGCCATTCAGTTCTAATGCTCGTGAGTATGCCCCGGGAAATTTGAGGAAGGAAGAAGTAGGAAGAGGATCGCTCTGTGGTGCTCGCTGGAATAACCGGTGCAGTTTTCTGCTGATAGGAACACCAACCCCGGGTGTCAGGTAAGCAGATACAATCACTTGGGGGTGCCTAACTTTTGGCACCCCAAGTAAAAATGCCTTGCCTTCCTCTTTAACCTCTCTTACCCATTTTATACAATAGACACTTGGTTCAAGGACCTTTTACCAGCTTTGTAATGAACGTGTATATGTATTATCTCTCACACGACCAGTATGATGCTGTGCCTTACCAGGCAGAATTTTCATTTGTATTCGTGGAAGAAATGTGTCATTTTGTTGCAAATGATGTCTGCAAATGATGTCTGGAGACTAAATGCTCCAAGTGCTGTTAGCTTTGAATGGGTCTGCAAGAGGCTTTCCAGGAACATGCCCACACCTATTCATGTGCAAAGTTACAAAGCAGGTGGAAAGTTGCAGTATTCATAGCTGCTTCCTGAGACTGATACTCTGCCAGTGTGGGAGGAGATCCTATCCCAGGTATTGAATGCACATGCTCAGCACCTCCTCATTACATAATATTAAATCTAGGCAGCATGGATGACTTTCTTTATTTATTTATTTTTTGGATTAAGTCAAATACAGAATCCTCCACAAAAATATTTGGGTAAAATATGGAAACGAGTCCAACATCCTGCATTCTCTTTCTCTCTATATTTTGGCTGTTCTGACTCCAATTGCTGTGATAATGGCTGATTTCCCTGTGAGACCTCCCTGCTGGGTCTGTATGGAGCTGTAACAACCACTGAGGGCAATTTTTGCCAGATAGCTGAACTCACCAGACACTTGGAATCCACAAAACTGCTTTATTTATATACATTTTAACATAACTTTTAACTACTGAGACAGCACATATTGGTTATGTTAAAGGTGCAACATTTTCTACAGGTCTAATCACCTATAGCAATCAGTTTATAGTTAGCATTTACTGGTCACCTGATTGCTGCACCTGGCCACATTTTGTGACCTTTAATACAAATGGGGGGGGGGGGTATAAAAATAATTTGCTATGCTAAATTAAAGAGAAGTATATTAATTCAGCAAGCCTTCTCATTCTTATTCAAGGGTGGTAAACCCTATGAACCTTGCCCTGCTTTTAGTCACACTGGTTCTGCACATACTGTTCTTGTTTATACTATATGTAGTTTAAGATTCCTGAGCGGCTTAAACTGACAACTCTGTATTCTTGTCAATGACATTTATTAACTGGGCACACTGAGGGTTGCACTCACTCTCATGACAACTAACCAGTTCTAGTGTAGCCCTAGGCATTATTGCAGTCAGGACACAAGCTTTGCTCTCTGAATATATCTATATATTTCTTACCTTGGAAATAATTGTGGCAGTTGCTTTTATTAGATGACCTTTAGTTTTAATAGTATCAGAGGACCTGACATCAGGGCCCACAATTGCATCAATTAGACATAAATATTAAGGGTACAATGGAGGCATATAGTGGAAATACAAAGGGGAATGGGGTTTGCCTTTGGTTGGGGCTCACTAAACATAACTGCAATCGAAACAATGTCTGTCTCTTTCTGTTCTTTTCTATCATTCAGAGAAACAAGCCAGCAAATTAATAGACATGGAGAGGAACTGACCAATGCATGCAAATATATATTTAGCCAAGCTACCTATAATATTACAGTTTTTAGTGGACTGACACTGAGGAATAAAAAGCAGAAATAGGTTGAAAATATGAAAATGGCAAAGGAAGATCTAGAAAACCCTATTCTCTGGTTTCATTTCCTAACACTTGGGAGGTTATTTATCAAGGTCCGAATATCCGAACCTCGAATAATTCGTAGTTTTCTAAACAAAAAAAAAACACCTATGAATTATTTGAGATTTATTAAAGTCCGATGGTCTAAAAACTCAGAATCCGAAACCCCGGCATCTAAAATCTCTCGAGGTCCTGTATAAGTCAATGGGGAAGGTGTCTGTGCTGATGTCCGTACTGATATCCAATGATTTCAGGGATTAGGAGTAAGAAAACTCAGAAAAAATTTTAGTTTTTGCTGGAAAACTCAGAACAATTCAGAGTTTTCGGGGAAAGCTCTGAAGTTTTCGGAGATTCGCCCGGCCCTAATTTTTCGGGCTTTATTCTTCATAAATAAGGTCCATTTGGGAATTCGGAGTTGCTCGAAGTTGGACATTAGAAATACTGAGATAAATTCGGACCTTGATAAATAACCCCCTTGGTTGTTTATATTATTGTAATTCATTGCTGGTGCTCTATGTACAGATAATGATAAACTCTAGATTTGTTGATTGAGAGAATAGGGTAACAAAGGTTTGTCTTTTTCTCGCACCATCATTGTTGTTAATTTAAAGGGGCACTTATGGGGTCAATAATCACAGAGATTATTTCATCAATAAGCCAACTGATTAACATATTCTTACGAGCAGTTTATCCTCACTTACTGTCAGGCCGTGACGGCAAGTTTTTTTGGTGGCTTGTGCTGGGCAGTTCAGGTGATAAGCTCTGATGTGGTTGTAGGCGATTGATCAGGTAGGGGTCCAGTGTTATAGACTTCTGGTCTGCCATTTTGATAAAAAAATTATAGACTTGGATAATTAGAAATAATTTTGCTGTAGAGTTTAAAGCTGCACAAATTTCAAGGGCCATTATATTGATAGTTACTTATTTAGACAACATACTTGTATTGCAGTGCTTTTCTGGCAGAGTAAAAAAGTAATATCTCTAGGGGTGTGGGGTGTGTAAAAGTTATGGTAAAGTCATAAAAGCATTCTGCATTCTTTCATAACCATAACCACTCATAAGAATAGCATCAAAATGTATATGAGTGTTCCTGTACATAACTGTATATGTCATTAGATTTTATTGAATACTGAAAAAAACTAATCATCAATATTACCAGAATCAATATTATCATCATTGTGTAATATCCCATTTTTCTCTTCCGTTCCATATTTAAGAACCATTCGTATTATCAGGCAACTGAAAACCTGGTCATGAAGAAAAAATTATATCTCAAAAGTAGGGATGCACTGAATTCACTATTTTGGATTCGGCCGAACCCCCAAATCCTTTGTGAAAGATTCGCTGAATACCGAACCCTAATTTGAATATGCAAATTAGGGGTGGGAAGGGGAAAGCATTTTTTACTTCCTTTTTTCTGACAAAAAGTCACATGATTTCCCTCCCCACCCCTAATTTGCATATGCAAATTAGGGGTCGGGTTCTTAGTAATCTCTTGTATACACATACACAGACATAAAATTACATCAGGGGTACACCGTTGTATTAATATTTATTTAACTCAATTTTGACTGTTTTTACTTAAATTTACTACAAATTTTCCACTTTACTATTAATGTGAGAATAAAAATCCTGTCTGGTTGTTGTTGGACTGGAAATTCATTCAATAACAGTTATTGGTACCTGTTTGTTGCAGAACTTTTTCTTTTGACTTTGCAAAATTACAGTTATGTGTATGTAAAAGAAGCAACAGATTTTTCTGAAAAGAAAGCTGCAAACACAAATGATTGAATACTTGATTATATTTAACTGTTGAAGAGGGGATTTGCGAATTCCTTTATTTGGAGTCTGGACAGTCAGCAATCTGACTAGAAGCTGAATAAACAGCAGCTGGTGTAGCTTGATTTGGCACTAATGTTCTTGCATAACCATGCCAAGCTTTTTTGGGAGAATGGTTTGTGTTTACAGTATCACATTTTCTGTTGGGCACAAACCTTAGAATAATTTTTGTTGCCAGTTAAAGGAAGATCATATCAAAAACACAGTCTGCTAAGAGCTACGTTTACAATACACAAATATTTAAAGACTCTTTCTCTTAACTTAAAAAGCTCTTCATTTCAATGCACCTCACTACATCTCTTCTCATGTGTTTCTGCCCAAGTCCTCCGTTATCTCAGAGCAACTGCTTAGATGCACCACCCACTAACACTGCTGTTTCACATCTTACACCTTCCTCTCTTGCTGTCCCATACATTTGAAATGCCATGCCTGAATTCCTCTGGGTAGGACATATTCCCTTAAAGGGATACTGTCATGGGAAAACATGTTTTTTCCAAAACGCATCGGTTAATAGTGCTGCTCCAGCAGAATTCTGCACTGAAATTCATTTCATTTCTCAAAAGAGCAAAACAGATTTTTTTTTTATATTCAATTTTGAAATCTGACATGGGGCTAGACATATTGTCAGTTTCCCAGCTGTCCCAGTCATGTGACTTGTGCTGGCACTTTAGGATGGAACTACTTTCTGGCAGAGTTATTTCTCCTACTTCATGTAACTCAATCAGTCTCAGTGGGACTTGGCTTTTACAATTGAATGCTATTCTTAGATCTACCAGGGAGCTGTTATCTTGTGTTAGAGACCTGCTATCTGGTTAACTTCCCATTGTTCTATTGTTAGGCTGTGGGGGGGGAAGGGGGTGATATCACTCCAACTTGCAGTAAAGAGTGATTGAAGTTTATCAGAGCACAAGTCATATGACTGGGGGCAGCTGGGAAATTGACAATATGTCTAGCCCCATGTCAGATTTCAAAACTGAATATAAAAAAATTGTTGCTCTTTTGAGAAATGGATTTCAGTGCAGAATTCTGCTGGAGCAGCACTATAAACTGATGCATTTTGAAAAAAACATGTTTTCCCATGACAGTATCCCTTTAATCTCTTCAAGAATAAACTCAAATGAAGGAATTCACAAAATTGATACAAAAGTGTTTAAGACAGAATAAAAATAGAGATAGATTAATCACATTTACCAACATATCCACAAACCTCTTTTGTGCATTTGTCATATAAACAGACGGTTTTCAGTTTTGTCTTTGGCATGACATTTTAAACAACATTTTAATGATATTCTTTCTGAATTTGTCTTTAGCTGTGCCTAAACCTGTCAGTCTGCTATCAGGTGACTCAGCTGTACCTGTGCATTGTACTAATGATTGTGCCTTTAGACAAGAGATTTCCTACTCCTTTTAAAGATCATTACGGGAAAACACTTGCTTTATCGCCTAATTTTTGATCTCTCAATATATGCATGCAGCACCACATTGGTTATAGGCATTAGGTGTTGTCTCTTGTTAAAGGAACAATAAAACTTTTTGCCATGTAACTTCCATTCCCGCTATGGATCTCAATTAGGACCATTCATAGTAGCCCAAGATCAGTTTGGCTGGCAGTGTTCATGTGAAAACACAGATAAGTTGGGGCAAGTGTTCATGACAAGCTAATATTTCCTCATTCATTAAGCAATTTTACCTATTTTATGTTGGCAATAAGCTAATTGCATATCTAAAATGGAATATAGAATAACACCTTTTGTTCACTTTTTAGTTCAAATGTTAATAAGGCTTTTTATATCTGTTGTGTGGTTAGACAGAAAATTGAGCTTTTACTATGGCAATAGGCTTCTAATCTCCTTAAATATGCTAACGAATCCCCTATACTGCCACTGAAACAGGGTGAATATCTTGCTGGTTGGTTCCTAGTCATTGAGTTAAGAGCTAAGAGTGGCCATACTTGTACTGATATTATTGTACGAAAATTTATTGTTGGCACATGCATGGCAGGAGACAAGCTCAACGTTATTGGCAGAAGGCTTGGATATCGGTCATCTCGCTGATCGGCCCAGCTGGAAAATTTTGGTGCCTTTGAACATCAGCCGCTGTTAGTGCTGAATTGTCAGATACATAGCATACTACCTGTATGTCTTACGATTCAGCTGTACATGTGTGTGTTGAAACGAAGAATGTTTCTTGGAAAGATCCTAATTGTTACGCTGCCATGCTCAGATACTGATCATTGTGTTTTGTTATATCCTGTGCCTGCCTGGAGTTGTCACCATGGAGGTTTCAGTGGCAAATTTAGAAGCAAGGAGCTTAACTGTGTTCCTCTATTTCCAGATCACTACAACAGCATAAGGTACATGTTTCCTACTTAAATGATTTGACCGGGGGGTTTATTGAATGCTAAGTGCAAGTGGAAGTAATCAAGCTGATCAAAGCTGCAGTTATTTTTCTTGGCTTCCGGTTGGTTGCATAGTATGTTTCCAGAGAATATGTGCAATTGGTAAGCCTTTGCTTATGGCTGATTTGGAAAAGTACATTTGGCAGCAGTAAACAATCCGGATGACTACATAAATAATCTTATATATGTTAGTCTTAAAAGCAAGTTGCACAAATGAGCATTGGCTTCCTTTGATCGTATTGTAATTTCACAGGAGCCTCTATGTATGTATTGACTTTGATGTGCTTAACGCTTCCTTTCATTCAGCATCTGAAATTTCTGTGGTTACAATGGTTTGTGCAGACACACTTTGTTAATGTGCTGTGCTGAGAATAAAACTGGTGGTCTTGGACCATAGCCAGCCTGATAATTTATAGGCAAAGCACTGAATATTTTCTTTCCATGTTTGGGGTTCACCTGTTTAACTGGAAGCTTTACTGGTATCAAAATCGCATGGACGAGGGTGGGGGCGGGCTCAGCTGCACGGCCCGCACCAGGGCCCGCCCCCACCTAGTTCCGTTACTGCCTGCAGCTGACTGAAAAAAGCAAGTAACTGATTGGTTGCTATGGGTTACTGCCCAGGTGCAAATTTGCCCAGTGTTTATAAATGAGCTCCACTGATTCAGCAATTGTATGTAACTAGCTATGATGCTACTTCCCCACAGTATCAGTCTCAGTATCCAACAAATATGTTATCCATCATGTATTAACCACCCCAATTCTCTTCATTCCAATGAGACTACTTAATCTGTTTGTTGGGTTTCCATCTTTTACAAGCTTTTACATTGAAAATTAGGATTGATGCCAATCTATTAATAGAGTAATAAGATATTTTGTGACACTGATGTAATACAGGTATAGGATCCTTTAAGTGAAAATGTATTATGCTGAAAGTATATACAGTAGGAATGTCATTTCTCATATACTCCATTTTAATCAAATAATTCACAATTTTAAAAATGATTTGCTTTTAATTTGTAATCATTTCCTTTTTCTCTGTAGTAATAAAACAGTACATTGTACTAGGTGTTGTTCACCTTCCAAATACTTTTTTCAGTTCAGTTAATTTCAGACTGTTTCAATTGCTTTCCATTTTTTATTTCTTACTGTTTTAACAGAATTGAAGTTTAAATTAATTTTACTGTCTCTGCTGTTCCAGTCTGGCAGCTCAGTGATCCAGGTGCAGATTCTGAACTGTTGCAATTTGCTACATTAGTTAATACATTTATCAGCAGCTTCTGCAGAATATTAACAACTATTGTATCAATTATAAACACTGCCTTGAACAAAACAGAAACACATTTCTTATCTTTGACTGAGCAGATATTTGTATCAATTTAAAACCGTTTACAGGGTTGGTGACCCCCTTCCCACAGCTGCTTTAGAAAGTGAAAAATAAAATCTGAACTTAAATATTGGAAAAATGGTCACAAATAGATAATTAAAAGTAATTGAAAAAAGCTTTATTCCCCCTAATAAACGAAACAACCGAACTAAAATGTGGGAAGGTTAACAACCCCTTTAAGTTAAACTAATTTTTCCTATGATGTTGGCATTGATATTCTGAGATGATTTGCAATTCTTCTTCACTATCTTTGTGTGGTTTTTCAGTTATTTAGCTTTTTGTTTAGCAGCTGTTCAGTTTTGTATTTTTTTGGTATCTGATGGTGAAGGTCTTGTTTACACTAACAACTGGGCAGTGGTTTGAATGTGAGACTGGAATATGAATAGCTGGTTAAGTAATAAAAAGTGATATTGCAGCCTTACAGAGAGCATTCTAGATAACAGGTTCAATATCTATGACTTATCAACCCAAAAAACAAGCCCATTTACTCAAGTGTCTCATTGATGTGACGTTTTTATTTATTTTATTTCTTGTTATAGATTTTAGTTGTATCATTTTTGGCTTAGAACTTTATATTTGCATCATGTAGTCATCGTTTAAACTTGCTGGTACAATTGCTGAGAATTCTGTATTTCACTGTAGAAGTTATTTATAGCTCTTTTCTGGCACCTTTTTATTTAGGAAAATAAGTTTTGTGTGTTATATTAGACAGCTTGATAATGCTATATATCAATTTGTCCTTGTGTTTACATTCTGAGAAATAATGTTCTGCTTGTTGTGCAATGCGTCTTGACAGCTAGTTGCATGCCAGCAGAATTGTGGGCAGCGTTCTGGCCTGCTTCAAACACATCATTTTCTGGCAGACAGAACTGTTGATTTTAAATTCTTGTTCTTGCTATCTGTAGCCAAAGCATTAAAGGAATTGTTCAGTGTAAAAATAAAAACTGGGTAAATAGATAGTCTGTGCAAAATAAAACATGTTTCTAATATAGTTAGTTAGCCAAAAATGTAATGTATAAAGGCTGGAGTGATTTGATGTATAACAAGTCAGTCAGGACATTACTTCCTGCTTTTCAGCTCTCTTGGTTTACACTGACTGGTTACCCTGGCTACCAGGCAGTAACCAGAGACTTGAGGGGGGGCCACATGGGTCATACTGTGTTTGTTGCTTTTGAATCTGAGCTGAATGCTGAGGATCAATTACAAACTCCCTGAACAGAATTGTACCATGTGGCCCCCCTTCAAGTCACTGACTAACTCAGAGTTATAGAGCTGAAAAGCAGGAAGTAGGATTCTGGCTGTTTTATTAGACATCCAGTCACTCCAGACTTTATATATTACATTTTTGGCTAACTAACTTTATTAGAAACATTTTTTATTTTGCACAGCCTATTTACCCAGTTTTTATTTTCACACTGAACTATTCATTTAAGGTTACATTACTAGTAGCCCATCTATTTTTTTTTTTATACTTGAATGGCTAGTTTCTTGGTTATGTTTTATCCTTCTGTTTAATTGTCTTCAAAATCATATTCAAATGTTATTTTCTGGATGCTTTTGTGACAAACAATACTTATGCAGATTCTGATGTCAGAAATCTATTGCCCTCATCTTTTAGGTTCTTTCCTTAAAGGAAAACTGTACCCCCAAAATGAATACTTAGGCAACAGTTTATATCATATTAAGTGGCATATTAAAGAATCTTACCAAACTGGAATATATATTTAAATATTGCCCTCGAACCCCATTTTGTGATGGTCTGTGTGCTGCCTCAGAGGTCACCTGACCAGAAATACTACAACTCTAACTGTAACAGGAAGAAGTGTTGAAGCAAAAGACACAACTCAGTCTGTTAATTGGCTCATGTGACCTAAGAAGTATAGTTTGTTTGGTTTGTTTGTGTGCACAGTGAATCGTACAACACCCAGGGGCCGACCCATATTTTTTAAAATGGCAGTTTTCTATTTATGATTACCCAATGGCACTTACTACTAGAAAAGTATATTATTATGAAAATGGTTCATTTACATGAAGCAGGGTTTTACATATGAGCTGTTTTATGCAATATCTTTTTTTGCATGTTAAGAAAAACTGTCAATCATAGGATAAGCTATGTTAGCACCAATGATATCACAAACTAGGTGTCTGTATGAGAGGCATTTACGCATGGCTTGTGTAATTTACTAACACCAGTGGGTATAATGTTAGCACAGACCATTGAATGCTTTGCACAGAAGCAAGACTGAGATCATTAAAAGTGTGCAAATGCGACTTGTTAAAACCAAACAGGTTTGAAATTTTTGGTTTGGAGTAGCAGGCCTGCAGATGCAGTGATATCGGAACACGGTCCTTTTGTTTCTACCCTCACATCTGATAGATTTTGATCTTTACATTAGTTTATTGACTGCATAACAAATTATCCCTAAACTGTTCATCAATGAAAACATTTTTATGCATATGCCCTAATTTAGTGCTAAAGTACATGGGAGACTTCATCTAACCCACAAAAGACTTGTGGGATCCTACAAAATCTGATTTCTTCTGCTAGAATGTAAGTCGGATCATATACAGTTGGAGGGTGACTTTTGTTTATGCATCTCTATCCAACTGTCAATGTATTTAAATTGTAGAAAAAGTCTCTCTAACACATCAGAATTTATGTTGTTTTATACAGATGCATTGCTTCCTTCCGACAGGCATGTCATATCAGCTGCCATATCTTTTATGTAGTTTACACATGAAGTTTTTCTATCAGTCCCATTATATTTTAGTGCAGCTATATCCGATTTGTAGGATGCAATCAGATATTAAACTACACAATCTCCAGTGTAATTTAGCTCTAAATGACAAAATTGTTTACAGTTTCGTTCACATGTGCGTGGCCTAGTGGCACTGATCTGGTATTTGGAGCTTATATGGAATTAAACCACTATTGGAATGCTGGAGAATGCTTCTCCTCCCTAATGCATTGATGGTTGCAATTGGCAGACCAGAATATCTGTCAAAAAATCAGTTAAATCATTTTTTGGTTATGATGCAAAACAACCAAATTGCAATATAATTGTTTCATTTTACTAATCCACCTTGGTGCATCTAAAATCCACCATTATTACATACTTGGAGTATGTATTTAAAATAAGAGATATATATATAATATAATATCTATCTATCTATCTATCTATCTATCTATCTATCTATCTATCTATCTATCTATCTATCTATCTATCTATCTATCTATCTATCTAGTGTGTGTGTTTGTGTACATACAGTGGTGTGCAAAACTATTTGCCCCCTTCCTGATTTCTTATTCTTTTGCATGTTTGTCACACTTAAATGTTTCTGCTCATCAAAAACCGTTAACTATTAGTCAAAGATAACATAATTGAACACAAAATGCAGTTTTTAAATGAAGGTTTACGTTATTAAGGGAGATTGTGGTTTATCACACCTGAGTTCAATTTCAAAGGTTATAAAGCCATTTCTAAAGCTTTGGGACTCCAGCGAACCACAGTGAGAGCCATTATCCACAAATGGCAAAAACATGGAACAGTGGTGAACCTTCCCAGGAGTGGCCGGCCGACCAAAATTACCCCAAGAGCGCAGAGACAACTCATCCGAGAGGCCACAAAAGACCCCAGGACAACATCTAAAGAACTGCAGCCCTCACTTGCCTCAATTAAGGTCAGTGTTCACAACTCCACCATAAGAAAGAGACTGGGCAAAAACGGCCTGCATGGCAGATTTCCAAGGCGCAAACCACTTTTAAGCAAAAAGAACATTAAGGCTCGTCTCAATTTTGCTAAAAAACATCTCAATGATTGCCAAGACTTTTGGGAAAATACCTTGTGGACCGACGAGACAAAAGTTGAACTTTTTGGAAGGTGCGCGTCCCGTTACATCTGGCGTAAAAGTAACACAGCATTTCAGAAAAAGAACATCATACCAACAGTAAAATATGGTGGTGGTAGTGTGATGGTCTGGGGTTGTTTTGCTGCTTCAGGACCTGGAAGACTTGCTGTGATAGATGGAACCATGAATTCTACTGTCTACCAAAAAATCCTGAAGGAGAATGTCCGGCCATCTGTTCGTCAACTCAAGCTGAAGCGATCTTGGGTGCTGCAGCAGGACAATGACCCAAAACACACCAGCAAATCCACCTCTGAATGGCTGAAGAAAAACAAAATGAAGACTTTGGAGTGGCCTAGTCAAAGTCCTGACCTGAATCCTATTGAGATGTTGTGGTTTGCGCCTTGGAAATCTGCCATGCAGGCCGTTTTTGCCCAGTCTCTTTCTTATGGTGGAGTCGTGAACACTGACCTTAATTGAGGCAAGTGAGGCCTGCAGTTCTTTAGATGTTGTCCTGGGGTCTTTTGTGGCCTCTCGGATGAGTTGTCTCTGCGCTCTTGGGGTAATTTTGGTCGGCCGGCCACTCCTGGGAAGGTTCACCACTGTTCCATGTTTTTGCCATTTGTGGATAATGGCTCTCACTGTGGTTCGCTGGCGTCCCAAAGCTTTAGAAATGGCTTTATAACCTTTGAAATTGAACTCAGTTGTTATAAACCACAGTTAAGTTATTTTTTAACAAGGGGGGCAATCACTTTTTCACACAGGCCCATGTAGATTTAGAGTTTTTTTTCTCCCTTAATAACGTAAACCTTCATTTAAAAACTGCATTTTGTGTTAACTTGTGTTATCTTTGACTAATAGTTAAATGTGTTTGATGATCAGAAACATTTTTGTGTGACAAACATGCAAAAGAATAAGAAATCAGGAAGGGGGCAAATAGTTTTGCACACCACTGTACATATACATTACATTAACAGAAAATATGCAATGTGCATCATAACAAAATTAGACATGCATAAATTTTTATAAAATTCTTAAATGTATAATAAACAGAGATATTAGATCAATACTTAGTTGAGCCTTCTTTTGCAAATATAAAAGCCACTAGACGCTGCCTATAGCCTTTGATGAGTGTCTGAATTCTGGATGGCGATATTTTTGACCATTCGTCCATACAAAATTTCTCCAGTTTAGTAAAATTTGATGGCTGCCAAGCATGAACAGCCTGCTTCAAATCATCCCAGGAATTTTTCGATGATATTTAAGTCGGGGGACTGTGAAGGCCATTCCAGAATATTGTACTTCTCCCTCTGCATAAATGCCTTTGTAGATTTCGAAATTGTCTTTTTGGAATATCCAACTCCTGTGTAACTTCAACTTTGTGACTGATGCTTGAACATTATCCTGAACAATTTGTTGATATTGGTTGAATTCATCCGACCCTCGACTTTAACAAGGGCCCCAGTCTCTGAACTAGCCACACAGCCCCACAGCATGATGGAACCTCCACCAAATTTGACAGTAGGTAACAGGTGTTTTTCTTGGAATGCACTGTTCTTCTTCTACCATGCAAAATGCTTTTTGTTATGACCAATTAAGTACATTTTTGTCTCACCTGTCCAAATCACTTTGTTCCAAAATTACTGTGGCTTGTCTAAATGAGCTTTTGCATACAACAAGCGACTCTTTGTGGCGTGAATGCAGAAATGGCTTCTTTCTCATCACCCTGCCATACAGATGTTCTTTGTGCAAATTGCCCTGAAATGTAGAACGATGTATAGATACACCATCTGCAGCAAGATGTTCTTGCAGGTCTTTAAAGGTGATCTTTGGGTTGTCTGTAACCGTTCTCACAATCTTCTGCTCCTGTATTTTTCTTGGCCAGCCAAACCTGGGTTTTACAGCAACTGTGCCTGTGGCCTTCCATTTCCTGATTTCATTCCTTACAGTTGAAACTGACAGTTTAAACCTCTGAGATAGCTTTTTGTAGTCTTCCCCTAAATTAAAACATGATACTGAACAATCTTTGTTTTCGAGTTGCTTTGAGGATCCCATGCTGTCACTCTTCAGAGGAGAGTCAAACAGAAGCACAACTTGCAATTTGCCACCTTTAATACCATTTCTCATGATTGGACACACCTGCCTATGAAGTTGAAGGGTTTAACCAACCAATTTGGTGTGCCAGTAATCAGTATTGAGCAGTTCAAATTAGCAAAATTACAAAGGTACCCACATTTTTGCACAGCCAGATTTCTCATTTGATTTAATTTCATACAACTGAATACTGCTTCACTAAATATCTTTATGTTCCTGGGAAATGAAAGACATAACACTGTTATCTTTTATTAGATAGGTTGAGGCAAGAGTACTTGGTTTATAAATTCTGTGTGTTTATTGAATTGAATACTCCCTTTATATACTTATCTTTTTCACCTTTTTAGTGTTTGAATGGTGCATGGTTATAGTTTATTTTATACTGACTGCTTTATTTCATGCAAACCCAGTTTAAGAAAAAACTTTTTTAGAAATCACAAGCTTCCCTTAGGCTTCCTTGTAGCATTACTTGAGTATTCTTGAGTAAGAATGTTTTTTGATAGAATGTTTATGGTAAAGTGCAAAATTTCCTGGACAGTCCTCAGAAGTGGTGTGGGGTTTAGGGGTATTGGGCAGGCTGGGTTCATAGCTGGGCATCAGAGTGTTACCAGGTTGAATGAGGGATGTGGCCAAAAATTTCCTGTGGTCTATAGATCAAAAACGTTGCTTGATGTAGTCCATCAATATAAGCATTTTGGGGGGAAATGCCAATGTATTCCTCAGTAAGTAAACTGTGTGTCCTTGTACTGTCAGTGAATTTTGCAATAAAGGAGAATGGACTGTTTGATCAACTTAATGCATCCTCCTTGAAGTACAGACATAACAGCAGCTGCCAAGGCCTTTATAAGTGTCTCCTATTACCTGGTGAAGCCTGAAGCTAAGCAACTGAAGTGCAACACACATATTTCTATGCAAAGTGCAAGCAGCAAATAAAGCAAAGGCACCAAAAAGTGTTATCTTCATTTCAATGACCATAAAGTGGGTTGGCTGGCTGGGAACATATAGTAAGGTCTTATGAAGGGCGCTAACCATTTCTGATGTTCATAGATCCTGTGAAACATAATTGGCTCTAATAACCTTTTTTTTTAACAGGAACTTGCAAATGAACAATCAGTGGGGGTCATTTATACAGTAGACACATTTGCATCTGAGCAGTACATCATGTAAACACATCAGATATTTGCTTTAAGTTTTCTACCTTCAGCTGCTGGCTGCCGGGCCTTAGCACAAGTATAACTTGGCTGCCACTCACTCGGTTATCTTGTAATAAATGTGAAAGTTTGTCAAAACACTTTCCTAACTGTAAAAAAAATGTTGTTAAATGGTATGAAAGATCTGCCCCTAAGTGCTGAAAAATGTTATATTTTATTACTATACAATATGTTTCCTAGTCATTTTCTGCCCACATAAGGCCCAAACATCCCTACTCAGGTCCAAAAGAAAGCACTAGGCTTGGCAGCTTACTGGAGCCAGTGTGTGTCTGATCTAGATGTATACTGAATGCAGTGCAAAAATCTTTGAAGGGGCATGCCCCCGAAGAGTTACATTTCAATAAACACGCAGGGTTTATCCCACTTATATGGTTACGCCACTGATTGAAAAGTTTTTATTGCTCATCAAAAAGTCAAATAAAAAAATAAAATAAGAAACTGATACATTGCATATAGTCCAGCCCAGATAGTTGCTTCACTTTTGTTCCTTGATGAAATGAATGGAATGTGTTTGGGTAGCTTGGTTTGATCCTTTTGTTGAGTACAAATAAAAGGTGCAGTTGAGCTTTTGAGGCCAGTGTACATTATTAGGCCAGTATCATGTTACCCCAAGTTATGTAGACCTGCTCCTTGGTGTGTGCAACTCATATAATTCTCACTTAAAGTTGTTACAATCTGAGTTGTATCCTCTAGCTATGTGGAACATATAATTAAAGGTTATATGTAGTGGAGCAGAGACATACAAGGTACCCTTTTTATTCAATAGCAAAGCATCAACAAAGTGTGCACAGTGTGAATTGCATGCCAGTGTGCCAGTGATGAAGACCAAAAACAAACCTGTCTTCAATTGCACCAATATAAGGTGGAAGTGTTTTTTCAATTTAATGTTGTTCTTTTGCCATTAAAATTTAATAATGCTCTCAGTATATTTATCAAAACTCAAGGAATAAAAATGAGGTGCTATGTTAGGGCACAAACTTATTTATTAGAGCAGTGCAGCAAATGTTCGGCCTCACTTTCAAATGGTACCTGAACCACAATTTTTACTGCTCAGCTTGAATTCAGCAAGAACTCGTTCAGGATATCCAGCCATGTCCAAATTGCAGTCCTCCAGCTGTCAGAAGGTAATGGAATTTGCAGTAGATCGAGTACTGCTGGAGCTCAGGTCCATAGAAAAAAACGTAATGATATAATTATTTATTTTTTGTCTGAGAGAACCTTGATCAGTAACATAACTACCCATCTATGGGCCCGAGTGGAGGCCCCGCAGCCGCCCCCCCCCCCCTCTGGTTATTTTTGCTGTTTTGCATGTTTTTTTTTGGCTATGTGTCTGTTTGTGTTTTCCCTTTTAGAACTATCTTCCATAGATCTAAATGTGATCATAAAGCGAGTAAGCTGCTATGTCTTATATATTTCAGAACAAAATTGTTTTCTCTCTTCATTTAAAGAAACCTTATCTTCTGATCTTTGCAAACTTTCCATTTTCTGTAGCGTTGGAGGTTTCCTGTACACGACCTCTGTTATAAATATCCCAGTCTGTTTTGTTTTCACCATTTGTCTGTGACCAACTCCATTTCAAGGTCACTCTGACTATTTCATTGGAATATGTTCATTTTTTTCCACCTTCAGGCCAAATAATAAGCCTCTCTTTTGTGCTAGTGTATTATTCCTGTACAAACCAGTAATGATCTACCACTTGCCTCCGCTAATTGCTATAATAACATTCCAGCAGGCAGGGTGTAAGCCAAACATATTATCATTTACATTTTTTACATCAATAAAATGCAGCTTATCTTGTTTGCAATCCCTTACACAGGCAGTAAAGTAGGAGAGCTTCTTTAAATAAATACATGCTTTTGTACATATTAAGAACTGACTATTTTTTACAGAAGTAAGCCATCAATGAGAAATAGCAGGGCTCTGTATTTAACTGAGTATATTGTCTGGCTCTGCTTGTTGCAGCTTCTTCCCATGTACGTAAAAATGAATGACTGTATGAACGGTAACATTTTTTTCTTTAGTGCGTTTCAGCCATGTTCATTGTCCATATAACATGCCCTTATGCCATGTTGTTTCTAGTTTCTTTTAGGCTATCTGTGCAAAATGTAAAAAATAAGTGTGTGCAAAGCTTTTGGGGTTCTGAACAAGTACTGTTTTATGTTTGTGCATGCAAATTCTGCAAATTGCTATGTACTTTTTGTCCGTGTCAAAGGTATGCATGAGTTCACAGGCTATTGGAAACATTGTGTGGTACCATAAATTAACAGCAGTCTACTGATAAGTGCTCAAGTTGTGTTCCGCCTGCATTTAGCACCTAAATGCACCTCATTGGGGCAAATTAACTAAAGGACAAATTTTCACGAGTGAACGACCCGCCACTCTTCGTGCCATTTCATCAGGCGCAAATTAGTTACCACTACGCTAATTCACGAAAATACGAAGTTGTGTCTCGGCATAATTCCTCATTTCAAAGCGATCTTTCACTAGCGTTCAATTCTGCCTAGCAAAACTTTGTTAGCACTTTTATGCTCAGGTCAATTTGAATAAGGCAGATACATATAGGTCATATAGACATCTTTATTAGTGATGTTGGTGCAAATGCTTGAAGTGGTCACTTATTAAAAATGTCCAAGGAAACAAAATAAAGACAAAAGAGATCCTCTAATGCCCTAGACACGAGCCCTCTCTAAAACAAATGTGGCATGCCCCTCAAATTGGTTTAAAAAATGAAAATAAAAATGTTTAATAGTTAGAACTTTTGAAGGCAATCCCACTTTAAAATAAAAAAAAAGGCCATTGTTTTTTAGAACTTTTATGGCTTTCAGGCATACAAGATATGATGTTACTGACATGAGATTGAGGAGGATGTAACTTTGCACTTTAGTGAATATGTGGAGTAACAATCGTTTTCCTGAGCGAAAATTCACCTGCCGATAGGGCGCAGAACTGCTCTAGAGACTGTTTCTTTCGCTAGCAAATTGTCCTCTATGTCTGTTCGTAAATTGCCAATGTCCCTGCGGATTGAATTTCTGGCGAATTTACGCTAGCTATGCCCACTTCGCCCCCTAAAGTAAATATGCACCATTGAGTACAGCTTGATCAGGAAGCATGGACTGCAGTGGAACGCATGAAGAATGAATCACTGAGGGGTGCAGAAATGCCTGTGTGTAAGTGCAGGTGCATGCATGCTGAGACACACAATAGGGATTGTAATTGGCTGGAACAGAAACATGGTTTAGGGTTTGTTACAATTAATGATGTCAGATGGAGGCTTCAATTGCCTTCAAGGGCAATAACACATTGGCAGATTTATAATTCAGAACACATCTCCTTGTTAAAAAAAATAAAAAGGTGTAGAAATGGCGTTGATTTTTACTTACTCTCTCTTTGAACAACTTATTTTCCAAGGTCTGAAACTGTAAAATAAGGTGACAATTCTGGTGTTCACATGGTGTAAAATTAAACACACCTTGATACATTTTCTGTTTATTTTACACAGCTTTTTACACTGTTTGTTCTGCATATTTAGTTATACACAGCATAATAAATATGCCCCTAAATCTTGTATGACAGAAATTCTGCATCATTAGCCACAATGTGAACCACCTTGGGTGAGTTATGCAAATCTCATAAATGTGTTGATATAAATTCCAAGGCAACTCCAGCTGATTTATGTAATTTACCCTGGCAATTTACGTTTAGGTAATGGAGCAGCAATGATGTGGGGGGATTCTATTTCACTTTTAAACTTTGATACCATTATAAGGACGATCATTATAATTGTTGATATTCTTTTTTTTTTTTTTTCTTCTACATGTTCCACATCTTTTTACAGAGATACATAATTCACATCCGTCCCTACCCCAGTGCATTTAACAATCTAAGGTTGCTATCACACACATGCACCTTTATCAGGAGCCAATTAACCTTCCTATATCTATGCTTGCCTATAGTACCCTGGGTGGAATCCAACCTGGGACCCCTAGCATTGCAAGGCAGCAGCTACTGCACTAGCTTACCTGCACTCTTGTGGCACATGCACTAGCTTACCTGCAGACTGTCGTTGAGAAACTGCTTGACAATTGCCTTACAATTATCCCTTTGTTATTTAAGAAAAAAGTTTATTTCCACATATTCTTGGTGGGTTGCTGTGTTGGATTTTAATAACTTATGGTGTTGACCTTTAGAAAAACGCCAGGAAAATAATTATCACCGATGTTAACACATATATACTGATAGCTTTATTTGGTGATGGACATGTGTAATGCTTGAAGGAAGATGCTCTTTGTACCTTAATTGCATGGGCTGGTGCCATTGTGTCATGCTGAAGATAAAGCAAATGTAATTACTTTTCCTTTGGATGCTTTGTGCTTTTGTATACAAACTATATAACCTCACTGAGAATTCTGAAATGGTTAGCTTGCCAGCTAGAGCTTATTATATTGAAAATCATGTTAGCGCTACCCTGAGATGATACCCAGAGAAATGATGGACACATACATTTTTCGTCTGTACTTGAATGCATCATATTTCTTGAAACATTATATGCAAAAATTAAACTTTAAAAGTTCATGTTCCAGGCTGGTCACAGTTCCGGCAATGCTTGCTTTTTGAGTGACCATACCACATTTTGAAAAGAAACACAAAAGGATGTAAAAATTGTTTCCATGTTTCACCGCAACATTTTCCATAGCTATCTTGGTTTAAAAGGCAAAAGCCCCCATTTTGTACCTGTTTTCATTGGATTCAGTGCATGTATCAAGGTGTTTAATAATATTCTAACCACAAGTTTCAGTGTTTGTAGTTTACAGAATACTGAGAAAACATCCATGTTTTGTTGCTTTTCCACTTAACAGTATATTTGTATATTGTATGTGGGATAACGAAGTCCTGTTTTAAAATATAAATCTTGTGGAACATTGAACTCATGGAACATGAACTTATAATATCTTCATATTTTACAACAGGGGTTGCATTATTTGTACACGCGTTTCAGTGAGTCGTGTATATTTGTGGTTCTTCTGCATTAAGTAGGGATTTTTAAAATATTCACGTCTGTCACTATGCTTTGTTTACAGCAATGCATGGAATGAGTTATTTTAAGTGTTTTGTGAGTTTTGACTGTTCAGAAAAAAGTCGATTTATAGTAGTGACTTTAGAGTGAATCTGTACGGAATGTTGTCAGTCAACATTTATCATAACACAAACAAGCAATTTTGTTGCCCACAGCGTTTTTCACATTTTTCCTGGAAGTACTACAAACCACCTGTATGAAACCTAAACATTGACTAAATAAAATAAGATCACAAGGTCCCATGAGTGCTACAAAGTTTTTTCACATTGTGTGTGTCTGTGTGTATATTTCAAATAAAATATTAGCAATTTGTAATTGGGTTTAATTTTTATGTTTGTGGTTTTTAAGTTATTTTGCATTTTATTCAACAGTTTGCAATTTCAACAATTTGGGTGCTAGAATCCAAATTACTCTAGCAACCATGCACTGATTGAATATGAGATTGGAAGATGAATAGGAGCAGGTCCAGTGTCTGACTGGGATGCCAGGGGTCCACCAGAAAACCTTAGACCATGGACCCACTCTCCAAACTATTATTCCTCCTCTCCTCACTCAACCTCTTTATTCTCCTAGTCTTTTATATTTACTTATTATACCCTTTAAGGTCCTTAAAAAAAAAAAAAAAGGTCCTAATGAGGACCAAGTCAGCATTTTAAACACGTTGAGCACTTTTTATATCCATATAAGGGAAGGTATAAATATATAGTGAATAAAGTTACCGAGGAGTTTCATGACCATATAAAAACACAAGGCCGAAGGGCGAGTGTTTTTATACAGGTCATGGAACTCCGAGGTAACTTCTAATATCCTCATATTTTGCAACTGGGGGTACTTTATTTATTATAATACACAAGTTTCGGTGAGTCATGTGATAGAAATGACATCAGAACTCACCGTTTATAATTGATGACATCAGAACTCACATTTATAAGGATATATTTTACAAGATATTCATGGCTTTTGTGTATATTTTTATATACACTTGCATTTAAAATGACTTGTGTGTGCAGGCTTTACCCTCTGTAGCAAACCATTAACCCATATGGCTATGTGTGTGATTTGGTGAGCCTAGGGAAGTTTGTAGTTAGAGATGCCTCCATCATGCAATTCTAATTGCAAGCCAACATTCTACTGAACAAAGAGAATACTGAGCTATGTCTTTTATTAAATACCCATGAAATAATGAGGTGAAAGTCATCAGTTGTTTGCAATCTGGCTTCATTTGCCCTGTTAGGGGATTTCTGCTGTCTTCTAACTTTCAACAAATGAGATTACAGAGTGCAATTATATCGCTAATTATTCCAGCATGTTCGCAAAGTCTCCGCTTCCGTGAAATCAAGACAGGCCAATAAATCTAGCAATGTTTTCCCCTATTTGACAATGAAACTACCGTATATACCCGCGTATTAGCCGAGTTTTTCAACATCCAAAATGTGCTGAAAAAGTCTACCTCGGCTTATACGCGGGTCAGCGTCAGCGGTACCCGACCCGAGTAGCTGAGATTGCAGTCACTTTTAATCATTCCTATACCAACAGTTCACTTGGGGAGAGACTGCAATATCCCACAATGCCCTCTGTTGGTTATATGAAAGAATAACAGTGCGCCCTCTGTTGGTTATATGAAAGATTAACAGTGACTGCAATATCACACAGCGCCATCTGTTGGTTGTATGAAAGAATAACAGGGACTGCAATATCACACAGTACCATCTGTTGGTTGTATGAAAGAATAACAGGGACTGCAATATCACACAGCACCATCTGTTGTTGTATGAAAGAATAACAGGGACTGCAATATCACACAGCACCATCTGTTGGTTGTATGAAAGAATAACAGGGACTGCAATATCACACAGTGCCATCTGTTGGTTGTATAAAAGAATAACCGGGACTGCAATATCACACAGCGCCCTCTGTTGGTTATATGAAAGATTAACAGTGACTGCAATATCACACAGCGCCCTCTGTTGGTTATACAAAAGATTAACAGTGATGGCAATATCAAACAGCACCCTCTGCACATGGTAGTGGGACAGTGGGACAATGCACACAGTAATCCGTTTGGCAATTCTCTGTCACCATCAGCTTTGCAAAGAAGTCCGGTTGATCGCTGGGGGGGTCGCTTTGGCAGAATGTGCGCTGCTGGGAGACAGGCCTGTAGTTGTGTCTAGGCTTATACGCGAGTCAATAAGTTTTCCCAGTTTTTGTAGGTAAAATTAGGTACCTCGGCTTATACACGGGTCGGCTTATACACGAGTATATACGGTATGTTTTGTAAAAAGTTAATATTGACAGAAAGCAAGACACTTAGCAGCTGACCTACACATTAGGGCCTGCATGGTTGGCTAATTCAGATCATCTTAACTCAGTACTCATGGGAGATCTTTTATTTTATCTGTATGTGAAATGTATAATAAAAATAATTCTTGTAAATCAGGTTATAGTTTGTGGCAACCTGTTAAAAACCATTATTATTTGGTTGGTTGCCTAAGAGCAGTGCCTGCTCCATAATCCCCATATATGTTATTTTTCCCTGCTGATATCCTTACATTAGATTTGCTTGACACTACTTAATCTGTATTGTAACTATACTTTATATTCGTGTATTTTATATTTGTATTTACTATAGCAATGACCCCCTGTAAGGAATCCTTACCCTGGTTGTCCAGTGGTTCCGTTGGCATGCAGGGGCGTCCGCCATGCCTCCAGCGGGGATGCCCGCCACATGCGCCTGTTCCCTTGCTGTGCCGGCTTCCCTATGACGCGCGCTGCGTGCACTTCCAGGTTTTATGCGCCGGCGCGATGATGTCATGGCGCGAGATCCAAAAGTATTTAAAGGGGCTTTGTTAATTTTCACATGGCCCGTTGTTAGGTTCAATTTAGCTTATTCCTGGGTGCTTTCCTATTTGAAATCCTGATTGATCATCTGTGTTTGACCCTTGCCTGCCTGTGACTTCTCTGATTTCTACATTCCTGATCCTTGCCTTCCTGTTCACTCCGAACTCTCCAATCCTGACCATTTGCCTGTCCACTGACTATTCTACGCTCTCTAATACTGAAACCAGCCTGTCTGTCTATTCTAATCTGCTTGTGCTGACCCGGCCTGCCTGTTCCTGGTGGTGTTCTTCCTTCCAGTATCCTGGTGAGACGATCGTGCCCCTTTGCTCATCCAGAACCGTTAGCTTTGCTCATCCAGAACCGTTAGCTTTGCTCCTCTCTCAAATAAGAACTGGCGGCATCCGATTAGCCGATGGCTCCTCCCGAGGTGAAAGGCGGCGGTTAAAAACAGAAGTGAGAGCCGAGACCAGGGAGCCTAGCTTGGCTTCTGGATATAGGGTGTCGAACATGACACCCCCTCTTTGTTTTACTAATTTTTTGTTCTGATGTACAGTGTATAATATTACTGAAACAGGATAGAGCGTTCGCACACCCACGGCAGTCCTCAACGATTGTAGCTTGGTGCTCAGTATGAGAGGACGCGGCAGCCTACCAGGTAATTCAGGAAACAGAAGATACTGGCACACAAAGCATTTACAGCAGGTGAACCTTGCTTTAATTCAAAAAGTGCGGAATGTGCAACGTTTTGGGGTCACGCCCCTTTTCTCAATGCTTGAGAAAGGGGCGTGACCCCGAAACGTTGCACATTCCGCACTTTTTGAATTAAAGCAAGGTTCACCTGCTGTAAATGCTTTGTGTGCCAGTGTATAATATTGCCATTGTGCATATTTAAAAAAAAAAATTGAATTTCTGTTGGATGATGACCACATACAGTATTAAAAGATTTTGGTGATTGTTAGAGGAGCTCTTGTATGTAGCATTGACACTAATTATATTGCTTTGACTTTCATGCCAGATTCTTGGCTAGCTTTAAATAAACACCATAAAATTACCCAGGAATAAGGCCAAATCAGTAGTATTAGTGAATAGCAATTCAGAATTTCTCTTAAGTTTAGGACTTGGGCTGCTGATACACTAGTAATCATCTCGAAATTACAATATTTTCAATATAAAGAGTCTGCTGATAAAGTGTCAAGCTACTGTAGATAATAAAACATATTGCTAATGTGCAAATATGCATTCATGAATACCCTCTCTGTTTTGTATGTCTTGGTAAATGTGGCCCACGTCACTCTTTCATTGTACCTTTAAGTTTATTTTATCTAGAAACCCATTATTTTTTTATATTTATTATTTGTGCAACAGTTGGGTCACCATTTGTTGCCAGTCCATGGTAATATAGCTCATTGAGATTCCATGAAGCAGTTGGAGTACCTTGTATCACTTATGTCCCTGCAGCTATAAATGGAAAGGGTGCTTATGAGAGGCAGTGTATAATTTGGTATGTGGGGAATACTTATGTGACTCATTCAGAAGTCTTTATCTTTAACATGATAAGGCTCTTAAAGCTGAAACCAACTTAGAAATGACAATGAACATAATCGGAATCATATGTGCAAGGTTACATTATGTGCTCGAAGTAAACTGCAATAAAGGGTAGTTCAGTTTTGTCATCTGAGGCTGGAACAATGAGGGTATGGTTTGAAAAGCTCAAGGTGAAGTGGAGAGTGAAGAAACCCAAGGAAGTAACGGCTGAAGGTTTGAAACATTAATACATTTGAGATACAAACCCATTTAATTATTCGAAAAGGTAATAACATTCCCCTTCCTACTCTGCATGATAGTGTTACCAATTGTAGGTCTAAAATTTCAATTTGTAGCTAATTGAGTGTGTCAAAAATACATTTTGTACTTTCAAAAATGTTGTGCCCTCCTGAGCATTGGAACTGCTGGCACAGAACTGGTTAAGGCATGCTTCAAGATATTTTAGTTTTTCTACAGGAGAGTGATTATACTGAGAGGGCTGCTTTATGTGATGCATGGAGTCTTTTTAACAGTGATAGTCTATACATATTTTAACAGTGCTGTTAGTTTTCATTTCAAGCACCACATAGGCGAACAATGCAGAATCTGTTTTTAAATATTAATGCTTATATGTTTCGAGGGGTTTTAAAACAAATAAATCCATTCAATATACCTCTATATACTCGTAGAGAGAAATTCTTATTGAAAAAGGTATAGCGTCCCTTTAAAAAGCCTCAGGGCATTGGATAATAGCCATGTGCCACTTTCTATACAGTAATATTTTAACATTGTTACTTAATCTAAGATTTGCAGCATTGATGTCTGTCTACTTCAAGGAAAACTATACCCCCAAAATGAATACTTAAGCAACAGATAATTTATATCAAATTGAATGACATATTAAAGAATCTTACCAAACTGGAATATATATTTACATAAATATTGCCCTTTTACATCGCTTGCCTTGAACCACCATTTTGTGACTCTATCTGTGCTGCCTCAGAGATCACCTGACCAGAAATACTACAACACTAACTGTAACAGGAAGAATTGAGGAAGCAAAAGGCAGAACTCTGTCTGTTAATTGGCTCATGTGACCTTACATGTGGTTTGTATATGTGCACAGTGAATCGTACGATCTCAGGGGGCGGCCCTTATTTTTTAAAATGGCAATTTTCTATTTATGATTACCCAATGGCACATACTACTAAAAAAGTATATTATTATGATAATGGTTCATTTACATGAAGCAGGGTTTTACACATGAGCTGTTTTACTCAGTATCTTTTAATAGAGACCTACATTGTTTGAGGAGTATAGTTTTCCTTTAAGAAGAAAACTCCGTACATTTTCAGTATTTGTAACTTATTATAATGGATTAGTCTATTTAAATATCTATTATTGGTTATCACAGACATGAGATATATATGTATATATATTGTGTATTTTGTGTAACATGGGGCAGCAATCTTGCTTGTTGCTTGTCACTGGCAGCATTATAATATTTTCAATGAATGTGCACAGTGTGGCTCCAGGGGCATTGTGTATTTAATGTCTGAGGCGTATTAAAAACCAAAAACAAACAGGAAAAAAAATATCTGCCAGCTACACTGGGTGAAGGGCTTGGGCACATAACCAAAGTTATCCCTGTGAAAATAGACTTAATTCATAATTTTTCATACCCTAAAGTTGAAAACTACTTTTTGAGTTCAGACTTCATTGAGGGGATTTTTGGGGATATTTGTGAGTTCATACTTCAGTGAGGGGATATTTGTGAGTTCATACTTCAGTGAGGGGATATTTGTGAGTTCAGAATTCAGTGAAGGGATATTTGTGAGTTCAGAATTCAGTGAAGGGATATTTGTGAGTTCAGACTTCAGTGAGGAGGATATTTGTGAGTTCAGACTTCAGTGAGGAGGATATTTGTGAGTTCAGAATTCATTGAGGGGATATTTGTGAGTTCAGACTTCAGTGAGGAGGATATCTGTGAGTTCAGAATTCATTGAGGGGATATTTGAGAGTTCAGACTTCAGCGTGGGGATATTTGTAAGTCCAGACTTCAGCGAATATAATATTTGTGAGTTCAGACTTCAGTGAGGAGGATATCTGTGAGTTCAGAATTCATTGAGGGGATATTTGTGAGTTCAGACTTCAGTGAGGGCATATTTGTGAGTTCAGACTCCAGCAAGGATAATATTTGTGATTTCAGACTTCAGTGAATGGATATTTGTGAGTTCAGACTTCAGTGAGGAGATATGTGTGAGTTCAGACTTCAGTGAGGAGGATATTTGTGAGTTTAGAATTCATTGAGGGGATATTTGTGAGTTCAGAATTCAGTGAGGGCATATTTGTGAATTCAGACTTCAGTGAGGAGGATATTTGTGAGTTCAGAATTCATTGAGGGGATATTTGTGAGTTCAGACTTCAGCGAGGGGATATTTGGGAGTTCAGACTTCAGCGAATATAATATTTGGGACTTCAGCGAGGGGATATTTGGGAGTTCAGGTTTCAGAGAGGGGATATTTTTGAGTTCAGAATTCATTGAGGGGATATTTGTGAGTTCAGACTTCAGTGAGGAGGATATCTGTGAGTTCAGAATTCATTGAGGGGATATTTGTGAGTTCAGACTCCAGCAAGGATAATATTTGTGATTTCAGACTTCAGTGAATGGATATTTGTGAGTTCAGACTTCAGTGAGGAGATATGTGTGAGTTCAGACTTCAGTGAGGAGGATATTTGTGAGTTTAGAATTCATTGAGGGGATATTTGTGAGTTCAGAATTCAATGAGGGCATATTTGTGAATTCAGACTTCAGTGAGGAGGATATTTGTGAGTTCAGAATTCATTGAGGGGATATTTGTGAGTTCAGACTTCAGCGAGGGGATATTTGGGATTTCAGACTTCAGCGAATATAATATTTGGGACTTCAGCGAGGGGATATTTGGGAGTTCAGGTTTCAGAGAGGGGATATTTTTGAGTTCAGAATTCATTGAGGGGATATTTGTGAGTTCAGACTTCAGTGAGGAGGATATTTGTGAGTTCAGAATTCATTGAGGGGATATTTGTGAATTCAGACTTCAGCGAGGGCATATTTGTGAGTTCAGACTCCAGCAAGGATAATATTTGTGATTTCAGACTTCAGTGAATGGATATTTGTGAGTTTAGACTTCAGTGAGGATATATTTGTGAGTTCAGGTTTCAGTGAGGAGGATATTTGAGGGGATATTTGTGAGTTCAGACTTCAGTGAGGAGATATGTGTGAGTTCAGACTTCAGTGAGGAGGATATTTGTGAGTTCAAAATTCATTGAGTTGATATTTGTGAATTCAGACTTTAGTGAGGAGGATATTTGTGAGTTCAGACTTCAGCGAGGGCTATGTCACCGTCGGCACCCAACACCAGAACAAATGCCAAGCACCCTGGTCTCAGCTCGTGCTTCACCTGTAGTGTGACCACCTTTGGCCTCGGGAGGAGCCCTCAGCTACTTGGATGCCACCAGGACTTAAACGAGAGGTGCAAGGCTAGAGGTTCTGGATAGGCAGAGGGGCACGACTGTTAGCGAGAGTCTTTGGGCAGAAGGTCGTAGTACAAGGTGTTAGGCAATAGAGTAGTCAGATCAGGCTAGGTCGAGGCAGGCAGAGAATAAGCTTAGTCAGGCAGGCAAGGGTCAAACCGGGATATCAATCCGAGGGGTTACGCAGAAGAGGTAGTCGGTGTTCAGGCAAGGGTCCGGAATCAGAGGTCAGAATAGTCAGAAGCCAGGCAGGGGGGCACAACAGGAATCAATACAGAGTAATCAGAAACTCAAACGCACAGAAGCACCAGGAACTAGATCCTATAACGGGCAATGTGAAAAACTGCTTTGTGGCTTTAAATATTTCAAATTTCAAATATTTCATATTTCCCTGCAGACCTCCTCCCACTAGACCACCAGGGTGAGTCATCACAGCATATTTGTGAGTTCAGACTTCAGCGAGGATAATATTTGTGAGTTCAGACTTCAGTGAGGAGATATTTGTGAGTTCAGACTTCAGTAAGGAGGATATTTGTGAGTTTAGAATTCATTGAGGGGATATTTGTGAGTTCAGACTTCAGTGAGGGCATATTTGTGAATTCAGACTTCAGTGAGGAGGATATTTGTGAGTTCAGAATTCATTGAGGGGATATTTGGGAGTTCAGACTTCAGCGAGGGGATATTTGGGAGTTCAGACTTCAGCGAGGGGATATTTGGGAGTTCAGACTTCAGCGAATATAATATTTGGGACTTCAGCGAGGGGATATTTGGGAGTTCAGGTTTCAGAGAGGGGATATTTTTGAGTTCAGAATTCAGCGAGGGGATATTTGTGAGTTCAGGTTTCAGTGAGGAGGCTATTTGTGAGTTCAAACTTCAGCAAGAGGATATTTGTGTGTTCAGACTTCAGCGAATATAATATTTGTGAGTTCAGACTTCAGTGAGGAGGATATTTGTGAGTTCAAAATTCATTGAGGGGATATTTGTGAGTTCAGACTTCAACGAGGGGATATTTGTGAGTTTAGACTTCAGTGAGTAGATAATTGTGAGTTCAGGTTTCAGCAAGGAGGATATTTGTGAGTTCAGACTTCAGTGAGGGGATATTTGTGAGTTCAGACTTGAGTGAGTAGGATATTTGTGAGTTCAGAATACATTGAGGGGATATTTGTGAGTTAAGACTTCAGTGAGGGGATATTTGTGAGTTCAGACTTCAGTGAGGGGATATTTGTGAGTTCAGACTTCAGTGAGTAGGATATTTGTGAGTTCAGACTTCAGTGAGTAGGATATTTGTGAGTTCAGAATACATTGAGGGGATATTTGTGAGTTAAGACTTCATCAAGGGGATATTTGGTGAGTTCAGACTTCAGTGAGGGGATATAGGTGGATTCCTAGCCCACTTGGGCCCAAGGTTGATCCTTATTTTTCATATAAAGATGTGTGCACAGTTGTCAGACTGGGATGCCAGGTGTCCACCATAAAACCTTAGACCGTGGGGCCCCAGAAAACCCTAGACTGTCGGCCCACTTTCCAAACTATTATTCCTCCTCTCCTCGCTCAACCTCTTTATTCTCCTAGTCTTTTGTTTATACTTGCTATTCTTCCATTATTTAGAATTTTTCTACCATTAGGAAATGACCATGGCACCTGGGCCCACTGGTAGTTTTAGCTTATGTATTAAAGCCTATTTATTAAAGGTGTTGGGTGAGGCTGAAGTATTAGAGATATAAAATGTAACATTGACAATTTGCTGAAGCCAAGACTTTGCCAATTTTTGCAGTTAAATTAGCAAATTTAATGTGTCAACATGTCTTATGCAATGCATATAAATTGACACATCAAATGTGATTTATTTTTTATGAGATGGCATGTAGCTTGCTTTGCTTTACGTAATGTAGGATTTTTGGCTGATTTTCATTAGCCACCTAGGACTGTGAATTTCTCTCAACAAATGCCATGTGTGAACCAGCTTTTTAGCTTGTTGAACAGAATTGATTTCAATAGTTGAAGATACTTTTTGAATGAAGGGGACGATGTTTAATAACATGAGTGCAAGCATATGCATTTCCTGCTCAGTGTGCTCCACCATATGCCACAACCAAATTCCATTATGCATAAGAAATCTCATATTTATAAATATATTTGTAATATATGTATAATTTTTCCCTCAGGTTTCTGATATCATCAGCAGCATACGCCAAATCTCTAAAGTCACTCTGAAAGAAGATTCTAAGCCCTGCAGAGACAGTGAAGATGCCTTTTATAATTCACAAAAGTATGAAGTGTTATACTGTGGGAAAGTAGTTATTGCAAATAAAAAGGCACCATCTACCCTTGTGGATGACTGCATTGAGAAATTCAGCCAACATGAACGCCAGCGTCTAAAGTTACTGACCGAACAGCAGAGCTCAGAATCCAGCACTGATTTTTCTTTAGCTGAAATTGATGTCCCAGGTTCCCCTTCTGATATGTTTCTAGAGCAGGACTCTGAGAATAATATCATCCCTTCTTCTGGGCATCATTCAGGGATCTTTACAGTCGGTAGTCAGAGCAATCTGCTTGGTTCAAGAGTAACATTTCCTGAGAGGATTTTAGAAGATTCTGGCTTTGAAGACCAGCAAGAGTTTAGAACTCGGTGCAGTAGTGTTACAATTCAAAAAAGAGTCCAAGATAAAATACAGCCAAGAAGAAGGCATGCAAGTGCACCAAGCCATGTCCAACCCTCAGATTCTGAGAAGAACAGAACAATGCTTTTTCAGGTATTTTGCATGTTTGTATGCTAAGATGTATTGATGCTAAGACCTGTGAGTGCAGTATATTTTGCTATTCTATATATTTATATCACAAAGGCTCTTAAGTGGGGCGGAATCCTAAATAAACTGTCTTTTTTTTTTTTTTTTTCCTGCAAGTCCTGTGTTGTGCCAAACTGTACACACACATATACACTCTGTGTCTCTCTCACACACCCACTCATACATTAAAAATATCCACTGTTTTTATGTATGTTTTTGTAGTTCACATCTAATGAATGTCTCTCTGTAAGACAGCCAGTGGTCATGTCTTTCTTCTACTTATCCTGGCCCCTTTAATGCAGGCATGTAAGTTAACTATGTTTGCATGTGCAATGTATGGACAAGTTTTGATTAGCATTATTAACAACAGGTGGAAGACAACAGTTGGGAACCATCTTTACTTTACTGGGGATGCATGCAAACTAGAAGCCAGGGGACACATTTACACTAACTGAGTGCAGTTGCACTTGGTGCCATTCAGTCTGTTCAGTCCCATCTTCTGAATCATAAAATGTCACCCATTGACACAGAGGAACCCTGAAAGTATTCTCACCTAAAAGGTGATGGCAGCTCTAGCTTTAAAGAAGAACTAAACCCCCTGTTAATCACAAATCCACATGCCCTTCCCTCCATTGGCTCCTCTCCCTGCTATCTCCCTCCTTATTAACTAAGTTGAAAAAGTGTCCCTGTCATTTACCTTGGCATATTCATGCAGAGTACTGCAGCAGAGCTCTTTGGTGCCATCTTCTTCTGTATTTTTGGATCCTCTTCTTTTCAATCGGCAATCTTCTGAGCTTTCCGCACAGTGTCACACTCAGTTCCACGAGGAACCCGAAGATACAGGAGATGGCGCCAAAGAGCTCCGCTGAGCTACTCTGCATGAACATGCCAAGGTAAATGACAGGGACACCTTTTTAATTAATTTACTAAGGAAGGGAGAAAGCAGGAAGGGGGCAATGGAGGGAAGGAGATGGGGATTTTTGATTAACGGGGGTTGAGTTCTCCTTCAAGAATCTAGCACAGATGTAATATTTAGCTCCTGTTTTAGCTCTTGACATCATCAAATAGGGTTGCTGAAATTAGATATGCAAGATAATGACTCTATCTGAATCTATAAAGGGGGTTGTTCACCGTCAAACACTTTTTTTCAGTTCAGTTGGTTTCAGATTGTTCACCAGAAATAAAGACTTTTTTCCAATTACTTTCTATTTTCTATTTCTAATATTGAAGTGTAATGTTTCATTTTTCACCTTTAACTGTTCTAAATTGATGCATTTCTTATCTTTGTCTCTGCTGACCAGAATCCCTGAGTTTCATTAAAGGCAACTATTAGAATTGATAAAATAGTTGCTAATATTCCACAGATACAGATGAGAAATTGGATCAACTAAACGTGGCAATTAAATGTAGCAAATTGTAACAGTTCAGAATGCTTCTGGATCACTGAGCCAGACTGAAACCCCAGAGACAGGAACTTTAAACTTTACATTTTGTGAAACCAGTAAAAAGATGGAAAGTAATTGAAAAAAGTCTTTGTTTATGGTGAACATTATAAAAACAACTGAAAAAAAGTGTTTGGAAGGTGAACAACCCTTTAAAGAAACACCACCAAGGATATAGAAAACAATGACTTTTATTTTGCAACCTTGAACTTCGTACCATGGCGCAACACTGAAAAAGGTCTGACAAAGGTGTTTAATAACATGATACCTAGAATTGGGATGGAGGTTTCTCAAATATTCATGATGCTTTGTTAAACTGTACAATTAGATTGCTGATACTAAAATGTTTGTGTACTAAATGACAGTAACAGATCCATACATTTATTACATACCTATCTCACACTGTGGGAATATTACATTTTCTAGCATTAGATTATAGGGGTAGCATACCCTTATAATAAACATGAGTGAAATAAGTGGGCTTCTGCTGAACATTCTTTTTGCCTATTGTATTAATCACAAAAAATATTTTTTTGTTATGTCTTGGGCTAAACAGGGCAAAGAGCGAGACTAAAGGTACTCCATGTTTGGTCCTTGTAAGGCTTAGAATAGGACCATCACGTACTAAAAGTTAATGTAAATATGAGCTTTCCTTTCAACAGCTGCAAGGTTTTTATTTAATTTAGTCTCGTTGGTTATTTAACCATTTAACACTAGGTGTCACTATTTATAGGGTCCAAAATAAGATTTGGCTTGAAGGAAATAGATATTTAAGTGCTGGAATTAAGAACTGTTCTAGCTGCACTCTTAACATGTTTGCCTTTTAATTGTTTTTAATAATTGTTTTTTTAAAATTTCTGAAACTAAACAGCTGGTGAATGAGAAAATAGCAAAGTTAGAATCTATAAAAGTAACTCCATTTCACATTTTTTTTGTTGTTGAAATGTTGTAAAATATATTTTTAATTAAACTGGAATTTCCTTTTGTAGGTTGGCCGTTTTGAAATCAATCTCATAAGCCCTGATACTAAAACTGTGGAGCTTGAGAAGAATTTCAAAGATATATCATCATGTTCTCAGGTATTTAAATTTAAATATTGCAAGGAGAGATTATTAAAGGGATAATTAGTGTGGCCCCTAGGCCGTGCTGTCTAGGTAGGACCCTTTGGCTTAGTGACGACTGCGCAGGAAATTCAGCCCTGACTGCAACCAGTGGTCGCATCAGTTGTTTTCACTACAAACATTAAGAGCTGAATCATCAGATATGCAGGTAGAAACAATAGAATTCTACCTCTACCTGACGATTCAGCAGTAACCCTTGGCCAATGTTCAGGCGCCTTCAAAAGTGCCCTCTTGGCGATCAACGAGACGACTGGTATCCAAGGCTTTTATCAATATCATTCCCTTATCTCCCATAATAAATGAACTGAATATCATATCAATATCATCAGTATCATCATTTCGGCGAGCTCCTCTGTAATCAGCTGGGCAGCATGCCGCCCCTAATATTTTGCCACCCTGGGCCCGGGCCTTTCAGGCCTCATCACAAATCCGGGCCTGGTTGCAGGACAGATCTTAATTGCTATGTGCATGGCTACCTTTATAAATATTGACAATGATTTTTATCATAACAACTCATTATAACCTAGCAAGCCTTAAGCACCATGCTCAAAGCCTTTTAAACTCATTTATTTTTCCTTATAACTCAATTAAAGCCAGAAACTGCTTCAACAACTTTTTTTAGCTACTTATAGAAGACTATAGAAAATTAACCAATGTAAACTTCCACAGACTGCTGTTGACTCTGACACTTGTGTAATTTACATTCTATTTTTATATATTTTTCTCATATTTCTGTCAGTGGCATAAATGCTAGTTTACATAAATTAATTTCTTTCGATTTAGATCCAACATTCTCCTACATGTCTAAACCAGATAGGCTGCTTTAGTGTTTTGTTGAATTGTTGCTTGTGAATCTTGACATGGAGATGATTCATAACATTTTCAATAAATAAAGTCACAGCCAATAAATATATGAAGAAAGTGGTCATATCCCATGCCTGAAAAAGCAGCCTCCAGAGGCACGCTACTAACTTTATACAAACTTTTTTTGCTGGCTTGACCCAGTATCCCTATGAAGTATGACTAAATTATGGAAAAATCCCTTACCCAGAAACCCTTAAAGGAGAACTGAACCCTTAAGTTAAACAAAAATATTTCTGGGTAGCACCAATTCCGTAAGAGTTGACTTCAAGTATGCAAATATAAGTGCTGATAAAAGGAATAAAAATGTATAGTTTTCCTTAGTGCTACTTTTCACTTCCACTGTTAGCCAGAACTCACCATTGTTTTGCTTTGAAACAAAATGTTGCTTTTATTATTATTATTAACATGTATTTATATAGCGCCAACATATTGCGTAGCACTGTAAAGTAAATGTGATTATAAAACGAAATCACATGAATTATATACATAGAACATATGGAGTTACATATATCACAATCAATACAGGTAGAAAAGGTGAGGAAGGCCCTATGCATAGGCATACACTCTAAAGGGAGGGGAGTAATACACAAGGTGTGGGAGTGGGCAAGATCGAATTAAGTGGGTGAGAAATGTGGTACTGTATGTGGTGTTGCGTTTGGTAGTTAAGCAGAGTGAGGGAAGGCTTCTCGAAAGAAGTGCGTTTTAAGAGATTTCTTGAAAGCAGAAAGGTTGGGAGAAAGTCGGACAGACCCTGGGAGAGAGTTCCAGAGGAGGGGTGCAGCCCTTGCAAAGTCTTGAATGCGGGCATTTGTGGAGGTAATGAGAGAAGAGTTGAGTAGCAGGTCATTAGAGGAGCGTAGTAAGCGGTTGGGTGAGTATATAGAGGTGATTTCAGAGATGTAGGGTGGGGCAGAGTTATGAAGTGCTTTGAAAGTCAGTGTCATTAATTTGAATTTGATTCTGAAAGGTAATGAAAGCCAGTGCAGGGATTGACAGAATGGTGAGGCAGAGGAGGAGCGGTTGCTGAGGTATATGAGCCTCGCAGCAGTGTTCATTATGGACTGGAGAGGTGACAGTCTCTGGAGGGGAAGGCCAATTAAAAGAAAGTTACAGTAGTCTAGACGTGATATGATGAGAGAGTGAATAAGAATTTTGGCAGCATCTTGGGTGATAAATGATCGTATTTTGGATATGTTCCTTAGTGGAAGTGACATGATTTAATAAGTGACTGGATATGAGGAGTGAATGACAGGGCAGAATCTAGGATAACCCCAAGGCACCAGGCCTGGGGAGAGGGGGTGATAGTGGAATTGTTAACTATGATGGATACTTCCGAGATGTTACTGGTGTTGGAGGAAAGAGAACCATTTCAGTTTTAGAGTTTAATTTAAGGTAGCGTTGCGACATCCAGGTAGAGATAGCAGACAGGCAGGAGGAGATGCGAGTTAGGAGTTCTGGGTTGAGATCAGGAGATGAGCAATAGATCTGAGTATCGTCAGCATAGAGGTGATAGTGGAAACCATACCATAAGAGTTGATTAATTTGCAGAGGGGGGAAGTATAGTGCAATGGTGCACGGTACGCTTTGTTGCCCAAGATTGATCTTTGCTACAATAGGCAACAAGACGCCTCTTGTTTTCTCATCAGCAGCTGGGAAAACCTATGCAATGTGGCTAGCCGGATGAGACGTTTTTTCAATGACAATTGATCTCGGCTACAGTGGGCAACAAAACGTAATATGTGTTATTGCTCTTAGAGACCACTCTGATTTACAGATCAGTGAAGTGTGTATCTGTTCTCTTTATACCTGTTCTAAGAGATACCATGGCAAGTAATACTTTGTTCTTTTTCCCCATCCAGGGTATTAAACACATTGATCATTTTGGTTTGGTCTGCCGTGAATGTGTGGAGCCTGGGATAAATCAGTACATTTGTTATGTTTTTCAATGTGCATCTGAAGCATTGGTAAGTAATTAATATTATATATTGTATTATAAATATTCAGTATCTGTTACAGGTATTGGAGCTGTTATCCAGAAATGGCTGAACTATTGGAATGTTATTTCCCATGGGACCATAGTAAAGAATAAATTGCATTCATAGCTGTTTGCATATAGCTGTATTTTGCAATCTGATTTCTTGTTTACATTTGGCACCAAGTCCACCCACTTGCCCAATGGTTTATTTTGTGTATGAGGGATACTATTTGCATAGAGTACCACACTGCACATGTGTAAACCATTGCAAAGTGGGTCCAGGTATGTGAGTGACTTAAGCTGGCCATAGATGTTGAGATTTTTAAAAGATCAGATCCTGATCGTGAGACCACAATCTTCTCAGAACTATCGTACGAATTTACCATCAATTAAAAAGACCAATATGCCAGGAAAACAAAGTGGAGCTGCCTGCTTGGCCCTGCAAACATAGATAGATTGCACTGGGACCGACAAAGATTTTTTGACCTGGCCAATCAATTTCCTGACAGATGTCGGCCGAAAAATCGTAAGATGTACGATCGTTCGAATCCCACTAACCGCACGATAATTTCGAAGGATTGATCAGGCTTCCCTAAAATCGGTCGTTCGGCAAGAGAAATCTTTGCGTCTATGGGGACCTTTACCTCTAGGTGCCCCAAGCTTTTGAACATGGTTTAGAAGAAAACAGTTTAAGATTGGATGACCCAGTGACAAAGTCACAAAATACAAATAAAACACATTTATTGTAGGGGAACTATTGCAAAAATTTAATTTAATACCCTGTAAAAGCGTCCGTTTAGGTTATCTAAACTCTACCATTTCTGAAATAATCAAGTTTATCTTCACTCTCCCTCTCTCAGCATCTATTTCCCTTTATTCTCCCTTCATGCAGGAGTTGGGTGTCAGATTTTCATTCACATTTAGATCCAATATATCTTTTAGTGGGGCTCCCTTCCATGGCAGATGTATTAGAGCCCCCCTCAAGTTACTGCCTGGTAACCAGGGTAGCCAGTCCGTGCAAACCAACAGAGCTGAAAAGCAGGAAGTAGTGTTCTGGCTATTATGTTAGACATCCAGTTGCCCCAGCTTTACATTTTTGGCTAATTACATGAGAAACATTTTTTATTATTTGCACAGTTTTTATTTTTTTAATACTGAGCAATTCCTTTAAAGCTTTGTGTATAATGTTATTTATATTATAAATAATATTTAGTGCAGATTATCTTTAAGACTGTCGTGCAATACTATTTATCACTTGGATTTATGTTGCCAAGGATTGTTGGATTCCTATATTTTTTCTATATGTCGGTGTGCGGATTTTTCTTATACCTAAAGTATGCATTTTATTTAGACTTTGGTCTCACTTCTAATAGAGGAGAAGATTTAGCAGCAGTTAACTAATAATTTAGCCTTTTGTAAATATTTATTATGTGCCTTTATTACTAGCATTGTTACAATTAAAGAGTGGTCTTATATGAACATAAATAGTTATTTTTTTAAACAATTCTAAATAACTCTAAACAACCTTGATATTGGTGAGCCATGGTTAACTGCTAGATGAAGTGCACAAGAGCCAAGGACACACGAAGAGCATGTTCACTATTTTTTTTATCATGAGTTAAAAATAGAATAGATACAGTAAATTGTTTTTATTGGTACAGCTTTCCGAGATATTGCCTCCCTTAAAGTTGGTAATGTTTATTATGCTACAAGCCTTAGGATTAATTAATTCAGAAAGACTGTTTCTGTATATTCTGACTTTTTTAGTAATCCCAAATAAGCAAGAATTCTTAAAAGAAATCTTGTGCCATAAGATCACCATAAAAAAAAAAAATTTCGAGTTCAAGTTTCTGAAGATGCTGCCCCTGTGTTACTTTTAGCCTGCTGTAACAGAAGCATGCTTAAACAAATTGTCAGCCCTCATCACCTGGTGCCAGTAACCAGATACTAGTAATGGGCCTTCTTCTGTAAGTTCAGAGGGGCGTATGTGTGCTTGTGGATTACTAGCAGTCACCTTCAGAACTTCTAATGGGGGTGGTTGTGTGTCTTCAGTGTCCAGAGTAGCTGTTGTAATTCCTGTTTCTTTGTCAGAAATGCTGTGTTAGTGCACTGTGTGCTTTGCTGTTTGAGTATGAGAACACGTTGGCTGTACTGTATTCTGTCTGGTCCAGACTATAACTTTTTTTTTCTTTTTGGAGACTGTGTTGTTGCATCCAGTAGTAGTGCCTGTGTGTCGTTTGAGTGTGGTGCTATGCTTTGTGTCCAGTGAACTGTCTATTTGGTGTCTGTTTTGTGGTGTAGATCTGCAGGTGTACGTGTGCTCATGAATACACACTCTTAACTGAATGATGACCTCCTCCTCCTCGACTATCATCACCAGAGTAATGTGTGACCCATCGGATATGGTTTAGAAAAGTATTCAGGCTTGTCAGGAAGGGGCGAACAAGGGAAAAAGAATCCGAACCCAAATAATTATTCTGATACATCTGCCTTCTGGTACACCTGCCTTGTTGATACACCTGTACAGCTATAGGGCCCTCACAGAGAACAAACTTTTGTTTGTCTGGCAAAGCTTTTTTGTATGTCTTTTACTAAAATAACACATATTATACTCATTTTATTTTAGCTTTACAAATGATCTGAGAAAATCAAACAAGTTTATTTCCATCCCGTATTTAACTAAACAAGAGAGAAGAGAAAATATTCCATAGCAAAACAATAAGGGGCAGATTTATTAAGGTTCGAATGGTGAATTTGAATTCAAATTTTCAAGTTGAATTTTTGGTCAAAACTCACAAATTTGATTTGGGAATTCGATAAGAGTTTTCAGGGCCGTTATTAGAGTTTTAAACATTGGAGTTTTTTTCTTAAAGGAATTTTTCAGTATAAAAATAAAAACTCGGTAAATAGGCTGTACAGAATAAAAAATCTTTCTAATGTAATTAGTTAGCCACAGATTTAATGTATAAAGGCTGGAGTGACTGGGTGTCTAACATAATAGCCAGAACACTACTTCCTGCTTTTCAGCTCTCTTGGTTTCCACTGATTGGTTTCCAGTAACCAATCAGTGACTTGTGGGGGGCCACATGGTTCATAACTGTTGCTTTTGAATCTGAGCTGAATGCTGAGGATCAATTGCAAACTCACTGAACAGTTATGTCTCATGTGGCCCCCCTTAAAGTCACTGACTAACTCAGAGTTATAGAGCTGAAAAGCAGGAAGTAGTGTTCTGGCTATTATGTTAGACATCCAGTCTCTGCAATTACAACACCTCATCTCAATGAAATATTTAGATAAAGTTGAGTGTTTACTTGCAATAAAAATGGGCAGGGAGATGAAGGGGTCAGTTTCTTACAGCAGTGTGTCAATAGAGACCACACATGCCAGCTTAAGCAACATGGCAACTCCTAAAAATGTCTAAATAAATATTCACAGAAGCATTGCTCTGTGTACACACACAAAACGTATTCTCTGTTTAAGGGAAACTAGACAGTTCTTTATTCTATCTTCTTAGAATCTGTAATTATCAATAACATATTGTTTGTGTCTCTCTCATACAAAACAACTTGTATTTTGCTTTGCTTTTCATAGAATTTAGGGTTTCAACCATGTTTCTTGTTTTTTTAAAGGTGGAGGAAGTCATGCTAACTTTAAAACAGGCATTCAGCACTGCGGCGGCCTTACAGAGTGCAAAGACCCAGATCAAGCTATGTGAAGCATGTCCTATGCATGCCTTGCATAAACTCTGTGAACGTATAGAAGGTATGACTTGTAGCTTCTGTTGCCTATTTATTTTAAAAGAATGTTTGGAATCACAGTTGTGTTGATTTGTGTTCTTCCGTTAGCAGTGTCGATTTGTTTGAAGGTTCTTCTATGAGAACCCATTGTTTCAAAGAACATTATGCTCTCAATCACAACAGTGGGCTTCCTACTTCACATCTAAAGTTAAAAACTGGAGACTAATTTGGGAAATTATTTTATTAGTGTCAAAATGATGCTAAATATTTTGAGACAAACCCGATCCTTGTCTAGATATGCTCATTTAAGGTTTTTAACTAGGGGGAAGGCAGTTCGGGGAGATTGTCGCCCCGCAGAAGTGGCGATTAGTCACCAGGCGACTAAATCGCCCCGAATCTGCCCATGTGCTAATATGTTTTTTTTGTCCTGTCTTGATTGTAGGCCTTTACCCACCAAGGGCAAAGCTTGTAATACAAAAGCAGCTATCTTTGCTGACTGATAATGAACAAGCGGATATCTTTGAACGTGTTCAGGTAAGAGTTGATCATCTGTCTGTGTTTTCTGTCAGCATGCAGTATACATGGCTTAAATCCTGGAATCAGTTCAGCATTATTTAGTTACCCAATCACATACCTTTAGCAAGATTTGGAACAAGACATCCTTAATATTTAGCCAAAAAAAAATCCCCGCTCTTTGGGCAATGACACATGGTATGTTTTTTTACCTGCATTTTGTCACAGGTGACACATGCCAGAAAACACTTTGCCATAGGGGATATTGAGACTTGCCAGTGCTAAAACATTTAAATTGCACAACTGCTCAGATATGCCTTCATGAACATATTTGAGCAACTGCAAGATTTTCATGTTTTAGCAGTGGCAAATCTTAGTATACCCTATGGTAAGGTATTCTGTGACTTTGCTCTTAATGTCATGGGACTTTAGTGAGCTGAGCCAGCTGAAAGAAAAATTGTATTTTTTTTTTGATTTTGCACACTTTTAAAGGCACATTTATTAAAGGTCGAATTTTTAATTAATTCGTTTTTTCTAACTCAATTAAATTTGATTTATATATTTATAATATAGATTATATACTCGAAGTTCAAATGGGGGCTTATTTGCAAAAGAAATCAAATATCTAAAACTCTGACTAATATTCCAGACCTGAAAACTTGAATCGAATTAAATTTGAATTCGACTAAACTTGATTTGAGTTTTTCCTCTGAACAGCATAAAAATGGTCACTGGACTTCTCCCATTAACTTATATATGAACTTGGCAGGTTTAAGGTGGTGAATAGTCAAGTTCAAGTTCTTTAAAGGACCTGAGTATGATTACAATACAAATTAAAATTCAAGTCGAGTTTGGATAATACACAATTAAAATTTGAGAGTTTGGAACCAAATTTTTTTTTAGAAAATTTTGCATTTGAAATCGAGTTTTCACTTTGATCCTTAATAAATTTGCCCCTTAATATACAAAATAAGTTTCTGATTTAGTTTGGTATTTTGGCCAAACTCCAAGTTACCTTGTAACCTTGAAAGTCATCTTCCTATCACAATGCTACTAGCACAGTATGAACAGATAAACACTTTACCTAATATGCATGTATTTTCACCTCTCACTATTAAAGCAAATGTAAGCCCTCTAAATAAAATTAAAAATGTGAAAATTTCTCATGAACACTTGTACAAGTGACAGCTGTCATTTTTGAGCTAAAGCAGTTCCTGCTGCCAGTAAGTGTCATCTGCATCATTCACTGGAGACTAATTCTTGACAATAGGAAGTATTTTGTTTCTCTCAATTCATTTTATCGGTGTTTCTCTTAATAGAAAATGAAAGCCACTGGTGACCAAGAAGAAAATGAGCTTGTGATTTTGCATCTGAGGCAGCTATGTGAGACAAAGCAAAAGACTCATGTTCATATAGGAGACTTACAACCGGTAATATTTATGATTTTATACGTTCAACCCTTTGGTACTGATGGGGAATCTGACCCATTTTGCTTTTCCGAATATTTTGCCGAATATTTGCCAAAATGCATGTCTATGGGAGATAAATAATTTTTTGACGCACACATTTTTTTCACCTATTAGACTTTATGGACGTAATTTTTGCTGTGAAACTCAGCGAAAAATTTTGCTCATCACTACTCTTGGGTATTTTGCACATTTGCCAATATTTAAATTAATCTTAAAATAATAGTTTGGGTCCTATTTTATGCCCATCACACTAAATCCATCAAACTTGTTACACAAACTTACAGCACCTTGTAAGAAGTCCATTATTTTACTGTAGAGCTTACTTCCAGATCATAGGTTTAGAAATTGTATTCCAAATGGATTTAAGAGTACAGGTACTTGTAAAATCAATAAGCTATCAGCCTGTATATAGAGCTGTACAGTCTTAGTTTTTCAGTGTTGTAGCTCATTTATACAATATCTGAGGGTCTATGCATAATCATTTAAGGATGTTTTTTATTAGGAGAATCTGAAGCTCATGGGGAAATGTGTCAATATCACTAGAAGGAGGAAGGAGATATGCAAACTTGTCTGTAAACATGTTTTCTCTATGGGTAAACAAAGTTAACGGGCCTGAAATACAGTCCCTGAACTTCAGCTATTTTGCTCCAGAGAAAGGCAAATTAAAGGCATTGTGTAGAACAGCTACAAATATAACCTTATATGGGGAAAAATCTCTGCAAAATTGCAAAAATCATCCTATTTTCTGATACCCATTTGTGTCCTTTCTCTGTAGAAAATAATCAAAGCTGTAAATGGGAGTCTCTGATCTCTGCATCCTTTTGTATGGAGTTTCTTATACTGCCCTCACATCAAGGAATACCTTTCTGTACTGTTTATGCACCCTCCTTTCCAGCAGTTTTAATACATGTTTTATTTGTCCCCTTTTTTATTTGCTCCAGATATTTCTTTCGTTGCTTCCTTACCTCCCTTACTTATTCTTTATTAGACATTAGGAAGTTAACTTAAACAGTATCTATTATAGTGTAATCTTACCAATACCAATACCAAATCATCCATTTTTTTTTTTGTGTGAGTTTTTTTAACTACTATACATTTGTAATCACTAAATTTTCTATAAACAAGTCTGGTTGATTATCTGTGTATTGTTCAGAGAAACACTTCAGATACTGGTTCAGACCATTGCCAAATGTGCAAGAGGTAATAAGTCTCCTTTTCACACCATACCCCCCACCCACAGCCATTTCTGTAGAGCCATAGCATGGTTCAGTTAACTCAAATTAGTATTCACGGGTAACTGTTTTAATACAGGGAGAAGAGCTTCCCACTTATTTTCCTCTAAATAAGTTGGCATGAAAGTTAGCTAAACACTTTAGGTAATATAACCACATTGCATAATATTAATCCATAAACCTGTGGAAGGACCATTGGGAGGTGTATTAGCTATTCCAAAGTGTTAAAACATTTTAATTTACATTTATTTCAGAATTAAATAGTGTTCTACTATAGACACTATGGTGTAGTTGGTAGGAAAACGAGAGATAATGTTCAGTGCATATAAATGTTACCTTTTGCAAAATGTTTGCATATTTAATTGAATTAAACTGAAGATGCAACAGTCCTTTGTAATAATACAATAGAACAAGCACAGTAGCCATAGTACACTCAGAGGCTCCATAGCTATAATTACTGAGCAGGAGCATCTGCACTAAAAACAATCTGGTCCTGGCCTTTAGTGTGCTTACTCCTGGTTGGCAAACATTGAAAAGGAGCCTTGTGAAAAGTAAATGTGCTGCTTGCCAACCCTGCTGCTCAGCTCAGGCATTTTAGACAGAACAGAAGCCACTTTTGGGAGTCAATCTAGTGATTGAAAAATGAAACAGTGAAAGGAAAGAACAGAGCAGATTTGAGAGTGTGGAAAGTAGGCGAGTAGAGAACATGACTGGGGGGGGGATTACATTATTATGTATACATAGGATGATTGTATACGGCAATATCAACTTGACCTGTTTATATTTTGAGTGTAAAGCACAACTACCATTTTTCTGCTTGTAACATATAATATATCCTTTGAATAAATGTGTCCTTTAACCTTAATAAAGTGAGTATCAAAAGGTTCATGCCTGTTGTTTTGCCTTTGTAAACTTTTTTTATTGTTTCTCCTTCAGAATCTTCCATGCAACACAATTCCAGAAAACACAGCTCAGAGTGGCAGATTTAAACTGGATATTCTGAAGAACAAGGCCAAGAAATCCTTGACCAGCTCTTTGGAAAATATCTTTTCAAGGGTAGGATCAACAGAGAGGCGTCAAGTTCTGTTTTTAAATAAAACAATAATTTCTGCGCTCAGTTTGTTTTTATATGATACACACTAAGGCTGATTTTCTTGCCTGCCTTGGCCTTTAATCTTGTCATGTACATATTGCGAAAGAAACACGTTGAACAAGATAATTAAATATACGAGGAACCCAGAAATGCTAAAACTATGGCAGGCATGTGACAGCTGATATATTTAACTATGTAAAGCGGCCACACAGTCTTAAATTATATAAAAAAAACTACCATTGGGGCAATACAATTTTTATCAATAACCTTTTTGGACATATTTTCCTATAATAGTAATAATGATATTTCCCATAAAAGAGACATAACCCATACTTTATAAATCAAAGTAACATTGTCTGCAAGAGCTCCAGTGTACTTATTAAAATTTATTTGTAATTTATAATCATGTGTTGGCAAAATAGGAGTTTTTTTTGGCAGGCCCAGATTAATGTAAGGCCAAAAAACGTGGGGCCGATGGTAGGGCTGCCTCAGCAGTGGTGCAGCTCCAATCTGTAGGAGTGTTTTAGGAAATCTGTCCCTGTCTCCAGGGGGCTGCTTTGCCATTTGGCTGAGGGCTCAATGTACTGTATATGCAGGTATCTTCTTTATTGAGAAGCTGCTTTCTATATCCATCCCTTACCCTGTCATTTTGCAGCTGTGCTCACAACTGCAGGAAGAGTTCCGCTTCCTTCTCATATAATCGTATAACAAAGGTTTTCAAGGGACATTGAGTGTGTCCTGTCAACTCAATACTCACCTTTACTTAACAGAGTTAAAATTTGCATATATATAGTACCTAAAACAACATAGTTCTACTATGACCCCATCTTAATATAGAAGTCTGCAGTAATCAAATGCAAAATATGGGGGAAGCACATAATCCTTGATTTTAAGATTCATACAAAATCCTCCACCAAATATTAGGCAGAATATTAAACTGAATGCACAAGATGACAAACATACCGGTATTCATATTTGTGACAAACAAAATTCCTTTATCTGAAAATCGACACTTTCACTTGTGCTGAGGATCCTATCAAGTTTTGAAAGAGGTTAGTTTAATTGAAAATGCCCTCTGCAGACCTCTGTGACCGACTCTAATACACTGTCCAGTTTTATAAGAAAGAAATGTTAATTTATTTTTTGTTGCAGGGAACAAATAAAATGAGAGGACGACTGGGCAGTATGGACAGTTTCGAACGTTGTAACAGTTTTACATCTGACAAGGTATGACCTCTAAGGGGTGTTAGAATATTTGCCTTTAAGCCTGATGCGACGTCTAGGATATATCAATAACTTCTAAGAAATCATCCCAAACACTGTTGTGTTGTATTGGCCTTTCCAAATTATTATTGGTAGAATTTTGCTGAGGATTTTCTCTTTACCCTTGATAAAACTAAATTTGGTGTCCCAGCAGAACTTCAGCCATGACATTTAAAGGGGTTGTTCACCATCGAGTTAACTTTTAGTATGATGTAGAAAGTGATATTCTGAGACGCTTTGCAATCGGTTTTCATTTTTTTTAATTTGTGGTTTTTGAGTTATTTGGCTTTTTATTTAGCAGATCTCCAATTTGCAATTTCAACAATCTGATTGCTAGGCTCCAGATTACCCTAGCAACCATGCATTGATTTGAATAAAATACATGAATATAAACAGGAGAGGATCTGAATAATAAAGTGAATAATAAAAAGTAGCAATAAATTTGTAGCCTTACAGAGTATTTGTTTTTAGCAGGGGTCAGTGACCCCCCTTTTGAAAGCTGGAAAGAATCATAAGAAGAAGGCAAGTAATTTCAAGACACTAAAAAAATAAATAGGACCAATTTGCAAATTAGAATTGACCATTTTATAACATACGGTGTGGTGGTAATGTGGAAAGAAACCAAGTGCTGTGAAATAAGCTTCTGCCTATGTGTTCCTAGGCAATAACAAGCACTGTTCAGCGCTGCCTAATTTAGTTACGTGTCCCAACACTTTATTGCAGCAAAGAAGCAACAGTTATGATTATACACAATCGAGTGATAAAAGCCTCTATTCTTGCCGTGCTGCAGACATAAAGCTGTCCTTTACTGAAAACCAGAGATACTTGGTATATGTACAGAATGTCTATTAAGAATTAGACACAATTGACCGATAAAGTTGGGACCCATCAGATTAATTTCTATTCAGATGGACTGGGCTGCTTTGTTTGTCGTAGCCAAATTTAATTTAGATTATAACGTACACCAAACCTTTTATAGACATTAATGCGAGAAAGCTTTGCCCATGATGCTGAATCACCGAGCCCACTCATTTGTGACATATATGTTCCTTTTTCCACCTCCCCCTCTTCACAAGTCACATAGTGTATTTCCTGTTTTCGGCTACATGTACTTCTCCGACAGTATCCCTTTAATGTCTGGCTCACTCCCATGGGGTAGAGACACAGCATCTCTTTTGCTTTTATTATTCTGCTTGGGCTTGGGTTTGGGCTGAGTTACCGGCTTCTACAATAATAGATTGTTTTCCAGGATATACTACTGACAGCACAGGAAACTTGTCCAGGAAACCAGCAAAACACAAAAGTCACTCAGAAAGCCATTAATGTCCACATTTTTGAATGTTTCAATCTGATAAAAAAAGAAACGTCTGTGCTTGTTCAGCTTCTTTTCTCCACAAATTTTCCAACACTTCAGCTCCTGCGATTCAACTTTGGAAAAACTGGCAGTGTAGAGAATTAGCATGATGCTTAGTCTTGCGTGTAGCAGTGGGTCGGTGGAACAGGTTTAGTAATCCTGCATGCTGAAGAACCGACTTGTTGGAGTGTTTGTGAGAAGGAAAGGCTCCTCAACTCTCTTCATTGTAGGACGGATCACCGGGGGACTCACCTCCTGCCACACCACCATCTTCCCCTGTGTCATCCTCCTTCCCGCCGTTTCCAGAGGAAGATCCTGACTCACCTAAGCTTCGCAGAAGAGCTCACACTTTCAGCCATCCCACATCCAGTGGCAAGCGGAGGATAACTTTTCCTGACAGTAAATCACCGAGTGCCAGGTTCCCCCTCCAGAGGCAGAATTCCTTAGCAAATGATGTGGGACAAAGCAGGTCAGCGTACACTTTTTTTCTTTCTTAGGTTGTTAAATACTTGTAAGATTTACTACTACATTGAAATTAATGGTGAACCAGTACATAGGCAGATTAGCAAAATGTGGATATTCTTCAGCACTTACACTTTTTTGAGTTCAGTGCAAGAAAGGAACTGACACAAAAGTTCTGCCACATTATGCAGTATATGTCATATATTTAGACATTTACAGCACAAAAGCCCAGAATATTAAGGAAAGGGGGAATTCAAAGTATATCCAGAAACCTTTGGAATTAATTTCCTAATTATAGTTTTTTTCTGGTATTCAATATATTCAACATATGCAGTTTGCCTTGGCAGATTCTTGCTTGTAGGTCATTAAAACAGAGGTGGATTTCTACCACAAGAGGGCATGTCTTAGTCATGGAGCTAAATAAGATGATTAGTTGAGAGGCATTTTACAAAAAAGGAAACAGTCTTTACAGTTAATGGTATTATTGTATTGCTTAAGCCATCGAGCATTATTCTAGTTAAGCATACATAACAATAGCCCATAATAAAACAGCCACATAAGCATGGCTGCCTTTTTGCTCTATTTTTCTTTTAATTGTTGAGTGAGTACTTTGATTTCAAATAGAGATTTTTCTCTTACCATAAGTTAATTTTTTATTTAAAAAGGACTGGGAAATGGGTTTCACTTCTCCATCACAGAATATTAGCCTTGGTGTATCTTTGGGTGCTGCCATATTGCTGTCTTTATCTAATACATTCTCAGACCAGCACCATCTATGGTCAAAACATAATGGCTTCTAATAATACCTGTAAATGTAGATTTAGCCAAATCAAAAATTATAATATATGTACATGCCTAGAGAAGACCTGTCTGCAGACAATCATGTACACAATCATGTATACTACTGTATGTATATGTATATGTTTAAGGGAAAATGGAAGTTAACCCCATATTATTAGTGACGTTTACCTTCTTTTTCAAACAGTTCTGCATGCATTTGTTTTTCCTATTTGTGTTCCCTCCAAAATTAATTTTTGATATTTACTAGATGTAGCCCATATAATAATGTTATTGTTCTATTATGTTTCTAGCAACATGGTTCTCCATTTGTTTTATTGTTACCCTTTATGCCTGATACCTTTATTTTCTATTATTGCTAACACTCAGCCCAGTTCCTATTGCCCGGCGATTTCGCACTGAGAGTGAGTCCTCGTCCTCCAGTCTCCCCTCATCCTTCTCTGCCCCTTCTTTCCTGAAAAATTTTTACCAGAATTCAGGGAGACTTGCCCCACAATCTGAGAATGACACCCTCAAGAGGTGAGAGATGGAACAACGCTGCTTTTTGCCGCCATTTCAGCACGCGCCTTTTTGTTTGTCTGGGTGCTGACTTAACCCAGTTGTGCAGAGCTTGATATATTTCTGGAACTGGGAATATGGAAATTGTCTTGCGGGATGTCTAATTACTCTTAATTGTGAAATGATGCCATGAAGATGTATAATAAACATGTTGGGGACACTTTTGTCATCCCCTAGTTTATTTATATGTTCAGTCAGTCAGCATTTCATCTGCATATATGTGTAACTGAATAAGACCACTAATACAACTTGACTAATTTTGCATGACATAAAGATGGTAAACGTGCTACAACTCTGTGACAATCTGTGTTGCCCATTTCTGTTTGTCATCACTTTGTTTCTGATGAATTAAATTTTGCAAATGTAAAATTCTTTAACCCCCAACCCCCAGAAATAGATGCATCCTTGGAAATTGATAGCTTTCTTCCTAGTCTCTTTCCTAATTGGAAGCTGTGAGCTCATGGGATAAGCTAGTTTAGAAAATATGAAGTAGGATCAAGAATCTTAAAGCAACTGTGGCAATTGCTTTAAAATTAGTGTTCAAAAGTGGGGCAAGCCATTATAAAGGCATATGGGGAAATTCAAACCCATGTATTTGCGTGTAAATCATTTTCCATGCATAGTGTGCTCAAACTACAAAGTGGCATTACGTTTCTAATAAGAACAGTGCAAACATATCAAACTATCACCATCTTCTAAAATGAATGTTTTAGGGCTTGTACAGATTAGCAGTTTTCCTTTCGCTCTCCTGCATTTCCGGTTTAAACCGATCAGCTGCAGGGGAGTGCAGGAAGGAATGTACAAAGCTCTTTTAAATGGCCCTGTACTGATACATAAATGCGCATGTAAGCGCCAAACGCAGATGGAGCACAACATGCTGCATTGCACCTGCGTTCAACGCTTAAATGCTCATGTGTCACAATTAGATGTGTTCCTTGCTGCGATCTCCAGCGGCTGAACACTTTAAAACTGAATGCATGGGAGTGCAAGGAAAACCGTTCATCTGTGCGAGCCCTTATTAGGTTGCAGTGGCTCTGGAATCCAGAACTTGGCATGGTAGATGTTATAGATGCACATTGTGACAATTAAATTCTAGAATTCATTAAATCATGACAAACTGCAAAAAGACAAAAAAAAGGGGGTGTGGGTACACTCCTAAGGCTAAGTTAAATTGTGTTTAAGTATAAAAGTTATGATCATAAAGTTCATAAGCCACCATACCACGTCAAGGTAAACCCCACATGGTGGTCCTCAACTTGTTTACCTCTGGTCATAGTATAACTTGTACCTCGCTGCATAGTAGCATTACTTGGAGTAAATGTATCCTGAATCTTGATTTCAGTCTGAGGGCTAGATCCTCCCCCGCCACTAGCTTGCGGCTTTTAAGAGAGAGAAAGAGAGTGAGACATCCCAAACCAATGCCCATTTTTTAAAAAAAACGATGAAATAATGGAAAAACAGTAGTGAAGGCAAAGTAAAGTTGTATGTATAGGTGCACACTTGAAAGTGCATATGTATGTATGTATGTGAGTATAGGCAGGGCCGGACTGGGAGTAAAAAGCAGCCCGGGCAAAAAAATCAAAGCAGCCCACATGGAAACGCGATGATAGCCACGCCTATATTTTGGGTTAACCCTTTAAGTATCACATATCGTAGCATCTACGATCTGCGGATAAAGGGACTCAAGTGCCACAGATCGTAGATTTTACGATCTGCTGCACTTCTGGGTTGGGGAGCAGAGGCATGATCACAATGGGCTGTAAGGCAGCAGGCACATAAAATCTACCTGATCAAGCAAGAAGACAGATGCCTTCTCTTCATGGGACCCGAACAGCCCAAAAAAAATAAAATAAATAACAACAATGATAATAATAACAACTCCAGCAAAATCATGTGATAGCTCCCCAAAAAAAGTCTAAAACACACAGTCCAGCCCAGGGACTGTGCCAGTCAGCATGCCTACCAGTTATCTCAGGCACAAAAAGTTTGTATGGGGACACATACACACAGAGACACTCACACAGACAGCCACACAGAGAGACACACACACACACATACACACACAGACACACAGACAGACACACACACAGACAGACACACACACAGACAGACAGACACACACACAGACACAGAGAGACACAGACAGGCACACACACACAGACAGACAGACACACAGAGACACGGACAGACAGACACATACACACAGACAGACAGACACACAGAGACATGGACAGACAGACACACACACAGACAGACAGAAACACAGACAGACAGACACACAGACAGGCAGACACACACAGAGACACACACAGACAGACAGACACTCACAGACAGACACACAGACAGAGACACTCACAGAAAGAGACATTCACAGAGAGACACACACCTCTCTTAGAGAAAAACTTACTCCATGCACTCGCACCTGCAGTGTAATGTATCAGGGACGCCCCTCCCCTAATGTAGCAGCAGCTCCATATGTCATGTCAGGCTGTGTGATTAAGCCAGTGCCTGGCCGGGAAGGAGAATGATTATACAATGAAGGGGGTGGAGAGAACGAAGAGAAAAAAATCGCCACTGCGAAGCTCTCTCCTACTAAATCAAATGAAATGACGGACTTCCTGCCCCCTGCTTGCTCTCCCCAACGTAGCCTGGAGACGGAAGAAGCAAGCAGGAGCTGAAGTCTGAAGCTACGATTGGAGCGGAGGCGGAGCCATTATTGCGAGCGAGCCGGCCCATTTTAACTATGAGATGACCGGCCCATCGGGCAATTGCCCGAACACGTACATTGCCAGTCCGGGCCTGAGTATAGGTGTAAGCAAAAATAAGTAAAAAAAAGCCAAGCTAAAAAAAAGTGTGTAATAAGTGTTTGCACTGATTAATTGACCAAAGTCAGTAGCACTTCCATTGTACTTAAACACATTTTAACTTAGCCTTAGGAGTCCTCCCACCACCCCCTTTTATTGTAAACTACAAAAGAAGCTAACATTTGGCCACTCATCTGAGCAGCTTCTTCGGTTTGCTACAATTGTTCCTGTCCCTGCCCAAGCAGAAAGATGATTTTTCTCGATCTAAATGGGAAAATTCTTTTTATTCTGTTTGGCAGGACAGTTGTTAGTATTTGTATTTTTATCCTCTTACTACTGTGTAGTGTTATAAAGGGATCATGTGACCATGGTAGGATTTCTTTTTGTCATTTGTTCATTTTACTCAGGAAAAGTATCCAACACTGTATTAGTGTGCCTTACAAAACTTGCTGATTTAGATCTATAATTAAGACCAGATTATTGGCATTAAATAAATGCAGGTTTGCAACATTAGGAGGCTGAGTTTTGTGCTATTACATGGGAGGAATAAGACCTCACTGTCTCTCCTCCAGCATCCACAAACTAGGAAGTCTTGGAATCACTGTGATCACTTCCCAAATCAGTATAGACTGTAAGTGAAATAAATAAGTTGACTCACGTTGCTAAGTTTTGGTGCTGCAGTCTGCAGAGTCATGATCCAGTATAGTTCCCTTTGTTATAGCCTTCTCTGGTTGTCTCAGTCACTAATCAGTACCTTCATTGGCTTGCACTGTGTTTATTTTCTTTGAAATTCTTGCCAGCTGGCATTTCCTTGGCTGCTCCATATTTAATGTTGCTTCTGTGCTCATTCAAGAGACTATAGGGGTAAACTCATATACCCAGAACTTTGTGGTCTTCTTCTCTACTTTCCTCCAGCATTACAACTGCTCAGATACTGAGTCAGTTTATTGTTACTCAAGAACTGTCCAAAAAAAAAAAAAAGCCTTTTCACTATCGAAAATAATCTGAATTATGGGTCTGCTACATGCTGTCAAATCTGATTAATCTGATGCTTATGGGGCAAATCATCAACAGTTTATTATTTTGCTATATAAATGTAATTTTGTCATCTTATGAACCTAAATCAGACCATAATGGTCATCTAATGTGTAAGTATGGTGAATGTATATCTGCTGGGTGAACAGTTTTTTCTGGATCCTAACTAGTTTGCAATTTTCCCACTGATAGTGAATGCGAAGGACGAAGGAGAACATACTCTTCATGTAGTAATGACTCAATAAATGCTAGTGGGACCTGTCTCACACCACAACGAATATCGTGGCGGCAGCGGATTTTCCTCAAGGTAGCATCCCCAATGACCAACTCTCCATCGGATATGCAGCATAAAGGTATGAACCCAAAACTGAGGATAAGGGACATATATATTGGCTGGTCTCTCTTTGCCCCACAGTTATTCATTGCAACCAGTAGTATGCTTCTTTTATTCTGTGTATAGTAGACCAAAGTAAATTGCTGATTTTTTTTTTATAGGTTGTGTATATATACATATTTAAATTTATTATAACATCACAGTGCTTCCAACGTTTCAGCCCGCATTGGGGCCTTTATCAAGGATAATGTCCTTAGCGATACATCAAGTATTTAAATACCTATAAACCCTCCAAAAAAGGCACCAACGTAATGTCATAACCATAGGAAACAAACAATTAGTGCAGGCAATTAAAACCATGATAAAAAGGCCGTGATATAGAAAATGCATAAAACAATTCCACCACTAGGTGTCACCTTAATCATGTGAATATAGTCCTTGTGTTAAGTCCATAAAAAATTTTTCTTAAAAGTTCCAATATTGCTTGCTACGTTTCCAGAGTTAATAGATACATAGTAACATCACCTGTCGATAGAAAAACTTTCGTCATATATCTGCAACATATTTTTCAATAGTTACATAAATAGACATTTATAATTACAATACGTAACAAATGTTAAAACAATGTCTGGTAGAACTGGGAAAAATCATCTTTAAGTTAAAAAAACGCTAAAGACTTGTTGCCCATTTAGTCCCTTGGGTGCCACACAGTCCAACTTGTGAATCCAGAATGCTTCCCTTTTTAATAATATATTCTCACAATCACCCCCTCTTGCTCTTTTGGGGATCTGTTCGATTGGCATGCATCTGAATGCTGTTGGACTGTGTTTGGCATCAGCCAAGTGTTTTGCCACTAGTTGCTGTGAAATGTTCTGTTTCTTATTTTTCGCCTTCTCTTTTTTGTCTGGATCAAGTGCCGCTTTTATGCTTGATATGTGCATTGCCATCCTTTCTTTTAATTGTCTAGTGGTTTTCCCACAATTTTCTGTTGAATAAAGAAAATGTATTGGAGGTCATTTGCTTTGCCTTGGATGTACATCTCTTCTTCCTCCTATTGTTTCTTACCTTCTGCCATAACTGTCCTTCTACTACTGCTCTGGTTGCTTTCACCCTGGCTTCCTTCATCTCTGTGCCACCTTCCTCTCTCCTCTCTCTGCTTCTCGCCTCCCTAGGTGTTTCCTGTTCTCTCTGCACCACAATAACGTCCCCCTGCACCTCCTGCACTTCTTCCTGCCCCTCCTGCATTTCCTCCTGCACTTCCTCCTTTCCCCACTGCACTTCCTCCTGCCTCTCCTGAACTTCCTCATGAGCATTGGGCACTTGTTGCTGTGACTCCCCACACTGAAATAGCTCCTGTTCCACCGTGGAACAAGCCTTGGGGATATTGTGCCGTACCTCAGGGCATTTGCGATGTGAGTGACCCAAGGCCATGCACAGGTTACAGTGGATACAGTTACACTATTTACTCACATGGCTCTGGGCCCCACACAATGCACACGTTTTAACAGTCACTACAGCCACTACAGCCAGATGTTCCCTTGAGCCGCACCTGAAGCACTGGCAGGGCTGCCCGGGGTAAAAACAGGAGCTTCTCTCTTTCCCTATGAAGAAGGAATTTGGGAGATGCCTGGTGATGTTATTCTGTACCTGCAGCTTCACCTGCACCAGCCACCCCTCCACCCAAAAGCCTTCCTCATCATACACCTTTCTCAGTGGGGTCAGCACAGTACATTGTTTCCTAAGCCAGACCAGAACATCCTGGGGTGGATCAGGCTTTTTCCTCATTTTGATCAAAACGCAAAACCAAAAACTTAAAGTACAAAAACTCTCACCAGGTTTTACCCTGATGCACTGAAAACCAACCCTAGACCCTCAATGGGCCTGGGGAAACTTCCCACTGCAGCAGCTCACTCTCCACACAACCTCTGTTATCTTGTGTTAGGGAGCTGCTATCTGGTTACCTTCCCATTGTTCTGTTGTTTGGCTGCTGGGGGGGGTTTGATATCTCTCCAACTTGCAGTACAGCAGTGACTGAAGTTTATCAGAGCACAAGTCACATGACTGCGGCAGCTGGGAAACTGACTATATGTCTAACCCAATGTCAGATTTCAAAATTTAACAAATCTGTTCGCTCTTTTGAGAAACGGATTTGAGTCCAGAATTCTGCTGGAGCAGCACTGTTAACTGATGCGTTTTGAAAAAAAAATTCCCATGACAGTATCCCTTTAACCCATTAGAAGCAACATACTTCTTCTTGCCAGGCAACCTGTGCACCATTAGTAAACATTCATGTAGGCTGGAGAGAAGAGCTGAGAGCAAAACACAGTTAGCAGAATGTTTACATATCTAATGTCATTTGTTGTTTTTTTTCGTGTATAAATTGTTCCTTCACATTGGGAATATGTCTGATAATATGATGTAAAATTTAGCAGCTTAACTCTGTTGGAACATTAAACTGCTATGCAATGTGATTAGTTAAAAAAAAATAGAAAAAGTAAAAGGAACTAGAATACAAAGGGATCTAATGTCCTGGAAAAGAAGAAGTATATTATGTTATTACAGAAAATCCAAAAAACCAGGAAGTGTGAGAAGTGAAGTTAGCTAAAGAATTATGCTTCAGAGCATGAAGGATGCAAGTGTGAGAATGGAACGTGGTACTGTATGATGTGTGCAGCCAGTTTCAGATACAGTCAAATCATTGTAGATCTATTTTGTGCTGTATTTCAGGTCAGCTTGATGTGAACGATCTGCTGCCATTATCTCCTCTTCCACCCGCAATGGAAGAGGACCCTCTAGCTTCTCTCCTTCAGGCAGAGGACCCAGTAGTAGAAACAGATGGAAGGAGACGTTCTGAAGATCTTCAGAATCTGTGGAAGAAAGCAATCCACCAGCAGATACTGTTATTACGGATGGAAAAGGAAAATCTGAAGCTTGAAGGTGAGCCACAAAGCTTTTTTATTTTTAAGTTAAGGTAATTAATTTATAGTACTGTCTAAACAGCATTTCAGATGAAGAGCTGTGCAAGATTTTGGGGTTCTTTTAAACCCAGCATTCTGACCAAACCCAGCATTCTGACCAAACCCAGCATTCTGACCATTTGCGTAGAAAGGAACTGCAGTTGATCTCCGTTAGGGTACTTTCGCCACTTAATATGCCATGTAATCGCTAGGATTGTTGCAGAAATGCAGCGTATATAATAACTGACAGACCACCTTCAAGTGTACACCTTCAAACACTTTTTTTAGTTCAGTTGGTTTCAGATAGATCACCAGAAATAAAGACTATTTCTAATTACTTTGTGCTTTCTATTTGTGACCTTTTTTCTAATATTGAAATGTAAAGAATAATTTTATCTTCTAAAGCAGCTCGGGGGGGGGGGGTCACCGACTCTTCAACAGTTCTAAATTGATATATTTAAAGGACCAGTAACAAAAAAATTTGTTTATACTAAATAAAAAAAAAAACCCACTAAGACACATTTAACTTTAAATTTGCAAAGTCTTTATTACAAAATAAATTTCCGATTCTCCACTTTCGCTCCTCTTCAGAAACATCGACAGTGCGACGATCCATCGTGCATCGCTCGATTTCTCCTCCCTGGCTATCTCCTATAGAAGGCAGGGGGGAGAAATTGATCGTCGCACAATGGATCATTGCCCTGTCACCGTTTCTGAAGAGGAGCGCAATGGAGAATCTGTCATTTATTTCTTACTAAAGACTTTGCGAATTTAAAGTTAAATGTGTATTGGTGGTTTTTTTTTTCGTTATGTAGAAACAAATTCTTTTTAAATTTTTTAATGTTACTGGTCCTTTAATTGATACATTTATTATCTTTGTCCCTGCTTAGCTGAATCCCTGAGTTTCATGAAAGGCTGCTGTTAGGATTGATACATTGCTAATATTATACTGCTGAGAAATGTATCAACTAATTGTATCAATTAAATGTAGCAAATTGTAACATGTAAAAAACAACAAAGAAGGAAAGGCATATAAAAAAGTCTTTGTTTATGGCGAACAATCCGAAAACAACTGAACTGAAAAAGTGTTTGGAAGGTGAAAACCCCTTTAATGGTACACTCATCAGTTCTTACCCTATTTTTGTTAAAGCAATCCATGTAACTTGAAATCATTTTATTTGATGCGTGTGCTCAGTTTTAACCTCCAGTCTAACATTCATTCCAGGGGAAAAAACAGTACTTTGCTCATAGGAATGCCATACAGCTGAAAAAATGTATCTAGTCATTACACTGATAATATCTCTGCCAGTGGAAAACACTGGTGGAAAGACCAAATCTGTCCTGTGTTCACAGTGACTGGAATGAATGCATTCACATTTTCTGTGCAAAATGAACCCTGCATACATGATCGGTGCATTATTCCTGTCATTGCACACACATGATCGATGTGGACAGGACCTGCGGCAGAGAAAACATTGCAAAGTATTGCTTTGATTCCTTGTTCCATATTTACATCAGGTAACCAATGCTCATTTTTCCTTTATTTAAATGAGTCTAATGGCTGCCTCAAGATTAGTTTCTGCTTTTTGTTCAGATTATCTTTATGTGCATCACACGTCAGGCTGCTGAACTAACTAGGTCAGACGTTTAAGATACACAGGCATCAATTTAGCTTTTGGATACCATTCCAAATATTATGAAGGTGCATCCAAGAAACATTCATTCCATCTGTGTGCATGGCATTTGACCTACTTGATGACTTCTGGCCACAAAAATCCATCTATATATTCATTCTGCAGGACTGACTGGAAAGTACATTGGCACAGATATAGAAGGGGTATTAATATTCTTCACTTTTGGCACCAGGAAAATAAACTTTGTGATCCCCCTCTACAAAATTTGTAATGGTCCATTAACAACCATCTTGATTAAGAAATAATTTAGAAAACAAAGGCCAGTATACAGGTATTCTAGTATTTTTCTGCATTATGTATTGGTGATCATGCAATTGATCCAAACAAAAATGGATATTCCCCTACCAAGGGAACCCAGAGTTCTACGGCTCAATCAGATGGAGTAACTGGTCCCAATACAAGCTCGGCGAATGTTGCTATCTGTACTATGTATGTATGCCAAAGCAATGCAGTGGAAATCCCAAAGGGGACCAACACACCAAGGATGGGAACAGCTAATTGAAAAATCTATTCCATTATTCCAAGTCACTCAAGAAGGGGATTCCTGGAGAAGTTTAATAAAGTATGGGACCTGTGGGTAGATCTAGAGATCTAGAACCTGATGTGGATGTGGCAAACCCCCAGCACCACTAAGAAAGATAACCTGAAATGTATTAATACATGTTGTGAAGCAATTTTTTTAAATACATAGGAATAATAAAGTTAGACTGCTGGATGTACATATTTGGTATTGTACACTGCCCTCTTGTGATGGTTTATAGAAAATTAAGATACCATGCTTGTTTTCTTTGGCAACTTTTAAATAAGTGATATTAAACATGTATGTAACAACTTTTTTGACATTGTTGCTCAATAGAAAGAATTGTAAAAATAAATAAAAAGCTAGAAGAAATAGCACTAAGGTGCATGTTTACTAACATTGGAGATAAATATCTGGAGAGATTTCTGGAGATGTTGCCCATAGCAACAAATCAGATCTTTGCTTTTGTTTTCTAACTTGGCTGTGGCTGTTTAAATCTAATTGCTGATTGGTTGCCATGGGCAACATCTCCAGAAATCTCTCCAGATATTTATCTCCAATGTTAGTAAACATGCCCCTAAATGCTAGAAGAATTCCTAATCCATACAACATTATGGCATGGTATGGATAGTAAACTCTGTTTCAGGAATACGTATTCAGGACTAGATACAGTTCCTTGGCTGATTATGAGTAGTAGTCCTGCTTAAAATTTTCTGTATAAATCCTATGAATTGAATGGATGTAGTAGGCTGGGCAGGGTTTAGTACATTTCTGGATTGAAAGGGAGGATATAAAATATTATTATAAAATATTATTTCCCCAAACGATAACCGTGGTATGTCTTTCATTTCACAGGAACATCTGAGTACTGGGGTGTTTTCTGAACAAAGATTTTTAGTAAAGCAGTATTCAGTTGTATTAAATTAAATCAAATGTGAAAAACTGTCTGTGCAAAAATGTTGTTTGTAATTTGAATGCATGTAACTGCTACATACAAATACTAGCAACACCAAATTGGTTGGATTAGCTCGTTAAGCCTTGAACTTCATAGGAAGGTGTGTCCAATCATGAGAAAAGGTATTTAAGGTGGCCAATTGCTAGTTGTGCTTCTGTTTGACTCTCCTCTGACGAATGACATCATGGGATCCTCAAAGCAACTCAAAAGATTGTTCAGTATCATGGTTTAGGACTTTAGTGGAAGGCTACAAAAAGCTATCTCAGATGCTTAAACTGCCAGTTTCAACTGTTAGAAATGTAATCAGGAAATGAAAGGCCACAGGCGCAGTTGCTGTAAAACCAAGCCGGCAGTCTGGCAGGCCAATAAAAATACATGAGCCGCATATTCGGAGGATTGTGAGAATGGTTACAGACAACCCAAAGATCACCACCAAAGACCTGCAAGAACATCTTGCTGCAGATTGCGTATCTGTACATCGTTCTACAATTCAGTGCAATTTGCACAAAGAACATCTGTATGGCAGGGTGATGAGAAAGAAGCCCTTTCTGCACTCATGCCACAAACAGAGTCGCTTGTTGTATGCAAAAGCTCATTTAGACAAGTCACAGTCATTTTGGAACAAAGTGCTTTGGACTGATGAGACTAAAATGGAGTTATTTGATCACAACAAAAAGCATTTTGCATGGTCTAAGAAGAAGGAGGTTCCATCATGCTGTGTGGCTAGTTCAGGGACTGGGACCCTTGTTAAAGTCGAGGGTCGGATAAATTCAACCCAATATCAACAAATTCTTCAGGATAATGTTCAAGCATCAGTCACAAAGTTGAAGTTACACAGTGGTTGGATATTCCAACAAGACAATGACCCTAAAAACACTTGGAAATCTACAAAGGCATTTATGCAGAGGGAGATGTATAATATTCTGGAATGGCCCTCACAGTCTCCCGACTTGAATATCATCAAAAATATATGGGGATGATTTGAAGCAGGCTGTTCATGCTCAGCAGCCATCAATTTAACTGAACTGGAGAGATTTTATTTTCAAAGGCTATAGGAGGCGTCTAGAGGCTGTTACATTTGCAAAAGGAGGCTCAACTAAGTATTAATGTAATATCTCTGTTGTGGTGCCCAAATTTATACACCTGTCTAATTTTGTTATGATGCATATTCTCTGTTAATCCAATAAACTTTTGTCACTGATGAAATACTAAGGCATGTTATATATTAAAAGGAGGTTGCTACTTTGAAAGCTCAGCCAATGATAAACATGACTCCAAAGAATTAAGAGGGGTTCCAAAACTTTTTCATATGACTGTAGTAACTGTACAATTTATTAAATTTTTGTACTTGTGCTGTTGAGGAGAGCTCTTTTCTGACAGACTTTAATTTTTCAGGACTGAGTTGTGAGAATGTACAAAATATATGGCTGCCATTTTAGTTTAAGTTCAGTGGAACAAAGATTGTCATTAACCTTTGTAAATATCTTAGAGATACATATTAACATAGATTTTTTAATGATATGAAATTATGATTTTAGCAAGCAGAGATGAACTGAAATCCCGGAAAGTCAAACTGGATTATGATGAAGTTGGATCATGCCAAAAAGAAGTCTCAAATCTTTGGGATAAGAAGTTGAACTGCAGAACAAAGATTCGGTTTGACATGGAAGAGATTTTTGCCACTCTTAAAGAAGGTATATTGCTTTACCGTTTCATTGTATTTTTATACTTCTTTAACAGTCATGTTAACCTGTTAAATATAGACGGGGAAGACTTTCTTTTGACTTCTGAAATGTGCTGAAACACCTTTTTTCAGCACCTCACCAAATTGCCTCCAGCAAGATAAATGTATGTTTATATTTTTAAGAGATATGCTTTCCCATGGAGTGCATGTACATTTCCAAACTTCTTAAAGTGATACTGACACTAAAAAAGGACTTTTTAAAATATCAATGTTCATTAAAAGTTACCTAGAGGTCATGTTGATCGTTTTTCGCCAAGAGGTTTCTTTTTGCAATTGTTAGTTGTATTTTCTAAACCTGAAAAAAAAAAACCTGTTTTGCCAGCCTGACTGTCCCATCTCAGCCTGTCGGTTAGAGATTCTAATACTAACGGACTCCTGCTGCACAAATATGGCAGACCCTCATACTGGGGGGCATCAGACGGGTAATGTAAAAGCATTGTGCAAATATGGCAAAGATATAAGTTGCTTTCAAAGGCAATACTATGATAGATTTACAAAAGAGTTTAATTTATGGTGTCCGTATCTCTTTAAAGCTGACCATACATTTGGCTTTTTAAGATCCAGCTTATCTGCCTATGTATGGGCTCTCTCCAGCTTCCTACCCAAAGCTGGAGAGGATGAAAATGTTCCATCTACTGGGAATATTAAAGGTATACTGTCATGGGAAATTTTTATTTTTCAAAATGTATCAGTTAATAGTGCTGCTCCAGCAGAATCCTACACTGAAATACATTTCTCAGAGAGAAATCTGACATGGGACTAGACATATAGTCAGTTTCCCAGCTGCCCCCAGTCATGTGACTTGTGTTCTGATAAACGTCAGTCATTCTTTACTACTGTACTGCAAGTGATATCACCCCCTCCCCCCCAGCAGCCTAACAACAGAACAATGGCAAGGTAACCAGATAACAGCTGCCTGGTAGATATAAGAACATCACTATATAAGAACATCACTTAATAGTAAAATCAAGGTCCCACTAAGACACATTCAGTTACGTTGAGAAGGAGAAACAACATCCTGCTAGAAAGCAGTTCCATCCTAAAGTGCTGACTCTTTCTGAAAGCACATGACCAGTCAAAATGACCTGAGATAGCACCTACACACCAATATTACAACTAAAAAAATACACTTGCTGATTCACGAATGAAATGTTATATTGTAAAGTGAATTGTGTGCAGTGTAAACAGTGTAATTTAAAAATAAAAACTGTATCATAAAAATCATGACCGAATCCCTTTAAAAGATCCAGACAGTCTACAATGGCAGCCATTGTGATCCAATTGTTAGCCCGACGGCCAAATAATGGAATCAGCCTGATATGGTTTAGCATATAGGTGGCCGAATCAGGCAAAGATCTGCTCATTAAGTTATTACTGTTTGCATACTCCTGTTCAGGGAAGGTAACAGATGGTTAATAACTGGCAACTCTTCCTTTACAAGTAAATTGACTTGTATTATCTCTAAGGTAAAAAAGCAGCTAACACTGGGAGGGCCAGGAGATTATACGGGATGTCCTCCAAACAATCTTTGTCATTTAAATCATCATCATTTATTTATATAGTGCTTTTCCTTAGTTATAACAAACTGGGAATAAATGGTGGATAACAAACAAGGATTTACAGAGTACAATAGGATTAGAGGGCCCTACAATTTAGAGTTTACAAAGGTTAGGGTACAATTGAGACAGGAGTTTAGAAACAATTTTGTGATTTATGATACAGCAATGATTGATTAATTAAGGTACATTGAATAAGCTTCTTTAAACAGGTGGGTCTTTAAGGAGCATTTAAAAGTTTGGAAAGAAGGAGAAAGGCTGACAGCTGAAGGCAGAGCGTTCCAGAGAAAAGCAGAAGCCAGAGAGAAGTAGACGAGAATGAGCAGAAGTGAGGAGAGGAGAAGCGAGGCGAAGGTTGCGTGAAGGAGTGTATTTGGAGATCAGAGATAAAATATAGGGAGGGACTTCATTGTTAAAAGCCTTTAATGTAAGTGTTAGTAGTTTGAATTTGGTTCTAGTGGAGATTGGGAGCCAGTGAAGGGATATTCATATGAGAGCAGCTGATGTGAGTGGTGAGATAGATGAATAAGTCTAGCAGCCACATTTAGATCAGATTGAAGTTGTGAAAAGTGACTTGTTGGGATACCTGCGAGGATTATGTTGCAGTAGTCAAGACTGGAGATAAGAGACTGAATAAGTGTTTTGGTTGATTCTGAACTGAGATAGGGTCGTATTCGGGCAATGTTGGCAGTTGAATAAAACAAGATTTTGCAAGTGTTTGGATGTGTGGTAAAAAAGACAAATGTGAGCCTGGTATAACTCCTAGGCAGCGTGCCTGTGTGGTGGAATGAAAGGTGGTGTTGTTTACTGTGAGTGATATCTGAGGGACAGGGGAAGATCTTGGAGGAAATATGAGTTCTGTTTTTGAAAGGTTCAGTTTCAGGTGGTGCTGTGACATCCAGGAGGACACAGCAGGGAGTCAGTTTGTAACCTAAGAAAGAACAGAAGGAGAGAGATCAGGAGTAGACAAGTAGAGTTGGGTGTCATCAGCATTAGGTTATACTGAAGTCCAAATGACTGAATAAGTATTTCTAGCGAAGTAGTATAGAGCAAAAACAGCAGAGGGCCTAGAACAGAGCCTTGAGGAACTCCAACAGAGAGAGGGAACATAGTAGAAATAGAGTTAGAGAAGGCAACTTTAAAGGAATGGTCAGGCAGATAAGATGTAAGCCATGAAAGAGCAGTGTCACGAATGGCAGCTGAATGTAGAATGTCTAGGAGGAGTGGGTGGTCAACTGCATCAAAGGCTGCAGAGAGAGATCTAGAAGGATTAGTATGGAATAGTGACCTTTAGACTTTGCCAGTAGAAGATCATTGGTTACTGGTGAGATTACAGGCGGTCGAGTAGGGAGTTGAGTGAGATGCTGGATCAGGCATTTGTAAACAAGCCTTTGCAGTAATTTCCTTTACAAGTAAATTGACTTGTATTATCTCTAAGGTAAAAAAGCGGCTAACACTGGGAGGTCCAGGAGATTATAGGGGATGTCCTCCAAAAATCATACCTGGACGCGAGCTGAAATCTGTTAGTGTTTCAAGAGTCAGAACCAGAAGTGACTGTAACAAACAAATGTATACAACACTACCTTTAATAGTAATTACATTTAAAAATAACTTTTAAACTATATCAAATGTTAATTGTATATAAGAAAGTTGGTTAAAATTAAATTTTCACATAAACAATCCCTGGGTCCAGGTTTCCCATTAACTATTGAGCCAACCTGAGTGAATAAGATGATGTAATTCAAATAACCAGTTTTTCCATTTTTCTTACCATTAAACATTAAATTCTTTAAGGTATAATGTGGTCTCTGGGCCAGTGTTATTCCTTGTAATGTCTTTTTATTTATACATACACTGCTTACTGTACATTCAGTTCCATAGAAATAACCTACTCCCAGTGATGCAAGAATTTCCTTAGCAATTGGGAATCAGTAACAGAAAATCTCGTGTTCATTTGCTCATTTCTCCCAGTGATTCATGTATGGGTGAATTGAATTAACCTACATAATAGTATAACATGTTAGTTTTTTATTGTGATTATTATGCTTGAATTTATCAGTGGAACTAGACGTATGTTTAGTATAACTTGTGCTTTTTCTCTCCAGGTGTAACAAAAGGCAAACGTGGAGAGATATGGCAGTTCCTTTCCGTGCAGTATCGGCTCAGACATCGGCTCCCAAGTAAACAGCAACCATCTGATGTATCATATAATGATCTTCTCAAACAACTTACAGCTCAGCAACATGCTATTCTTGTGGATTTGGGTATGGTATTTGGTTTTCAGATAATTTTTCTTTTACTGACCATCTACTATGTAAATGCTTGTCGGTAATGTGTGTCCAAGAGATTTCACACCAAATAACCTGGGCCAGTGTTGGGTTATCCTGCAACTTTGTTGCAACTGATGTAAGTTCAGTGCATTTTCTGAGACCCTGAAGTTGTTTCAAATTGTTTGTGCCCTCTGATACTTTTCTGGACTTTAAACAAGACAAGCCTTTAGTAACAGAATTCTCAGTATATAGTAGAACCCCCATTTTATGGTTTTCAGGGAGCAGGAAAAAAGTATGTAAAATCCGGGAAAATGTAAAATCAGAGAAATTAACTCTTTCTTCAAGTACTGAAATATAAGCACAGGAGTCTGTATTACTTTGAGATACAATATTTACTGTGTTAATAACAAGTGTTAAGCATTGCAGCGTTAATGTCACACTATGGGGGGCATGTGCAAGACTCTATCACATACACAACTGAAAGTGCAGGACTGTATAAGGGGCAGACTAATTGGAATTTGACCATTTACAGGCAGAACCAGGGCAAAACATACACCTGGTTAGTATATTAAACCTCTTTATTTCACAAATTAATAATATTCATAGAGGAAAAAAAGCAGTTTTTGGGTACATCAGGAAAAAATTTTGATTGCAATCTGGGAAAACATTACTTAAAATCAGGGAAATGCACCCATTGAAATGCATTATAAATTGGTGGAACCACATATGAGAGCGAACTTAAAATCAGGGTTTCACTGTTTTGTAAATATACAGTAGGTGTAGTCTGAAATTTATGTAGCTGTGTTCATTTTTTTCAGGAAGGACATTCCCCACCCATCCCTACTTCTCTGCCCAGCTGGGAGCAGGACAGTTATCTCTATATAATCTGCTCAAAGCATACTCTTTATTAGACAAAGAAGTTGGTTACTGCCAGGGAATAAGCTTTGTGGCTGGTGTACTTCTTCTGCACATGAGTGAACAGCAAGCTTTTGAAATGCTGAAATTCCTTATGTATGATCTCGGCTTCCGCAAGCAGTACCGTCCAGATATGATGTCACTACAGGTACATATACATGTATACACAAGCTTTGCCTTATAGTTTTATAATGTGAACCTCTGATATTCTACATAGTAACATATTCGTTTAGGTTGGGGGAAAAAAAACCTGATAAGCGGTGCACATTTAGCCCATAATAAAGTTTGAATAAAGGAGCAGCACCACATCTTGTATATTAAACATTCATATGAAATAATAATATTATATATATATATATATATATATATATATATATATATATATATATATATATATATATATATATATATATAATCTGAGGAAATCCCACAATCCAACCAGTTCAAGGGTGTAAATCACTTTGCAAAATATGTATGCACAGTGGGTTTTTCCCAAAAAGGCAAAAGTATAATAAATGTATACAGTTATTTATTATGACAAAAAATGGCCTAACCCATTTCGTGCCTCATAGTAAGTGCCCCAACAGGCACAAAACATGTTAGGCCATTTTTTGTCCTAATAAATAGCCCATTATACATACAGTACATATTTTGGAAAAAAAATAAACTTGCATTAAATGCAACTTTTTTGCCTAAAAAAAAAATCTAACTGATCCAGAGGCAGGTGAAAAAACAATCCAAAGTTTCTCCAGTTTGGCCCAGAGGTGGATCAACCTGGTACTAAGAGTTCATTTTAGTAACCTGTTTTTTCTCCAGTTGGGTCACCCACAGCAAGGAGTCAGGAGCAGGGATTCTGATTCACGCAGGGAGCGGGTCTGGGCTGGCAGGTCCTCGAGAACCAGGCCCCACTGAGTTTTTTCCTTATTTCCTGCCAGCCCAGTCCGACCTTGATACTAGATGGAAGCGAGTCTAAGAAAATCAGAATGAAACATGAGGCTGTTTTAGATACTAACAGAAACATTTCTTTGTCTTAGATTCAGATGTACCAGCTTTCCCGGCTTCTCCATGACTATCACCGAGATCTTTATAACCACTTTGAGGAGAATGAAATCGCCCCAAGCCTCTATGCAGCCCCTTGGTTTCTCACACTTTTCGCCTCACAATTTCCTTTAGGTTTTGTTGCCAGAGTTTTTGGTAAGAAATCAATAAGATAAATACATAATGGTGAGCAGTTAATTGGCATTTAGCCCTATGTATATTTTTTTAGTCATTGATTTTATTGTACTTAGCTGATTCATTGATATTTTTATTGAAGAAATGAGTATAATTTATTTTTATTTAGATAGCTAGATGATTTTTTTTTTTTTTTTTGCATTATTGTTAATTCTGGAAAATATTTTTTTTTTACCCCCCTGCCCCCAGATATAATTTTTTTACAAGGAACTGAAGTCATCTTCAAAGTGGCACTTTGTCTGCTCAGTAATAATGAAGCACTTATAATGGCCCGGGACAGCTTTGAAAGTATTGTGGATTTCTTGAAGAGTACCATACCAGAAATGACAAATGAAACCATGGAAAAACTTATTACACAGGTAATTCAGTTCGCCAATTACCCTGGGGAACCAAAGCAATGGTTTGGACCGAGCTCATTTATAATTAAAATAAGGGTTAAAACGACTAAACTGTTCAGGTTATCGTGGATCACTGTAACGCAAAGGCAATATTTAAGTTATAAGCAAGCCTTCCATGGCATCTTTTATAGCTGACATATAGAATGCAGGTTCTCTCTGCACATTTGTGGTTTATTCTATACTTTCCATCAGTATTTATGCTGCCTTGACTTCAGAAACCATCATACCTTTAACAGATGATAGCCAAGAGAACATGATGATGATCTGAATAGTAAATTATTCTCTCAATCTGTCCACCTGCAGTGTCAGGCAATTTTTTTAAATAAATGTTAAAAACAAAAAAGGTGACCTTTGGTTTTGATTGTAGGTTTTTGAGATGGACATTTCAAAGCAACTCCATGCTTACGAGGTTGAGTACCATGTCATTAATGATGAGATGCTCGAGGCTTCCATTCCTTGTGATGACAACGAATCCTTCCACAAGATGGAAAAATCCAATAATCAGCTTAAGAGACAGAACATGGATTTACTGGAAAAACTTCAGGTGGGGCAGAGACAGACTGATATAAAAGTTATGGGTCTCGTATGCAATAGAAATAAATCTCCATTGTACTCTTCAGCTCACCTTTGATTCATTATTAGGATATTTACACTGATGTTGGGTTATTTATTGTCCACCCTGCTGTGTATGTATTTCCAGTAACATCTAGCACAATATAAGCCCTACTTATTGTATAGTTGAGCTGCCCATTGAAACAAGCATAGTTAAAGGGATGACATACTACCTCATGGGAGACTCTTAAAGCAACAGAAGTTGTCTGATATGTAATAAAAAATACCATAAATATCCGTTTGGCGTATATGTATTTAGACCTATTATCTGGAATGTCTGGGACCTGAGGTTTCCAGGATAATAATATTTTAACAAGATTGCAGTAGATTTCGTGCTTTCAACTACACTGGGGGTTTTTAGCCCTTACGTCAAAAGGAGAAATTGTTTGTACCTTTTTTTGCCACGTAACCTTAAAGGAACAATTCAGTATAAAAATAAAAACTGGGTAAATAGGCTGTGCAAAATAAAACAATATTTCTAATATAGTTAGCCAAAAATGTAATGTATAAAGGCTGGAGTGACTGGATGTCTAACATAATAGCCAGAACACTACTTCTTTGCAGCTCTCTTGGTTTCCACCAGACAGTAACCAATTGGTGACTTGAAGGGAGCCACGTGGGTCATACTGTTTGCTTTTGAATCTGAGCTGAATGCCAAGGATCAATTGCAAACTCACTGAACAGTTATGTCCCATTTGCCCCCCCCCCTTCAAGTCGGTGACTAACTCAGAGTTAGAGAGCTGAAAAGCAGGAAGTATTGTTCTGCTCCCTAATAATAGAATATGTATTTATACTTTCTGGATCCATTTCCCAGGTCCTTCCTGGTACACCCACTGTGTGTAGGTCATACATGTCTATGTTCCCATCTCTTTAAATGTTGAATCCAATAATTTGGACACACATTCAGCAGAATATTATGTGTCTTTTTTTTCCAAACAAAGCAGCCATGATATGTGCATCCGTCAGAAATTACTCCCCCCTCCCCCCATCCCTTTTGAAATTAATGGTGTATACAGTGAGAGACAAGTGGGGCTCCAAAAATTGTGAATTTTGAAATTTTAAGATCCTGCTACAGCCATAAGATTAAAGGTATGGATCTGAAAAATGCTTTGATTTTTTTTTTTGTTTGCCCTCCCACCATGAAAGCAGAAGGGCAGATGCATCTGCCACACTAATTGAATGACACTTGCCTGGATTACCATATGCCCAGGTCATTCCTGATTTGTCCAGATACTAACGGCTTTACTGTATCACAGGATTCATACTTTGCCTCAACACTTTCCCATTCACTCCTTCACAGGTAGCACATACTAAGACTCAGAGCTTGGAGTCCAATGTGGAAAATATTTTGTCCAGAGAGAATAAACTGAGAAATCTAGTCCGCTCGATGGAAGAAGAAAGAGCAGCTTATCAAAATGTGTTTGAGCTCATGAAAAAATATGTGCCGACTAACGTTCTGACAGACTGTGACGTTTTGTTGAAAAATGCCTTGTGTAGTCCTAACAACAGGACCAAGCCAGGAAACAAGCAATAAGCTGAGGCTGTTTGGGCTGGCAGCTAATATGTGTCTTACCAACTACAAGGTGCAAGATAAAATGCGCTTGGAAGGAGGCAAATGCATAAAGCTTGTAGTGCCTTGTGCTCTTACTAAGAGGTGGAGCTTGGGCTGCAGCATTACAATAAGACTGAAGTTAAACACTATTGTCATGATCGGCAGCAAGGAGGAGAATGGCCGCTACTTTAATATGCAAAGTCCATGTTTTCACAAAGATCTTATTGCACATCAGGCCAAAAATATGAATGAAATTAGATTTATATCCAGGATATGTAGCTAAAAAGTCACTGGAGTCCATGTGTGAAAAACATCTACTTTTTTTCATGCAATGTCATCTTTGTAGAAAGAAAAAATATATATATATATACATGTATTCAAAAATACTTGAAACAAAAAACCATGAATGTAATTATCCAAAGAACAGCATGTGTCACATTGCTGGTATGACATTTGTATACATTGTTCATGTGCCTGTCATTGTATCTAATGTCATTCTGCTGATTTTGGGTTTTAACATGATCACTACACAGGGCTCATTTACTAAAGTAGGTCTTAAGTTGCACAAGCACCGTTCCTTACAGCAACCAATCAGCAATTAGCTTTGCCGTTAACTGCTAGTTGCAATGAAAGCAAAGAGCTTATTGGTGCAATTTAGCACTTGTGTTTATTAATCAGCCTTATTGTTCCTTACATAGGTAAATGTGGGTAAAAAATAGAAACCCCCTAAGAATAGAAAAGTGTATTTGTCGCGTATGTATGTGTATATATATGTATATATATATATATATATATATATATATATATATATATATATATATATATATATATAGCTTGTAATTCTTTACCTGATTTTTTTTTTTGTCTGACTACCCATAATGCATTGTTCATTGTGGGCATTATGCTAGCAAAACCCCAATTAATAAAACATGGAGGATCAGTGAAAGGGGGGACTGGGTTATTCATGGTGTTGCCCAGCAGTAGAACATAACATAGTATTTTGCTTGGCAGTCAGGACATTAACAAAAATAGGCTAATCACACAAGAATGGAGGAAAAAGTATTACACAAGGTTTGCTCAATTTATTTGCTCAACAATTCTTGCAAAGGTTTGCTCCATTTATATTCACATTGCCTATATTTTGGAATTTTACTGCATTCCCCCATATGCCATAGCCTTTCATTTTGGCTTGATGTCCCTGAAACCATTTTCCTCCCAACAATATCAGCAGGGAATTGAGATTCTGCCAACAATGTAGTACAGGTATGGGATCCATTATCCGGAAAACTGTTATCCAGAAAGCTCAGAATTACACAAAGGCATAAATATTTAAATACAGTATTTAAAAACAATTTCATTCATTCATTTTTTCTCTGTAATAATAAAATAGTAGCTTGTACTTGATCCAAACTAAGATCAAATTAATCCTTATTGGAAGCAAATCCAGCCTAGTGGGTTTATTTAACGTTTACATGATTTTCTAGTAGATATAAGGCATGAAGATCAAAATTACAGAAATATCTGTTGTCTATAAAACCCCAGGTCCTGAGCATTTTGGATAACAAGTCCCATACCTGTACAGGAATGGGACCTGTTATCCAGAATGCAGGGGACCTGGGGTTTTTCCGGATAACAGATTTTTCTGTCATTTGGATCTTCATGCCTTATATCTACTAGAAAATCATGTAAGATAAAAATTAGGGATGCACCGAATCCACTATTTTGGATTCAACCGAATCCCCGAATCCTTCACGAAAGATTTTTGCCGCATCCTAACCCAAATTTGCATAAGCAAATTAGGAGAGGGAAGGGAAAACATTTTTTACTTCCTTGTTTTGTGACAAAAAGTCACATGATTTCCCTTCCTGCCCCTAATTTGCATATGCAAATTAGGATTCGGTTCGGCCTGGCAAAAGGATTTGCCCGAATCCGAACCCGGCTGAAAAAGTCAGAATCCCGAACTGAATCCTTGATTTGGTGCATCCTTAGTAAAAATTCATAGAAAATGGTACACACAATCAGTAATCAAATAACCATTAAAGACACTTTTTTCAGTTGTCTTCAGATTGTTCACCATAAACAGACTTTTTTTCAATTGCTTTCCATTTTTTATTTTTTACCAAAAAAAAATAAAACCCAATAGGCCGGATTTGCTTCCAATAAGGATTAATTATATCTCAGTTTGGATCAACAAGGTGCTGTTTTATTATTACAGAGAAAAGGGAAATCATTTTTAAAAATTTGGATTATTTAGTTATAATGGAGTCTAAGGAAGACAGCCTTTACATAATTTGGAGCTTTCTGGATAACTGATCCCATGCCTGTACCCACATTTCTGGGCTTCACTAAAGAGAAAGGCATAGCTTGGCAGCTTTCCTAAACTAAGCCCACATGTTGCCATTTGCCCCAAGGGAACACATTTCACATGACAATACTCCTTTCACTGCACAACTCTTACCAAGTGTTTGTAGATTTAAATGAATCCTTTGAAGAATTGTGATTTTATTAAAGGGAAAATGCCAGAAATTTCAGTTGATATAATTGTGATTCTGGTCAGTCATTTTCATAAAAAATACAATCATGTTTTGTTTGTTTTCTTTTATGTCTGGCTGTATTTCACCCATCACAGTTTGAATCTGTCATTGTTCTGGGATATTTTTATTCCTTCACAAACATTAGTAATAGAAAATACTGTATAACCAGTGTGTGGGAGGTTGTATATTATCATTTTTTTTTTTTTTTGCCAAGTTAAAAATTCATAAAAATGGCACACACAATCAGTAATCTAATAACCATTAAAGACACTTTTCCAGTTCAGTTGTTTTCAGATTGTTCACCATAAATAAAGACTTCTTTCAATTGCTTTCCATTTTTTATTTTTTACCAGTTTCCCAAAATTAAAGTTTAATGTTTAATATTAGTGTCTCTGGTGTTTGTCTGGCAGCTCAGTGATCCAGGAGCAGATTCTGAACTGTTAAATTTTTTTGCTACATTAATACATTTCTCAGCAGTATAAAATTAGCACCTATTGTATCAATTCTAACAGCTGTCTTTAATGGAACTCAGGGATTCTGCTCAGTAGGGACAAAGATAATAAATGTATCAATTTAGGACAGTTAAGGGCAGAGACACACGGTCAGATTCGGGGAGATTAGTCGCCAGTCATCAAATCTCCTCTTCTTTAGGGCGACTAATCTCCCTGAACTGCCTTCCAGCCAGCTAGAATGAAAATTGACGGCGGCATGGCACTCGGAGCTCTTCGTTTTCCGAAGTCGCCTGAACTTGCCTCACAAGGAAACTTCGGGTGACTTAGGAAAATGAAGCTCCCCGATTGCCATTCATTCTAGCCGGCGGGAAAGCATTTTGGGGAGATTATTTGCCCCGGAGAAGAGGAGATTTGTCGCCGGACTAATCTCCCTGAATCTGACCGTGTGTCTCTGCCCTAAAGAGGCAGTGACCCCCCCAGAGCTGATTTAGAAGGTGAAAAATTAAACTTTACACTTCAGTATTAAAAAAAATGGTCAAAATAGAAAAATTATTTCTGGTGAAGATCTGAAAACCAACTGAACTGAAAAAAAGTGTTTGATGGTGAACAACCCCTTTAAGTATATATGGGTGTTTACTGGCTGACAGGATTACACATCTACTTGTTAATGAGGCCTTAGCAGACATTTATTTTCCTTAAAGGACCAGTAACACAACAGTTACTGTAACTAAGAAACTTCCAATATGCTGCTGCATCCTGCATGTCTAGTAAGGATGAAACCATTGCTTCCAGATGGAGTCCAAGGGGTCCCCGCCATCTTGCCCCACCAGAATTTTCTTCTCCACTGCGTGCGCACTGCCATTATCCACTTCCTGGTCTTCGGCTCCCAAATTCCGGTTTCGTGACATCGCTTACGGTTCTCTCCCAGCAGCCTCTCTTGCCCAGCCGTTCCATTCCCTCCCCTCAGCATTTCTCTCTTCCCGCAGCACAGCTTTTCCCTCCCCACAGCCTCCCTTGCCCAGGCGTTCCCTCAGTTGCAGCCTGTTCAGTTGCTTTGCCGTTCCCCAGCCAGCATGACCTTACTTACCACCTAGCTGCTCTTTCTTCTGGTTCCTTACAGCCAGAAGTGCTGTGTGGAGGAAAAGCATCGGGGGCACGCACGCAGTGGAGAGCTGGTCACCCTATCGCCTTTTTCCAAAGTGAATGGAGAGAAGGTTTTTTGCCAATTTTAAAAAACGCAAGGTATGCGATTTCAATGTATTGGGACATGACTATTATTTTTAGGTTATAGAGCAGATTTTTTAAATAAAGGGCAGTTCTCTTTTTCTGTGGCTTAGAAAGTAGGATTGTAAAGGTGGCTATATATGATAAGATCTCCTCATATGACCAGGTCACCAAATGAGTGGATCTTCCCCCCTGCATCAACAGGCTGATGAGTTCCTCGATCAAACGTAAAAAAACAAACCTGCCCAATGGACATCTGGCTGATTTTTGCCCAGATATTGGTCAAATAGCCTTGTTGGATCGTCCCATACATGGGCAGATAAGCTGCTGACTCCATCTAAAGGACTTATGTTGGCAGCTTAAATCTTTCTGTCTATAATCCCCTAGGAATGAATAAAAAAAGTGGGTGAATTTTTCTGTGGTGAGCTCACACTTTGATAAATCTGCCCCTTTGTGTTTTTGCCTCCCACTCCAGCTCTTGGAGTTGGAATATCTTGGATATTCAGGTTTAATTAAGCTACAGTTTATCACAATGACAGATGAATAGGAGAGCTCCTGAATATAAAGTTAAGCAATACAAAACAAGAGCACATATGATATTGGGGAATCTCTCCCTGCCCATGATTAATGGCAGTGCCCACTCATTTCAGTGGCAATTGAATACTTTTTATTTACACGTACCAGTTACGACTATTACATTTTATCTTAATGTTTGCACGTTAGTGTTGCTTCCATTCATTTTTTTTTTCAGTCGGCCCTCCGGCCTGAGTATTTGTCTATGTTCCTGTTTATCAGAATGTTGGGGAATACTTTCTAAATAGAGCTAATCCTTTAAAAAAAAATCATTGATCTTGTTATTTGTGAATATTTTGCCATTAGACTATTACTGTAATACATGTAAAGAATCAGAATTATGGACACCACTCTGCATAGTGAGTATCTGTGCTTGATATCAGTTGTCTGAAACTGTCATTTTTTTGTGCCACTTCACAGCAAAAAAGATTTGAAGAACAGAGAATATTAGTGTTGTCGTGGGCATGCTTACAATAAATCTGTTATCAGATATATTCAGGTTTGTGGCTAAAATAAGGGACCTGGTGATCCATTTAGCTGTTTTCCAGGCACCTGAACGGGCTGATCTCCGTGTGCAAGAGTTGTGCCAAATATAGGTATGTGTTCTGTTGTATCTACTGAATGACATTGCACTGATTCTTTTCTTTTGCTCCCTATGCAATGATTCACTGAAAGCACCAGTTCTTCAAATCCACTGACACAAAAAAAATAAAGATTTTTTGTTAAGAAAAATAAAAACTTGTCATTTAATTGCTGCAATGGGATATAGTGGAGGCTTTGTTGTTGTTTTAGGATCTAAAGGCGTTTCCCCCACAATGTTCAGGCCATATGTATCAGTACAGGTATGGGACCTGTTATCCAGAATGCTCAGGACCTGGGGTTTTCCAGATAATGGATCTTTCCAGAATTTGTATCTTCATACCTCAAGTTTACTAGAAAATCATGTAAACATTAAATAAACCCACTAAGCCGGTTTTGCTTCCAATAAGGATTCATTATATATTCGTTTGGATCAAGTACAAGGTGCTGTTTTATTATAACAAAGAAAAGGGACATCTTTAAAATTTGGATTAATTGCATAAAATGGAGTCTATTAGAGACCGCCTTTCTGTAATTTGGAGCTTTCTGTATAACGGATTTCCAGATAACGGATCCCATACATGTACAATAGTGAGTCTATTTAACCAGTCACCGCTACGTTTAAAGGAGAACTAAATCATAAAAAATATTATGGCTAACAATACCATATTTTATATGCTGAACTTATTGCACCCGCCTAAAATTTCATCTTCTCAATAGCAGCAATGATCCAGGACTTGTCACAGGGATCACCATCTTGGAAAGTGTCTGTGACGCTCACATTCTCAGTGGGCTCTGAACAGCTGTTGAGAAGCTAAGCTTAGGGGTCGTCACAAATTATCAAGCAGAAAATGCAGTTGGTCTGTAATATAAACTGATGCTACAGGGCTGATTATTAAATTCTGATGCTAGTTGCACTGTTTTATGTGCTGCCATGTAGTAATTATCTGTATTAATTACTAACCGGCCTTGTACTGTGACATTTGTATTCTATGGGTACTGTATATTTTGTGTGGGTCCCTAAGCTCAGTAAGTGACAGCAACACAGAGCATGTGCAGTGAATCAACAGAAAAGAACATGGGGAGCTACTAGGGCTTCTTCTGAGACACAGATCTTTACTGTTAAAGGGCTGTGGTTGCCTTGGGCTGGTACAGAAGCACAAAACATAATGTACAACATTTCTAGCTACTTCTTTAGTTAAGCTTTAGTTCTCCTTTAAGAACTTGACTAAGGGTTAGTTCACACAAGGAGATTCAGGGAGATTTTGTCGCCTGGTGACTAATCGCCTCTTCTTCGAGGCGACAATCTCCCCGAACTGCCTCCGTGTGTCTTTCCCATACGTTATAATGAAAAGTTGCCTGCGCTAAAGCACATGCGGCGCTGCGTTTTCAGTAGTCGCCCGAAGTTGCTTCACGCGTGCTGACTTTGTATTGTTTTCTTGGTGTCCCATCAGGAAAATGCATTGGTTGGGTTTTGTAGCTGCAACTTTTTTTTTTACAATACATTGCAGTCTATGGGCGATTTTTGCAGCTAAACCTGGTGACATATTTCATCCATTTTTACTGTTGCTGCTCATTTAATGCAGTGTCTATATAGAGTAGCTCGCTGAAAGCAAATGATAAATACGAGCACAAAGTTTCTGCACACAATTTAAGCCTTTGCACTGTGTTGTCAATAAGCTTGAGAAGGTTTATTTTATAAAGTGCCTAGTAATATCTTATGAATGAATAAGCTTTTTACCATTGCAGCTAGCTACTGTTCTTTACTTTGTATTTCCAGTTGGAAAACGTCAAGGTAAGCATTTTAAGCAGAGCTTTGTCTTCTTGATCCATGTTTACTTCTACCGCCTAATAAGGGCTTTATATAAAATATGCCTTTTATATGTCTCCACAGCAGCCAAAGCAACAATGCCTCAAAAAAAGTCGGCATTTTTATGGCATCTGATCTGACATAAGACCTACACACAGGTTGTTCCCTAATGTGCTTGCAATGAATCTTTCATACGCTCCACTGCAGGGAACCGTGGAAGAAACTTTTCAGTGAGGTTGTGTTCCCACAATGAAGTGCCGTACAAGCTGGGGGAAACATAACTTCTTCATGCACTGCCCCAGTTTAGGTGATATGGACCATGTTTCTTTACGTCCCAGAATACACAAAGAACAATGACCCCCTGTGTTTTCTGAGCAGTGGATTCCTATCCATCCCACTATACATTTTTGAGTTCTCCAATATTCCTCTACTGTATTTAGTATTGGTGTTTGCTCCCTTGGGTACATCCACATAAGACAGAATGTAATCATATACCACACAGTAAAAGGAGGTTTAAATTGCTCTGGGTAGTTAAAGGGTATCCCTTTAACTACCCAGAGCAATTTTTTGTCATGGCAAAAAAAATGTTTTCTCCAAGAAATCCAAGAGCAAACAGATTTTTTTTAAATTTAATTTTAAAAATCTGACATGGGGCTAGACATATTGTCAGTTTCCCAGCTGCCCCCAGTCATGAGACTTGTGCTCTGATAAACTTCAGTCACTTTTTACTGCTGTGAAGTTTACTGCTACTGGAAGTTGGAGTGATATCACCCCCCCCCCCAGCAGCCAAACAGAACAATGGGAACCGAACCAGCTAGCAGCTCCCTAACACAAGATAACAGCTGTCTGGTAGATCTAAGAACAACACTCAATAGTAAAATCCAGGTCCCACTTCAACACATTCAGTTACATAGAGAAGGAAAAACAACAGCCTGCCAGAAAGCAGTTCCATCCTAAAGTGCTGGCTCTTTCTGAAAGCACATGACCAGGCAAAATGACCTGAGATGGCGCCTACACACCAATATTACAACTAAAGAATATACACTTTCTGGTTCAGGAATTACATTTTATATTGTAGAGTGAATTATTTGCAGTGAAAGCAGTGTCATTTAGAAATAAAAACGACATAAAAATCGTGAATCCCTTTAACCCAAGACTTCAAAATATCACTTATGAAAGCTCAAGAAATTCATAGTTACAAGGCTGGCCATCAGATCATGCTAAGTGTCTTCACTGCTAGATTTGTGCTCTGTGTGGACTAAAAACGTACTGATTTAAAACTGTGGTGCATCACATTTCGCAGACAAATATATTAAAGTGATTCGGCCATGATATTTCTTTGCAAAACCAATTTCAGTGCAGGATTCCGCTGGAGCAACATTATTAAAGGGGTGGTGTAGCTTTAATTTAACTTTTAGTGTGTTCATAATTTATTTTTTGGGTTTTTTTTAATGACTTGCCTTTTTTTCTGACTCTTTCCAGCTTTAAATGGAGGCTCACTGACCCATCTAAAAAAACAAATGCTCTGTAAGTTTACAAATTTGTTATTGATACTTTTTATTACTCCTCTTTCTATTAAGGCCTCTCCTGTTCATATTCCAGTCTCTTTTTTTAAATCCGTGCATGGTTGCTAGGGCAATTTGGACTCTAGCAACCCAGTTGCTCAAATTGAAAACTGGAGAATTAAATAAAAAAAAGCTAAATAACTCAAAAACCACAAATAATAAAAAATGAAAACCAATTGTAAATTATCTCAGAATATCAGTCTCTACATTATACTAAAAGTTAATTTAAAGGAGAAGGAAGGTTAAAACTAAGTAAGCCTTATCAGAAAGGTCCATCTAAATATACCAGTAAACCCCCAAAGTAGTGCTGCTCTGAGTCCCCTGTCAAAAGAAACACTGCATTTCTTTCCTTCTATTGTGTACACATGGGCTTCTGTATCAGACTTCCTGCCTTCAGCTTAAACCTCATTGCCCTGGGCAAGATCATGCTCAGTTTGCTCCTCTTTCCCCTCCCCCTCCCTTCTCTACTGTAATCTGAGCCCAGAGCAGGGAGAGACTCAGGCAGGAAGTGATGTCACACCATGTTAATCCTGTAGCTCCTATCCTAAACAAACAGAGAGTTTATAGAGCTTTTTACTCAGGTATGGTAAAACATTCTACAGAATAAATATAGCATTCTAGCTTGCACTATTGCAGCTAATCTATTGGCAATAAAATGCCTCCGTAGCTTTCCTTCTCCTTTAAAGGTGAACAACCTTTAACTGTTGGGGGGGGGGAAACATATTTTCATGTGACCGAATCCCTTTAAGACCTCTAAATCAGATTTGTAGCTGAAAGAAAACTGGAATATTCTGCTTATATCAGTGTTGGAAAATACTGTTTTTATTATTATGGCATTACTTTGTGGCTGGGTGCATTTTTTTCAATCTTTTGCATTACAGCTTCATCAACACTAGATGGCGTTGTGTCCCTTCTATTCATTAGATGTCAGACATCAATAATCGTAAGACAAACATTTGATACCAGTTCAGCATCTCATTGGTCAAGGGAATACACTGGGATACATTGAGATACACAGCCCCTTAGAATAATTAAATCAGACATTTCTAATAAAGGCAAAAAATATGTCTGTGTATAAATCAAAGTGTTTTGTACACTGATAGAAAGACTTTTACCCATTACATCATTTTCAAAATAATTGCTTTACATTTACACTTAAACATACATAGGTTTATAATGGAATTGAGCAGTAGTGTAATGCTATTAATAATAATGCATGAGAGCCGCGGATCACTGGGCAGGACTGTAGTCAATAGACTGTTTGCTACCTTTGTCCTCAGAGCACCCGGCACTGCCTTCAGCAGATCTGCACACAAGCACTGGGGAGGGGATGGAGCTCCATTCATATAATCATTTGTGACCTTTTCTTTACAGCTGCACCTTCTGCTGACAAGTAAACAGCGGCAAATTAAGCTTTATAATAAAAATATGTAGGATTAAAGAGGACATGAAGAGTAAGAACATATGTTTTGTTACTATAGAGGAGTGCAGCTTAGTTTTACATGAAAGCTGTCGAGTGAATGCAGTGACTTGTGTGTAACCAGTACATACTGCAGTGACTTGTGTGTAACCAGTACATACTGCAGTGACTTGTGTGTAACCAGTACATACTGCAGTGACTTGTGTGTAACCAGTACATACTGCAGTGACTTGTGTGTAACCAGTACATACTGCAGTGACTTGTGTGTAACCAGTACATACTGCAGTGACGTGTGTGTAACCAGTACATACTGCAGTGACGTGTGTGTAACCAGTACATACATGCTCCTTTGTTTGCACTGATGATGGAATGAAAGAAATGAAATGTGAAACACTGTACATTCATTAGAACTTCAGTGGTTTTAAATTTATTTGCAAAAATAATTAGTATGGACAGCAGTATCTCCACTGCTGTTTATTTTCTGTGCACTGCTGCTTCTGACTCCTGAACCTGTAGCCAGTTGATTAAAGGGGTTGTTCATCTTCAAACAACTATTTGGTTTCAGATAAATCACCAGAAATACCGACTTCTTCCAATTATTTTCCAATCACTATTTTCTGTGTGTCACCGTTCTAATATTGAATTGTAAAATGTCGTTTTTCACCTTCTAAAGCAGCTCTGGGAGGGGGGTCGCCAACCCTTTAAACCGTTCTAAATGGATACATTTAGTTGATACATTTCTTATCTTTGTCCCTGCTGAACAAAATCCCTGAACTTCATTACAGGCAGCTGTTAGAATTGATACAATAGTTACTAATACTCCAGAGATGCTGCTGAGAAATGTATCAACTAAATGCCGCAAAACTGTAACAGTTTAAAGTCTGCGCCAGAATTACTGAGACTCAAACACCAGAGACCGCAACACTAAACTTTACACTTAGGGGCAGATTTATCAAAGGTCGAGGTGAATTTTCGAATGAAAAATTGTTTAATTTCGAACTATCTTTTGTGCACTAGGGAATAGTCCAAATTCAAATAGAATTTGAAAATTCAAATATCGAAATTTATCATGTACTATCTCTTTAAAAATTCAACTTCGTTTTAGCCTATGGGGGACCTCCTAGAAGATATTTGGAGTCAATTGGTGGACTTTGAAAAATCAAAGGTTTTTTTGGGAAAAACTTTGACTCAAATTCGATTCCTTTGATTTGTACGATTCGAATTCGGCCAAATACAGACCTATTTGATCGAAAACTGACCTATTCAACCAAAAAAAAACTTCGACTTAATTTCGGTTGGTCTTTTTGAATTAGAATTCCGAAGTTTTTTCAATTCAAAATTGCCCCTTAGATTTTGGAAAAACAGTAAAAAAAATAAATAATGGAAAGTAACTGAAAAAATTCTTTATTTCTGGGGAACAATCTGAAAACATCTGAACTGAAAAACGTGTTTGGAAGGTGAACAAGCCCTTTAAGGAAGCTAGAGGAAAAACGACTTCTGTTATATTGTTCCAAAAGTGAGGAAATTTAAGGGGATAAACAAACACTGGTTTGAGTTGGTAGTACAACTATAAATACAGTTAAAACCCATTGACATTATTACTTCATTAATACTGGAACGCTGCTTAGAATGAGATTTTCTTTCATTGTGGAAAAATATCCGTTTTTGGTTTAAAAAAAAAAGTATTACTTTGTTTTAAATGTTTCTTCTGATAACAGGTAAGTAGCCGAAGCATTAAAATGGGCTGGAATTTAACAGAGATCCACATTTTTTGTAATTCAAACAATAGGCAAAAGTATGTTGGGAAGAAGTCGTATTTCATGTTGAAGGCAAACGGCTCCTTCAATTCAAAAGGCACTCACTGTAACCTAAAAGCATATTTCCTGGATAAAGAAGCCTCTGGGAGAAAAATTAACACAGTTACAAAGAGAAAATTTAGGGGCCCATTTACTAACAACCACATTTTTCCACAAATCACAAAAACATTTGTGGTTCTCTCGGTTTTTATCAAGTGAAAAAAACAACAAAGCCTTTCATGCCAAACTTCTCCAAGCAAAATGTGTCGAGATGCTGTAGAAGTCAATGAGAGGAGCACTGATCCTATTGGACCATTTTTAAACCAATCAGAATATTAAAGGTGTTCTAAATTTTTTTATTTTTTGCTATGAATTTTTGTGGCATTCGGATAATTCAGTGCATTTTTTCCTTTGTTTTTTTGTATTTGAACTTTTAATAAAGTCTAAAACCAGTCGTGGTTTTAGAGTTTGTGAGTTTAGTCGTGGTTTCCAAAACCTCTAACGTAATCAGCCTCCACATATAAAAAAAAAGTTCCTATGTTCAGACACATTTGAAATTCTTGAAAAGATTTGGTATGGAACATTCCATTAGAAGTCTGCAGGCTACCTACTATATCATTATTTGCTAGAGGGGTGGTAAATAAAGAGGATTAGGGAAAGGAGGCAGCACATGAACTGAATAATACTACTCATTACAAAAGATTAACTAGTGATCCCGCTAAGCAACTGTGGGAGTGTGTTCCTGAACTGCACGCTAATGGAGGGAATTATTCCAGAGGACACTTCTGATCTGTTAATGTGTAGGGGAAGATAAACTTCATTCTTATACAGAGATCCCTTATTAACCCTCCCAGCTACCCAGTTGTCTTGAATATTGGTTCTTTGTTGCGGCCACTCACCATCTACACTGATGTGGCTTTTATAAGATGTAAACCCTACTCTAAAGCCATTTTTCTAGCTATTTCTATAGAGTCATTTTTAACAGATACTACTGATCTTGTTAGATTGGGAAACATCCCTACATCCAATAGTGAATTCTTTCTCGGTTCCTTGGATATTCGTGCTCGGACTCATTTAAATCTCATTGTTTACTGTATATAAAGCCATGTATTCTTGCAGAGTTCATTATGAAGTTTTATATATGTGTGACTTATTATAGTAATAAAGTTTCAGTTATCAGTTATGGACATTTTATCGTTATTAAAGTCCATGGACATGCACACGACAACCCATGGCAAAGAACAGTAGTAGCCCTGGACATCACCAAGGCGTTCAACACAGTTGAATTAGGGCATTGCAACCACAGTGGATATTTGGAGGGACCAGGGCATCTTCTCATTCAGGAACCTCAGACAATCAAAGGGGTTACCAGGCAGCCAGTGGCTTTACTATTTAAGACTTAAACATGCGCTAATGACTGCCCATAAGAAAGAAGCTATAGTAGTTGATAGAAACAGGCTGCTCTCCATCCGTAACAGGTCATCCACCAAGGGCTTAATATCTATTCTCTCTGCTTTACCGCTGCAAGAAAGCAGGGCTGGCCCACTAAAACCCTCTGTAATAAATGGGAAGCAGCAATAGATATTATACCAGACAATGATTGGCAGTGATGAAATCTCCTCAACTAGTTTCTGTTTGTTCCATGTTATGAATGATTCAATTATGTGTCTTGCATAGGGCATACTACACTCCAGTCAGACTGTGCCGTACAAACCCTGCTATACCGGATACCTATACCAGATTCACTGGTACACAGGGTCGGACTGGGGGGCCCAGGGCCCACCGGAACTGGTGTCCAGGGCCCCCCTCTGGCCCCGCTACCTACTTGATTGTAGACTCGCCAGGCGGCGCATCGCGCATGCGCAAACGGAAACGGCGCATGACGCGCATGCGCAAATGCAAACGGCGTTGCGATGCGCCGAAAATTGTTTTATTATTTTTTTAAAAACTATTTGGGAGAGGGGGACTGGCCCGGCGGGGGCCCACTAGGGTCGGGGCCCACCGGGTATTTTCCCGGTATCCCGCCGGGCCAGTCCGACACTGCTGGTACATATATTCTGGGAATGTGATGAAATTAAACCATACTGGTCAATACTAGACAAACTTGATACTATCACAAACATTACCCTTCCTAGAACCCCTAAGGCCTCTCTCCTCAATGTTCTTGGTAATGCCATTATCAATCAATACCAATGATGGTTTGTCCATGGAGTGCTTTTCCTAGCCAAAAAGCTCATAACACAAAACTGGAAAATCTGAGCCCCCCCAGAGGTCCAAGCTTGGATAAACTCTATGATTTAAACTTATAACCTTTAGTCTATCTCAAGAGAGGGAGTCCCAGTAAGTTCCATAAGCTCTGGGGTCAATGGCTAAACAAATACCCTCCTCCAAATCTTAATAATAGTTTATAAAAAAAAAAAAAAAGTCTTTACCGCATTGACTTTGGCTGTACATCCTATAATGTTCTGGTACAGTATAAACATTCATCATTTTATCTTTGATTGTAAATTATTGTTACGATTGGTATCACAAAGCCCAAGGTCCCAGTTGCGTCTCAATCTTCTGCACAGCCACCCTTTGCTTCGGGAGGAGCCCTCTGTTACTCGGATGCCGCCAGGTATTGGCATGAGAGGACCAGGTTGAGAGTTCTGGGCAGGCAAGGGAACCACTCGTGATGCAGGAACGGAGAACAAGAATCGTGGTGAGGGACAGGCCGGGTTAAATACCAGACAGGAGCAGGCAGTACAGATTCAGGAGATGTTAGAGTAAATAATTATAAAACAAAATTATAAAGGTCAACATTTGGCTTGAATGTGGGAGATGAATCTAACTAATGCAGAGATAAATACAGTAAATATATATTTGACCATACTCTTATGTAGCCCATGTGTTATAACAATTAGCCAGATCACCCCTTTAAAATCAGATTTATTTATACAGCCACACAGTCTTGATCCACTTGCGCTATTGCCATTTCATTGTTTTCAATCAGCCTTCCATGTGAAATGTAAGTAATACAGACCTGTACACACTTCTACACAACAGACAAACTGACAGCACACTTTGCACTAGCAAACAGCAAAAGATTTGGATGGGTTGTGAGTCACGTGGAGACATAATTATAAAAACATTGATGCCATCTCTATTTAATAATCCGATTTTCTTACCCAGGTTACAACCGAAACAGTTTAGTTGTGGGGCACAAATAACCTCACACATGTACGACATTTTATACTACATGGAAACATAATAAGTTGGTCCTTTTTGAAAGATAGATATAGTATCCCAGATCGGGAAATGTATAGATATAATCAAATCCGACATTACTTAACTTCAGTGCAGAAAAAATGTTCCTTTAGCTCTAACACTTTTTTTGAATCATTATGTCTCCATCGGCCACGTATGAAAGGCTCTCTTAGTCATATTTACCATCACAGCACTAATACTCAACCTATAGCTTCTGTAAATTATGTACAACGGTGGAACATGGAATTGACATTGCAAGATCAAGACTGGCAGGAAATTGTTCTAAGTGCTAAACGTGCTTCCACCAATGTTTTAGCACAGGAAACTGTGTATAAAGTGATCAGTAGAGGGTATTTCGTTCCGAGCCGTATAGCTAAATGGAATCCCCACACCAACCCTAACTGTTTTAGAGGTTTTTCCGAGGCTGGGACAATGGCTCATATATTTTGGCATTGTGCTAGAGCACAACGTCTATGGATCCGGGTATACCACCTGATTTATTCAGTATTGCAAGTGAACTTATCCAAACGGCCTGAGGAAGCTCTCCTACACAAAAAAATTGACGCTATCTCCAAGGCACAATATTCCTTAATTACACATTTTTTCACGGCCACAAAGCAGGTGATAGCAAAAGCCTGGCTGACTCCGAAATTGGTTTTCTCTGAAGTAAAAACCAGGATAGATGGAGTGTTTATTATGGAAAAGTTGACGAGTATCGCATTAGACAAACAGGAATCTTTCGTGAAGGTTTGGGACCCTTGGATTACCTACCGTTACCCAAATAAATTGAATCGATCAGCATTAGTGTATTGAGGAGGAGCCCTCATGCTTTTAGGGAGATAGACGGCGAAAAGCTAGCTTTTTGACTGGAATGGTCATAGTTTATAAGGCAGTGGACTTTTTTATTTTACTTTATTTTTTTTTTTTTCTTTCATTTTACCTCTAATTTTTCTTTACTTGTCTTTTATTTTCTTCTTTTGTTTTTCCTTTCCTTCTCCTTTCTCTTATTATGTGTTCTGCAGTTCTTCTTTTCTTTTTTTATTGATCTAAACGTATATAAGGAAAAGTGCAGTGACTACTCTTTATACTACAAAGACTTGATACATGTTTATTTATTATGTCGTCTGCCATGTCTGCAATTTAGTTTAGACTTAGCGACATCACTGTCTATGTTTGTGAGATGACTGTGACGATGTTAACAGATATGTTGTAATGCACGATTTCCTCAATGAAAAATATTGGAAAAAAAAACAAAAAACATTGGTGCCATACACCAGTGAATACTGAGCATTCCAGTTACATCGTTTACCTTCCTCTGCACTGATGAACGAGCAGTTAAGGCTCTGTGAAGTCTTTGGCACCGATTTGGGGGTTGTACTTTTCTCTCTGTGTTGTGAGTCTGCTCTACAGCTTCATGCTTGGCTTCTACAGCTGGAAATACAATTGAAATGGGATATTTTATTAAAACCTGCTTAAAATACAACTGAGAAATATTCCTTGAAAACAACAGGATTCTGCTTATTAAACCAGATTCTTAGGGGCAGATTTATCAAAGGTCGAGGTAAATTTTCGAATTTTCAAATTTCCAGCTATTTCGACTAGGGAATAGTCCAAATTCGATTTGAATTTGAAAAAAATTTGAATATCGAAATTTATCATGTACCATCTAAAACCTGCCGAATTGCAGTTTTAGCCTATGGGGGACCTCCTAGAACCTATTTGGAGTCAATTAAAAAATCACAGTTTTTTTTAATCAAATGCGCTATTCCTTCGTATGATTCGAATTCGGCCAAAAACTGACCTATTTGACCAGAAAAAACTTAGACTTAATTTCAGTTGGTCTATTTGAATTCGAATTTCGAACTTTTTTCAATTCGAAATTCGACCCTTGATAAATATGCCCCTTATTGTATGCACACGCATTGTACTGTGCATCTCATGATGTAAAAAAACTATACGACTCCACTAGTTTGGGTACATTTTTTCAGTTAAAGGAAGTGTTCAGTATAAAAATAAATAGTAAATAGATAGGCTGTGCAAAATTAAAACATGTTTCTAGTATAGTTAGTTAGGAAAAATGTAATGTATAAAGGCTGGGGTGACTGGATGTCTAACATAATAGCCAGAACACTACTTCCTCCAGGCAGTAACCAATCAGAGACTTGAGGGGGGCACATACCTGTTGCTTTTGAATCTGACCTGACTGCTGAGGATCAATTGCTATTTACCCAGTTTTTATTTTTACACTGAATTGTTCATAAGTATGGGATCATTTATCTGGAAACCCATTATACAGAAAGCTCTAAATGTACAAGAATGCCATCTTCCATAGACTCAATTTAAATTCATTTTAAAAATGTAATACATTTTAAAGTCAAATTTTTACAAATGATTTGCTTTTTCTTGTAATAACAGAACAGTGCGTTGTACTTGATCCCAATAAGCTAAATTAATCTTTATTGAAGGCAAAACAATTCTATTGGGTTTAAAGGGTCTGTTCACCTTAAAGGAGAAGTTAAGCTTACCTAAAGTAGTAGCTAGAAATATTGTACATTATGTTTTGAGCTTCTGTACCAGCCCAAGGCAACCACAGCCCTTTAGCAGTAAAGATCTGTGTCTCCAAAGATGCCACAGTAGCTCCCCATCTTCTTTTCTGCTGATTCACTGCACATGCTCTGTGCTGCTGTCACTTACTGAGCTTAGGGACCCACTAACAATATACAGTACACATAGAATAGAAATGTCACAATATAAGGCTGATTAGTAATTAATACAGATAATTACTACATAGCAGCACAGAAACCAGTGCAACTGGCACCAGAATTTAATAATCAGCCCTGTAGCATCAGCTTATATTACAGACAAACCTCATTTTCTGCTTGATAATTTTTGACAATCACTAATCTTAACTTCTCAACAGCTGATCAGAGCCCACTGAGCATGTGAGTGTCACAGACCAAGATGGTGACCCCCTGTGACAAGTTTGAAGTCCTGGATCATTGCTGCTATTGACAAGCTGAAACTTTAGGCTGGTGCAATAAATGCAGTTTATAAAATATGGCATTTTTGGCCATATTCATTTTTAGGGTTTAGTTCTCCTTTAAAACACTTTTCTTTTGTAGTTCAGTTGTTTTTCCGATTGTTCCTCAGAAATAAAGTTTTTTTTTTCTATTTACCACTGTTTGCTAATATTGACGTTTAAAGTTTAATTTTCACCTGAAGCAGCTCCCTTGTACCTCTTAGACCACAGGCACTTGCACTTCATGTGCTTCATGTCCCCACACCACCACTGGCTTCTTTTCTTCTTCTCTTCTCCATTCCTTTCACAAGAGAAGCATTTTGGTTTAGGGGACATTTTTCTCACTTGTGTGTATATCAGAAGGAACTTTTACAATTGTTCCTAAAATTTCCGTTTACATGAAATACCTGCAATGCTGAAGTTCACCCACTGATTTTGAAAGCACAGCAGAGCAATTACTGATCAGATTCCCAACTCTTTGCCCTTATTGTAGCTTATACAGTAAGTGCAGTACAGGGTATTCTGAGCAGCAAATGTATAACCAGGGAAGTGGATCGACAAGAAAAGCATCTTGGGCAAGGATTTACCTTCCTCATCTCTAGGAACATGACACATACGTTAATGGAGCTTATAAATTTAGGTGGACAGTCTTAATACATGTGCCTTGACCAATTGATGCAACATTGGCTCAGGAAGTCAACAGAAAGTCTAATGGGCTTATAGTATGGAAGCACATGCATCTGCTTAGCAACCAGTGGAAGCACATGCATCTGCTTAGCAACCAGTGGAAGCACATGCATCTGCTTAGCAACCAGTGGACGGAGAACTGTAAGGGACACACAGTACCAGCAAAAGAAAAATCTCTCCTTTTGGGATGATTTCGGTCCATGTTCTTGTATATAGAGAAGGTATTTTTCAGTTTTACACTTATAGCATTATTAATTCTTTCATGTAATGCATTGTTTATGGCGCATCCATTACATAAAGTCTAATCTTTCTTCTGTTGTTGGATATTTAATAGCTTTTAATCTTGATTATCTTCCAGTGAAAAGTATTCTCCTTTATATGCCCCATTAATGCTGTTATTTTTTGAGTCTGCTGGCTGCCTGTTGTATTATTGAATCACAATGTAATTTTGTATAATATTTCCTTGTTGGTGGTCATCAGAACTTGTTTGTGTATATATAAAATATGCACCTGTGAGTCTCTCGTTTCAGGCCTCACGTCTCCTTTACTCAAGCCCTACGTCTTTCACTGGAACTGTTCTCCAGATCACCATGGTTACTTTACAAGGAGACTCAAGGGAGCTGGTCTTCACATCCAGTAACTATGGAGACAAGGGAATGGTTGGCAAATGAGGGTCCAGCAAGGTCAGAGGAAACACAATGGAAGCAATGGCAACATGGAAGCAATGGCCTGTTTATTTCATCACTTCTTTGATGGTTTGCTTCGTTAGATGAGGCATTGATTTAACCCATTACTACTGGAGAGGTTTTCAAGCTCTGTGTTTTCCTACTGAGAAGGTTTCATGATTTACTTCCAATGCACCAACACTAATTCCCACATCGGATATTTCCATTGCGCTTGGCACCACTTGCAGGATTTGTGCCAGATTTGGTTGTTCTGCATTACTAGCCCCTTATCATTATTCGCTATTCAATGATCAGTTGCAGAACAATGAGACACAGGATCGCTAGCAAATTGTGTGTCTTGGTAATTATAGCTAGCAGCCATCAGTTCCAGTGATTTGTCGCAAGTTATCAAAATGAAAATCAATGGGGTTTTTCCCGCCGTGACATTTATTGACTTTTACATAATACATTTTCCGAGGCGTTTCTCTCTCAGGCATGCCTGTATTCATCTTCCATCAATGCAGACGCTATTGTGACAAAAATAGAAGGAAAATATTAGGATGACAAAAGAAAAGCTGGAAAAAAAAGTGCTGGAATGAAAAGAAAAAATATTTTGTTTATCTGAAAGTACAGGTTTTAAACAAATACATATCTAATTCATTTCATCACAGAGATATGTGAGCAAGATATGTGTAGCCTTGTCTGTGTAGCTTGAAATTAAAGGTGACAAACCACAAAACCAACTTTATCAAGATAATATAAAAGTGCACCCCACACCCACACATTTAAGCTGTGTCCCAAAGTGGTAGCAACATTCCTTAATGGGGTCCTGTCATCCAGACATAAAAAGTTGTATAATTAAAGTCCCTTTTAAATTAAACCCAAAATCTTTTTTTTTTATTAAAACATCCTTTTCATAAAGGCATTGAAATATTTAAGCTGTTGATCATATATTGTCTCTGTGCCTCAGGCGGGACTTATTTCCAATCTGCACTTCCTTAATGTCACTGCACTCTTCCTTCCTACTCACTAGTCTAATTGTGTAGCCAGTGCATGGGCATCAGGCCCCCATTCTGGTGCATAAACAAGATTTTGGGATGATGCCACGTTTGCCTTAATAACAGTGTCCACCAAATGGCACCTCCCCATTGCTGTGATTGTCAATTTCAAGACTGAAAGGCACAAGATTTAAATGATTTAGTCCAAGGTTTCTTTTGCTTGGAAAACACAACAAAAAAGAATTTGGAATTATTTCTTAGGGTGACGGGTTCCCTTTATACTGGCACTGCCACGTCACTATCAACATACATCAACAAAGCTAAAATGGAAAAAACAATGTCATAATTGTACCTCCGTGATTGGCCATCCTGTCCTTGAGGTTAGTGATAGTGGTATCTATAGAAAATAATCCACAAGGGCAGATAATATCTAAGTCCCTATACCCAGCAGTGCTGTGACAATTTAAACTTTCTACTTTGGGGATGCACAAAAGACAGTAGTGCTAGGCATTAAAATGTGGCTAGAATTGCATGCAAAAAAATCCATTATACATAAAGCCCTCATACTTTTGTCTCCTTGCACCTGAGGCACAAGTCACACATGTAAGAAAGTAAAATATACTGCAAATATAATGTAAATAGTTAATATGTCACTTTGTCCAGCAAGTGGCAGCACCAGTTAAAGTGGGCGCTATGTGGAGAGGGGCATTCTTCCATTTTAAAAAACACTGGTAAGGCCCCATCTAGAATATACCATGTAGTCTTGGTCTCCAGTGCTCAAACAGGATATTTTTGAATTATCAAGAGTCTAACGAAGGGCAACTAAGCTGGTAAACGATAAGGACAGTTATAAAGAAACACTGGCCAATTTGGGGTTGTTACTCTCTCTGTTTTATTTACCAGTAGGTCCTTCCAGCTGACACAAAGTCACCCATTCTGATTAGAAGAAAGGTGGTTCTGAGCTGTGAAGATGTGGAATTCTCTCCATAAACCAGTTGTACAGGCTGGTACATTAGATAGGAGTTGGTGGCTTTTTAGCAAGGGATCCAGGGACTGGTCCAATTACCATTTTGGAGTCAGTAAGGTCCCCCCGAGGCAAATTGGAGAGGCTTCAGAAGGGTTTGTTTTGCCTCCCTCTGGATCAACTAGCAGTTAGGAAGGTTACATATATACTGTATATAAAGACATAAAATGTTGAACATGATTGAACATGTGTCTTTTTGTTTACCTAAGTTTCTACGTATGTTACAATTTGTACACTTTTTGTATATTGTTGTGCCCAAATGGTTCTCAGCTATAAACACTAAAAAAGGATGGCAGAACTATTAGAACACATTATATTTTGAGCTTCTGCACCACCCCGAAGCAACTACAGCTCTTTAGCAGTTCTATGCCTGCAAATATGTCCCAGTAGCTCCCCATGTTCTTTTCTGCTGATTCACTGCACATGCTCTGTGCTGCTGTCACTTACTGAGCTTAGGTAACTTTCTGTATATACAATAGAAACGTCACAATATATGAATTCAGATAATTAGTTCATGGCAGCTCAGTGACCAGCGCCATTAGCATGAGAATCAGCCCTGTAACATCACTTTGTATGAACAGAAAACCTAATTTTTGTTTGATAATTTGCAACAATCCCTAATCTTAGCTTCTCAGAGCCCACTGAGCATGTGATTGTCACAGACATTCCTAAAAACATCCAAGATGAAAAAACTCCTGTGACAGCGTTGAAGGCCTGAATCATTAACTATATGAACTTTTAGGCTGGTGCAGTAGATTCAGTATATAAAATAGGGCAGTTCCAACCAAATTCATTCATTCATATGCTTTTGAGTGAATCACTGAGTGGTCACATGTGGTTACTAGTGTTTCAGTTCAAATATGAGATGAGACATGAAATGATAGCACCAAAAGGTGGTCTGACGTCAGCAATTGGTCCTCATGTTTACCTTGTATATTCAGAAGTTATCAGCTATGACTTATGCAGACTCCTCAAGTCTGTAGATTGCTTGAGGTTTGTTTTACCCCCCTCCCTTATGAAAGCTGGAAAGAGTCAGAAGAACTGTTAAATAATGATTGTTTGTGGTCTAAATCCTAAGCTGGTTCAGCATAGATTCGGATGGACTCAGCCATACCTCTATCCCTACTTCTCTAAAATAATCTAATGCATTACCACTACTATTGAATTCTTACATTTAACTCAGATTAATTCCATTGATTTCAGTCACCCAACAGAATCCATTTTAGCAATTGCAACCAGGGTTGGACTGGGGTGTGCGGGGCCCACTGGGCTACTCCAGGGGCCCCTCTGACTAAGATATTATTGATCCTTTTTGGAGGAAAAACAAACATATTGGGTTTTACATTATAATTTTTTTTGTAGACATAAGGTATGGAGATCTAAATTATGGAAAAATACCTTATCCAGAAAACCTCAGGTCTCATTCTGGATTACAGGTCACATACCAATACTGATTAAACTGGTACAAAAAGACACATTGAGACAGATTTGTCAACCATTTTACTGATGTTTAATAAAGCAGATTTTTTTTTATTCTGCTCATTCTGAAAGTTAGAAGAAACCTTTTCATCTATTTTTTTGTGAAGATTGTGCATCAATAATGTCTTACCCTCTAACACTCATAGGAAATAAAAACTGCTCAAAGCAGATGGTCTTAAACCTACAGTATATTAATCACCTTTTGCCTTTGAACAGAATCTTGGTTTCTCGGCTGCAAGCAGAATTTAGTGTGCAGAGAGTCTATCTAGGGTGGCAAAGTTGCCATTTGTAACAGAATAAATTGGAAGTTGTTCCCAGCGCCGGATTCGCTGGGCGGGCGCCCCTAGTGCAAAAGCGCCAGCGTGCGAGCACCGAGGCACTGGGGAGCACAAGCGGCTGGGCAGCATGCCGCCCCCAAAAATGTGCCGCCCTAGGCCCGGGCCTATGTGGCCTCACCACAAATCTGGGCCTGGTTGTTCCTGCAGACAAAAACACAGGGGGAATAAACTAGGTCTGAAGACCTTTTAATGACAAATTACATGTGAGCGCTTAATACCATCTTCCTATGAAATAATACTCACTTGCAATCTACTCTCATCAACTAACTAATAATTAACCATCCATCCATAATTAATATTAATAATGCCAAATATTTTTTCTATTCGTGTTCTCTTTTGCATCAATACTAAACTAAATACTAAAATACTTTACAAAAGGGCCCCTGAATATCTTACAGATGCCAAAAAAATGAATCATAACATTCATAATCTGTAGCCAATATTGTTTCTCAGTGATGAGTTACCATGACCTCCCTTAGATACTTTGCTGCCTACAGATATGGAAAAGATTTGCAAGAACTGAGGCAGATCTCTGTTCATTTTCCAACAAACGTTTTATAACAAATAAAATATAAGCACCCTGAGAGGTTGCATGTTCAGACCAAGCTGTATTTTCTCCTATACAATAAAGGAGAAATAATATATATAATATATCACTATTTGCCTGTGGCGCTAGCAGGATATAATTTGCTAATGCAACAGCAAAGAAGTTTATTAACCAGGGCGTCCAGGCTACACTGGGATTTGTGCATCAGGAATGAGTATTTGTAGCATCTTGCTGTCCTCTTGCCTTCTGTAGGAAAGATGAGAAACAATGATTTGCTTCTAGGGTACTTGCTAAGTGTCTCCACTAAATGATGGAGGACGCCAAAAAAAAAAAATGCTAGAAGAAGTTTAATGGACATGTTCCCTGTCTCGTAATATTGTTATTAGCAAAGGAGCTAGCGCCTCTCATAAAAGTGCAGTGCTTGTTCTTACTACATATGTTGCTCTACAATCAGAGAACATAAAGATTAATTCAAGCAGACGTATACTGCTGCTCTGTAAACCTGCTCCAATGAGCCTGGAGGTATTGTGTGCTTTTTATAGCATTTATGTCTCCTATGGAGCACTTAAGTCAAGAGGCAGATCAGAATCTACTGCTAATAAAATATTTTATGGACATTCATTGTCAACTACTCTATACTCTTTCTCTGTAACTGGTCTAGCCTATCACAGCTCTGCAAGAGTGCAGATTAAAGGGCCAGTAATATATACAACATACGTTTTTATGGCTTCATCCAGCACCTACAAATAAATTCCTTTTTGGCAACAAACGTTCTATCTTAAAGTGAAAGATTTTCATTCACATGTCTGTAGAGAGTGATGAATGAATTCTGACCCCTGTCTGTCTTCATGTGATAAAAAAAAAAACATTGTATAATATTCAGCTTATTTCTAGCCTATATGTTTGGGTAGGCTGTTATTTTACCCCAGCTGGTAAAAAGATACTTCATGTCAATGTTATTATCAGGGAAGGAACATGCCATAGATAGGAATGATGGTATTTTTAATAAAAAGAAATGTTGCAAATATAATGAGTAGGCTGGACAATAGTGCTTTAAAGAGACAGTATTGTCATAGGTTTCTTTAAAAGCCTTCCAGGGGTAGAATTAAGATGCTGATTCATGCCTTCAGACTGAGCTGTCACATGATCTACCTGACATTTCCCCAATAAATATCTGGGCAAGTATCAGCATGTTGATGTGGTCTTTTCTCAGTGGGCCTGCAATTATAATCCAATCATTGTCCTTGAAGCCCAGCAATCAGACCAGCCCAATTTGGCCCAGAATGTATCCACTGGTTTGGCATCACACATTTTCTTGGCACACTAACAAGGTTGAGGCTTGACATGTGTATAGTAGTAGTAGTCAACTTCTGTTTTGCCCTCTTGTTGCAGCTATAATCATGGGCTACACTAAACCACCGTGGAACCATTGTTATGTGATTAGTGCAATACTGTTTAAAGGAGAACTAAAGCTTAACCAAAGAAGTAGGAGAGAAATGTTCTACATTATGTTTTGTGCTTCTGTACTAGTCCAAGGTGACCACAGCCACAGGCCAGCCTCATTTTCTGCTTGATAATTAGCTCCTCAACAGCTGCTCAGAGCCCATTGAGCATGTGAATGACACAGACACTATATTAGCGTTCACTCTCTGAGGGAAACACTACCTTCCATGTTTTCATTTGATACATAAAGGAGAACTAAAGCCTAACCAAAAACGTGGCTAGAAATGTTATACATTATGTTTTGGGCGTCTGTACCGGCCCAAGGCAACCACAGTCCTTTAGCAGTAAAGATCTGTGTCTCCAAAGATACCCCAGTAGCTCCCCATCTCCTTTTCTACTGATTCACTGCTCATGCTCTGTGCTCCTCTCACTTACTGAGCTTACGGACCCACTCACAATATACAGTACACGTAGAATATAATGTCACAATATGAGGCAGATTAGTAATTAATACAGATAATTACTACATGGCAGCACAGAAACCAGTGCAATTAGCATCAGAATTGAATAATCAACCCTGTAGCATCAGCTTATATTACAGGCCAACCTCATTTTCTGCTTGATAATTTGCGACAACCTCCAAGTTTAGCTTCTCAACAGCTGCTCAGAGCCCACTGAGCATGTCAGTGTCACAGACACTTTCCAAAATGGTGACCCCCTGTGACAAGTTTGAACTCCTCGTTTTATTGCTGCTATTGACTAGCTGAAACTTTAAGCTGGTGCAATAAGTGTTGTGTATAAAATATGGCATTTTTAACCATATTCATATCTAGGGTTTACTTCTCCTTTAAGAGAGCTCCCAAATATAAAATGTTGAATATTACCGTAAGTGCCTATTTTCAGTGTTGGTTTAATTTGTGCTGTTTTACACTAGATTTATTATCCCCTGCTCGTTCTATTTACTGCATTAATGGCTATGCAAACCATCCCTATTCAATATATTACGCTATACCACTGGGAGTTATACACATCTATTTAGTATTCTGAATTACTACACTTTATAATGGATTTTGTACAACAGCCTCATAGAAAGAGTTTGCCTCTAAAGTGGTGATACAAACATAGTGTTGGTTAATCTTTGGTACATTGCTCAAGCAATCACATTATTTTCTGTTATATTTATTCAAATGAAAAATAATATAAGATTTGTACCAGTCAGGTACTGCACAACATATATTATGCCCCAATATAAAGTGCTGTATGAGAATTTAAAAAAAAAATATTGGATTTTTCTGACTGAATAGAAACTCAAAGAGCAAAGGAGAAGGATGGAGGACAAAATATGTTTTTATTGAAGACATTCTGGGCACTAGATTTGCGTAGTCTCAAAAATAGAAAAATCAGCTTCTATGCATCTGTATTTTGGAGTGTTTGGAGTGCCGTGACACAAAAATGCAATAAATGCATGCTTTACAACATGAGTGTGGTTGCTAAAAACAGTTGCTAATTTGCATCCGTATTGGTGCATCACACACAAGTACACTGCTTAGTGGGTCCCTGATGTTATGATGGAAAACTGCTGCTGATATCTTTATTCACTGCAAGGCTGCAAATTAAAGTACCACCTTGAAAACAGAATACGCATGAACTGTAACAAACGTGAATAACATTCTCTGAGCCGTAAATATGTACTTGAGACAATACAAAATATACAAATAGCAGAACTTTTAGCACCATAATGCGCAGTATAAACATGTAGAGAATGTGCCATTTGTTTCCTTCACACATAGGACTCGAGTCCCGTTACACTTACAAAGCAGATATAAAATGGGCCCACCATCTTGCCGAAAGGACAACTTCTTTGGCAGAACTAGCTGCACATTAAAGCGCTAATAAAAACACGCAGTAGAGTTTCACAGTTCATAAAAGTTTAAAACAATTCACAAAACAGATATGCAGCTGCTTTTGATTTCTGTTAAAGGGGAACTCCACACAAACATAACTTAAGCTTTCTGAAAAGTAAACATAATTTCAAGCAAATTTGCAATATACATCAATAAAAATATATGCAGATTTTTCACGATTTTAAATGGTTTGGAACAGTTCCCTGAGCCTAGCCTCCTGCTCTCTTGCTGATCTGTCTGACTACTTTTCTGAGCTGCCTGACTACTGTTACTTTGTATCAACAGCCATCTGTCCTCAGCCTGCATCCTCCAAACCCCCAATTCCCTGCACATCTGATTTCAATAAGGAACGGAACGTCGCAATGCATTGTGGGTTATGTAGTTCCTGCATGCTGTCTGTAAGCTGTGGAATAGTTGTAACAATTTGTAACATCAGTGTTTAGTCCCTCCTTCCCTGCCAGGATTTCAAATGATGCAGAAAGTGAAGAACTGTTAAACAGCTGGATTACAGCATAGACAATTACATTTATTCATACTTTTTGGCAGGTAACAGGTAACTGTGATGGATACATTAGGGGTTTCTGTGTTGTGTAGGGCTCTTCATCAAATTTTGGTTTGGAAGCCGGAGTTTCCCTTTAATGTTTGCAGTCTATTTGCTTTCAGATTTACTTGTAAAGAACATGCAGGTTGTTCATAACTCAGCCTTAGGCAGAGTTAATTTAATAACCTATTGTATTTACTGCTCAGCGTTAACAGCAGGGTAGACAACTATTCCAGAAAAGAGGTATATATACTTGATACCTGAATATTTGATTTTCCCAACTTTCTTATAAGGGTATTACTGTCCCAGCTTACCTAAGCCTAAGCAGCCACTGGCTCTTCAGCTCATTGGTTACATGCTTCCCTGACAGCACCTACAGGTGTGATATTTCATTTTATTTGTGCTGCTGGGTCCAGTTGTATCTTTGTGTGAAATCTCTCTACTATTCACTTTCACGTGGTGACCCACTCCTTCATTCAGCGGAACCAAATGGCACTTGCTCTTAACTGTTATATTTTTTGTGATCCACTACCGGTATAAGATGGGTACTTACAGACGTTCTATATAATTAAACCGCTTATCACTCATTTATGTTGTCCAGACTCCAATCCAGATTTTCTAGGAAAAATTTGCTCCTTATATTGTAAAATCTCTTTAATAAATAGTAATTACAAGTTACACTCACATGAGGAAAATAGAATAGCGCTTATCTGTCCTCCCAGATTGTAATACGATTATCCGGTCCTCTGTGTGTTGGGGTTTGGTTGTTTAGGCCGGCATATCACTCTTCTCACAGAGTGTTGTTCCTCTGGAGCACTCTGGGTGACATAGCTAAGCTCCGCCTCCGCTTTGTCACTTTAGACTTCCTCAAAGGCTCATACCATTCTAGCAGCGCATGTCCTATTTACACATAGCGGTCGTCATGGTTATGCATTTTCTTTTCATTTTCCTCCTATCAGATGTCAATGTCCTATTGTGGTTGTTCATAGTTCATTTTCTTAAAAACTTACATTTGTTAAAAAAACGAAATTTTACTCCATCCGGAAAAATATAAAGGCTCATTCAAAACCGTACATCTTTAAAAAGCCCATCTACTGGGGAATATATGTCTCCTAAAAATTTTTTATATACATCGAATTATAAACATAGTATTCATCATCGCTACATCAAAGTTCCATGTATTCAAAAATATTTCAACACCATTTAGATTTTTTCTAGATATATATTTCCCTTTTCTGTTTTGGTCTAACTAACAGATATTACAAGGTGCTGATTTGGGGGGGGGGAGCTAGATCCTATTTTATAGGGGGTTCTAAAAATGGTGTCTCTCTAATGTAGAAAGGGAAAAATGTTTCTATGGTCTTATTATAGGAAAGCTCTTAAATTCACATCGATATTTAGACTTTCTGACTAAAAGTTTCCATGGCATACATCCAACTACTCTCACATTGTAGTGTCTGTCTAAATAGATCACCACCTCGCCAGTTATTGTTTACTTGTTCCACTCCCCGATATAGCAATCCTGCGGGGGGGTTTTCGTGGCAATCTTTAAAATGTTTGGAAACACTGTGGTTTTCTTTACCCTTTACAATGTTTCCAACATGTTCCTTTATCCGATCTCTGAGCATCCTATTGGTCTTTCCAATGTATTGTAGTCCACACACTGTAAACAATAAATAATATTTTTGGTTGTGCATTTTATGGTATGTTTAATTTTGAACTCTGTTGCATTTACCATTGATATGAAAGTTTTCTTTTTGGAACCATACTTACATGCCTTGCATAAAGAGCAAAGATAAAAACCTGCCCAAATAGTTACTTTTGTAGTTTTCGTCTTGTCGGTAGGGCAATAACTTTTTGTTAGTATTTGTTTAAAGTTGTTAGCACGTTTAAAAAAAAATTTCAATTCTCTTGAGATTATTTCTTTTAAGGTCTCATCACATTTTAGTATTCCCCAATGTCTCTTAATATCTTCCCAACTTCCTTAGCTAAAGGGTAGAAGGTAGTAGAAAAGGTAGTGAAAATGCTTTGACTATTCCATAATCTAAGTACTGTTTAAAAAACTTCGACTTCGACACTTCGCCACCTTAAACCTGCGGAATTGCTGTGTTAGCCTATGGGGACCTCCTAGAACCTATAGCCAGTAAGTTTTGAGAAGTCGAAGGAGTTTTTTGAAAAATCGTACGATTAAATCATTCAAATCGTTCAGTTCGAAGTACGATCGAAGTACGATCATACGATCGTAAAAATCATTGATTTTGACTTCGAATGTCGGATTAGCCTATTCAATGTTTGAATTTCAAAGTTTTTTTCACTTCGAAATTCAACCCTTGATAAATCTGCCCCTAAGTGTAAAAAACATGAAAATCTCTAATACAAAATTTCATCAAGTAAAAGCTGCTGAGGTCCCATAGAAGTCAATTGGAGCTGTACTGATCCTATAGGACGATTTTTAATCAATTTGAACATTTAGAGGTTCTTTACCTGCTTTTAACCTGTCCAGGTTTCAAGTGCTTGGATACTGTATAGACCCAGTTCTGCATAGGGTCGAAATGTAGTTTAAAAAGACACACATCAAGTTTGCAACATGTCAGGCCCTTATCAAGCCTAAACACACTAGCCATTGTGAGTATTTAAATTTAAAATAGTGTTCCAATAAACAGGCAGGAAAAAAGGTGGGAGGGCAAAAAAGAATGAAAGAGGGAACATGTAACCATATTACAATATGTTATTCCATAGCAGCCATTTTTACATTTGATTTTTACACATAAAATTATGCATTTATGTCATATAAACCCTAGTATTGGGGTCCGTTCCACATCCAATATGTCAAATCCAAAAAAATTATTTAGTCTAGTCCATTAGTGATAATACCTCAGTCCAAAGGACTGTCTTAAAAACATAAAAATGTGTTATATAAGTGAAAATATGCTTTAGGTACCTGAACTGCATGCCACATTCAGTATTCCTTCTGAGACATTCCATGGACATTTACAAAACATAAATCACAAAAGAAAGTTCCTGGGTGTAATATTTCTTGATATTGTCTCCTTTAATTACTGAGTTGCACTGTGTGTAATGCCGCCATGGAAAGGTGCCAAACTTGTGATTTTAATTTTTAAAAATATTTTCTTTATTTCTTTCAATATGTTTACATCCACTGGCTTAGTTAATTTTAGTTAGTTGTTGTCAGTCTCATTAAATGGTATTTAGTTTTTAATAATTTTATGCCATTGTATCGATTATAACTTGTCTTTCATCTGCATAAAATTTGCTGTCATACTGTTATTATTTGTTTATCATGAAAATCAAATAAAATATTTTCAAAATAAATAAATAATTTTTAAAAATAATGGTGGAATGCTTTTATTTGCTTCCAATATCTGCTTTCACCGGTCGATCTTTTACATTTTAGCTTTCCTGTATGCAAACAGAGGGGGACTTTAAAATGTGATACAACTACATCTGGTAGGCACAACTGTAAAATATGCTACTGTTTCCAAATAACATTCCCAATATATCCACTGGCTGGCAAATTCCAAATTATCTCTCCCAGCATTTAGAAATAATAAACCTGAATGGTCGAGCCTCCAAACTGGGCATTAAAGACAGTCTCCTTGTCACACAATGTCACAATGATTTGCTTTGCTTTCTTTTCTGGAGTATGCTGTGAGAGCAGTGTAGTGACAATTTTATTGGATTACAGTAACACAACACTGACAACACACATTTCGCCATTCAAGTGTTACAGAAGACTTTGATTGGATCAGATCTGAACTTTATTGGGTGAACATAATACAATATCAAGGGAATTGTAAAATAATCAAACTACTTTACCACTACACTGAAAGCAATCAGATTAGTGAAATCTAATAGACTAAAATTGATCACAGCTTTTCCTTTGGGAGGAGGAGTTTTTTTTTTTTTCATTGAGAACATGTGAACAGTGAGATTACTGGTACTAAGTATCTTTTTTTGTGTTATTCTTTTTTACATTTAGGACACTAGAAAATGTAAAACTTTATATTTCTCAGCATTGAATTTCATCTGCAACTGAGCTGCCCAATCTCCCAGTTTGCCACAAGCCCTGCAACAATAACACCTCCTGGATGCAATTAACTCTCCGGCATAGTTTTGTGTCCTCAGCAAACACAGATACATTGCTCAACAAACTAAATGAAATCCACGCTATAGAAATAAATATACTTCTCACTTTACCAAAAAAGCTTCATTACAAATAACTATCAAACCAAGAAAAATTAGGTTAGTGCAAGAACACATCTATTAGGCACTTTAATTCACAAACAGGGAGTTTCCACTTACATAAAGAACTTTCCCCCCATGGAGCATACAATTGGCATACTTATTATAGAGACAAACTATTTACACCAATTATATTATCAGTAAACATTTTTTAAAAAATAAGAGATTTTCCTAAATCATGCTATAATTATATTAATATGATATATATATATTAATATGATATATATATATATATATATATATATATATATATATATATATATATATATATATATATATATACACAAATTCAAGGCGAGCCAGTACTCACAATAAAGTGTATAAATTTGCCTGGGTGCATGATCAAAAACCTCTCAAAACACTTGCAAAGAAGATCAGCACTTCACAGGTCTTAAAAAATAAACATCATTTATTTAGCAACAGACTGACATTTCGCTGACTCCTCAGCCTTTCTCAAAGTGCCAAATACAATTTAAACCATGTCTTTAAAACATTCGCTGGGGGAAAAGCCACCAGCTGTAATGATATCACATGCTTAGAGGTATAGTTAAATAAACATCAATTAAATATTCAGCTATGATTACATCCGGTCAACTTGTATACAAAATATCAGTACATACACATCAGATTTATTACACAGACAAGATTAAAAACAAATAACAAAAAGCAATAATGTTGTTAAAATGATCCTGGTGCTTCACAAAACTGTTCATAAATGTTACCAGTTCAACCTACATTTTTTCTATTCACATTAAACTTGCACTCAGGGAAACGATTAGTTAAATTGCTCCTGTGAGAATCGTTGAGACAAACACAACGGGCTCCTCTACTTTAGTTGGACTATAAAACTTTACTTATATTACTTATATTGGTATATTAACTCTTGGTTCTATAATTAATCCCTATAAATGCAAACTAACCCCAGGTGACCTCAAGTACTGGTTTCCCTAGATCAGTGCTGTCCAACTTCTATGATACAGAGGGCCAGAATTTATCTAATCTACATGATGGAGGGCCGATAACGGAAGCCAGTGTTAGCCACTCCCTGTTTTTAGACCACACCCACTTTAAACCACACCCATGTCACCGCAAGACCATGTCCATATTAATAGCACAATATAGTCTTTCGATTGTAGGAAGAAAACCAGTGCTAGAAGATCAGGGATAGACAACAAAAAATTGCAATTGCTAGGGGGTGTGTTCTTTTTCTTCCACCAAAGGGTTTGATTGCCCTTTAACTGTTTGTGTTTTTTTAAAATTATATGTGATCACCTCCTATGTGCTAATAATGAATACTCACAAACGTTTTAATGCATCACTAGCATAAAGGTACAGTTGCTCCTCCAATGTAAGGCATCACTTGATTTCTAAAAAAGGATGTGCTAAAATCATGTAAAAACTTCTTTAATAAATACTTAGATAAAATACAAATTGCACTCACATATGTGTGCTTAAAATGGTCGAATAGTCGAACGATCTTTAGTTCGAATTGTTCGATTCGAAGTCGAGGGTCGTAGTCGAAGGTCAAAGTAGCCCATTCGATGGTCGAAGTAGCCATATTCAAACATTCGAAATTCAAACTATTTTTCCTCTATTCCTTCACTGGAACTAAGTAAATGGGCCCCTAAGTATTGTGTCACTTCTTGTTTTTGTAGTAGTGTTATTACTGGGTCGGGACAACTGTCTGTGAAATATGCAGACTATTTTTGGATGCATCAGCTTCACCTAAAAAGGTTACGCTATTGCTGCTGTTCTTAAAAGACCAGTAACATAATTTTTTTTTAACACAAAGGCAGTTTTAACTTTCAATTTGCAAAGTCTTTATAAAGAAATTACTTACCGATTCTCTGCTTGCTCTCCTTTTCAAAAATGACGATGATCCATCGCGTGGCGCTCAATTTCTCCTCCCTGGCTATCTCCTATTAAAGACAGGGAGGAGAAATCAAGCGCCGCACAATGAATGGAGAGCAAGCAGAGAATCGGTAAGTAATTTCTTAATAAAGACTTTGCAAATTGAAAGGTAAAACTGCCTTTGTGATTTTTTTCGTTAAGTAGAAATTAATTTTTTTTTAAAACAAATTATGTTACTGGTCTTTTAAGAACAGCAGCAATAGCGTATCCTTTTTAGGTGAAGCTGGTGCATCAAAAAATAGTTTATTAAAGTAAAAACCTTCATCTGACATCACATAACACCTAATACCACTTTAACACAGCAAAGTACAGTTTATATATTGTATGAGTCCTTGATTTACAAATAAAGTAACCCCCATTCCCAAATCAAATTCAAGATCACTTTTTAGAACCATTATCACACCTAAAACAACACCTTTATAAAAAAAAAAAAAAAAAAAAAATTATATATATATATATATATATATATATATATATATATATATATATATATATATATATATATATATATATATATATAAATATATATAAATAAATACAAATCCCAGGGTTTGATCTTTTAAAAAATTGTATACAGTAGATGACATTGTTTAGCCTTTCTTAGGAGATTGAGATGAAATATAATGTATAAATAACACCTTCAGAAAATACAGGATATACAGGGAAACCCCATTAGTAGGATATGCTGAGACCTATTTAGATTAGTATCACAAATACATTTGCAAATTCTATAATTTGGGGGGGGGGGAATCTGAGATTCTTTCACATCATAATCATCATCATCATCACCATTTATTTATATAGCGCGACAAGATACGCAGTGCTTACCTTTCACATGGGAAAAAATGAATTGCTATGAATATTATCTGTAGCAGGTCTCTAGTAGTAGTGGTTGCTGTAGTATTGTGAGGAGCCCTCTCACTGTTGGAGGCTAGTGGCTCATTTCACAAAGCTGTGTACCTCTCTTGTTACTTTAAGTATTGTGTCACTTCTTGTTTTTGTAGTAGTGTTATTACTGGGTCGGGACAACTGTCTGTGAAATATGCAGACTCAGGAGGTTGGGAACCCATGTAATTGGCAACAAAGGGGGAATGTTTTCATTAACTTTCCCACTTTTGAAAGGGCTAGAATGCCTCCTCAGAGCTATATTTGGAGGTCACAGCCTGGGAAATACATGGCAAAGAGTTAATTTACTTCATATTTTTGCTATACCTTGATAAATTGTAACCTTTCATATTGTATAAATATCTTGGCATGACAAAAGAGGAGTGTGTGTGGACCTTGGCATTTGAGTAAAGCAGAAAAGTTGGCATAAACAATTATTAACATGGAGTTTGCCATCAGAAATATACCAGCTGGCCCATTACAGGCTTGTTTGTGTCCTTACTAAATATCTATCATGTCTGTTTTCATTATTTTATACAGGTATCAAAGCCATTATCTGAAAACCCATTATCCAGAATGTTCTGAATTATGGGAAGGCCATCTCCCATAGAGTCCATTTTAATCAAATAATTCAATTTTTAAAAAATAATTTCCTTTTTCACTGCATTAATAAAATATTACCCTGTACTTAATCTAAACAAAGGTATAATTAATCCTTATTGATGGCAAAACAATCCTATAGGGTTAACTTTATGTAGATAACTGGTTCCAATTATGTGTACCTTAAGCTCTGCCTTTGTCCATGTAAGGCGGATACATCAGTATAAGAGAGTAGAGCCAGGCACTCACAGGTTAACTGCAAAAAGTTTTAATTACACGACATGTTTCGGGTAAGTTTTAATTACACAACTTGTTTCGGGCTAAGCCCTTTTTTCAAGTGTTGAAAAAGGGCTTTGCCCGAAACATGTTGTGTAATTAAAACTTTTTGCAGTTAACCTGCGAGTGCCTGGCTCTACTCTCTTATACTGACAATCCTATAGGGTTTATTTAGGGGCATATTTTATCAAGGGTTGAATATCGAATTTGAAAAACGTCAAAATTTCAATTCAAAAAGACAAACCGAAATTAAGTCAAAGTTTTTTTTTGGGGCGAACAGGTCAGTTTTCGAACAAATAGGTCCGTATTAGACCAAACTCTTATGAATTGAAGTAATATCGCATTCGATTGAATTCGAAACAAACAGACTTTTCAAAGTCCACCAATTTACTCCATGTAGGTTCTAGGAAGTCCCCCATAGGCTAAAACAGCAATTCGGCAGGTTTTATATGGTGAATGGTCAAAGTCGAGGCAGTACATGATAAATTTCGATATTCGAATTTTCAATTTTTTTTTAAATTCGAATCAGATTTGAACTATTCCGTAGTCGAAGTACAATTTGCTCGAAATTCAAATTTTTTTAATTAGATTTTTCACTTTGACCTTTGATAAATCTGCCCCTCAGTGTTTAAATTATTTTTTTTTTTTAGCAGACTTAAGGTATTGAAATCCAAACAATGTAAAGACCCCTTATTTGGAAAATCCCAAGTCCTGAGCATTCTAGATATCAGGTCCCATACCTGTACTATATTAGTAAACACCACATGGGAGGCATTGTTAATTTATCTGTGGCTCAGATAGTGCTTAATTCCTGTTAATTACCTTTCATTTGTGTTCCCTTGTGTTCCCTTTAAGATTGTCTCCTCCCATCTTTAAAACTATTTGTTTCAAAAATGTTATTTTATGAGTGTGTTTCAGTAGTAAGGAAAGCATAACAATAGCTAGATGTAGGCAGATAAAGGGAAATGGGTGAAGGTGGGGGGGGGGAGGTATCAGAAATATGGTTCAATGTGTAGAGAGAATATGTACAGGAGACAGTAATAAAATGTAAAAATAGTCACAACACACAATGTCAAATTGCTGGTAGCGGCTGACAAGTGGGATGTCACTTTTACTGTAAATCTAATTAGAAGTCACAGGGTATAGCCTGTTGCAGCAAATGGCAGCTTCCTATGAGCACATAGGATTTAGCTGACAGTTTCCTTTTCAATTAACATTTTACTTCAGTGACCTGGAGACTCGACATATAGCCACTTCTCTCTGCAAAATGTCTTTTAAAATGAGTTAACATGAATCATAACATTTGCTGCCAAGATAATTTTATTTTCATTGAGACTGGTAGAGGGAAAAGCCAAGAATCCGAATGGCTCCATTTGTTCCTGGAAAGCTAATGAACCTTGGGATGAAGTCAGGGAGTTGCATTTCAAAGAAATTCAGAAAAATATGTGGAACTTTTGCACATTTAAAAAGGGTGTGTGTGATGGATGTGAATTTTAAGCAGCGATTGAACTAAGAACTTATTTGGGTTTCAGTGCAGTATAATGGTAAAATAAATAAATACAATATACAATTTGGTATTAATTCCAAGTCCAAGGTTGATAAAAAAATTAACATGTGGATTCCCAGAATTAATGCATGAATCACATAGGGGCAAATTCACTATGCGCCGAAGCGCCTAAGCTAGGGTCAATTCGCTAGTGTTGGTCATTTTCGCAAATTCACGAACGCTGACGTAAATTCGCTAGTGTTACTTCGCACCCTTACATCTGGCGAATTTGCGCAATGGACGTTACTACGCAAATTCACTAATGCGAGCAGTGTACTGAACGCTACCTTTTACGCTAGACTTCCTTCGCCACCTCAGACCAGGCGAAACGCAATAGAGTAGATAGGGATTGCTTCAAAAAAAGTTCAAATTTTTTCTAAGTCCCCAAAAACGCTGGCGTTTTTTCTATATTATGGGTGATAGGCTGAAAAAGATCGAAATTTTTTTTGGGGCTCCCCTCCTTCCCCCCTACATTTCCTAACTCATGGCAACGTAACTATACAGTGGGCACATGTGTAGGGCAAAAAAAAAATTTATATGATGTTTTGAAGGTTTCCCAGGCATTTGTAGTGATTGTACGTATTCCTCCATTGAAATTTGAATTTGGCGCCGTATGCAAATTAACCATCGCTAGCGTAACTTCGCTTCGCGAATCAACGCTAGCGCAACTTCTCAACCTTCCGCTACCCCTGAGCACAACTTCGGATTTTAGTGAATTTGCGGAGCGCTGGCGAAACTACACCTGGCAAAGTGCGGCGAAGTTAGGCCTGGCGCAACTACGAATATTAGTGAATTTGCCCCATACAGAGAAGGCCTGTTGTCTTATTATGTCAGTGCAGTGAAGTAACAAAAAATGCCAGGATGATGGAAAGCAATTAATTATATTATAAAGTGAATAAAGTACCCCCCTCTTGTAAATTATAAGGATATAATACGTTACCGAGGAGTTACATGACCATATAAAAATACGAGTAAACCGAGGTAACTTCTAGTATCCTCATATTTTGCAACAGGGGGTACTTAATTTATTATAATACACAAATTTCAGTGAGTTATGTGACAGAAATTACATCACTACTCACCGTTTATAACTGATGACATCACTACTCACCATTTATAAGGATATCATTTACAAGATATTCATGGCTTTCGTGTATTATATAGTATATTATAATAATATACTGTATTGTAATATTTAAAGCAGAAGAGTGCATTGAATTTCAAGGATATTTGATAGATCGTCTGACATCAGTCTTATATTTTTAATTTGTCATATGAAGATGTTGGAATGCACTGCCGGGTGATGTTGTGATGGCTGATTCTGTTAATATGTTTAAACTTGGCTTGGATGATTTTTTGGACAGACATAATATCAAAGGCTATTGTGATACTAAACTCTATAGTTAGTATAGATATGTGTATATATAATTTATGTGAGGGTATGGAGGGGTGTGTGTATGTATGGATGCCGGGTTTCATTTGGAGGGGATGGAGTTTGGTCTTTTTTCAACTACCTAGGTAACTATGATGTTATGTGATTGGGTGAATTTGTGTGACACCTTCTAAGCAAATCTCTGCAGAAGTATCTTCCACCCCTGTTGTAGGATGACAAGTGATTAAGGATCATCAGTCATAAAGGATATGCAAGATCCTGGACTATTGGGGGGATATTAAGCTGTGTAAAAAAATATCAGACTAATAGACCACACGTTGCAAGGCTTTGCTGTGTAAAAAACAGTGTAAATTTGTATGTGTTTATGAATTACTTTTGCCAGTGTAAAATAACTGCAGCAAATCTGGCATTAGCATGGCATGAAAAGGCCGATCCCCTTATATATATATATATTTATACATAGTTATCATATGTGCCGCTTCTCCAGAACAACCCCAACTTGGCCAGTCTTTCCTCATAGCTGAGATTTTCCATACCTTTTACCAGCTTAGTTACCCTCTCTAATTCACTAATGTCCCATTTGAGTGCTGGAGACCAAACTGTACGGCATATTCTGCTGACTGGCATTGCTTGCTACAGCCATCTGTTCTACAAGCGATCTACAAGAACCCCAAGGTAATTTTTCATTATGGATCTGCCTAGTGCAGTCCCATTAAGGATATAAGGTGAGTGGCTTGGATGTTTGTACAACCCAGGTGCATGACTTTACATTTATCAACATTGACCCTTTTGCCACTAAGCTGCCTAGATTGCCAGTTTGTCAAGATCCTGTTACAAGGATGCCACAACCTGGATACATTACTTACAATTGCCAGGAGATCATAATCCCTTTGTAAATATAGGAATTACTTCAGCTTTCCTACAATCCATAGGTACCATACAAGATGAAAGTGAGTCTGAGAAAATCAGAAATAGAGGCTGGTCTAAAACTGAACTTAGCTCTCTTAGTTCTGGCCCTTGCACCTTGTTCACATTCATTTTTATCCACATTTTTGAAAATAATTTCCCTTTTCTTCGTAATAAAAAAGCAGTACCTTGTACTTTATCCAAACTAAGATATAATTAATCTTTACTGGAAACTAAACCAGTCTACTGGGTTTATTTTTACTGTTTACACAATTTTCTAGCAGAGTTACGGTATGAAGATCCAAATTACAGAAAGACCCATTATACAGAACACCTGTACTTAAAAAACTTTTGGGGGTTCGTCTTAGCCTCTGCCGCAATGTGCTCCTCATTTTCAGTCTTTACCTTCTGGCCATTTTATAATTATTATAGTGTTTCTATTCATCAAATGGAGCTTCTGTCCCCACAGACTTTTAGTTTTTGAATGCCTTTCTCTTCATTCCTATTACCTTCTTTAACTCTATATTAAGACACATAGGGTGGTTCTTGGTGCTTCTGCATCTACTTCTTAATGGGGACCTGTCACCCAAAAAAATTTATTAAAAATCCTATTTTATCGCATTAGTCAAGCAAAATGAACTTAAAATACACTATATAAATTATTTGAATCTTGTTTCCTTCAGTCCTTCAGGAATTCAAAATGATAGCAAACAGGCAGCAGCCATTTTGTGCACACTGTTATTAAGGCAAGCCTTGGATCATCTCAGAATCTTGTTTGTGCACCAGAATGGGGGACCTGATGTCAATCCCCATGCCCTGGCTACACAATTAAACGGTAAAGAGAAAGGGGGAATGTGGGAGAGCAGTGACAACTAGGAAGTGCTGAATGGAAAGTGAAAGTAATTGTCTGCCCCGCCTCTATGCCCATGGCATAGAGGAGGGGCAGACAATATTTGATTGACAGCTGAGATTTTTAAATGAGTTTACAACAGCTATGAATGCTTTAATAAAAAATAGAAGTTGGATTTCATGTTTAATTTGAAAAGGACTTTTATTATACAGATTTTTGTGTCTGGGTGACAGGTCCACTTTAAGGGAATAAATTGAGAACAGTAAACATAATGCCCCAATCTATGCTCTGAAGGGCAATCCTTAAAGGGGTGGTTCACCTTTAAGGTAACTTTTAGTTTGGCCAATAGTAAGCAAATTTCAATTGGTTTTCATTATTTCTTTTTTGTAGTTTTATAGTTATTTGCCTTTTTTTCTGACTCTTTGTAGCTTTCAAATGGGCGTCGCTTGGTCCCTCAACAACCTGTGCCATAAAATTGTCATGCAACATGTATAGAAACTTCCCGTTAATTGTGTTAGCAGTACTGTTGCTCCAGTCAATTTCTGGGTAATTAAAATCACCCATTATAATTACTTGCCCCAAACTAGCAGCCTTTTCTGTGTGCATCAGGAGATTAGCCTCCTCCTCCTCCTCACTTACATTAGGGGGTCTATAGCATACTCCTACAATTAATGTGCTAGACTTTTTACAATCAGTGAAGCGCTCTACCCATAACACTTCAGATCCTTCATTTTCTATCATCACCTCCTCCTTTATATTAGTTTTAAAATCCTGCCGTACAAACAGACATACCCTCCTCCTTTTCTATTGCCTCTGTCCCTCTGAAACAAAGTATAGCCACTGATATTAACTGTCCAGTCATGTGACTCATACAGCCACATTTTGGCCACACCAACCAAATGATATTTCCCCTCTAGTGCCAGCATCTCCTGCTCTCCCATTTTACACCCATATAAGAAGAAATCATTTAGATCGTTCAATTCATTAAGGGCATTCTGTTTGCTGGAAAAAAAATGTACTATTAATCAAAGCCTTTGAAAAAAGATAAACTATCCAAACAATCTCTATTTAAATTTATAGCCCTGCACAGGAGAAAGTATAGCTATATTGTAGTTAACAATAGAAAACATACTGAAACAATTCTTGTACCTGACACCCGCTGAGGAAAGATATAGCTTATCAAAGTCACCCAGCCTTAAACTATAATTCAAGTAAAAAATTGGGTTGTTTCCCATTATTGCTCCTGGAGTTGAAATTACTATTCATTAATTCTGCATAGTTGCCTTTGAATATTAAAAACGTATAACAACAGTAATAACGGAGAAGTGAAAACAAAAGTGCCCATATTCCCACTGCTAATCACTGGCAGTATAATAACATTGTGAGAGGTGGAAAACAGTACAGAAACAAATATTAATCACAATAAAAACTAGCGGTAAAAAAGACTAAGTTATGAGAACATTCCCATATTTTAAAGTTTCAGGAATTTCACCTAGTATTGCACTGTGATCCTTTTTTCATAAATAAAAAATGATTTTACAACTTGGTCAACTGAGAATGTGGGGCTGACCAGGAAGCTGCAGAACATGCTCTGAGAAATAAATTGTAGAGGATGTGAGAATTATGGAGGAAGGCTAAAGAAAATTCAAAATATCGGAATGGTTTTCAACATTGTCTGGAGAAGCTTAAAAAATACAGCAGGAAGAATGATTCTAACTTTGAGAAATCAGCACCATATTATATTTCTCATAGTTAGGGCCAGGTATATATGGTGGGTTCAGACCCAGATTTACAAACCATGAGCCCCTAGGCTGGCTCCACTTGTTGCCCCTCTTCCTTCCCTTTTCCCTTTCCCCGTCCCCTTCCATCTCCCTGTCCCCTTCCATGTCCCCCTCCCTTTCACCCCCCCCTTCCTGTGCTCTTTCCGCTTCCTGTGCGTGCACGCATCTTAACCATCGGGTCCGGCACAGCATTGGAGACTGGCGACTGGGAGATTTGCAGAACTCTCACGTGTCTCCAGTGCTCATAACAAATTGGGATATGGCTGGGCAGCATGCTTCCTCTGAAATTCTGCTGCCTTAGGTCCAGGCCTGGAAACTGGAATTCCCTCCATTCCATGCTAGCAGGTTACAGTGGTAAAGTAAAACAGAAGGGCCAGATACTTTAACCCCCCTATTCTCTTATCTGTCCAAGGCATGTAGAGGCATTGCATTATTTCTGCTGTTGCCATCTTTGGTCATACTGCTGCCTTTCTGCATTCTCATGGACACAGCTCAGCCTGCAGCTCTCTGTTCACCTACAATTTTAAGAGCTTCTAATAAATAAAGTACCTTTAAAAAGTACATTATTAAATCAAAATACATTGTACAAGACAAACAACAACTTTGGGTTTTCTAATTTTATATGGCATGCAGGCTGAAATCGTTAATTTAGTAATCTATAATAACTGCAAGCAAGTTGTTAAATTATGGTTATATACAGCTACTGAGCTTGTAAAATTCAGTGACTGTCTACTTATGTAAATTATACTTCATATGTCAAGGTTGTTGTCATAAATGAACCGCTCTCTGGTCCGTTAATGAAAGGACCTTTTTGCATTGCCTGTCCTGTTAGCATAACAGCGGCTATTGAGCAGGTAATAAATACAGAAGCTACAAAAGCAGAGCTATAGTATTTAGCATATAAAGACAGACTTTTCTCAGATATATGGCCCAGGGTCCTTTCGGTCTGCTATAATTTGGTCATAAATATCTGCCATAATGACCTATTTTGAAGCAATGATCTGCAAAATTTACATTTTACTTACACCATCTATTATTTGCTGTACAGACGTGTTATAAAGTCACAGCGGCCATATCACATTTTACTGGCAATAACATGGGCAACAGACATGATTCTGATAAAATCAAATTGTCAAAAGTAAGAAAACAACTTGAGATACTGATTTTATATACATTTGTTATATCTGCAATCCAAATAAAATGCCAACAAGGCCCTTTAGTGCATACTCAAGTTAAACTGACATTCTTGCTCCACCGCAGTTATGGGTCTAAGTGTATATTGAGAGTGACAAAAGATGTCCCCAGCCCCATCCCTCATCTGGGCCTTACATGGGTAGAATCATAAGTGATTAGTGGTTTTGCAATGATTGTGTCAATGCATACAGGTTGAGTAAGAGAATAGTGAATAGACAGTGTTCCTAGATAGAATCCTTTAAGTCCAGGGAACCCAGATCTTATTGGACTTGGCTGGTGACCCTCTGGCTAGATAAGTCAGCTTAGTCAGTAGGAAAAAGTGGGCATTCTGACAATAATTCTTATTTTGGATAACCGTTATTGTTGTAGAGAACCTGGCACAAAGTCTTGACCTCTCTTCAGCGCCAACAATTTAAATCCTGAAGTGAGGAGGAGGGAATTGTCTCATAATGGTTAGAACAGGGGCTAACATTGGGTTGGGGTGGTGAAATTTTTTGGTCAGCCAAAGCCAAAGCCAGCCAAAGTTTCCACAGATGGGTAATTAAAGTGGACCTGTCACCCAGACACACAAATCTGTATAATAAAAGACCTTTATAAATTAAACATGAAATCCAATTTCTATTTTTTATTAAAGCATTCATAGCTGTTGTAACCTCATTTAAAAATCTCAGCTGTCAGTCAAATATTGTCTGCCCCTCCTCTATGCCATGGGCATAGAGGCGGGGCAGACAATTACTTTCACTTTCCATTCAGCACTTACTAGATGTCACTGCTCTCCCCACATTCCCCCGTTCTCTTAACCATTTAATTGTGTAGCCAGGACATGGGAATGGGCATCGGGTCCCATTCTGGTGCACAAACATGATTCTGAGATGATACAAGGCTTTCCTTAAAAACAGTGTCCACAAAATGGCTGCTGCCTGCTTGTTATCATTTTGAATTCCCAGAGAGAATGAAACAAGATTCAAATAATTTATACAGTGTGATTAAAGTTCATTTTGCTTGACTAATGTGTTAAAATAGGATTTTGAATAATTGTTTAGGGTAACGGGTCCCCTTTAAATAACAAATAATAATTAAACGATTATGCAAGGTTAGAAAAAAATGTATGGTTCATGCTATGGCCATGCTCGAATCATGAGACTCCAAGGTATTGTTTTTTTATTTCACTAATGTGTCAACAAGAACAAGATCTGCCCTGTGAATAGTGGCTTCAGCCATAAACACAAGTTAAAGTAATATATACAGTTACCCGCTACATTATTCCAATACCAACTGTTTCACAGATAAATGCACCACATGCACCATGAACAGCAAATGTTGCTGCTGACATCCAATTCAATACTTTTAAATTACAATTAAAAAAAATCAATTTATAAAACGGATTTTTAAATAATTGGTTACGAAGTCTCACAGCTCTAGTTCCTGGCTGCATCTAGATTTTGTTGGGATTTTTCCTTTAAAGCTCTGACTCATACCTCATGTATTGTAGCCTTTCACAACTCAGACATTCTAACGCCTATGGGTGAAAAAATATGATATATAATAATATATAATAATAAACTTCTGTCTCCTACTCCTGCATTTTTAACAAATCATTCTAAAGGAAATGACTCATGCTTTTAAGTATCTTAATAACTACTACTGTTCCAGAATTTTTTATGCAAATCTTGGATCAGTTTCACGTTGGTTCTGCAAATATGGCTTATGTTTTCTTTTGTATAGTCAAGCCAAGTATGCAACTCTCTTTCTCCTCTTTTCACCACAGGGAGCAAGTTGTCTCACAGATCATCTATTCAGCTTTAAATATGAACCATGCTTGATCTGGGTGGAATGCTGGTTTAGTGAATAGCAAATCTGCTTTCTAGTTCTACAATCCTGAGTTCAATTACAAACAAGGTACTATCAATATGGCGTTTGTACAAGTATGGGATCCGTTATCCAGAAATCCACAAATTACAGGCAGGCCATATTCCGAGACTCAATTTTAGTCAAATAGTTCAAAATTTGTAATATAATTTCCTTTTTCTGTAATAATAAACAATACCTAGTACAGGTATGGGACCTGTTATCCAGAATGCTCGGTACCTGGGGTTTTCCGGATAACGCATCTTTCAGTAATTTGGATCTTCATACCTAAAGTCTACTAGAAAATCATGTAAACATTAAATAAACCCAATAAACTGGTTTTGCAAAAAGGATTAATTAATATCTTAGCTTGAAACTTATACAAGATTTGAATTAAATCCAAAATTTGGATTATTTGATTATAATGGAGTCTATGGGAGACGGTCTTTCCCTAATTCAGAGCTTTCTGGATAACGGGTTTCTGGATAACAGATCCCATACCTGTACTTAAATCAAACTACAATATAATCAATCCTTATAAAAACCAAATTTCATTGGGTTTGTGAAATGTTTAAATGATTTTTAGTAGTTTTAGGTTATGGAGATCAAAAATATGGAAACCCCCAGGTCTGTATAATAGGTTCCATATTGTCTATCTGTGTGGTTTTCAGTACTTCAGTTTCCTTCCACGATGCAAAAACATACAGGAAGGCTCATTTTGATATAAATAAAAGAAATAAATAAATGATATAATTAATAATAATAATAATACATCTGACCCTCAATGGTACCTAGTAGCTCTAGGTACGTCATTTAGATGGGAGGGTAGTCATTTAGAGGGTTGAGTAGTTGAACTAGGTAGCATCTGCCTTTCTAAGTGGCAAATTTACTTAAGGTCGAAAATCGAGGGTTAATTAACCCTCGATATTCGACTGTCGAAGTTAAATCCTTCGACTTCGATATTCGAAGTCGAAGGATTTAGCGCTATTCGTTCGATCGAACGGTTAAATCCTTTGAATCGATTTTAATCCATCGATCTAATGAAGTTTTCGACCCCCTAGTACTTCGACTATCGAATGGTCGAATAGTCGAACGATTTTTAATTGGAATCGTTTGATTCGAAGTCTAAGGTTGAAGTAACCCATTCGATGGTCGAAGTAGCCAAAAAAAACATTCGAAATTCAAAGTTTTTTTTCCCTCTATTCCTTTATTCAAGCTAAGTAAATGGGCCCCTAAATCTTGAATTTTTCACCTTAACGTGGCATAATTCAGAAAGGATATACATTAAATGAGATCTCTTATTGTACCCTTACACTACAGCTCCTTTCAGAACATTAATCTGTCTCCCTTTTACTACATTTCTGAAAGAAAACTATTTTGGACATTTTTTCTCGTAAAATCATGACTCTGGTAACAATAATTTAAGCTAATTCCTTTCATTAGAAAGAGGACTTGACAAATTATTTCTCTTTTCTAGTTATATATCCAAATGTGCTTTCTTCTCACTGTTCTACTAACTAGATTAAAACAAAAAATGACTAAATGAAAACATCATTCTTTCAGCTACAGTAACTATGTTACTATTTAGCAACAAGATCTGAAATTAAATGCAGGCTATATAATAGATTGTAAGCACTTTGCAACAGATAGTTTTAACCACACATGAATTTCCTTCACTCATTCTTCTCTTATCTACAGTATTATTTATACACTTATTTACAGTATATTATATAACAATTGTGTATGGGTTGTCACCTTCCTTTCTGTGATATTTATATAACTAAATGCCCTGCTGTGAAACATTCTGTTTAAAAGTTATTGCATAGTAAAAGCAAGAAAGCAAGCCTATACAGTATTTTCATGACAATAGATGCTATTTGCTGAGCACAGTGATCTGGTTTCATAATTTGATTGCTAAGTTGGATTATACTCTAGGCTGATGGTCGTACCAAGCTAATCAAACCAACCAACCATTTAGATCCATGCTGAGAAACAGGTGTTGATTCTGCAAAGCATATGAAAAAATATAAATATGTAGGTAAGCAAGGTTCCTTGTGCAGAACAACCTAAGCCAATAAAATTAATTGAACATTTTTACAGAATACTTAGGGGCCCATTTACTTAGCTCGAGTGAAGGAATAGAGAAAAATAGTTCGAATTTCGAATGGTCGAATATGACTACTTTGACCATTGAATGGGCTACTTCGACCTTCGACTATGACCTTCGAATCGAACAATTCGAACTAAAAATCGTTCAACTAGTCGACCATTCGATAGTCAAAGTACTGTCTCTTTAAAAAATTCTTCGACCCCCTAGTTCACCACCTAAAACCTACCGAGGCCAATGTTAGCCTATGGGGAAGGTCCCCATAGGCTTCCTAACAATTGTCTGATCGAAGGAATATCCTTCGATCGATGGATTAAAATTCTTCGAAACGTTTAATTCTAAGGATTTAATTGTTCGATCGAACGATTAATCCTTCGATCGTAGAAATAGCGGTAAATCCATCGACTTCGATATTCAAAGTCGAAGGATTTTACTTTGACGGTCGAATATCGAGGGTTAATTAACCCTCGATATTCGACCCTAAGTAAATGTGTCCCTTACAGTTAGATTCCAGTTTGTAATTTAAAGTACCATGTTACATCTTGTGCATAATAGCAACCAGATGATGGGTAGGAGAGGATCTGAACAGAAAGGTAAGCAGTGTAAGATAATTACAGGTATTGAATCTATTACCGGTATCCAGAAGATTATTTGAAGAATAATAGAGGTCATAAAGGGATTTTGGGAGGTTTTTGACCACACCCTGTTACAATCCAACTGTGTCCCACTACTTCCCCCACTAGGTATATAGATTTAAGTGACCCCAGGTTTATCTGTTTGAGTTGAATGCACTGTTTATATTATTTATATTATGTGATAGTTCCTGTTTCTTGCAAAAACTTAGTAACTGAAATATAAATGGATCCTGTGCAATTTGTAACAATTTTGGACCTGTCCTACAAGTCGTATCAGTCTCCACAACACTGTAAACATAAAGAGATATCTGGGAAGCAAGAAAAACGATTGAAAATGTAACTTGCCTAGAAGAATGTATGATAGATACTAGGGAATCCAAATGCTTAAAATAATGTGACTTTTTCTTCACACAAACACACACAAATATTTTTAACCTCATGCACAGCTCATGATTCTCTTTACCCCTTCTTGAACCTAATTTGCATTTCCAAATTAGGGTCTGGATTTGGTTCTGGATTAATGTAGGTCTCTATAAAAAGATATTGCATAAAACAACTCATATGTAAAACCCTGCTTCATGTATATAAACCATTTTCATAATAATATACTTTTCTAGTAGTATGTGCCATTGGGTAATCATAAATAGAAAATTTCCATTTTAATAAATAAGGGCCGCCCCCTGGGATCGTTACAGTTAGAGCTGCAGTATTTCTGGTCAGGTGATCTCTGGGACGGTAACCAGATAACAGTTCCCTGGTAGATATAAGAACAGCACTGACACCCCAGGTGTCAGTGGGCCCTCATGCTGCTAAACATTTGGCTTATTTAATGGCCATTCCCTATTTCATTGAGATCAAAGGAGCTAAATAGATGGAATAACAGATTATAGTACTATAGTATATAAATAAAAAAGACTAGGAGAATAGAGGTTGAGTGAGGACAGTAAAAATAGTAGTACTGAGAGTGGGCCCCTGGTCTAAGGTTTTTTGGTGGGCCCCTGGGCTAAGATTTTTGGGTGGGCCCCTGGAGTCCCAGTCCAACGCTGCTTGGGGCTACCTAATATTTGGAACCCCCAAGTGTACGATGCCTTTCCTTCTCCTTTAAGCATCAAATGGAATTATAAAAAATCAAAGGAGACAAAGATGGGAAAAGATCTGAAGAGCATCTAGATCTTGGTATAACAAGATAGAATAAGAAAACGTGCGTGTCCCTGTAGGATGTTGGCAGCACTGGCCTTTCAAATTTAGGCTGATTGTAAGATGTTTGTCACATAAGTGGACAAATGCAGTAAAGTGCTCCCATTCTTCTGATCAGATAATAATAACTGATCTGGTGACTGAAATTGCAGCACTACACCAGAAAGGCCATGTTCAATCACAGTTAGGACTGTAGCACATTTAATGATATATTCCCTTTAATTAAGGAAGTTAATCCACAATTGATTTTCAGTCAGGTACCACACTTAATAATATTTTTAGTTCTTCAGCTTTGGCTGAATGAGCTTCACAGAAAGTTACCAGACAAATGCAGGATGCCTGAGATACAAAGGAATGCAGAGTGGGATAATCACAACATCATCATCTCAATTCTCTAACATGGCTGGCCAATAATGCTATTCTAATTGAATAACTTATCCGCAACTATTTCCCCTGGGAAAAGTTTACAGCTCAGCCTTACAGAGCAGGCAGATGGTGCAGAATATACAATGAGCATGTACATTTTTACTCGTTGTATAATTCCATCCATTGTTCCTTTTTGCATTTCATTGTGTTTGTCACAGATATTTACAACCGAACAGACCATAGTTCCTATTTATTTGCAGGTAAAAAGGACAAAATATATGTTCACCTTTTTGCAAATGAACAATATCTTTCAAACTAATGTGGTGAAACAGACGTGTGTAGAATATACTGTTCTTACTATAAACACAAAAGAATATCATTAAATGTAGAAAAGGGTTTATGAATATGAAAGTAAAGTGAGGTCGAAAGATGAATTAAACATGTACAGTACGTTTTACCAGAATAGATGTACATATCGAGAACAGGGGGAGAGTCCTGCTCAAGAGCTTACAGTCTAGAAGGGATCAAATAGATGTCACTGACTCTAATGGTCAAAAAACGATTGCTTTGCGCAGGGCCGGAACTAGGGGTAGGCAGAGTAGGCACGTGCCTAGGGCGCAAAGCTAAGGGGCGCCAGGCATGTACCTGCTCTGTCGCCTACCCCGTGTCCGGTCCAGTCTCTCCTCACTTCTGCACATGCGCGCACACATTTTGCGCATGAGCACTGGAGCGCACTTTCGCGCATGCACAGTCGAGTGCGCACAGAGCCAGCGCCTTGGCCCGCCAGGCTGCCTAGGGCGCCTGGCCGGGTTGGCCCGGCTCTGGCTTTGCGAGGCGACATTTTATGGTTATTGTTACATTTTATTACTTGTGTTTTTATTCATGCCCTTTCCCATTCAACTTCTAGTCTCTTAATCAACCCACTGCCTGGTCACTAGGTTGAATTGGAACCCTGGCAACCAGGAAAACTACATCTGAAATTGCTCTGTTCACACCGAACTTGCTTTCATAAATTAACCCTATTGTTTATTAAGAACTGGAAATGTAGCTGAACATGGCATAGGAAGGACTCGAGTATGGAATACTTTCGAAGTAGGCTTCAAACTGGAGGAGGATCAGGGTGGGGATTATTATTTTTCTCAAAAGAGATGCGCATACAGTACATGATCCAGGGAGCTACACTTCCATTTTTATATGGCATTAGAGCCATAGGTTAATATAATTAATTAGTGAGCGGAGAAGGGCAGGAAATTACATTTAAGCACAAACCCCATAAACTATTATTAGGCCATAATATTACATCAAATATTGTTACATTCATGTAGTTATATCAATGTATTAATACAAAAAAAGGAATGTGTAATTTAATACATATTTGGTTAATAGAGTTAGCATTCAGATGGTGAGTCACTTCCCCATGAGAGATAAACATGTTCATACAAAACACCATTTTAGGTTTATTATAAACCAATTGGAGATATTCTATCTTTTCCTTATATGTTCAAAGTATCTTTCAAAAGAACTGATTTTAACGTCCATTTCATGTTTTAATCGAAGGGGGGAAAAACATATGCGCTGTTGTATTTTGTTCACAAGTCTAGCTATGTGTAGGGGAAAGGGTGGTCAGATAATCCTAGAGCAGAGTATAAGGTGGGTAGAAAGGCAGAGACAGCTGTCAGCGGCCAAATAATCTGACAGATGACAGGCCCAGAGGCAATTCTCGAGCTGCCACTGTAGCTGCCTGCAGTGTCTGCCAATAAACCAAATGCAGTAACTGAAAAAAATGTCTTTAGAAGCTTAGCATCTGGGTCCTGCATTGGATACCCTTGTTTCACCTAATGTGTATCCTCAGCATGAACCGTAACCTGGAACGGATGAAAGAAATACGATTGTATACCATCATAAATTGCTGGCTGAACATTAGCTATAACAGCCCTGTGAATTAACCCACATTATGAATCTGCTGTAAGAATGTCCCTTTCATGGGAACAAAGAAGCGCAGAGAGCAAGATGAATCAAGTGGACATAACATAGCTTTGTTAGAACGCTTCACTAGCTGTGCCTGATCTCTAAGTGAAATGCCACTGACATTTTGTTCATATCTATAAACTGCCACAGAGAAATTAATACGAGGTGATAATCTGCATAGATAGTGAAGGAAACACATAGGAAGCTCCACGTACTTGTTTGGAACTGATTTGTTTTCTCCTTTCATTGCTGCTAGACTGCAGCCGCAGAGACAATATATATGTCACATTTGCAAACACCCACACAGTTACTCCAGCTGTCCTCTCTGCAGCTTCCTATCACTGTTACAGACCGCAATGGAAAGAAAGAGAGAAGCTGAAGTCATTTTGTATTTTTTTTTTATTTTAGGTTAGGTTTATTCAGTTGAAATAACTGAGCACAATCCACAAGTCTACATGCTATCAATAGCAGAGAAACCTATGCCATTCAACATATTTCTTTGTGGTAATGAATGAATTCAGGAATAATCTTGGAAGAACATTGTGGTACTTAGTCTGTATGTGGTACAAGATGTCTCTCTGGCATCTTAAACTGTTACTGTATCACATCCTTTGGGTGCTAGTATGAGGCAGATGTGGTCACTAGCAGAACACAGAGTTCTGGTATCCAATGCTATACGCTATAGTGTTAAGGGCCGTTTGTTCTGAAATAGCTGAATATGTCCAAGCTAGCTGGTGCCTCCTTTCACATGTATGATATTGTAATTAACTTTAGCACTTGCCATGGGACTCAACAGTAACCAAACGAAGCACTGCCACTCAATAGCAATTTCAAAGGGGAAACCCCCTACATGTTTATTGTGTCAATTTGAAATACACAAAGTTTCAGGGTCTGGCCCCTTCGTCAGGTGATGTAACAATGCTACGTAACAGCCAGTAAATAACCATAGGGCCCTTCCACCCAGGTGAGCACTTAATTAAAACATGGGGGCAGATTTATCAAGGGTCAAATTTCAAAGTGGAAAATACTTCGAAAATCGACCATCTAACAGAATCCTCCGACATTCAAAGTCAGAGGATTTTATTCATCGTAAGATCGTATTACGATCGTTGTACGATCGTACAATCGTACTTCAAACCGTACGATTCAAACTATTTTATATTCTTCTATAGGTTCAAAAGGAGCTGCCATCAAAAACTTTAGGACCAAAGGCAAATCCCAGGGAGGCATTCTTAATCATCTCACTGGACACACTCTTTTCAATACATTGAATAAGCGAATGACCAATGGATCCTCAGCCCATGGCTTTTCCGTTAATGCCGAAAGTGCCGAAACTTGTCCTCTCAAAGTACTGACACTAAGCTTCCTCTGGTACCCAGCAAAAAGAAACTGCACCAATTCCGACGCCCCAGGACATCTGGGATCAAATCCTTTATCTTCCGCAAACTTAACAAAACACAACCAGACACGATAATACTGACTTGATGTTGAGTGTTTTCTAGATTTCAACAGCAATTCTATCAAATCTTTCTTGAGGCCCATATCTGAGAACCTCTGCCTTTCAACTTCCACACCCTCAACGACAGGTGGAACACCTCCTGAAATGGAACTGGGCCCTGCATCAGCAGATCTTTCATGACCGGTAGTTTCATTGGAGGCTCCACGGACATCTGCCTCAAAAGTGGAAACCAGGGACGCCTGGGCCAAAATGGAATTATTGCAATCACCTGTGTCCCTTCCTTGTCTATTTTCTTCAGCACCCTCCAAATTAATGGAAAGGGTGGAAAGACATAACCAAACATCCCTCTCCAGTTCTACAGAGAGATTTAGAGACCACTCTCCTGGCTCCAAGGCATTTCTGCTCAGAAAATCTGCCTGCACATTCATCTTGCCTGGCACAAAAAAGGCTACTAAACCTCTGAGGTTTGATTCTGCCCATGATGGTTGACAGCTCTTCTATTAACTGCGCACTCTTGGTGCCTCCTTGTCTGTATACATAAGCCACAGCTGTGGCATTGTCTGACCGGATTTTCACCCACTTGTGTGTTATCCTCTCCAAAAAGGCAAACAGAGCCATCTTTATTGCCCTCAACTCCAATATATTGGAAGGAAGATGAGAGACTTCCCACTGCCCTTGGGCTGACAGATCATCTAACATGGCTCCCCAGCCTGTTTGAGAGGCGTCTGTTGTAATCGTGACATAGTCCGGTTCTTTTAACGGCATTCCTCTGGTCAGATTTCTCGGAACCAACCACCAGTCTAGGCTCGCCATCACATGTTTTGGAATATGAAGGAGTCTCCTCAGATTTACAGGATTGGTTGACCCTGAACCCAGAAAACATATTTGAAGGGGTCTCATGTGCCACCTCGCCCAACGTACCATCTGAATGGTGGAGGAAAATAGTCCCAGAATTGACATACAATTCTTGACGGTCACTCTGGTGAGTCGTTGAAAAGACCTCACTCGGTCCATGATGTATGAGACCTTCTTTTCTGGAAGATATACTGTCCCTTGAAGAGTGTCCAAACTGGCTCCCAGGAAAACTATTTTCTGAGTTGGCACAAGATGACTTTTCTGCCAGTTTATCACCCAACCGAAATGTTGCAGAATTCCAACGCTTCGTCTCTGTTTTTTACAGCTTCTTCCTCTGAGTTGGACACCAGAAGGATATCGTCCAGATAATGGAAGGCTGGGACCCCCTTCACTCTCAGGAAAGCTATTAATATCACTAAGACTTTTGAGAAAGTCCTTGGAGATGTGGACAGTCCGAACAGGGGGCAAGTGAACTGCACATGTTGCTCCCGAAACACAAACCGCAAGTACTTTCTGTGTGGACTGTACACTGGAACATGGAAGTATGCGTCTTTGAAATCCAGATTTACCAACCATGCTCGAGGCGGAACTGCTGCAATTATGGAGGTCAGGGATCCATTTTGAATTTCCTGCAACGTATGAATTGATTTAAGGGTTGAAGATCCAACACTGGTCTGAACGCCCCTGATGATTTCTTGACTAGGAAGAGTTTGGAGTAAAAACCTCTCCTTTGTTGCTCCTGGGGTACTGGTTCCACAGCGCCAGACACAAAAATTGGTAAATTCTTTTCGATTCCACTAATTTTTTCTTACAGGAGAGGGAAAAACATTGGTGATTTGATCAGATACAAGAAAGTAGACACTCAAATTGAAAAAGCACCTTCAGGGACCTACCCTTGCCGTAATTGTGGAAACTGTAACAGCATCACTAAAGGGGACTATGTCTCACATATCCTAGTAAGGGTACACGTCACTACACAAAAGGTTTTCATACCTGTAATTCTATAAACGTGATTTACTGCATTAAATGCTCGTGTGGCATGGCTTACATTGGTCAAACTAGTAGACCAATCAAAACGCGTTTAAACGAACACAAATCCCAAGAGGCTTATATGAGGAGTTCAGTTTATCCTGTTACTTATAAAAGGTGTTACTTTGAAACAATGATTTGTAAATAACTTAATAACTGTAAATATTTGACTCCAATAGTTACCTTGTATCCTTTTACTTTGCAGATAATCTACTGATTACTGAATTGTACCAGAATTTCCTTCAAGGGAAAGGTAACTGTAATACTGAATAGGAAAAGAATACTGCATAGATTTGTTTCCAGAATGTTTGTATTTTTGTAAATTTTTTCCAGATGGATCGAGTTGCAATTGAACAAGATTGGCTCCCTATCCTACTCATCAATGTGGACACTATATAATGGACATTTGCCTTAAACATTTCACTGTGTTATCACTAAATCTTAATTAAGTGCTCACCTGGGTGGGAGGGCCCTATGGTTATTTAAGGGCTGTGGTTATTTAAGGGCTGTTACGTAGCATTGTTACATCACCTGACAAAGGGGCCAGCCCCCGAAACTTTGTGTATTTCAAATTGACACAATAAATAAGTAGCAGTTTTCCCCTCTGAAATTGCTATTGAGTGGCAGTGCTTCGTTTGGGAGTATCGCTGTATCGTGGAGATCACCATATCCCCAAGGACTGGGCACCTAGCTAAGTTCTCCAGGAGGGCCAGGGTGTGCAGGCAAATTTTGTTTTCTACTCAACAGTAACCCAGTCATTGCTATTGGAGGGATGCTAGTAGAATTCATTTGAAAACAGTTGCAGGTCCATGGGTTAGACATCCCTGCAATAAATTTATATATTTATAATATGTCATCTCCTGTCCAAATTTCCCTTCTGAAAATGTAGGCAAAATGCAGTCTTTTCTATACCCTGCAGCCCACTGCCATATATGTGATTTGATTTGACTTCAACTATCCATGGAAAAGGGAAAACATTGTCATTAATCTCACATGCAAAACTTTTTTCATGAAAACACTTGTACTTGATTGCAAAGAATACAATTCAAATGCAATACTAGGAACCTGCATAAAGAAACATAAGTAAAAAGTATAGAAATATTTCCATAAATGATAATGAGCCTTTGAACCCAAACAGGTATTGCACAGAATTTTTTAAATTAAAGTATTAATTTTAAGTACTTAAATCATGATGCTACCACTACATTTCCATCAAGCTTCTCTTCCATAAATCATATTTTGACTAGTATTTTTCTGATGACATACTCTGAAACACAAACACATTTTAGCTGGTTATCCCACGAAAACCTATGGACACTCTTGCAAATCTATAATGGAATTTTGGATCAGTATTTGCCCAGATCGTTCGCATTTGATACATGGTAATTATCAATGGGTGAAAGTCAGAGTAAAGGGATATGTGTAGAAAATGTATTTAGTAAGCCTCCCCAATTACAAAAAAATTACCATTAACTGTGAATTTCACCTTAAAATTAACTTTTAATATGATATAAAGCACACTTTTCTAAGACAGTCTGCATTTGTTCTTGTGGTTTATTCTTAATTGCTAAATGTTTTATTCTCCTGTTTGGATATGAAACGGTTGTATAGTTGCTAGGGTCCTACTTACCTACTTTCCTAGCAACCAAGCATTATCCTAAACCCTCAAAATTGGAATTTCACAGTCTAGACTTGATACTAATAATGATCTTTTTTAAATTATTCCACACTTCTTTTAGTCCAATTCATTCAGCCAGAACCTATATGTTTTTTTCAATTAAGTTTTTAAATACATCATTAATAAATATTAATATCTTTACATTTGGATTGGATTAAAATATATTAATCATTAGAAGTAACTTTAAATTGTATAAAAACAATATAAAACAATCAGTGATATTTTCCTTTAGAAGCATAGTAATATATGAAACATAATGATGAAAAAATGTAAACGAATATACTGTAGATACAGAATTCTATATGTGTAAGAAGACAGAACAACTCACTTACCATTTCCATTAGAAATGAACATTGTTGCAATCTGATGATGAGAATGGCGTCAGTGTTGATTCAAACTGAGAATCTAATGATGAGATTATAACCCCTGCCAGAAAAAGGCAGCCAGTGACACAGTATCTGATCAAATTTAACAATCTCTTATCTCTGGGTTTCAGAAAGCTCTGTATGACCTCTGGGTTGAAATAGCTTTCCTTGGTTAGTAAACCACTGTACTGAGAATGCATGCTAATGAAGCTCTGCAGCCTACCCTTATATCTTTAGTAAGAGCTTTGCCACTGACATGGAGAATGATACCACAGTATGTATCCATTCCAGCAATGCACAGAAAGACAATGTCTTCATAATATTTATTATCATGATATTGATAATAAATACTGTACATATTTCAATCTACTAAATCTGAATACAGATGAGTATGGGGCATACAACTTATCTAAAAATATAGTTTTTTATACATAGTTACATAATTAATTAAGTTGAACCCCTCCAAATGAACTCCAATGTATATTCAGTATACACACCCATTACTATACCACTCTTTGTATTCTATCCTTTAGCCAGTTCCTTATCCAAGTACAAATATTATGTTCCAGGTCAATATTCATTAAAGTTGAGATATATATATACTGTATCTCAATATATATATATATATATATATATATATTCATCCCATTAAATTAAGAAATCACTAAACACAATTACATTTTCAATCTAAATAAATGCATTGTTTATATTCTTATAGTTGTAAAGCGTAGTTGTAAACAATCCAGATTCTGCATCTCTAACAAGAAGCCTCAGCCAGCCCTACCTTTGCTATTCAAGGTATTAGGCGATGAGCATATTTGCTTCTGATTGGCTGCTACTGCACAGAGAAGACTGTAGAGAGTAGAGGATGACTGAGACTGTCTGTAGCATCAGAGGAAACTGGATTTTTTTATCTTTACAGCAGTAATAAAATAATAAATACATTTTTGAAACATACTTGGTGTAAGGTTTGCAACAGAATTACTTAACTTAATGGAGTGGCCAGGACTGGACTGATAGTCAAAATAGGCCCTGGCATTACTAGTACACAGAGGCCCAAACAGCCACCACCAGTCCACTTAATAATCACTTTGTATGGCATCTTACAATAGCTCCTCCGGCATTTGGCAGAACCCACAGATTGCTAGTCCGCGTCTGGGGTGGCTATACATGCACTTTAATTTGATTAGTAACTTTCTGTGTGGTGCTGTAAAAATGCTCTAGTGAATGGCAATTACATCACATCCACTGCCAGCCTAATTTCTAGGTTTCTGCTCACCTCTCATAGAAGTCAATTCAATTTGTCTGCAAGATCTATTTCTCTGCTGACCCAATACTGGCACAAACTCCATAGTTTTGTTATTTAAAACATATTCCAGTATCCTATACCTCCAAAAGTTTTCCTACCACTGATATCAGACTAACAGGCCCATAGTTTTCAGGCTGAAAATTGTGATCTTTTTATGAATAATGGCACCACATTAGCAATCGTCTATAGTATATTTTTAGCAATACTTATATATTACATAAAAATCAAATGTCAGAATAGGTTAGGTAAAGGAAGAAACAAATGGTAAACAAAGTAAGTTTGGGTAATTGTAGGGGTAGTCAGAACTAAAGCATAGCCTAAACATGACTTGCTTAATAAATAACATGAAACTAGCCAATTCAGTTTGTGTTTTCAGCTTGAGGAAATATTTGTTATTATACATTCAGGAGTGAGTGAACAGTGATAACATATTTAAAAATACAAACATGTAAAATCCATTTTTTGTTACATAGAAATAAGCAAAATAGAGCAGATTGATATAGATCCTCAACGGACAGGACTCTAGCATTTTGTTTATTACACATCTTTACTATGTGTAATTAAATTGTAAAATGAATGACTAATCAGGGGAACAATTATATAAAAGAGCGAAAATCAATTGTAATGATCAGTATCCTCTAAAAAGGCATATCAGACCTCACACATCTGTGATATGAATGATTCATGGTGATTTATGATGCATGTTATAATTTAAAAGCATGTATGTTTAAGACCATATTAAACTATAAATTGGTTTTAAAACAATGGTTATCCTTTAGATACTGTGATTTGTACTATGGTACTAAATGTAATTGACAGATAATACAAGAAGAAAAAGAGTCAGTCAAATGATTCAAAAGGCTTAGAGAAACCAGATTGAATTGTGATTGGTATAATGTCTCAAACGTTTCTGTTTTGTGCCTCGCAAATGATCTCTGTCTTTAACATCGGCATCAATATTTCATGTTCACTTCTAAACATTAGCAAAGACAGAACCTGAGAAATCATCCAGACGATTGATGTTAAAATGTGTCAACTAGAGGAAAAGGATAAAGCTGACATGCAATGACATATGTAAAAAGATCAGTAATGAATAAGAATGTTACGGTGCAATCAGAGTGGAAAATACCATCAGAATTTAATATTAATCAGATCAAATAGGCATGGCAGCAAACAAAATACATTTCTGAGTTACTTTCCAAGTGCAAATTTTTAGTAGATTTTCCAAGCTCAGTATAAAATAATTGTGGATTTGCCACATAATTTTTCATGTTTTGAAATTCTAATTTGTAATTAATAATCCAGATTTGCTGCCATTCATTTCCAGTCCTTCCGGCAGAAATAACTCTAAGAAAAAAATTTTCACAGTTTTTTTTTACTCTGCAAAGCCTGACGATGTGTGGTGTATATCCCGCTGTTTTTTACATAAACATAATACATTTGCCCCTTTGGCAGATAAGTATTTGCACCACTTACATTGTTCCTATTTAAAATGCTGTTAAGCACTGAACTATAACGCACACGCTAGCAAATACTTGCACCTAAGTTTATGTGCAAAACACTGTTTGCATTTTGAATACCAATATAAGCACCAAAATGGGAGCTGTTTTACAAACAGGAGACTAATTCCCCGGCCTTGGACAGGAGTCCCGGTGGGCCTGGCCCCCCATTCCGACCCTGTCTGCAGCTGATGCATCTCTTCTTGAAACTCTTTCAATATTAACATCTCAAGCTTTCGAGTAGGAGTGACAATATTTTGCGGACATTTATATTAACTTTTGGTGGACTTTCAATTCAACATAGCAACAGCTGCTACTATTCACAGTCGTGAAAATATTATTATTTTGTAATGCAATGATAGTCTTAGGGTTTATAATGTGTTTTCAATTACAAGTTTTGGTTGACTAATAAAGATCGCCATTTTAACTATATTCAATATTATTGATTAAAGGAGAAGGAAAGCTACGGAGGCATTTTATAGTCAATAGATTAGCTGCAATAGTGCAAGCTAGAATGCTATATTTATTCTGTAGAATGTTTTACCATACCTGAGTAAAAAGCTCTAGAAACTCTTTGTTTGTTTAGAATAGGAGCTGCAGCATTAATGTGGTGTGATATCACTTCCTGCCTGAGTCTCTCCCTGCTCTGGGCTCAGATTACAGTAGAGAAGGGAGGGGTGGGGGGAGAGGAGCAAACTGAGCATGCTCTTGCCCAGGGCAATGAGGTTTAAGCTGAAGGCAGGAAGTCTGTTACAGAAGCCCATGTGTACACAATAGAAGGAAAGAAATGCAGTGTTTCTTTTGACAGGGGAGCAACATTACTTTGGGGGTTTACTGGTATATTTAGATTGACCTTTCTGATAAGGCTTACTTAGTTTTAAATATTTAGATGGACCTTTCTGATAAGGCTTACTTAGTTTTAACCTTTCCTTCTCCTTTAAGGGGCAGATTTATCAAGGGTCGAATTTCGAAGTAATGAGTGTTTTTTAACTCGAACTTCGAAACTCAAATAAAAAAAGACCAACCGAAATTTATTAAAAATCTAATCAATCGTTTGAATCGAAGGAAGATCAAATTCAATTGAATTCAATTTTAAGTATTTTAAAAAAAACTTTGATTTTTTAAAGTCCACCAATTGACTCCAAATAGGTTTTAGGAGGTCCCCCATAGGCTAAAACAGCAATTCAGAAGGTTTTAGCCGGCGAATGGTGAAAGTCGAAAATTTAAAGAGACAGTACATGATCAATTTTGATATTCGAATTTTCAATTTTTCAAATCGAATTTGGACTATTCCCTAGTCGAAGTACACAAAAAAATTCGACCTTTGATAAATCTGCCCCTTTTGTTATGTAGCCAGTTAAAATATGGTTAGTGTTCTATGCTGCCAAAGCATATTTTGCAGAAATGTGCAGGTTATCTTGCTCCCTCTGTCTCCCCTGTTGGGTGTCAAAGGGAGGCAAATATAAGGATATAGTTTCTATTATATAGGTGGACTTTTGTATTGCCATACAGTTAAAATTGGGGGCATTTATGAACCCTCAAGATTTGGGCTCGTAGAAAGTTCCAGAGTAGAAAGTTTGAGTTCCTGAACTCACTCAATTTTTCTTCAACTATTTGCCCTGGCTTGCTTTCAAAAGGGTTTCAAAAGAGGTTTTTTACAAGCAGGCTTTTGAAAAAAATAAAAGGGTCACAAAGTTTTAGCTCCCAAGCATTTTATTTTCAAGAATTATGTGTGTGAACCAAATATTCATATTTAAGCTTCTTTAAGCTGTTTCTATGATTAATCACTGTTTGGTCATAAAAAAGAATCTGTTTGAAAAAGAATAATCTACAAGTTGGAGCTAACGCAATTATGTCTGTTGCTACCACAAACCATGTAAGAAAATATTTTAATCAAGCCATCTAGAAGTGGTTCATTAATAATAACTGCATAAAGTGTTGTTTTCCCCTAATGATTAATATATATGGCATGTGTTAATTTAATAATGCTGCAACGTTTCTGTCTGAAAGGAATGAATTCACATAGCCTACAAGCTATATTTTTGTATATAGGGATTCCCAAGTTGACTAAAGGTGGACAAACATGCAGAGATCCACTCGTTTTTGAAGTCGCCAAACAAGATGATCTCTCGCTGATATGCCCAACTTTAGGTGGGCGATATTGGGCTGATCTGATCTTGGGTCCTAGGGCCCAAGGAGCGAATCACAATGCCAAGAATACAGGTGGTTGGAAAGAGGACTGATTATATATGGGTCACTATAGATGCACAGTCACTTTACACTTTTCACGAGTTAGGCATGGAAGCTGTTGGATCTTATATCTAATATAAGTAATTCTAGAACAACTGGACATGCTGAGTAATCATCGAAGATGTTTCACTACTCATTTGAGCAACTTCTTCAGTTCAACTGACTGGTGAGGGTCCTCAGTATATAAACTCTTCCACTAATCCAATCACAATGGTAACTCTTCAGAGAGGTGTTGATTCTGTGTAGTTACTGTGATAGGATTACCAATGTGTCCTGCAACTCCTAGAAACAGGTGTTACTTGTGAGAGTTGCATGAATGGATGTGTGAAGTGTTCTGAAACTGCCAGGGTACAGATGTGAGAATAGCATTGTATGTAGCAGACAGGTGGGGGCACATTTACTTAGCTCAAGGAATAGAATAAAAAATACTTTGAATTTCGAAGTATTTTTTTGGCTAATTCGACCATCGAATTGGCTACTTCGACTTCGAACGATATGAACTAAAAATCGTTCGACTATTCGACCATTCGATAGTCGAAGTACTGTCTCTTTAAAAAAACCTCGACCACCTACTTCGCCACCTAAAACCTACCGAGCATCAATGTTAGTCTATGGGGAAGGTCCACATAGGTTTTCCTAGCTTTTTTTTTTTGATCGAAGGAAAATCGTTCGATCGATGGATTAAAATCCTTCGATTCGAAGGATTTAATTGTTCGATCAAACGATTTGTCCTTCGATTGTACGAACAAAGGAAATGCGGTAATGAATCTTGCCTTTTGTCAAGAGGCAAAACTAAAAGGAAACTTAAGGATAGATGTAGAGAACATAGGAGAAAGATTATAAATAAGGATAGATCGTATGGGGTCTCCAAACATTTTTATGATTGTCACAACGGGGTATTACTGGCTTAAAAGTAATGGACAGATTGAACAGGTTAATACTAATAGAATATAATGTAATATGTGAGTTACATAGGATGAGAATTGCTGGGTTTATAAATGTCAGACCTTGGCCCCAAATGGTCTGAATGAAATATCTGATTTCATAATTATCATTAATAATTTTTTTATATATCTTGTGTAGATCATTTGTTTGACAGCCACTTTTTAACTTTTACTGTTTATTGAATTAATTTATAGGTGTTATATGCAAACACCTGTTTTTGTTTTTTAATACATAGATCACTGTTTTCATTATAGTACTACTTAAAGTGCACTCTTTCACCCATAATCCTGATGTGCTAGGGTGATAGGCTATAAACATATGCCTAATAAAGGTGAGCTCAATCCCTGTGGCTATGGCTAAAATGGCAACCTTGCGTTCACTCATTAGTATGCGCACGTTAGAGATGCATAGACACTAGTCTTCCGCGTGTGAAGTCCATGTAGCACACAATCCTCCTTTTTATGTATGCTCAATTTGAACATAGCACTGTCAGGTGTGCCCGATGGCTCTCCCATCTCCGGCAGCATCGCATCCAAGATGGCGTCGCCCACGACCCACGTGGGAAGGCACTTGGCGAGAAAATTTTAAATAAGAAGACGCTGAGGTCATGGTTCAATGCCCGATTATAGGAATTCCTAACTTGTATTCCTGGAATTCCTATATTGTTGTTTCCTGGATTCCAGACTTCTGCTTTGACCCCGATTCTGATTCTTGCTGCCTGCCTTTTAAACAATTTTGCCTGACCCCTTTTGGATACCGCTGAACTTGGACTTTTACCCGAAGCTTCTATCTTGGTTTGGACTTCTTCCCCTGGGAGCCGATAGGCCCCCTGACAAGCACATGAAAAGCCATTTTGGATAAGGGCTGAGTTGAATCACGGAAATACGCTCATGACTATATAAGTAGTACTTTTCAGCAAAGCGGTGAGTATTTAAATCTGACTTTATTATTGTAAGTATGATTGTTTTCCCCTGAGGAAATCACATTAAGTGATGAAACACACTGGGCTTTACGGATACACTTTGGTGAGCAAATGATCAAGTGCATTATTATTATTATAAGTTATCCGTTTTAAAAAGGATTACACTAGGGAAGCGCTCCCTTCTTTGAATTAAATATTATAGATATTCTTGGCTTGACCATCCGATTCTTGAAGTGGCAGCTCTGCTATGATCCACTGCGGCTTGGATTTTTAATATATTGTGGACTATACAAGGAACTGTTGCACTTGGTACTTTTGAAATTTTGTTTGACTTTTCTTAAAAGCTTACTCACAGCGTCCCCTTTTTGACTTTAATATAAATAAGTTTATAAAGTCACCCTGGTATAGGGTTCCTTGAGGATCCAGAACAAATTAGTATTCGGCCTCAATCTATTCCTTATTGATATTCAGACAAGCCCCTTCCCTTCCTTAATCCACTGCTGCCCTCTGGGGATAGCTTTAGAATTTGGCAACCTCTACATTAGGGGCTTGCCTCTGCCATCTGCCATGGAGGCATTCCTACTCTCTGGCCTAGAATGATAAATGCCAGAATGGATCAGGACACCCCTGATTAAAGACAACCATCTCCATTGTATTCACGTTTCTGTGGATCTCCACGTTCTTTTACCAACTGTACGAATTTCTTAATTCTGAAAAATCTTTCCAAATATGGCAACTGACATAAAAATCAATAAATATTACTGATATTTACATGTGAAAATACAGGCTCAGTTTATCTTTACACATTACTATGTCATGGGCTGCTACATCAGTGGGATTCTTAATACCAGTAGGAACCAAAATAACTTGTAACAAAAAAAGAAGTACAGGAATGGGAGCTGTTATCCAAAATGCTCTGGACCTGGGGGTTGTCCGGATAATGTAATTGGATCTTAATACCTTAAGTCTACTAGAAAATCATGTAAACATTAAATAAACCTATTAGGTTGGTTTTGCTTCCAAAAAGGATTAATTATGTCTTCATTTGGGTCAACTACAAGGTACTGTTTTATTATTAAAGAGAAAAAGAAAATCAATTTTAAAAATCTGGATTATTTGATTATGATGGAGTCTATGGGAGACTACCTTTCCATTACCAATTTGGAGCTTTCTGGATAATGGGTTTCCGGATAACGGATCTCATACCTGTACATTCTAATTTTCAATCTTCCAATGTATAAACAGATGGAATATTGTTTCCATATCTGTGTTGTCTTTTTAATGAACCTAGATGAACTATAGAGATAAAAGAAGAATCCAGAGAGAGAAATATATTCTTATCACTTATCTTATTAGACCACAGAAGAGATGCATTGTGTTTATTGCTGGAGGATAAGGAGCTAATGTATCGCTGATACAGAAACACAGTGATACAATGACCTAATTGTCAGTGAAACAAGCAAGGGTTGTTTCTCACATTTAACTCGTTATAATTTTGTATTATTTCTGCAGTACATTTAAATAGGGTATATGCAGACCAGATCATTTCATATGAAACAACCAATTTTACTAACAATTAGGATATTAATGTTAGATTTCACATGGCTAGATCCATAAAGGATCATAATAATAATGCATATTATATCCACAAATGGGCATTTCTTTTGCAAGACCAGATGACCACAAGGAACCTTATATTACCCATAATCAGAAGAGTCTCTAGCTGCAGCTCTCTTTTCCCATGTCAGACAAGTATGTGCTAAAAAGCAGGACAGTTACCATGGAAACTGGCAGCTTCCTCAATAAATTTCACAGGGAGTGACTGTGTTGATTCCCGAGGCTGGGTGGAGGAGGTGGATCTGGGTGGAGGTAAAGGAAGGTTACTTTGTACTGAGTTAATATGAAAACCAATTTAAAGCATTGCTGCAGAAGCAGAACACTCATATTTGCAAGTTAAAAGGGGCCTTTATACATTATACAAGACCTTGATGACACTGCTAACTTAGGGCATAAATCAATATAATAATATTTGCTAGGGATGAATATTAAAGAGATACGGAGACCAGCAATTAAACCTTTTTTTTACATCTACCATAAAATTGACTTTACATATTTCTTATAATTTTGCCATAAAGTATTTGCCCAATGCTTTTACATTAACAAACTGACTCACTGTGATCGCTTATGAGGGGGCTGCCATATTTGTGCAGCAGGAGTCTGTTAGCATCAGAAACTTTAAAGGAAAACTATACCCCCAAATGAATACTTAAGCAACAGATAGTTTATATCAAATTGAACATATTAAAGAATCTTACCAAACTGGAATATACATTTACATAAATATTGCCCTTTTACACCTCTTGCCTTGAACCACCATTTTGTGACTCTATCTGTGCTGCCTCAGAGATCACCTGACCAGAAATACTACAACACTAACTGTAACAGGAAGAAGTGTTGAAGCAAAAGGCAGAACTCTGTTGTTAATTGGCTCATGTGACCTTACATGTGGTTTGTATGTGTACACAGTGAATCTTACGATCTCAGGGGGCGGCCCTTATTTTTTAAAATGGCAATTTTCTATTTATGATTACCCAATGGCACATACTACTAAAAAAGTATATTATTATGATAATGGTTCATTTACATGAAGCAGGGTTTTACACATGAGCTATTTTACTCACTATCTTGTAATAGAGGCCTACATTGTTTGGGGGGTATAGTTTTCCTTTAACTGACAGGCTGAGATGGGACAGTCAGGTTGGCAAAACAGTCAGGTTTAGGAACTTCAACTAACAATTACTTACAAAAACAAAGCTCTCAGCAATCAGCATGACATATAGGTAACTTCTAATGTACATTCATATTTTAAAAATGTATTTTTTTTAGTGTCAGTATCATTTTAAATAGCCAAAGTAACTGAGCTTAAATGCCTAATATTATGTACTATTTACTGTATATAGTTCATAATGTGCCTTCATTGCCTTTGCTATATTGTAAAGATACAGGTAGGGTTTATTTCGCAGAATGAAGGAGAGAACTTTATTGATGTACATTTAAGTTTATATTTATCGATACAAATATTTTTCACAGACAATAAATATTGTTCCTTAAAATCAAAATTAATATAGAAAGTGTAAATTTTGAATGTCAATATTCCTTATATACAGCAGGATCTTTTTTTTTTTTTATCCCTTTGGAAAAAAAAAGAGAAACAGAATTTGGTTAATCCTATAGTTCAAAACAGGGAAGATTCAAAGGCAATAGTAATAACTGATAATGTATGTCCCTAAAGTGGTACCCTATCCTAGGCTGTGGGGGATGAGGCCAATGTGTTTGAACTGGTGGACTGGAGAAGATTTTTTTTAGAGGAGTTATGGAGCTGATGAAATAAATCAAGTCAGTGACGCTGCTCGAGGTTAGTAAAGGGAATTACAACCAGTAATTATTCATTTATATACTTAATATAGGGCCAACAAATTTACACAGTACTTTACATACATTTACATAGTTTACATACAAATTTTGCTACTAGTCTAGTTATCAATAGAAACAAATTAGATAATTAGCTGGTAGCATATATAGGTTACTAGACATTGCCAAAGTTTAAAGAGATCCTGTCATCAGAAAACATGTTTTTCTCAAAATAGTGCTACTCCAGCAGAATTCTGCACTGAAATCCATTTCTCAAAAGAGCAAACAGATTTTTTTGTATTCAGTTTTGAAATCTGACATGGGGCTAGACATATTGTCAATTTCCCAGCTGCCCCTGGTCATGTGACTTGTGGCTGCACTTTAGGAGAGAAATGCTTTCTAGCAGGCTGCTGTTTTTCCTTCTCAATGTAACTGAAGGAGTCTCAGTGGGACATGGGTTTTTACTATATATCATGGGTTGTTCTTATATCTACCAGGCTGTTATCTTGTGTTAGGGAGCTGTTATCTGGTTACCTTCCCATTGTTCTTTTATTTGGCTGCTGGGGAGGGGGGAAGGGAGGGGGTGATATCACTCCAACTTGCAGTACAGCAGTAAAGAGCGATTGAAGTTTATCAGAGCACAAGTCACATGACTTGGGGCAGCTGGGAAATTGACAAAATGTCTAGCCCCGTGTCAGATTTCAAAATTGAATATAAAAAAATCTGTTCGCTCTTTAGAGAAATGGATTTCAGTGCAGAATTCCGCTGGAGCAGCACTATTAACTGATTCATTTTGAAAAAATGTTATTACCCATGACAGTATCCCTTTAAGGAATTGATGTATAAGATTTTAAATGTTTTTCTGTACGGGTTATGAGGGCACTGCATGTGTAGGTGGAGTATATAATGCACTGCTAACTATAGAGGCCCTATTTAAGAGGGCTGTCACCTGGCCTGGCCAGTAAAATGATTTTGAATTGATATCTATTTCCTTTAGGAATAATGATGACTTCTACATTTTGCATTTGACAATTAGATGATCACATGCCCATTTTATCATGATACTATGTATTTGTGACCAAAGTTTTAAAAACATTGCTCTATTTTACGTCAGAGGTCCATATTACATATACAGTAGTAATATAGATAAACTGCATCTGTTTATACTGTCTCTGTTATGCTTCTTATCTATTTCCATTTTATTGTTAAATCGACCAAAGGCATATCCAAGCAGCAGTAAAGAAAGTTTTAATAACTATTTCAAATAAAGATTGATTGGCCTCTCTTTGTCATGTGTGACAGGGCCTAATATATTTAAAATCAAGAAGGCATAAGTTAATTTAATGCTGATGACATTATCGCCATAATGCTGATGCTATACAGATCCTATATCTGGAAATACTGTATTTATATACTGAACCTATTGAACCAACATAAAGGCTCAGCGTCTCTATGATAATAATGGTGATGAGGCCTTCAAAGTTGCCACAGGCATTTCCCATTTTGGATTTTGTTGATGTTACAGGGCTGATTATTGAATTCTGATACTAATTGTGTTTATTTATGAGCTGCCATGTAACTATAATCTGAATAATATACTAATCAGTCTTATATTGTGTCATTTATATTCTGTATGTCCAGTCCAGAGCAGCACAGAGCATTTGAAGTGAATCAGCAGAAAAGAAGATGGGGAGCTACTGGGGCATCTTTGGAGCCACAGATCTTCCCTGCTAAAGGGCTGTGGTTGCCTTGGACTGGTACAGAAGCCCAAAACATAATGTACAACATTTCTACCCTGCTTCTTTTGTTTAACCTTAGTTTTCCCATAATTTGCTATCCAGAAATATATGACCAGCTCCACAAAATTACAGCAAAACATTTCTAATCTCCGCTGAGTCATTTGCTGAAGCGTAGTTATAGATACACAGTATTTCTAATTATATTACCTTTCAAGAATGCATAAATCAGAGTGAAAATGGGCATATACAGTATATTGCACACCAGAGAATAAAACAAAAGACAAACATCTGGCATGATGAATGATTGGATATGAATGCAAGATCCTTTGTAAGTTATAGGATGAAACAGCAGTTACTAGGGACAAACCTCTGAATTCCAGGTGTCATGGTCTTGACTCCACCCTGCCACATATTCCCTAGATGTGTGTAGAATTAAATCTTAACTATCAACCTTCCAGGGACTAGAAGGAGAACACTCAACAAACTGTACCACCAAGACACCTCCCCTACAATCTGGTCTTTATAGTCACTGTTAGGGTATTAGCAGTCTCACTGTTATACAACTGTGGTTTATCACACCTGAGTTCAATTTCAAAGGTTATAAAGCCATTTCTAAAGCTTTGGGACTCCAGCGAACCACAGTGAGAGCCATTATCCACAAATGGCAAAAACATGGAACAGTGGTGAACCTTCCCAGGAGTGGCCGGCCGACGAAAATTACCCCAAGAGCGCAGAGACAACTCATCCGAGAGGCCACAAAAGACCCCAGGACAACATCTAAAGAACTGCAGGCCTCACTTGCCTCAATTAAGGTCAGTGTTCACGACTCCACCATAAGAAAGAGACTGGGCAAAAACGGCCTGCATGGCAGATTTCCAAGGCGCAAACCACTTTTAAGCAAAAAGAACATTAAGGCTCGTCTCAATTTTGCTAAAAAACATCTCAATGATTGCCAAGACTTTTAGGAAAATACCTTGTGGACCGACGAGACAAAAGTTGAACTTTTTGGAAGGTGCGCGTCCCGTTACATCTGGCGTAAAAGTAACACAGCATTTCAGAAAAAGAACATCATACCAACAGTAAAATATGGTGGTGGTAGTGTGATGGTCTGGGGTTGTTTTGCTGCTTCAGGACCTGGAAGACTTGCTGTGATAGATGGAACCATGAATTCTACTGTCTACCAAAAAATCCTGAAGGAGAATGTCCGGCCATCTGTTCGTCAACTCAAGCTGAAGCGATCTTGGGTGCTGCAGCAGGACAATGACCCAAAACACACCAGCAAATCCACCTCTGAATGGCTGAAGAAAAACAAAATGAAGACTTTGGAGTGGCCTAGTCAAAGTCCTGACCTGAATCCTATTGAGATGTTGTGGCATGACCTTAAAAAGGCGGTTCATGCTAGAAAACCCTCAAATAAAGCTGAATTACAACAATTCTGCAAAGATGAGTGGGCCAAAATTCCTCCAGAGCGCTGTAAAAGACTCGTTGCAAGTTATCGCAAACGCTTGATTGCAGTTATTGCTGCTAAGGGTGGCCCAACCACTTATTAGGTTCAGGGGGCAATTACTTTTTCACACATGAAAATGTAGATTTGGATTTCTTTTCTCCCTAAATAATAAAAACCCTCATTTAAAAACTACATTTTGTGTTTACTTGTGTTATCTTTGACTAATAGTTAAATGTGTTTGATGATCAGAAACATTTTGTGTGACAAACATGCAAAAGAATAAGAAATCAGGAAGGGGGCAAATAGTTTTGCACACCACTGTATATATATATATATATATATATATATATATATATATATATATATATATATATATATGCAGGAAAACGCTTGCACTCAAATCCAGTCTTGAGGATACTGTGGGTGCTGGGTCAAAGCTTCAGCATACAATCATTGGATAAGGACCCGCGGGTCCTTATCCAATGATTATATATATATATATATATATATATAAAAAGCAAAAAAACTTCCGCACACATAGGTCTTGATAAGTGAAAAAAAGCTGGTAGATTTATTTCAACGTTTCGTCTTACAAACTCAAGCCGTCATCAGGAAGGGCAGAGCCTAAAGTGAACATGAAGTTATATACACACACAGGATTCAAAAATGGCACCAAAACCATGCCAGTGACATATAAATAAGCCTCTAATGTCCGCACATGCTTATCAGAAGATCGATAAATATCGGGTATTGTGCTGTGGTTGAACAATGTGCAGGAACAAAGATTCGCACTCACCCCGAATCCTCTTTTCTTCAAACAATGTAATAGGATCCAAAAGCGTTACATCGTATTTACATCGACGTTTCGGTTCTACAACCTTTATCAAGATGTAAGTAACACATCTTGATAAAGGTTGTAGAGCACAACCGAAACGTCGATGTAAATACGATGTAACGCTTTTGTATCCTAATAAATCGTTTCAAGAAAAGAGTATTTTGGTGTGCGTGCGAATCTCTGTTCATATATATATATATATATATATATATATATATATATATATATATATATATATATATATATATCTCTCAATCATGCTATTTCTTAAACATTTGGTTGTTGAAGAATGAAGCAACTATGTAAGCGATGTGGAATCACATATGGTGCATCCAGGTCAGGCCAGCTGTGTATATCAGTAGTGGCTGCTTAATATTCTTAACAAATAAAAATGTGTAATATAAAAATAAATGGGTAGTGGCCCATCATTATTCTCTTATTATTCTTTTTTATTAAAGGACCATCAAAGCCCAATTCACTAAGATGTGCCAATTTGTTAGGCACCCCCGAGTAGGCGTTTTTTTTTTTTTTTTGTAATACTGTCATTTGTTGCTTTTCTGCTACTGTATAAATAATAGTCTTACAAAACAACATCCCATTTGTCTTCTAGCATTAAATCAGCCATTTGTTCTCTGCAAATGTGAATGGAGTCAATTTGAAGTGTTCTTATCTAATTCAATATAAACTGACAACTAAAATGCTTAAATAACTGATTCTCCGATATGTGACCGAAAGAACTACATTTTTATTTATCTCTGGTACTTCTATCTGAATTTCATGTATTTTTCAGGGTTTTTAAATGATCACATTCAGATTTATGGCATATCAAACGCCGAACCGGCATGTTGCCATTTATTAGGCAGACAGTGAAATAAAAGAGATAAATGCACATCATGATTATGCTGCCAACTGCGCCTTGTTATTCTTAATCCTCACATGATCATATTTACCCCTATTTTATTATGATGCTTGAGGTTTACTTCCTTTGTCCTGGTCCAGAGATTTTTGCTTTAGAGACTTTGATTATTTTTAAAGGTTTATAGGTAGAATTAGAATAGGTAGAACAAATGGTATAATGCAATACAGTGAAATGATAATAAAATGATGGGTATAAAACAGAAAAGTAAAAGCCATAATAGCTGTGTTTCAAGTTTACAGACTGAAAGTGAGAATATCTTCTTATGTCATGTCTGATTAAACTCTAATACATTTACAGAACTGCAACAGGGTATTGGCCTTACCTACACTAGGGGGCAGATTTATCAAAGGTGGAAGTTCGAAGTTAAAAAAAGTAAAAAAAAGTAAAAAAAAGTAAAAAAAAGTAAAAAAAAAACTTCGAATTCAAAAAGACCAACAGAATGGTGGTCAAAGTTTTTTGGGGTCGAAGTGGGTCTACTTCGAAACACTACTTCGATTTGAAGTTTTTTAAACTTTGACCTTCGATCTCCCGAAGTCCCCCAATTGCCTCCATACGGGTTCTAGGAGGTCCCCCATAGGCTAAAACAGCACTTTGGTAGCTTTTAGGTGGCGAATGGTCGAAGTTTTAAAGAGACAGTACATGATACATTTCGATATTCTAATTTTGACGGTTTTTTTCAACTTTGAATCGAAGTTGGACTATTCCATGGTCAAAGTACCCAAAAATTACTTCGAAATTCGAAATCTGCCCCTAGGGATTCCCAGCCTTTTTCAAAAGTGAGCAACACAAGCATGAAAAAAGTCACTGGGGGTAGTAAAACAGTATTTGGAAGTACACTTGGTTTAATTCAACCGAAGCTTAGGAAGTCAAAAAGAAGCACATGCTTTGAGGCAACAGGGAGCAACACCCAAGGGATTAGCATACCTCCCAACATTTGAAAAAATGGAAAGAGGGACAGAAAGAAAAAAAAAAAACATTTGACCACACCTATTTTATGGTCACACCCACTAATTACCATGTCCATTTTAAAAAAAAGTGGCAGGCTATAAACGTTTGAACACATTTCAGGGAGTTTTAGGGCCATGTTTAATTTGTTAACAGTTTTGCTAATAAAGGTGATTTGCCTATTGAGCTGCAAGTTCTCCCAAGAGACCTGCTTATTTTAAATAGTTACAACTGTATCTTTTACTTATTTTACATAGTTACAAAGGTATCTAAGTGCAGCTGCTGAGTGTTCTGAATTAAGTTTCAGAAACTTTGTATTTTTCAGTGCAGGAGATTAAAGAAAACCCCAAAACTGTGAGCTGAGCTGTGAAAATCGAAACTGCCCTGCAGAAACGAGACAATTAAGAGTTATGGGTTAGTGAGCAATATGTTGGGGATCACTGACCTCCAACTATAAAGTGCATTAAAGAATAATGTATATATATATATTTTTTTAATTAAATGAACAATAAATTTAGAAGCAGCTAATACAATACATTAACCATAGGCTACTCACAGTAAAATTGATGCAAGTGTAACCGATGTGATTGGAGAGTGGGGAATGGAGGATCTGTGCACTGGCACTAAAGGTTTTATTGCCCTTAAACATGAGACAACCCCAACTGTATATAACTCATGTCATACTGTATTCATCAACTAAGAGATGAGAAATTCACTCAAATTGTAGATGATAAAGCTCACATTGGCTTTTGGCAGGGAATCTTTTCTCTGAAAGGCACAATCTTTAGTAGAAGGCACAGGTACAGCTGAGTCATCTGATGGCAGACTGACAGGTTTAGGAACAGCCAAAGACAGAAAAAAAATGTTGTTAAAATGTTGTGCAAAATTAAAAATCTCTAAACTATTTATATTTACACATTGGTTCTCAACCTTCATAATTCCGTGACCCTTTAATACAGTTCCTCATGTTGTGGTGACCCCCAACCATAAAATTATTTTCGTTGCTACTTAACTGTAATTTTGCTACTGTTATAAATCGTAATGTAAATATCTGATATGCGTGATGTATTTTCATTGTTACAAACTGAACATACAAACAGCCAAAATATTGCCCCCAAATCTATACAGGTACTAGCAATACCCAAAATATTTCCCCCCAAGTCTGTACCTGTTGTGCCACCAGCATATTGCCCCCCCCAAGTCTGTACCTCTTGTGCCAACAATGCATTGCCCCTAAGTCTAAGCAGCAGCACCAAAAATATTGCCTCAGATCTGACTGTACCTCTCTGCTCAGGGCTCACTATTCTCCAACAACACCAGGCAGCCAGTTTCAGTTTGCACAGCCGCACACCAACGCGCCAGGCCAATACAGCTCTCTATGCAAAGTGACGTCACCATGTGCCGCTTTATACAGCGCATGCGCATCCGGACCGCTTCGTTGGAGAACTGTCCTTACGAACTGGAGGGAGAGAGCCCGAGAGGTGCAATCAGACCCCGGCAAAGGGAAAGTAAGAGGGAAGTGGGAAGCAGAGCGGAACTCTGCTGGAGCATGGGAGAACCTTCAAACATAAAGAAATAATAATAAAAAAAAATCACTTTTAAAAGTGCGCCCCCTATGACTGCGCCCTAGGCAGGCGCCTACGCTGTCGACCCTTGTGAAAGGGTCATTCGACCCCCAAAGGGGTCACGACCCACAGGTTGAGAACTGCTGATATTTACAGAAGTGCAAATGTATACAGCTTTAACATGAAGCAACATAGAAAATTTCAAGGAGACCTTTTGCTGTCTCTCTCTCTCCATGCAGGGGAAGGAGACTGTAATTACACATTATGGGAACAAATATGTTCCTAACCTTGATGCAAAAGAAATAATATTGCAACAAACATTATGGCAATACAAGTAGGGGATCCTTTGTCCAGAAACCCATTATCCAGAAAGCTCAGAATTATCGGGTTAGTTTTCGGGTCAGTAAAATTCATCTGAGTTTGAAATATTCGATTTTATGAATACATTTTCCCCAATCAAATTTAGAGTAAAATTTAATTCATGTCACTCACGTAATTGGAATCTTTATAAATGTGCCTCAATGTTTAAATGGGTTTTAGCAGATTACAGATGTGGTGATCCAAAATACAGAAAGATCCCTTATCTGGAAAGCCTCAGGTTCCAAACATTCTGGATTCTAGATCCTTTACCTGTACTTCTAGTTATTGTATTAGAATAACAACAATGTAACTGTACAAAAGAAACAATTAAACATAGTTCCCCAAAATATGGTGAGTAGTGAGAAACTGTTACTGTGAGGGATATTTACTGCATTCCGATTAATTCGGTGTTAACATTTCATGTCACGAACAACTTTGAAATGTACATACAATTACTTTAAGAATGACACGCCTTTTGATGAATGATATCAAAGTGAACTAAGCTAGAAGCTAATGAACTTGTCTGCTCACTGATTTAATCTGACTTAAATACTTGCAAAAGAATATTTCATTATCAAAAAAAAATTTCATGTGCACTTTTAAACAGACAACGATCATAAAAAGGTAATTAATTATAATATATAAAGCAATATATAAAATATAAGCAATATAAGCAATATAAAATACAGATGATTGTTCTGAGGACTGCTATGCACATGAAAAGCTATTGCCATTGAGTGGAAACTTTAGTAAGCATTCAGCTCCATTTGTTAAATCCACTCAGCAAATACTGGAACTTTGCTAAAGCATTTCATTGCCTTAAACCCCAAATAATCATATTCAAACACACAGTGGCTGATTTATTACAGGTCAATATCGTTGGAAATAGAAATCTCTCACTAAAAAGAATTTCTCCTGGATATCAAGATTTTCCTGATGAATGTTTTTGTATTTTCTCCCCAGTCTTTTTTTTTACTTGAAACTTGTCTTGTGATGTTTGATGCATTGGGTTTTTGATAAACTCCCTTTAAGTAGCAGTGATTCACTGGGATGACTCATGAAGAATTACATTTAGAGTGGAAGGTTGGTTGTCTATCAGAATTTATTGGTTTAGTGCACACCAGATTTTTATGGTGAAGCAGAACTTGTGTTATAAATTAGGGATGCACCGAATCCAGGATTCGGTTCGGGATTCGGCCTTTTTCAGCAGGATTCGGATTCGGCCAAATCCTTCTGCCCAGCCGAACCGAATCCTAATTTGCATATGCAGGGTCAGGGAGGGAAATCGCGTGACTTTTTGTCAGAAAACAAAGATGCAAAACATTTTCCCCCTTCGGATTCAGTTCGGTATTCGCCTGAATCTTTCGCAAAGGATTCGGGGGTTCGGCCGAATCCAAAATAGTGGATTGGGTGCATCCCTATTATAAATACATATACATATATTTGCACTTGCATTTTTTCCCCTAGTTATCAAAAAATACTGCAATACACCCAATCCAGAAGCTTGCTGCCTCATCCCTGTATTTCCAACTTTTCAACATTTTCCCTACAGATCAAAATAAATTAAATTTCCCCTCAAAATCACTGCCAATACTATGAATATTTACCTCTACTGTTTTCTCACTAAAAAGGGAAACCAAAATTTTTATCTCTGAAAATTATTTTTCTTGTATATTTGAACCCCAATCCATAACTTGTACATTTAAACATGTTAACAGATTCCACAGTAACAATTTTCTGCTGTAATCCTTGGAAAATAGTTGCAGGAGCTGAAGGAAACAATATGCCAGCCATCTCTCTTTTACAGCCCTCTGTTTAATTGCCCAAGTCATTGGATTCAATTACTATGTGTTTTACATTCAATGAACACCTATTCAAGAGTTGGCACATCAACACCCTACAAATACCAAATACCTATATCACTCAACTTTCACCTCTCAGTTATCAGGTTTAAAATTAACCCTATGGTTAATGTACACCTTCACCACCTATTGGGGAAATTACATCTTGTATTTTCTTTTTGAGAAAATGTCATTTTTCATCTCTTTGTGTCATCATGGTCTGCCATTATTCTCATTTACATATTATGGACTTAAGAAGTGCTTTAAAAATAAACTTTACATAAAGTATATACAAAGAATTACAACAGAATGGAACATGAGCTTGCCTTTTCCTAACATATTGCACAGCACTTGTTTTAAAGATTGTTCATCATTCATTCAGTCCCATGAGTTTTACCGTTCCCTAACATGCCAACACACTAGGCTAATTCAACAAAGAGACCATTAACACCATTAACCTGCCCCGTTTGCACCTGAACAGAAAACATTCCAACACAGGGAGAGCAAGAAAGCGTTCTGGTAGGAATCAAACCCAAGACCTCAGTGTTGAGAATCCCTTCTTAGCTCTACATGTTTGCATATGAAATTTATACAAAACGTACAAATAAAAACATGCAATTGACCAGCAACTCTCTTTAGGAATTTTTTCTCACCATTAATGTAGAATAATAGCAGCACAAATTGGAATGCATTTAGAATACCAGAACATATAAAATATGACAGTGGCACCCCTTACTTTAAGCAGGTGGCAAATGCTTAATTTTTATTTCATTTAGGATTAAAAGTATTGGTATAAATGTCTTCTTCGTGTTTCATACTTGATGCCACCAGTATTTTTTTATTATATTCTGGTAAATATAATATTCAATTATACCGACAAATAAGTCACAACCCATTCACTCTTTGTCATTGAAAAGAGTCTATAAGATATTGTCAACCTGTGACACTGTAGTCCACATGCAGTTGGGTGCTACTATCCTTTGAATTTTGTGGCAAACTTTAAGTTACTTTATGGCTGATTCTGCCTTATTAAAGATTTACCTCTTGGCAGAATTCCTGCTAAATTTTTATTAAAAACTTGTCATTTTCGCCAACACGGACTTGTGCTTTCAAACAATCATTGCTAAATTGTATTGATTTAGGCAGATCTAGTGGTCAGCACCATTTCTTGGTATTCTTGAATACTTTAAGACAGAGGAAATATCGAAATTGTCAAAACTATTGAAACAGAATGAAATGCTTGGAACACTAGTTGCAGTTTAGAATTTGTTCTTTAGTGCGTAGTAAAACTTTAATAACGTTTTAGGAAAGCTGAAGTCAATTTCCAAAGACACATTGGGGTATATTTATCAAAAAGTGAAGTTAGAGATCGCCACAGTCCTCTAGAGTTAAATTCCACCACTCTCCATTGATTTCTATGGGATTTTTAAAGGGTATATTTATCAAAGGATGAACTTCCACTTTTACCCAGTGATAAATACTCTTTCAAAAATCCCATAGAAATTGATGGAGAGTGGTGGAATTTCTCTCTAGAGAACTGCGGCGATTTCTAACTTCACTTTTTGATAAATATACCCCACTGATCCAGTCTTTTTCAGAAGAATCTGTGATATTAAAACTTGAATGCAATTGTAGTTACTGAAAACTTTGTTCAAAGCCATGGTGATATGTATATGCCTACATCCAGTACTGATGTACCAGTTTAGCCAGCTCACTCATTGTGGTTTACTGCTACAGTGTAAAAGTGCACAAGTGAAATAACAGATATAAACTTTAATTCAGTAGGGCAAGTGCAAGGTAAGTTGTAATTAAATAATAAAATAAATAATCTGATATGTTTCTCAACTTTTACAATATTTCACCTATTCAATCTACTGAATGTGAATTAGCAACAGGGCTGGAAACACTTGTCTTCATTTGAAAACCTGCACGTATGCTGACAGCATCTGGGGTCATTTTCTGACCCATAGAGTAGCTCTTTGTATTCTGCATCTCCTGAGTTATTGAAAGTACTACATTATTTAAACAAATCTGGCATGACTCCCAGACTCTTCTCGCCTCAGACAGAGGACACTCTTTCAGCACCATCATTTATAGTAAAAACTTTCTTTTTTTTTATATAAATCTTATGGTCAACTTACAGAGATATTGGTACATACATGGAAACTGCATTTCTGTAGCATTAATAATCACACAAACATATCAATAGAAACGAAACATTCAGACAATCCCCATTTAGTGCAATGGTACACTGAGGCATATTGATCACTGCAGTCCCCTTAAGAGAATCTATAGAATCAGAATATCTTTTATATATCTATCTATCTATCTATCTATCTATATATATATATATATATATATATATATATATATATCTATATATCTATATATCTATATCTATATATATCTATATATATATATATATATATAGTTCATTTAGCCTCTCCCAAAGCATCACAAAGACAACAAGCATTGTCCCCTGTTAGCAGGTAAGTGCAATCTGGTTTTTGATACAACAGCAGTAGCAGATGTTTACTAAAATACAGAACGATCAATATTTCTGTGCTCACAATCTTTAGCCCAGAGCCTGTAGCTTAAGGGAAATTTTGGGAGGCATTCACCATATTCCAGTAATTCAAATCATAGGATTAAAATCCTAAAAACATAATTAAAGGAGTGGTTACTGTATTATATATATATTTTACACACCAGAGAAAAGGATACAACATAACAACAATGTACTAAAATAATAGATATATCCAGGCCCCGGATTTGTAGCGAGGCCACAATGGGCGGATAAAAATGTTGGGGAGGCATGTCGCCCAGCTGCATAGTAAGGTGCAATGGGGATGCACAGGTCCCAGTGCTCCAGCGCATGAGCAAGTACACTCTTAGGGGGCAGGGGCATGTGTGAGATGCAGTCGACGAGCAGGGCCCACGAGGGCTGGGGGGGGGCCACTGGGTTTTTTCCCGAGGCCCACCATCCCAGTCCGACCCTGGCAAATCCTATGAAGATTTTATAGGTTTCATCTGTAACAATACTATTAAACATCTTAAAAACGTGTGCCACAAAGGAAACAGCAGTCTCCATCTGCACTGGTATATTCTTGCTTCATGAAACCAAGTTTCTCTGCTAGCCCCTTTTCTCTCATACATTCAGCACAGACCTCAAATATGGGGCCTCTGGGTAACATATTGACAGCCAGCCTGTAAAGCATCACTCAGCTGCAAATCATTCAACAAAACCAGTTTATTTCTTCAAGCAATAGATTTTACTTTAACCCCATCATCACTTCATCCCTTCCTTTAGAATGCCAACAGATTTAAACAGGGTTCCCCAATCTGCCTCTACTGCTTTTACGAAACATTTTTACAAAACCTGTAAGCCTTACTTATGAGCCTATCTGGTAGTACAGTATTGTTGCTGCACAAAATCAACAGTGCAAGTCCTGTAAATACTAAAGAATTATCTTTAGGAAGTCATTTAATACAATTTGTGGAGTTATAGAAATTTGCTTAAAATAAGAAGTTAGTGTTACAAGGTTTACAGAGACAGAGACAGGACCATCCTTTTATCAATATTACCAAATCCCAAAATACCACCCACTTACCTCTGACCGAAGGAGAAAATGAACCATAGTAAGTTTCATTCATCATCCATTAAACCATCAATAAACAAACTCAACTCAAAGCACACAAACATCATCAATATACTGCCCGACAACTCAAAGCACTCGTCAAGCTGTGTATCAAGCTCAAAAGTATGGGTTTCTTCCTATACTACTTCTCCACCCAAAGGTGAAGAATAATGAAGATTTATGGGGGCTTAGCATCATTTGTTTTCATCAATAAGTCCACAAGAAAATAGAAATTAAAGTGCATTATCAAGGAACAGTGAAAATACATGTTAAGTTACATGAGCCAATTACTGGATAAAATTCTGTCTTTAACTCCCACATGTCTTCCTGTTAGAGCTGCAGTATTGCTGGTCAGGTAATGTCTAAGGGAGTCCACAGACCATAACAAAATGGTGGCTTCAGGTTAAAGATGTAATAGGGCAGTATTTACTCAAATAAATACTCAGTTTAGCCAGATTCTTTAACAGGCCACTTAATATGATATAATCTATTGCTCAAGTATTTAAGCTTTTCTTTAAGGTAATTAATCTAATTTTAACACTGATTTTCAAGACAACCATGGGGGCAGGATCACCAGGGCCAAAACCAGGGGTAAACATAAAAGGCTCATCCACCTTTTCTGCCTATTCGGCAGTCCAGGTCCATGCCCCCCTAGTTCCAGTCATTGCACGTGTGTGTTCATCTTGCATGCAGGGCAGGGGTCATGGTGGCCAGGTGGATTGTTGCCTAGGGCACCCGGCAGGCTTGGGCCACCTTTGAGGGCCACTAGTGTAGAAAGTGATTTACAAAGATGATTTTTGCTCCGGGTGGAAAAAGAAAAGTGTTTCTCTAGATGGCAGCTCCATAATACATAAACTTGTACATAACAAACCAAACAATGTCATAATTTATAGCTTCTTATATATAATAGTGCCAGAGCTAAAGTTTGAAAGAAAAAAAGTCAAAACATAATGCAGGAAAGCTGGGACTCCAATAATTGGCACTGGCAGTATGATAATGGGACTTGTAACCTACTATAAGTTAGAAAGTTGCACATTAGAAAGCTCTTTTGCACCCACTGACACATAAGGAAAACACACAAACTGTCCAAGGAGGAATGAAACCTAGCACCGCAAAATTCTGCAAGGCAGCTCTGCAAAACATTGTATTACAATGATCCCCTTGTGCAAATTTAATTTGGTGCTCATTGAGTAGTTGGGGAAAAGTTAGAGTTCTTAAACTGCTTTTTTTAAATTCTGTAATAAACATTTGCAAATGATTCCCATACATCATTCTTGTTTCATTGAATCTGTCCTGCACACAGGGTTAAACAATTGCAGGGCTGGGAGGGTGCATATTGGGTGTGTGCTACTGTGCTCAGCATCCTGAGTTCCCATAGCAACCATAGCCTCACTGACATACTCCTCTGCAGCTGCAGATCTGAAGTGCAGCACACTGGCTTTTTTCAACCCATTAGTCTTCTCTGGAATGGAAAGTGCCTCTGGGGATAGCAGAACTGTATTGTGGGTCGTCTACATTTGGAATTTTAGACACCTTGTCACTCTGTGCTAAAAAATTTTTTTGTTTTTGTCCTTTCATTCAACTATCATGACCTTATTAAAAAAAAAAAAAAGTATATAGGTATTTGACTGGGTCCCCTAGACTGGGCCCCTTTGCTGGAAAGAAAACAGATAAAAGGACAAAGTACACATGAAATTCGGTTACAATTGCCTGTTTTCCACATTAATTAATCAGCGATGTCTAGCTGTCAGCCCTTTGACTGCTGTTGAACTGCAACTCTAACCAGGGATAGTGGAAGCTGTAGCTTATCAAAAGAATGATATACTCTGGACACCCCCCCCAGAGGCCCTTTTGTCTGTCCCTGTAAGTAGCAGAGCAAAGGCACTCACTATGCAGACAGGATAACCAGTGATTTTTATATAGTATAAACTGTAAAAACACAGTGCATCTTATTTATATACTATAATTAACCTGAGATGTATTTAACACACTATGTAAAAGGCTGATATAATTTGCCCTTATATTGTTATTCTTTATAGTATAAAGCATTTAGGTTGGTAGCACATTACCATGGTTTACTGCATAATGGAAAAGAATAAAAGAAAATTGCTGAGGTCTGTTTATATGTTTCCAGCTGTGACCACCTAAAATCAGCAGGAGCTGCCAAATTAAATTGATATATGCATGCAATTGTATATTCCCCAAAGTCCACTATGAACGACTTCAGTTATCGCCTGCTCTGTATTGTTCTATGGAAGGCAGGCCTGGGATCCAATGACAGACTTCCACACCCCTGGCGTAGAAGCGTTCGATGATTCTTGCCTGCCCCGTTTCCTTGGTAGTTCTAGGCTGGAAGCCAAGGTTGTTTTAGGAATGTCAGGGCCCCAACTGGGTCAGGCAGATTTGCAGTTAGGGCACTTGGGAATGAGGAATAGAAATGCACATAGCCCCACAGACAGGAAATGGGTCTGGGTTACCATGTCTAAAATACAACTACAGTATGTAGAATGTAGATTCCAAACTCTGCTGAGGAGAAATAAATGCCTCAATGTTGTTGTGTTTGGGGTTTACTTTATAGTCCGCTCTCATGTGCCTTTAGTCCATTTGATCAGTCGGCTGTGTGCCAAAGATAAAGGCTCTTACTGACGAGCGGTTGAAGCTGCGCTCCCCTGCGTTCCGTTTTTCTGCGTTCAGCCGCAGGGGAGAGCAGGTAGCTTTTTTCAATGGGGCTGTACTCACACAGGCGCCGAACGCAGGTTGAGATGCAACATGCTGCATTTTTCCTGCGTTCGGCGCCTACACGCGCCTGTGTGAGTACAGCCCCATTGAAAAAAGCTAAATGTGTTTATTCCTGCGCTCCCCTGTGGCTGAACGCAGAAAAATGGAACGCAGGGGAGCGCAGCTTCAACCGCTCGTCAGTAAGAGCCCTTACACACACTTAGTTATACAAAACCAGTCATGTGATAGACTTACAACCTGCTCGCAATTAACCCACGTGCCACAGGTGTGGTATCTTTTATCCGCAGACTTATCATCCAGAAACCTTCAATGACATTCTCCACTGAGCCCTCTCTGCCTTTTCTCTGTAACAATAATCATTATAAATGGATGTTAAGCTACCCTCATTTTTAAAATGTCCATATATTTTCGTAATAGTAACCTAACCATTCTAAATAATAAAAATCATAATCATACAAATGGAAAGTTTAAGACTAAGCGATGACATATATATATATATATATATATATATATATATATATATATATATATATATATATATATATATATATATATAGTGTTCATATATAGTTTATTAGCCCCTGCTTCTTCTGCAACTTTTCCTTTCCAAACCTGAATGAAGAAATAAATAAATACTGAGGGCTGTAGGAAAGAGAAAAGCCTGAGGCATCTAGAGGCCGATACATTGGGTCTTTCTGTGGGTGTTTCCACCTACTCCTTAGGGTGGGAGCAGGGAGGGTTTCACTTGCCAGAAGGGGATTTCGAACAGCAGTTTCCCATCGCTGCTAACCGAGATGCTTGGTCATTCCGGGATGGAATCTATCTGACACGGGTGTCTGTGGGTGATTTACAGTCTATGGCGGCCTCCCCCTCCCGCTGACTGGATGCGTAGAATGGTATGTGCCAGTGGCTGCTCTCATGCCTCCCTTGCTGGGGTTCCCTGTGTAACTCGATGCATGCTGCTCAGGCTCCCGCTATATTGTCCTCTCTTGTTTATGAAAGCCTCCACCCACCGGCCCACCCTAGGTTCAGCAGATCATGTGATCCCGGTAAGTCATTTGCAAGTACAACAGTTCTCTGTGTGCCCCCCATTCATTTCCTGAGAACTGCATTGAGTCTGTGTGTGTGTATGTGTGTGTGTATATGTGAGTGTGTGTGTGTGAGTGTGAGGGAGAGAGAGAGCAAGGCACAGACAGGGGATTCTCTATAAGACACACGAAACCCTTTGCCACTGTTCTGCAGCTTCTGTTCAGGTCTGTGATGATTCCATTTCTTAACAAAAACATGCATTTCCATCTGACAGGCTTTACCCCCAGCAAGGCATACTTCTATTCTTCTTATCTGCAATCAAAATTGCTTTTTTTTATTTGTCTGTACCAGTGGTGTTTTTTTAGTGTGGCTATTTAATGGGCAAGTGAAAAAATATATATATTTTTTCTGTTGAATTGTGTCTATCCTGTATATTTGATCTTATGGTAAAGTTGTGCATGAATTCATGATGTCATTTGTGCACTGTCTGTGTGTGTGACATCTTTCTGCAGGGCTCTCCAACCTGCTCCCCTGCAGCTGCTGTTATTATAATAATCCCACAATCCCCTCATAGATAAGGGACCCCCCTCCCCTTTGCAGGGGCTGCTGGGAGTTGTAGTCCAACGGCAGCTGCAGGGTGAATACCTGTGTAGCTGTCACATGTATTTGAGCTGCAGAGACAACATTGCAGAGCTGATAATGTATTTATTTTTTCTAAATAATGAATACATTGGGATAATTGTGTTTTTTAAGGTAAGGGATCAGTATCTGTGAAGGTTGCAAGTGCAGATGTCATAACCAGTGATTCACCCTTCTGCCTTCATCATTGTCTGCTTGGTAATGGTGTGAACTGTCACTTTCATCAACATTTGTGGCTCATAAAAGTAGTCAGGGGCTGGCCTATAGTTGAAAATTTTCAATTAAGGTGGACCAAGCTCAAGTTTGCACACGTGGGGGGGTTGTATGTTGATTTAGCATCGGCGTACCAAGGAAACAGTCCTTACAGTCAGTCCTTGTTTTACTCTCTGCCCGCAATTAAACCCGACTGCTGATCCTTTCAGACTACTGCATCGTTGCTCATAAAAGTCTCTCAATTCTGTTAATAAGGAATCAAGCACTGTGCACTGGGGAGTCTGATACACAATTTGTACTATACTAGATATGTTGGGCAGGTGAATGTACTGGCCACCAGCATTTGAATCTCATGTTATCCATAAAAGAACAGAAAATCACGTTTTTAATAGTTTATTAACTGCGAGTTTGCCGGTTTGAAAACATTTTTTCTGTTGTTAAATTCAAAGTCACAACTTATTTAACAATATGCAAATGAATACATCTTGGCACTTGTGCAGAACGGTTACATGATTGATCTACGTGTGGCTGCAGATCAGTCACCAAAATGAGTCTGGAAATGACCACAGAAGGTAGTGAGCTCCTGGTTAGAGCCCTCCCAGTTCCCCTTTCTTGCCTTCTGTGCTTACATCAAATGCCATTATTATATATGTCTCTCTGACTCTTCACTGCTCTGGTTACAATACTTCTAGTTACTGCAGGTAACTACACAATGTAACAAGCATGCTTGTGTAGGAGCTGGAAGGTTATATGTAAAAGACAGTAGACAATTTGTGAGTAGTAGAATTAGACCATCATGTCCAGTAAGCAGGGGCAATTGTATCTGTATGGCTTTGAATCTTATATGCTGTAGGCATAGAAAGTAAATGGATGAGGGTGGACTAAATCACATCCCCAAATTCAGTGGCTCACTGTTAGCTGCTTACATTCAGCTGGAAAAAGATGTGTTCTATTTGAAGCATTAGCACAGGAATCTATAATCTGGATAAACCGACATTTAGGCTAGCAGTTTGCCTGTTATATCTGTAAAGTATCAAGGATGGAAAGGTTGTTACATATTTCTTTTGAGTAATGGTCTGTTTAGCATAAATGTCTGTTCCTGTGACTACATTCAGTAGTTTCTCGCTGTCATTTGAAAGGAAAGCCCAGTTTACAAACCAGGCATGTGCAATGCTAGACATCTGTCAGTCAGTGGGACGTCACCAAGCTAATCCACTAGGACTTTTCTGTTTCCTTTCTTCCCATGCTCAACACAAGTCATTGCATGTGTTTATATATATATATATATATATATATATATATATATATATATATATATATATATATATACACTTTCTCCCAGTTTATATATATATACTGGGAGAAAGTCTCGCAGGGCTTAACATTTTTAAAGTGATTTATTGTTTCACAGAGGAAAAACTATATATGTAGGCAGTCCCTGGTTTAAGGTTCTGTAGGTTCATTCTTAAGTTAAATTTGTATGTAAGTTAAAACATATATATTTACTTATTAAATGCAATTTAGACAGATGTCTGTCTTAACATAGTATTTATCTTTACCTTTCTGTGCATATTTATTTTTACCTTTCTGTGCTCTGTAGTAGAGAACACATACCTGAGGAGATTGGGGCAGGTGGTTTATTAAAGCTAAACGCTTAATGTTTTTAAAAATTAGTGGTAAGCACAACTTTCCCTTATTTTACAATTAATATATATATATATATATATATATATATATATATATATATATATATATATATACAAACTCCAATGCAAAAACATATAAATCAGTGGGCACCATCATATCCAATATATAGAAAAATTATCTTGAGACCTGCACACCAAGATAACACACAAGGATGAGAAAGGTCCTAATGAAGACTGAAACTTTGGACTCTGGTAAAATGTATAGATTTCACTATTTGGTTGCGTACAGTAACTGCCGGAAAAAAAGTGTATTGTTTCTATGTTTTGTTAATTTGTAACTACTTTCCCAACAGAATGGGGCTGTGTGATCTTCTGACACTTTAAATTAGACAGAACACTAAGAACTGATAAATCAATAGAAAGAACATCCACAAGCTGTGTGATGATAAAAACATTTCCCTTCTGAGTGGTTTGGTCCTGCTACTGTAAATGAAGGAGGAATGAAATACTGTCTGTTTAATAAGACACTCAGTAGCAGCAGAGTTATTTTTCCAGTAAAAGATTCAGTGATCAGTAAAAGATTCAGTGGTAGACAGGTTAGATGAGATAGTGGGCAAAGAAAGGGAAAATGGGGGAGGAGATTTGGCTGGGGATACTGTTAAGGATAGGGAGGACCACATGTCATATGTTCAATATGGTGCCAGTATTAAATATATGTTTACAAATGCAAGAAGTCTGACTGGTAAAATGGGAGAGCTGCTGGTGATGGAAGGAAAATATGATGTGATTGGTGTGGCCGAAACATGGCTGAATGAGTCGCATGACTGGGCAGTAAATATCAGTGGCTATACTTTGTTTCGGAGGGATAGAGGCAATAGAAAAGGAGGAGGGGTTTGTCTGTATGTTAGGCAGGATTTAAAAGCTCATATAAAGGAGGAGGTTATGTTAGAAAATGAGGGGGCAGAAGTCGTATGGGTGGAGTTCTTCACCAATTGTAAAGAATCCAGCAAATTAATTGTAGGCGTATGCTATAGACCCCCTAATGTAAGTGAGGAGGAGGAGACAAAGCTCCTAATGCAAATAGAAAAGGCTACTAGTTTAGGTAAAGTAATGATAATGGGGGATTTTAATTACCCAGATATTGACTGGAGCAACGGTACTGCTAGATCAGTTAATGGGAACAAGTTTATAAACTTATTGCACGACAATTTTTTAGCACAGGTTGTTGAGGAGCCTATCAGAAAAAAAGCTATTCTTGATTTAGTGATCTCAAATGACCCAGAACTTATAGCAAATGTGCAAGTCATTGAACCCCTGGGTAATAGTGACCATAAGGTTATATCTTTTAATGTCTGTTGCAAAAAACAAAAATATACTGGGGCAACAAAAACCATGAATTTTGCAAAAGCTAATTTTAGTGCCTTGAGGGCTGCACTACAGAGCATTGATTAGGTTTTCAGCTAAAAACACAGAACAGAAATGGTTGTCCTTTAAAATTGTATTAAATCATTACTGTTCTCAATTTATCCCTTTAAGGACTAAACGTAGAAGCTCTAAGAATCATCCTGTGTGGCTTAATACAGGAGTAAAGAAGTTAATGGGAAAGAAGAGAAAGGCATTTAAAAACTACAAATCTGTAGGGACAGAAGCTGCATTTAATGAATATAAACACTGTAATAAATGTTGTAAATCAGCAATCCGGAAGGCTAAGAAAAGAAATGAAGAGTTAAATGCGGTGGAGGTGAAAACTAACCCTAAAAAGTTTTTTAAATATATTAATAGTAAAAAGATGCAGGTTGAGAGTGTTTCTCCATTAAATAATGGTACCAGTATGGTTGTAACAGATACAGATAAGGCAAATGTGTTAAATCAGTTCTTTTCTTCAGTGTATACAATAGAGAAGTCTGGGTTCACAGGCTCACTTAATAACTGCACAAATGGTTCAGCTCAATATAGTCAGTGGCTGACTCAGGATATGATTCAAAAAGCTTTAATACAAATTAATGTAAACAAGGCTCCAGGGCCTGATGACATACACCCCCGGGTTCTAAGAGAGCTTAGTTCAGTTTTAGACCAGCCCTTATTTCTGATTTTCTCAGATTCACCAGTCATCTGGTATGGTGCCTATGGATTGGAGGAAAGCTGATGTTATTCCAATATTTAAAAAGGGATTCCGATCTCAGCCTGGCAATTATAGGCCAGTAAGCTTGACATCTGTGGTGGGCAAATTATTTGAAGGCTTGTTAAGGGATCACATTCAAAATTTTGTCCTAATGAATGGCATTATGAGCAACAATCAGCATGGCTTTATGAAGGATAGGTAATGTCAGACGAATTTGATTGCATTTTATGATGTGGTAAGTAAGATTCTGGATAGTGGGGGGGGGGCAGTAGATGTGATCTATTTGGATTTCGCCAAAGCGTTTGATACTGTGCCCCACAAACGACTGCTTTCTAAACTAAGGTCTGTTGGGCTTAATGAAGTCGTTTGCACATGGATAGGAAACTGGCTACAGGATCGGGTACAGAGGGTGGTTGTTAATGGGACATTCTCTACTTGGAGTAAGGTTCTTAGTGGGGTCCCCCAGGGTTCAGTATTGGGTCCACTTTTATTTAACTTGTTCATTAATGACTTAGGGGAGGGTGTTGTAAGTAATGTATCAGTGTTTGCAGATGACACAAAATTATCCAGCCCAATTAATTCCATCCAGGATGTGGCATCCTTGCAACATGATCTTGACAAACTGGCAATCTGGGCAGCTAAGTGGCAAATGAGATTCAATGTTGATAAATGTAAAGTCATGCACCTGGGATGTAAAAATATCCAAGCCACTTTACCCTTAATGGGACTGCACTAGGCAAATCCATTATGGAAAAAGACCTTGGAGATCTTGTAGATGATAAACTTGGCTGTAGCAAGCAATGCCAGTCAGCAGCATCAAGGGCAAATAAGGTCTTGAGCTGTATTAAAAGGGGCATAGAGTCAAGGGAGGAGGGGGTCATTCTTCCACTGTATAGAGCACTTGTAAGGCCCCATCTAGAATATGCCGTATAGTTTTGGTCTCCATCACTCAAACAGGACATTATTGTATTAGAGAGCGTACAGAGAAGGGCAACTAAGCTGGTAAAAGGTATTGAAAATCTTAGCTATGAGGAAAGACTGGCCAAATTGGAGATGTTCACGCTGGAGAAGAGGCGCTTAAGGGGTGATATGATGACTATGTATAAATATATAAGGGAATCATATAATAATCTCTCTAATGCTTTATTTACCAGTAGGTCTTTCCAGCTGACATGAGGTCACCCATTCCGATTAGAAGAAAAGAGGTTCTGCCTAAATATTCGGAAGGGGTTTTTTATAGTGAGAGCTGTGAAGATGTGGAATTCTCTCCCTGAATCAGTTGTACAGGCTGATACATTAGATAGCTTTAAGAAGGGGTTGGGTGGCTTTTTAGCAAGTAAGGGAATACAGGGTTATGGGAAATAGCTCGTAGTCCAAGTTGATCCAGGGACTAGTCCGATTGCCATTTTGGAGTCAGGAAGGAATTTTTCCCCCTCTAAGGCAAATTGGAGAGGCTTCAGATGTTTTTTTTTGCCTTCCTCTGGATCAACTGGCAGATAGGTAGTTAATAATAATAATAAAAAAAAGGGGTTGAACTCGATGGATCTTTTTTCAACCTTACTTACTATGTTACAATGTTATTTATTGAGTTGTTTCTGGGGCAATATATAAATGTTTCTGGGGCAATCTATCTAGCTCCCCAAAAACCATGTCCAGTCTAGTGCCCCCAAACATTTTCCAAGTGTTATAAAATACTGTACTCGACACACAAAATTGCTTTGTTGAAAATTTAGGGTTGGGAGTATTCTCAGTGCTATAGACTGCTCTTCCGAGCATGCTCAGCATGGAAGACCGTTGTCTTGAGCTTAGTGAGCTTGCTTGGTAATATGGTTTGAATTGTGTCTCTTTCCCCTTTCTCCTGTGTACCTATCCATCCTATTGCTAGAATGTTAGGAGTTCTTAAATTTCTTAGAAATGTTTCATGATAAACACATTAAAAAAGTTTGATTGTAACCTAGTTTACTTTGCCAGGACAATAGCCACAGACTCATGTACAGTATATATTAAGTATTCCTCTACATCTCAGAGGCCTATTTATTAGAGATCAAACTTTAGTGGTTTTAGAGGTTTTTGAAACCACAAATAAACTCATTTCCATAAATGTCCGTCATTTATCAAAAACTGAAAAAACAAAATTGGAAAAAAGTTACAGAATTGTTGGGAAAACTGCAACTTTTTTGACCTGTTGCACAATAACAACAACTTTTTCATATTGTCGCACAAAAGCTAGTTTCAAAACACCAGACACTTTAAAAACCATGAATCAAAGAAAGATCTTCCAGTTGTAAAAGGGACATCTGCCATTAACTTCTATATGATTTAAACAGGTTTTAACTGTTGTATTTTGGTATTCGTAATTGTTGCACTTTTGTTGCATAATAAATCCTGGAAAAGTCTCTTTTTTTTTCCTGCAGCTTTTCAGGTTTTTGTTCGGATCAGATAGGTAGTGTAAGAGTCTTGGGCAAATACTTTTTTGGCAAATTTATAAATATTCATTTATCATTTTTTTTTTTTGTATAAAAAAAAAAAGAAGGTATACAGAGACACAGGCGGACTATAAACAGTTTTGTTTTGTATTGTGCCCAAATCTTTTCCCACTGCCTCTCAGCTCACCTGCTTGCTTGTGCAACCAAAATTCCAGGACTGTACAATAATCACTGACCATTGCAGCAGTAATCCATGGCAACCAATCAGATACTTGCTGTCGGTACTCTACCTGCAGTAATCCAATCAAAGCTAATTGCTGATTGGTTGATATGCGTACCTGCACAGGGCCAAATTTACCTAAAGTTAGTAAATGCTTTTTTACTCTAGCCCCACCTTTATAAAAGTCAGGAAAAGCAAAAACTTCATGATACAGGGAAATAGAAGTGGAAGTATTTCCAACTGCAAAATGAAATGTACAGTATTTTGCAATAGCGTTCTCTTTTCCTTCATACAAATGCTGCTGATCTGCAGCTTTCAGTAGCTTTTCAAACATTCCTGCTTGCTTCCAAAAACAGCATCACATATATTTTCTTATATGTTATGTAATGTAACATTATAACATTGGCTATAGCCCTACATTTTCATAACTGTAAACCGCTCTCAATGATGAGACAATGAATATAATAATAAGGCAGTAAATAGTTTTTCAGATATTGGAATGCCTGCCCGGTCCTGCCGTATACACCTGCAGCATTGTATTTCTGTATGAATAGCGAGGCTGACTACAGATTTCTGTCGGATGTTTTCCTGTGTAACTAGAGAAACCATTAAATAAGCATAAAATGGAATAGTCATAGACCTCTTGTGGATTTAGTGATCAATAAATCTGACAAGATCATATTTTATATAATAAAGCTAGAGTTGAATTGCATTTTATGACTGTTTTTTTAAATTATATTGTAAGTGTTTTGCTTCCAAAATATTCTTCCACTGATATGAGGGAAGGTTATTTGTTAAAAGGAAACTAAAATATGCTGGTATTTTGTAGCAGAGAAAAAAATTGTGAAAATAGTGAAGGCTGTTGGGGGTTGCTGGGAGTCAAAAAAATGTGCTGGAGATTTCATTCATCATTTATGTTATACTTTTACAGGTAGGTAAAAAGGCTGGAGTGACTGGATGTCTAACAGAGCAGAACAGAACACTACTTCCTGCTTTTCAGCTCTCTAACTCTGAGTTAGTCAGTGACTATAAGGGGGCCCACATGGAACATAACTGTTCAGTGAGTTTGCAATTGATCCTTAGCATTCAGCTCAGATTCAAAAGCAAACAGTTATGACCTTTGTGGCCCCCCTCAGGCCTGGTAACCAGTGGAAACCAAGAGAACTGCAAAGCAGGAAGTAGTGTTCTGGCTATTATGTTAGACATCCAGTCACTCCAGCCTTTATACATTACATTTTTTCCTAACTAACTATATTAGAAAATTTTTTTATTTTGCACAGCCTATATACAGTATATTTACTCTGTTTTTATACTGAACTGAACTGTTCCTTTTTCACGTAAATATCTGGCTGTTTAATAATAAAACTTTATTTTACTTGAAAAATACATTTGTATACATGAACTACTACCTATTATTCACAAATTAAATTTGGGGTAGTTTAAGGCCTCTTCCTTAATCTGCCCCAAATGTTCATAGGCACCATAAACCATTGCTGTTTTTGGGCAAACTTTTACTTTGTTGGCCTGAGAATTTGGGCTAAATATAAATGTTTTCATGAGATACCACAAATATTCTCTGAGTTTAAAGGCAGATGTTGTACTTGATACAATAGTGACTTAACTTTTCACAGATGCAGGTCATCTGTATCTACTGATTGTAAATCCACAAGAGTTCAGAGCCTGTACCTGGATCACAGGGTACGCTAGTTAAGTTTAAAATTACAAAATTTCAAAATAGAAACAAATAAGAAAAAAGAAAACAATTGAAAAGACATCATTTTTATGGAACTGATTAAAAAGTTTGGAAGGTTAGCAAGCAGCTTCAAAAAAATCAACGCTTGTATACATTTTTAACATTGTAACAAGTTGGCACCCTCTCTATCATCTGTTCTTGGGAAACACGAGAGGGTGGATAATGAAACATTAAACTTAAATTTTACAACAAATAATGTGAAAAAAGTTGCAGCAGGAGGACTGAACTGACACAACAGTCCAGTTAGAAGAGTGCAAAGGAGGTAGGACTTGATGATGGAATAGGCAAAACGTGGGTAGATCATGGGTATGTTAAGACTTAACAGGGCATGGCCTTGGTGGATCGAAGGTGTAGTCAGTCATACTATTTAGGGGAGCTTTTTTTTTTATTTAAATGGGACCTTTACAGTCAAGGCATGAGCCCCCAGATGACCATTTAAAAAATAAGCTAATAGGCTAATACTCCCTAGGCTAATAGTCCTGAATGAACCAGAGAATGGATTTACCCTTAGAGCTTAATTGCTGTGGGAGTGCCTCTATCCCCAGTTCATTCACTGTCCCTTGTAGGTCAAGTCTGCTTTTTTCTGTGTGTTCTGACTTTTACCCCCGATAAGTCCAGGCAGCACTCAGATAGCTGAGGGCTAGGCCCAAACCCTAGACTGGAATCCAGTTACTCTCCTGGGGTTGGGATTGCCTAACATGACAGGTCTGATATACATTTTAAAACTGGAATATTTTATAATAATATTTATGTTTTAATATCTTAATTATTATTAATGGGCCCTGTGTCATCTCATCGGTAGATGATATTTTTCATTTTCCTAAGATCAAAAGAAAGCATTAATATCTTACTTATAGTACTTAAGTATATCAGATTTAATAAGTGCCCTTTTCATTTTAAAACAAAATTATTTTTTAGACTAAAGCTGTCTTTTCCATCTCAGTTCTATTCAGTGGGTCTCAGTACGGCCAATATTCTAATGATTTGTTATAGCTTTCCTAATTTATCTAATCTTAGCTTTGCATCTTGTCATAAATTAAGAATGGCGAAGTAGAAGTGATTTTTGTAGCTCATATTAAAATCTTGTGGTTTGTACTGATAAGCTATAATAAGTCTATGAGCTAGAATTATGGCTGTGCATGTAAATGGAACTTTTAAAACCATGGTTCAGTTGCATAGTGCCAGCCAGTAATTCTGTTTCATTGTAATATAACATCATAAAGTGTGTGTGTATACTATGTGGCTTAATAAACTGGAATCTACATTAGCCAATGCAGTTCCTAACGTAGTGTATATCCTCTGGAGCAGCGTAAATACATTTACTAACATGTTTAGTTATACTTTGCATAAAAGTGTGAGTGAAGGTTGCGATTGTTATATGGGTCACTTGGATCAGTTCAGCTTTAGAGGGATCAGAGCCTATGATTACACATATTAATTTATAAGAAGAAAAATATGTTTTAGCCCTGGCTTTTTCATAAAAATCAGAACACAGGAGCTCTGAAACCTGTGCATCATAGATTCTTCAATCATAGGCTGCTTATTTTATCCACTGTCTTTGTATACACAAATCAGGTTTCTACTATATCATTAATTACAGAACAGTAACTCGGCAATTCGACAGTTTTTAGTTGGTGAATAGTTAAATTCTTTAAGGGCCAGAGTATGATAAATCTCGAAAATCTAATTAGAATTTTTTAAAAAAACTAAAAATCAATAATTTGGATAATTCCTTTGTCGAATTTCACAGTTTTGACCATAAAAAAAAAATCGAAAATTAGAATTAGAAATTTTCAATTCAACCCTTAACAAATCTGCCCCACTGGTAATATAAACACTTTGCAGTTTGCTTATACTATTTGTAGCTGTTTGATTCTTCCAATTTTGAATTGGCTATTATACTTCAGGGTGGTACTCTGACACCTGAAATCTACAGGCTCATGGATGTTAATTGATTTGACCTGAATCTACCTGAATCGTAACCTTATTTCTTTTATATGTAAACACTAGACCATCTTGGCATACAGGTCTTTGCTAGGATCAGAAAGGCATCAGCTGTTATTTCAGGTTGCATGAGGAGTAGAAGAAGCCAGCAAGCAATAATGTTGTTTTATAGTGTCTGATTAATTTCTATTTTTGACCTATCTAAAAAATTATTTTCTTGTGCCCAACAGTTAGTACAAAAGAACAGTCCATGTCCTAAATTATATTCAACGATTTCTTCAGCATGTGTTCCTTTAACTTTTTTTGCTATTTCTTATAATGAACGAGGGAATAGTATAAATACAGATCTAAAGATCAGCATTGTTATCGATGTTTATATAAAAATCAGGGCAATTTAGGAATGAATGGTTAACTTTTTTAAATGGAATGAGTAGTATGGGTTTTCTTATGATCATAGATGGCCTTAAGATTGGCATTGTATCTAAGTCTTTATTATTGCTGATGATTACATTGCATAATCTATATGTTCCATAGAGGATGTTGTTTTACAAAGAGATTTGTCTTAACTGGAGAACTGGGCATGAAATGGTCACATAAGGTGCAAAAATAACATCAATGCTAGTTATACACTTAATAAAAATGTGTTCGGGATTGCCTTAATTGAAAAGGATTTGGATGGATGTGGATAACAGACCGTGCAACTGTAGGCAGTTGCTGCTATCACAAATGTAATACTTTAATGCATTTAGTCTAAGGATTAAAACATAATTGTGCCTCTTAATAGATCCCTAGTAAGGCCTCACCTTGAGTATGCAGTGCAATTTATGCAATGTGTTTATGTACAAAAAGGCCCATAAACACTATCTGAACTTCCAAAAATAAATACTTCCAGACATAAATATAGATGTATATTCATTGTGAAGTGATGGATTCTGGGACTTGACTTATGAGTTTAAGTGGTGTTCAGGAAATGCAAACAAGACTGTCATGATTTTCTTTCTGTATATGGAATCAGGTATGTTGGAAGTTGTTTTTGCATGTTATCTACATAAGAAATGAAGGGGGTTTACTTTCCCTTTAAGCTCATTTTTATACCGTATGCAGGTTACTTCGTCAAGTAAATATGCAGCAACAAAATGCTAGTAATGATTTCTTGACCAAAAATATTTTGGATGATGGTTTTTTGTGTGTTTTTTGTATATAAAAAAACTTTTGTATTTAGTGGAAACCAATGGAATGTATCACATTCTTCAGTAGTGTTGTATCGTTATGTTGTGTGATTCATGATCATATTTTATATAATAAAGTTAGAGTTGAATTGCATTTTATGACTGTTTTGAGTGTTTTGCTTCCAAAATGTTTTTCCATTGATATGAGCCAGGTTATTTGTTAAAAGGAAACTAAAATATGCTAGTATTTTGTAGCATAGAAAAAAATTGTGAAAATAGTGAAGGCTGTTGGGGGTTGCTGGGAGTCAAAAAAATGTGCTGGAGATTTCATTCATCATTTATGTTATACTTTTACAGGTAGGGAGCCCATAGACTTCTTTCTTCATCCCTGAGAAGCACAGTATATTGCCAAATAACCAATTTGCATAATAAATAAAGACTATTCATGCTTTTATTTTAGGTATATGAAAGGTATGGAAGTTATCATGGGAGGAACTTCCTTTTCTATGTTTTGATGTGGATTGTCTCCTGTGATAAGATGCTGTCAGAAGCCTCACTGGACACGCCTGGCTCCTGGGCAAAGCCTTTAACTGGGTTTCCCTGTCCCAAACCCCCCCTTTCCAATAAATTCCCACTGTCCCCTACAAATATCAATGTCACCGGCACTATTGGGCCTCATGGGGGACGGCTTGGGTGCAGCTGCACTCACTGCTTCCCTGGTAGTTATACCACTGGATGTCCTGCAGTAGAGTCGTGCGTGGGTCCATTTTTTGGGACCCGTACCCGCAACCTGCAATCCGCAGCCCGGACCCGCAACACGCATTCTTACCCGCTTGGACTCGCTTTCTGACCCGCAAGTACCTTATCCGCAACCCTCAATCTATTTGAATCATTCTACTCAGGCGAATTTATGCCAATTCGATAGTCGAGGAGCACAAAAAACGACTCGAAATACAAGCTTTTTTCCTTCTATTCCTTCACTCGAACTTAGTGAATGGGCCCCCTAATGTTTATGTAATTCCCTATACCCCTCTTCACATGCTGTATAGAGGGGAAATGTAAAGGGCATGGGTAGGAACAGTTCAGTGTAAAAATAAAAACTGGGTAAATAATGTTTCTAATATAATTAGTTATGTAATGTAATGTAAAAAAGCTGGAGTGACTGGATGTCTAACAGAGCAGAACATAACACTACTTCCTGCTTTTCAGCTCTCTAACTCTGAGTTAGTCAGTGACTATAAGGGGCCCACATGGAACATAACTGTTCAGTGAGTTTGCAATTGATCCTTAGCATTCAGCTCAGATTCAAAAGGAAACAGTTATGACCTTTGTGGCCCCCCTCAGGCCTGGTAACCAATCAGTGGAAACCAAGAGAACTGCAAAGCAGGAAGTAGTGTTCTGGCTATTATGTTAGACATCCAGTCACTCCAGCCTTTATACATTACATTTTTTCCTAACTAACTATATTAGAAACATTTTTTATTTTGCACAGCCTATATATATTTACTCTGTTTTTATTTTTATACTGAACTGAACTGTTCCTTTTTCATGTAAATATCTGGCTGTTTAATAATAAAACTTTATTTTACTTGAAAAATACATTTTTATACATGAACTACTACCTATTATTCACAAATTAAATCTGGGGTAGTTTAAGGCCTCTTCCTTAACCTTTTAAGTGCCAGCAGAATTTCACATTTTGGTTACGCGAAATGCCAGCCGTTTTTGAAACATTTTGTGCTCTCTCACTTTAGGGGCATTTTCTGAGGGGAAACCTATAGTTTACCTAAGAAAACTATACATTGTTTTTTTCGGTAGAAACTGAGCTTTCTAAATCTGCCTGAGTTTTCATGTATTTACACCTGTGCAAAAAAATTTATAGTGCTAAATACCAAAAAAAAATGAAAAATTACCATTTTTCATCGTATATCAATTTATACCAGAAAAATATTTCATTTTACGGATGAAAATCCAACTGATTTGGAAAGCCTTATGTCTCTTGAACGTGCCAATACCAGATATGTATAGTTTTAGGGAGATTTAGGATTTCTGTACAGCAAAAACTCCCGGCAGTATATTACCAAATTTTGAAAGCACCAAGGCAGAAAACGGCATGCTTTAGATTCCAAGGCAAAAAATCCTGAAACCGTAGGTTTACCCCAGAAAACCATACATTTTTGAAAAGTACACATTCTGCCGATTACAAAATGGGTAACTATGTCTCTCTACTCCCAACTACCAAACATAAAAGCTTGTCTGAACATAGCGGTTTTTCAACAAAAAATTCAAAATTCTGAAAAATCATTTCAAAGGTTTTATTTTGCTGCTCCGCATATCCCAAACTATATTAGGTACCAAGAAAAAGCACCTGAAATATGATTGCCAGGGGTCCACTGAACAATTTGATACCCATTATGCATAGGTTTACCAAAGTATCTGGCATTTAGAGACACCAATATGTAGTTAGCACATCCAAATTGTTCAGGACTTTACTTCAGCTACTGAGAAATCAACACATTGACTGCATTTTTGTGGGGTAAAAACACAGAAATATATGTTTACCCCCCAAACCCATACATTTTTGGAAAGTACACATTCTACTGAATCTAAAATGGGTACCCATGCCTTTCTGCTCCAAACTACTGAGTCGCAAGGCTTTCCCAAAGTTGTCGGTTTTGGTGAAATATCTGAAAATTGCCTCAAAGCTTCAACTTCCCAGCACCATATCACCCATGTGTCATTACGTACTAAGAAAAAGCACCCTAAATATGATTGCCAGGGTTACTCCAAACAGTTTGGTGGCCATTGTTCATAGGTTTACCAAAGTATCTGGCATTTAGAGGCCCCAAAATGAAGTTAGCGCATACAAACAGTCCCGTGGGTAACTTCAGCTAATGAAAAATCAACACATTGACTGCATTTTTGTGGGGTAAAAACACAGAAATATATGTTTACCCCCCAAACCCATACATTTTTGGAAAGTACACATTCTACCGAATCTAAAATGGGTACCCATGCCTTATTGCTCCAAACTACTGAGTCGCAAGGCTTTCCCAAAGTTGTCGGTTTTGGTGAAATATCTGAAAATTGCCTCAAAGCTTCAACTTCCCAGCACCATATCACCCATGTGTCATTACGTACTAAGAAAAAGCACCCTAAATATGATTGCCAGGGTTCCTCCGAACAGTTTGGTGGCCATTGTTCATAGGTTTACCAAAGTATCTGGCATTTAGAGGCCCCAAAATGAAGTTAGCGCATACAAACAGTCCCGTGGGTAACTTCAGCTAATGAAAAATCAACACATTGACTGCATTTTTGTGGGGTAAAAACACAGAAATATATGTTTACCCCCCAAACCCATACATTTTTGGAAAGTACACATTCTACCGAATCTAAAATGGGTACCCATGCCTTATTGCTCCAAACTACTGAGTCGCAAGGCTTTCCCAAAGTTGTCGGTTTTGGTGAAATATCTGAAAATTGCCTCAAAGCTTCAACTTCCCAGCACCATATCACCCATGTATCGTTACGCACCAAGAAAAAGCACCCTAAATATGATTGCCAGGGTTCCTCCGAACAGTTTGGTGGCCATTGTTCATAGGTTTACCAAAGTATCTGGCATTTAGAGGCCCCAAAATGAAGTTAGCGCATACAAACAGTCCCGTGGGTAACTTCAGCTAATGAAAAATCAACAAATTGACTGCATTTTTGTGGGGTAAAAACACAGAAATATATGTTTACCCCCCAAACCCATACATTTTTGGAAAGTACACATTCTACCGAATCTAAAATGGGTACCCATGCCTTATTGCTCCAAACTACTGAGTCGCAAGGCTTTCCCAAAGTTGTCGGTTTTGGTGAAATATCTGAAAATTGCCTCAAAGCTTCAACTTCCCAGCACCATATCACCCATGTGTCATTACGTACTAAGAAAAAGCACCCTAAATATGATTGCCAGGGTTACTCCAAACAGTTTGGTGGCCATTGTTCATAGGTTTACCAAAGTATCTGGCATTTAGAGGCCCCAAAATGAAGTTAGCGCATACAAACAGTCCCGTGGGTAACTTCAGCTAATGAAAAATCAACACATTGACTGCATTTTTGTGGGGTAAAAACACAGAAATATATGTTTACCCCCCAAACCCATACATTTTTGGAAAGTACACATTCTACCGAATCTAAAATGGGTACCCATGCCTTATTGCTCCAAACTACTGAGTCGCAAGGCTTTCCCAAAGTTGTCGGTTTTGGTGAAATATCTGAAAATTGCCTCAAAGCTTCAACTTCCCAGCACCATATCACCCATGTGTCATTACGTACTAAGAAAAAGCACCCTAAATATGATTGCCAGGGTTCCTCCGAACAGTTTGGTGGCCATTGTTCATAGGTTTACCAAAGTATCTGGCATTTAGAGGCCCCAAAATGAAGTTAGCGCATACAAACAGTCCCGTGGGTAACTTCAGCTAATGAAAAATCAACACATTGACTGCATTTTTGTGGGGTAAAAACACAGAAATATATGTTTACCCCCCAAACCCATACATTTTTGGAAAGTACACATTCTACCGAATCTAAAATGGGTACCCATGCCTTATTGCTCCAAACTACTGAGTCGCAAGGCTTTCCCAAAGTTGTCGGTTTTGGTGAAATATCTGAAAATTGCCTCAAAGCTTCAACTTCCCAGCACCATATCACCCATGTATCGTTACGCACCAAGAAAAAGCACCCTAAATATGATTGCCAGGGTTCCTCCAAACAGTTTGGTGGCCATTGTTCATAGGTTTATCAAAGTATCTGGCATTTAGAGGCCTCAAAATGAAGTTAGCGCATACAAATAGTCCTGTGGGTAACTTCATCTAATGAAAAATCAACACATTGACTGCATTTTTGTGGGGTAAAAACACAGAAATATATGTTTACCCCCCAAACCCATACATTTTTGGAAAGTACACATTCTACTGAATCTAAAATGGGTACCCATGCCTTTCTGCTCCAAACTACTGAGTCGCAAGGCTTTCCCAAAGTTGTCGGTTTTGGTGAAATATCTGAAAATTGCCTCAAAGCTTCAACTTCCCAGCACCATATCACCCATGTGTCATTACGTACTAAGAAAAAGCACCCTAAATATGATTGCCAGGGTTCCTCCGAACAGTTTGGTGGCCATTGTTCATAGGTTTACCAAAGTATCTGGCATTTAGAGGCCCCAAAATGAAGTTAGCGCATACAAACAGTCCCGTGGGTAACTTCAGCTAATGAAAAATCAACACATTGACTGCATTTTTGTGGGGTAAAAACACAGAAATATATGTTTACCCCCCAAACCCATACATTTTTGGAAAGTACACATTCTACCGAATCTAAAATGGGTACCCATGCCTTATTGCTCCAAACTACTGAGTCGCAAGGCTTTCCCAAAGTTGTCGGTTTTGGTGAAATATCTGAAAATTGCCTCAAAGCTTCAACATCCCAGCAACATATCACCCATGTGTCATTACATACTAAGAAAAAGCACCCTAAATATGATTGCCAGGGTTCCTCCGAACAGTTTGGTGGCCATTGTTCATAGGTTTACCTAAGTAACTGGCATTTAGAGGCCCCAAAATGAAGTTAGCGCATACAAACAGTCCCGTGGGTAACTTCAGCTAATGAGAAATCAACACATTGACTGCATTTTTGTGGGGTAAAAACACAGAAATATATGTTTACCCCCCAAACCCATATATTTTTGGAAAGTACACATTCTACTGAATCTAAAATGGGTACCCATGCCTTTCTGCTCCAAACTACTGAGTCGCAAGGCTTTCCCAAAGTTGTCGGTTTTGGTGAAATATCTGAAAATTGCCTCAAAGCTTCAACTTCCCAGCACCATATCACCCATGTGTCATTACGTACTAAGAAAAAGCACCCTAAATATGATTGCCAGGGTTACTCCGAACAGTTTGGTGGCCATTGTTCATAGGTTTACCAAAGTATCTGGCATTTAGAGGCCCCAAAATGAAGTTAGCGCATACAAACAGTCCCGTGGGTAACCATCTAATGAAAAATCAACACATTGACTGCATTTTTGTGGGGTAAAAACACAGAAATATATGTTTACCCCCCAAACCCATACATTTTTGGAAAGTACACATTCTACCGAATCTAAAATGGGTACCCATGCCTTATTGCTCCAAACTACTGAGTCGCAAGGCTTTCCCAAATTTGGCGGTTTTGGTGAAATATCTGGAAATTGCCTCAAAGCTTCAACTTTCCAGCATCGTATTGTCCATGTATCATTACCAGCATAAAGCATCCTAAATATAAACATATGGGTCTACTAAACAGTTTGATGCCCAATGTGCATAGATATACCAAACTATGTGGCGCACAGAGACACCCAAATGACAATATGTATAGACATTTTCACGGCTGACGCTCTGACTGCTGCAATATGAGCACCTGGAGTGTGTATTATGCGACATTAGACCCCCCTAACAGTACAGAGACCCCAGAAAACCATATATTTTCAGAAAGTACACATTCTGACGAATCCAATATGGGTAAATAAGTGTTTCTACTGCAAACTCCCAAACTGCAAAGCAATGCTGAACATAACGGTTTTTATCAAACTTCTGAAAATCGTCACAAAGCTTGAATTCTACCCCATTATATGCCACACATTTCGTAACGTATCAGCATAAAACATCCTAAATATGAACGCCAGGGGTCTACTGAACACTTTGATGCCCAATATGCATAGATATACCAAACTATGTGGCGCACAGAGACCCCCAAATGACAATAGTGTATATACATTTTCATGGCTGACGCGCTGGCTGCTGCAATATGAGCACCTGGTGTGTGTATTATGCGACATTAGACCCCCCTAACAGTACAGAGACCCCAGAAAACCATATATTTTCAGAAAGTACACATTCTGACGAATCCAATATGGGTAAATAAGTGTTTCTACTGCAAACTGCCAAACAGCAAAGCAATGCTGAACATAACGGTTTTTATCAAATTTCTGAAAATCGTCACAAAGCTTGAATTTTACCCCATTATATGCCCCACATTTCGTAACGTATCAGCATAAAACATCCTAAATATGAACGCCAGGGGTCTACTGAACACTTTGATGCCCAATATGCATAGATATACCAAACTATGTGGCGCACAGAGACCCCCAAATGACAATAGTGTATATACATTTTCACGGCTGACGCTCTGGCTGCTGCAATATGAGCACCTGGAGTGTGTATTATGCGACATTAGACCCACCTAACAGTACAGAGACCCCAGAAAACCATATATTTTCAGAAAGTACACATTCTGACGAATCCAATATGGGTAAATAAGTGTTTCTACTGCAAACTGCCAAACTGCAAAGCAATGCTGAACATAACGGTTTTTATCAAATTTCTGAAAATCGTCACAAAGCTTGAATTTTACCCCATTATATGCCCCACATTTCGTAATGTATCAGCATAAAACATCCTAAATATGAACGCCAAGGGTCTACTGAACACTTTGATGCCCAATATGCATAGATATACCAAACTATGTGGCGCACAGAGACCCCCAAATGACAATAGTGTATATACATTTTCACGGCTGACGCGCTGGCTGCTGCAATATGAGCACCTGGTGTGTGTATTATGCGACATTAGACCCCCCTAACAGTACAGAGACCCCAGAAAACCATATATTTTCAGAAAGTACACATTCTGACGAATCCAATATGGGTAAATAAGTGTTTCTACTGCAAACTGCCAAACTGCAAAGCAATGCTGAACATAACGGTTTTTATCAAATTTCTGAAAATCGTCACAAAGCTTGAATTTTACCCCATTATATGCCCCACATTTCGTAACGTATCAGCATAAAACATCCTAAATATGAATGCCAGGGGTCTACTGAACACTTTGATGCCCAATATGCATAGATATACCAAACTATGTGGCGCACAGAGACCCCCAAATGACAATAGTGTATATACATTTTCATGGCTGACGCGCTGGCTGCTGCAATATGAGCACCTGGTGTGTGTATTATGCGACATTAGACCCCCCTAACAGTACAGAGACCCCAGAAAACCATATATTTTCAGAAAGTACACATTCTGAAGAATCCAATATGGGTAAATAAGTGTTTCTACTGCAAACTGCCAAACTGCAAAGCAATGCTGAACATAACGGTTTTTATCAAATTTCTGAAAATCGTCACAAAGCTTGAATTTTACCCCATTATATGCCCCACATTTCGTAACGTATCAGCATAAAACATCCTAAATATGAACTCCAGGGGTCTACTGAACACTTTGATGCCCAATATGCATAGATATACCAAACTATGTGGCGCACAGAGACCCCCAAATGACAATAGTGTATATACATTTTCACGGCTGACGCGCTGGCTGCTGCAATATGAGCACCTGGTGTGTGTATTATGCGACATTAGACCCCCCTAACAGTACAGAGACCCCAGAAAACCATATATTTTCAGAAAGTACACATTCTGACGAATCCAATATGGGTAAATAAGTGTTTCTACTGCAAACTGCCAAACTGCAAAGCAATGCTGAACATAACGGTTTTTATCAAATTTCTGAAAATCGTCACAAAGCTTGAATTTTACCCCATTATATGCCCCACATTTCGTAACGTATCAGCATAAAACATCCTAAATATGAACACCAGGGGTCTACTGAACACTTTGATGCCCAATATGCATAGATATACCAAACTATGTGGCGCACAGAGACCCCCAAATGACAATAGTGTATATACATTTTCACGGCTGACGCGCTGGCTGCTGCAATATGAGCACCTGGTGTGTGTATTATGCGACATTAGACCCCCCTAACAGTACAGAGACCCCAGAAAACCATATATTTTCAGAAAGTACACATTCTGACGAATCCAATATGGGTAAATAAGTGTTTCTACTGCAAACTGCCAAACTGCAAAGCAATGCTGAACATAACGGTTTTTATCAAATTTCTGAAAATCGTCACAAAGCTTGAATTTTACCCCATTATATGCCCCACATTTCGTAACGTATCAGCATAAAACATCCTAAATATGAACGCCAGGGGTCTACTTAACACTTTGATGCCCAATATGCATAGATATACCAAACTATGTGGCGCACAGAGACCCCCAAATGACAATAGTGTATATACATTTTCACGGCTGACGCACTGGCTGCTGCAATATGAGCACCTGCTGTGTGTATTATGCGACATTAGACCCCCCTAACAGTACAGAGACCCCAGAAAACCATATATTTTCAGAAAGTACACATTCTGACGAATCCAATATGGGTAAATAAGTGTTTCTACTGCAAACTGCCAAACTGCAAAGCAATGCTGAACATAACGGTTTTTATCAAATTTCTGAAAATCGTCACAAAGCTTGAATTTTACCCCATTATATGCCCCACATTTCGTAACGTATCAGCATAAAACATCCTAAATATGAACGCCAGGGGTCTACTGAACACTTTGATGCCCAATATGCATAGATATACCAAACTATGTGGCGCACAGAGACCCCCAAATGACAATAGTGTATATACATTTTCATGGCTGACGCGCTGGCTGCTGCAATATGAGCACCTGGTGTGTGTATTATGCGACATTAGACCCCCCTAACAGTACAGAGACCCCAGAAAACCATATATTTTCAGAAAGTACACATTCTGACGAATCCAATATGGGTAAATAAGTGTTTCTACTGCAAACTGCCAAACTGCAAAGCAATGCTGAACATAACGGTTTTTATCAAATTTCTGAAAATCGTCACAAAGCTTGAATTTTACCCCATTATATGCCCCACATTTCGTAACGTATCAGCATAAAACATCCTAAATATGAACGCATGGGGTCTACTGAACACTTTGATGCCCAATATGCATAGATATACCAAACTATGTGGTGCACAGAGACCCCCAAATGACAATAGTGTATATACATTTTCACGGCTGACGCGCTGGCTGCTGCAATATGAGCACCTGGTGTGTGTATTATGTGACATTAGACCCCCCTAACAGTACAGAGACCCCAGAAAACCATATATTTTCAGAAAGTACACATTCTGACGAATCCAATATGGGTAAATAAGTGTTTCTACTGCAAACTGCCAAACTGCAAAGCAATGCTGAACATAACGGTTTTTATCAAATTTCTGAAAATCGTCACAAAGCTTGAATTTTACCCCATTATATGCCCCACATTTCGTAACGTATCAGCATAAAACATCCTAAATATGAACGCCAGGGGTCTACTGAACACTTTGATGCCCAATATGCATAGATATACCAAACTATGTGGCGCACAGAGACCCCCAAATGGATATAAAGTAGATAAAATTTACAAGGCAAAACAAAATAAGGCAGTAAAGAGTGAAATGCAAAAAAATCCAATAAAACCACAAAAATCAATGTTTTTTTTCCAGACTAGTGTTATCGGCCGTCAGAATCACAGTTTCAATATTTTAGCTGGGCCAAACAGGTTATACGGCTAGAAACAAGTGAACACAACATACGCAGAGCTGAAAATGCAATAAAATGGCTAAAAATTCAATAAAATGGCTAAAAATGCACCAAAATACCCAAAATTGCAATATAATCACCGAAATAACATAAAAAAGATATTGCACAGTACGGTTAGCGAATACGCTATTCGTAATGGCAATAAAACATTTTTTTCAGCCAAAAAAAGAGACGATGCGATAAGAAAAAAAAAAAAAAAGCCACAATGCCATGTATGTGCGTGTGCGTGTGTACAAATGGTAAATTACATGTTATGTGCGCGTGTGTGCGTGTGCACATGTGTGTAAGTGCAGTGAGTGTAAGTGACCCCCCCAATCCCCAAAAAGTATGTGTAAGTGTGTGTAAGTGTGAATCTAAGTGTGTATTACTGTAATAAGTGTGTGTTGGTGTGTTTGTGTGTGTAATTGTTGCACTAACCTGAAAAAATCGCTGGAGACTGTTGCAGGCGATCAGGAAGACTCCCTGGAAGACCTCTGCGTCGTGGTTCCTGTCTGTGTGCTGTGGGGGCGGAGATCGTCGATCCGGTGCAGGCTGCAGCAGCAGGACACGTAAGTAACACGTGCCTGCTGCTGTTTTTGGGCCCCTGGGCGATCGCGCCCCAGGGGCCACTCGATCCCCTGCTCTGCTCGTTGCCTAGGGGCAGGGGATCGAGCAGGAACGGAGCGAGCGGCTCTAACAGCCGCTCCTCCGCTTCTGAACCCGGAAGTGCTGCAGAACGTAGAATCTACGTTCTGTGGCATTTCAAGTACCTTTGCCACAGAACGTAGATTCTACGATCTGTGGCATTTAAAGGGTTAATCTGCCCCAAATGTTCATAGCCACCATAAACCATTGCTGTTTTTGGGCAAACTTTTACTTTGTTGGCCTGAGAATTTGGGCTAAATATAAATGTTTTCATGAGATACCACAAATAATCTCTGAGTTTAAAGGCAGATTGTTGTACTTGATACAATAGTGACTTAACTTTTCACAGATGCAGGTCATCTGTATCAACTGATACAAAAGAGGGACAGTTGGGAGGTATGTAACAGTTCAGAGCCTGTACCTGGATCACAGGGTACGCTAGTTAAGTTTAAAATTACAAAATTTCAAAATAGAAACAAATAAGAAAAAAGAAAACAATTGAAAATACATCATTTTTATGGAACTGATTAAAAAGTTTGGAAGGTTAGCAAGCAGCTTCAAAAAAATCAACCCTTGTATACATTTTTAACATTGTAACAAGTTGGCACCCTCTCTCTATCATCTGTTCTTGGGAAATACATAGTTATATAGTTAAATACAGTACATAGTTAAATTGGGTTGAAAAAAGACAAAGTCCATCAAGTTCAACCCCTCCAAATGAAAACCCAGCATCCATACATACACCCCTCTCTACTTTTAATTAAATTCTATATACCCATACCCATACTAACTATAGAGCTTAGTATCACAATAGCCTTTGATATTATGTCTGTCCAAAAAGGGTGGAAAATGAAACAATAAAATTTCAATTTTACAACAAATAGTGTGAAAAAAGTTGCAGCAGGAGGACTGAACTGACACAACAGTCCAGTTAGAAGAGTGCAAAGGAGGTAGGACTTGATGATGGAATAGGAAAACCTTGGGTAGATCATGGGTATGTTAAGACATAACAGGGCATGGCTTTGGTGGATTGAAGGTGTAGTCAGTCATACTATTTAGGGGAGCTTTTTTTTTTATTTAAATGGGACCTTTACAGTCAAGGCATGAGCCCCCAGATGACCATTTAAAAAATAAACTAATAGGCTAATACTCCCTAGGCTAATAGTCCTGAATGGACCAGAGAATGGATTTACCCTTAGAGCTTAATTGCTGTGGGAGTGCCTCTATCCCCAGTTCATTCACTGTCCCTTGTAGGTCAAGTCTGCTTTTTTCTGTGTGTGCTGTTTCCTAAATACTCTTTTATTATGGTTCCTGGCTCCTGCTTTCCCTGGTCCTGTCCCTTGCACTGACTTTTACCCCCGATAAGTCCAGGCAGCACTCAGATAGCTGAGGGCTAGGCCCAAACCCTAGACTGGAATCCAGTTACTCTCCTGGGGTTGGGATTGCCTTACATGACACGTCTGATATACATTTTAAAACTGGAATATTTTATAATAATATTTATGTTTTAATATCTTAATTATTATTAATGGGCCCTGTGTCATCTCATCTGTAGATGATATGATTTCTTGACCAAAAATATTTTGGATGATGGGTTTTTGTGTTTTTTTATATAAAAAAACTTTTGTATTTAGTGGAAACCAATGGAATGTATCACATTCTTCAGTAGTGTTGTTTCGTTATGTTGTGTGATTCATGTATTCCTGTGTTGCCTGGCTGCATAACTGCGGTACACTTGAGTACTTTCAGTCCATGGGCGAATTCCAGGTCATATGTAGGCTCTCTCTTTCAGAACGGAGACAGAGGTAATGTTTCAGGTTCTTACCTACTGGTACAACCAATTACCTATCCTCAGATAGGGCCACTCTGGTCAACATTTGACAAAATCATACTAATATTCCCAAACTGTGCTCTTTTTTTCTTTTCTTATTAGTTTTAACCATTTATATCATTAGCTGATATGGCCAGTGTATTTGTTTCCTTTGTTTGGGTCTCAGTATGTATCTCTGTTTCAGGATATAAGAGAAATAATACAACAGTAAGTTAGTAAGGAGAGAAAGTGACAGGAGATCTGCCCTATCTTATTTCCTGCTGCTATTCTTCAGAGGGTATACATTTCGCTTTCTCGTTTGTATCCAACCACTGGAAAGAGATCTATTTTTAGGCAGGCCGACCTATGCTTACTGAAGTGTGGCTGCTTTCTTTTCTTTGTATTTCTTAAACTATTATAGGATTTTAGTGATACTGTGCTTTATTTTGCTAAAATTGCTTGGAAATGAGATGTAAGGAGTACTGCAGTATGATACATTTTTTTATACTTGTTTGACATCATATTTTAATGTTTTAGTGACATGTATTCTCTTTCACTATTCATGTGGCTTAATCCAAGGAAGGCATTTAGAGGATGCAGAGATTTGAGCCGTTGCTTGCAGTTCTTATGGCTTAAGTTTGTAAAAATGCCTCTGGCAGGTTTAATATATTTCATTATTCAGTCTAATTTTGGTGACATACAATGTTAACACGTGTGCTGCATAGTGACAGTCAAAGAATCAGCTTTCTTGTTCCACAGAGCATGTTATTCTGCAGATAAACCCCATAAAAATAATTTTAATTGATGACCATGATACCCAAATTTTCAAAATGCATTTGTAAAAATTGCTTATGTATCATATCACAGATACAGCAGTTCAGTTTCATCAGGAACCAGTTAAGGGAAGGAATTCTATGCAAGCACAGGTAGAACACACAATCATATCTATGACAATGTATTGCCCATGTTACAAATCACCAAATGTGCATATCTTTGTCCAAATTGAGCTAAAATGCTTAATTACCTACCCAGGCCAAAAGAGCCAATGACTTGGTGGGCCTGTGTATACCCATCGGGAGATCCTTGCACAGGGGTCTATTTACCAGATTATATATCATATAATTATATATCATAATACATCTGTCTAGGTAAAATAAATGAACAAATAATCCCTTATTGTGTGCAAAAAAGTATACATACTGTATATATAATGCTATTTAAAAAAACAATAATCTACCCTTTTCCTCAAAAATAAAGTGTTACCTCGGACTTAAGCTACATGAATCCACGTTGGAGGCAAATCAATCCTATTTGGTTTATTTAATGTTTAAATAAATATTTTTTTGACCAAACTTATGGTATGGTGATCCAAATTACAGACCCTTTTCTAGAAAACCCAGGCACTCCAAGCATTCTGGATAATAGTTTGTGTTTATATATCATCATTATTTATTTATACAGTGCCACTGGACATTAATTTATAACAAGCAGAGGTCTTATAATAATTTAGCAAAATATATATGTATGTAGAAAAAGAGTGTGGTCTAAATGACCCTAGCTAGTCTAGACAGCATCAATGAAAACCTTAATTCTGTAAGATAGCTGTAGTGGAAAAGTGAAAAAAAGACTTGGGGCAAAGCAAAAGAGGCCAGTGGCATACTGGAAGGTAGAAAACACAAGTATGTAAGCCCCCACTCTCATACATCACAAGGGATGAACCATCTGGCTGGGAAAATATTCATCAAATAACTCCATATGCATATTTTTATGTATTGAGAGTACAGACAGAACACTGCATACTGTTGGATTTAGTAAAAGGCTAAATTGCAAGTGTTTATAGGCAAATGGGGAATTATGATTTTATACCTTTATATATCTGAAATGTGGATATTTGTATAAAAAACTATTAAAATGACACATATTGTCTTTAAAATGCAACACATATATATTATGGTAAATCATAGTATGCATATTTCCCCTGGAATGCTGTGTGTTTTGGAATTGTACAAATCCAATAACAATTTACAGATGTCATTATAGCATCAACAGAAAGCTAGACCTGGGTTGTTTGGAGGGCCCAACAGGGAGGGGGACTGATGAAGTCACATTAGCTTCTCCCTGGTCCTCTGCTCTAATCAGTCCAAGTCCTAGCAGTCAATCCTCTTCCCCAACTGAAGCAATACAAAGATTAGTACAGATGCAGCCACTTTGGTTTGTCTGTTTGACACAGAATAACTAAACACAGATATCCCATTTATCTCATTTAACACAGAAAACTGCGTCACAACATCCCATCTAATTAAAGCTCCATTGAGCTTTGGTATGCTAATGAAAAGGTTAAATGCATTAAATGAGTTAAGATGACTTAAGATAACACAGTTTCTTCAATTACCCCTGAGTCATGACGCATTTAACTCACAAATCCAAGTGGCTTCATCTGTATGTTGTATTTTAGTGTGCCTTTTAATGCTGGAAGTCACTGGGGCAGATTCACTAAAGGACGAAGTGGCTGTCGATAATTGGCCAGAAATATCATCAGCAGGGACATCGCCAATTTATGAACAGGCGTAGAGGACAATTCACTAGCGAAAGAGACCGTCGCTAGAGCTCGTTCACACTTTATCGCCAGGCGACTTTTTGCTCTGGCAACCGGTCGTTACTCTGCATATTCACTAAGATGCGAATTTTACTGAACATTACCTTTTTCGCCAGAGTTTTCTTCGCCACCTCAGACCAGGCGAACTGATAACTGATAAACAAAGTTACATCTTCCAAATCTTATGTCAATGACATCATATCCTGTATGCCAGAAATATATTTTCTAAAAAATGCTGGCGACTTTTTTTTTTTTTGATTTTTGATTTTTTGAGTAGAATCCCATCTTTAATTTATTGGCCACAAATGCCTAATTTGCAGTTAGGTAGGTTTTATGTAGAAAGAAAAGGTTGAACTTGATGGAAGTGTGTGTTTTTTCAACCCGATTTACTATGTTACTAAGCAAGGTTCCCTCTATGATTTCATGTATTATTTGTATGAAAACACCAGTCAGTGTGTAGTGTTAGCGATGTTTTTTTATTTTAATGTTATTGAGCCATTTCTATGTAGCAGCTGATTAGCCTGATTTTTTTTTTTTGTTTTTAGTAACGGAAGGAATATGCAAATTCTTTCATCGTGTTTTACCTAAGATCTTGTCTCATGGCATTTTATTGACTTTAATGGATCTGCTCTGACTGAGATAGAGGAAAATGTAGAGGAAAGGAAGCCCAGGGGGCTGTGCGTCATGCTGACTGTATTAACTCTGTACACCGTGTTATTTGGCTTGTTTGAGTTACTTATTAAGTTACTTAAACATTTACTGGAAGTGTTTCTTCTAATTAACGCAGCAAAAGCTTTGATTGGTTGTTGCTAGGGATACTTTTCAATGGACTAATGCAATTAAGAACCTTAATGATAACATAAAAATGCATATCATCAATTATGCCTCTATAGGTCCCTGGTAAGGCCTCATCTGGAGTATGCAGTGCAGTTTTGGACTTTAGTCCTTAAATGAGCTGAGAGAGTGCAGAGACGTGCAACTAAACTGGTTAAAGGTGTGGAAGACTTAAATTATGAGGGTAGACTGTCAAGGTTGGGGTTGTTTTCTCTGGAAAAAAGCGCTTGCGATGGGACATGATTACACTTTACAAGTACATTAGAGGGCATTATAGACAAATAGCAGGGGACCTTTTTACCCATAAAGTGGATCACCGTACCAGAGGCCACCGCTTCAGACTAGAAGAAAAGAACTTTCATTTGAAGCAACGTAGGGGGTTCTTCACAGTCAGGACAGTGAGGTTGTGGAATGCACTGCCGGGTGATGTTGTGATGGCTGATTCAGTTAATGCCTTTAAGAATGGCTTGGATGATTTTTTGGACTGACAGAATATCATAGGCTATTGTGATACTAAACTCTATAGTTAGTATAGGTATGGGTATATAGAATTTATGTGGAAGTAGGGAGGGGTGTGTGTATGGATGCTGGGTTTTCATTTGGAGGGGATGGACTTGATGGACTTTGTCTTTTTTTCAACCCGATTTAACTATGTAACTATGTATCATCTGCAAGTACTAAAATAATGTTACATAGTTAAAGCAGGTTGAAAAAAGACAAAGTCCATCAAGTTCAACCCTTCCAAATGAAACCCAGCATACATACGAACACTAATACTGACACTAAACCCTCCATACGCTCACGTAACTTATATACAGTACACCCTTATCTATAATGAACTAGATTTTAGTATCACAATAGCCTTGGATATTATACTTGTCCAAGAAATCATCCAAACCCCCTTTAATAATCATTAACAGAATCGGCAATCACAACAACATCCGGCAGGGCATTCCGCAACCTCATTGCCCTCACTGTGAACAACCACCTACATTTTCTAATGAAAGTTCAAAATGAATGTGTCAAAAATAATCGAGTCGTCCATCCTGAATTCTTCCAGGTGCTAAGAAACTACAACTCCCATAAACCTGCTTTAACCAGCTGTTAAAGAATACATGGGAAAATAAAGAACTTCATGCTGACAACAGTCATATAAAATGATTGTTTAATGTCTAAGGGCTCTTACACACGGCCGTTTTTGCCTGCTCTTCCCTGCGTTGCGCTTTCCTCCATTCAGCCGCAGGGGAGTGGAGGAGTAGACACAGTCAATTATTTTGAAGGGGGCTGTACTCACATAGACGCAGGTGAAATGCAACATGCTATGTTCCAACCTGCGTTTGGCACTTATATGCGTCTGTGTGAGTACAGCCCCCTTCAAAATAATTAACTGTGTCTACTCCTGCACTCCCCTGCGGCTAAATAGAAGAAAGCGCAACGCAGGGGAGTGCAGGCAAAAACAGGGATGTGTAAGGGTAGGACTACATGGACGTTTTCGGCGTGATCCGACGTGCTGCGACTTGTCGCAGCGCATCAGATCACGCCAAAATGTCCATTTAGTTCTACCCTAAGAGAGCCCTAAAGCAGAAGAAAAATGTAAATGAATATGGTTAGGAAAAAAGTGCAGCCCACTGGGAAAGAACAACTGCACTGATCACTAGTTTCTGTACAACTTTTAAGCACAGGCGCCTAAATGGAAAGTGCTTTATACACTAGTACCCTCATAAAATTGTATCGGTAAGAAAACTAATATTTTGAAAATTTATAGCAGTGGTTTTCAAACTTCTGCTTGTCTCCGCCTCATTAAAATTCATTAGGCAGCGGGAACACACGTGTGCCCTCAGCCAGACAGTAGCAGCAATTACATCTGCACACTGAACTAGTCCTAGATCTTAAAAGAAACATTTTAACATTTTTATCATGCCTCCAATAGCTACAAACGTTGTGCATTAAAACCACCCTATGTCCATCCAAACTATACCCTCTATAGTCTTCATATTGGTACTTAAAAAACTGGAACAATAGGAGGATACACGTTGCACTCCTTTGTACTTCCACTCATCTCAGTCACTCCAGAAATTCTAAAATAATTAACAGGATAAGAAAGTGGGGGGCACTGAAAGGAAAGTTCACATGCATATACGGTCTATAGCAGCCAGAAGGGATAACTAGAACAAGAGACTAGATGGCGGCATAGTGCGCAATAGAACAGTATGTGGGGTTTGTCCCAGGGTGTGAGCTTAGTGTTTAAAATCATGGGGTGGTGCCTAACATGAGCCTTCCCAATGATTAACGGTTTTCTTGTAATTGTATTAATAAAGCCCCAACAATAGATAAGAGTGTATACATACATCTAACTTACAGATTGCATATAAATATGGACTAATACAGAAGGTAACATAACTCTGCGTTCACTCTTTGCACAGCTCCTGTCATGACTTTTCCCATTTTAGGGAATAAGGACATTTCTTTTCCCCATTTTAGGAATCAGTGGGTCCTTAGGATAATGACACGCATATCAGGTTTAACTGCTGTTCTTCAGCTGCTCCATAATGTCCAAAATCATCTCTCTGTCTCCATTTGAGTTGAATTGCATTCCTTTGGCTGAAAAGTGTTAGCTCTGCTTCTTTCAGATATTTTACCCTCAAGTCAATGGAAAACAATAGGGGCATAGAGGGATAGTGTCATTAGCCGGAGATAGTAAATGTCCATTAACTGACAGGTGGCCCAATGTTAGTTTATCAAATTTTCTCATTTTGTTTATGGTCAAAACTGTCAAAATCGACTAGGGAGTTATCCAAATTTGATTCGAGTTTTTTTTAAAAAAAAAAAAAAAAATCAAAATTTAATTTTCGAGATTTATCATACTCTACATACATACATAGTAAGTAAGGTTGAAAAAAGACACATGTCCATCGAGTTCAACCTTTTTTTTTTTATTTAACTACCTATCTGCCAGTTGATCCAGAGGAAGACAAAAAACCCATCTGAAGCCTCTCCAATTTGCCTTAGAGGGGGAAAAATTCCTTCCTGACTCCAAAATGGCAATCGGACTAGTCCCTGGATCAACTTGGACTATGAGCTATTTCCCATAACCCTGTATTCCCTTACTTGCTAAAAAGCCATCCAACCCCTTCTTAAAGCTATCTAATGTATCAGCCTGTACAACTGATTCAGGGAGAGAATTCCACATCTTCACAGCTCTCACTGTAAAAAACCCCTTCCGAATATTTAGGCGGAACCTCTTTTCTTCTAATCGGAATGGGTGACCTCGTGTCAGCTGGAAAGACCTACTGGTAAATAAAGCATTAGAGAGATTATTATATGATCCCCTTATATATTTATACATAGTCATCATATCACCCCTTAAGCGCCTCTTCTCCAGCGTGAACATCTCCAATTTGGCCAGTCTTTCCTCATAGCTAAGATTTTCAATAACTTTTACCAGCTTAGTTGCCCTTCTCTGTACCCTCTCTAATACAATAATGTCCTGTTAGAATGATGGAGACCAAAACTGTACGGCATATTCTAGATGGGGCCTTACAAGTGCTCTATACAGTGGAAGAATGACCCCCTCCTCCCTTGACTCTATGCCCCTTTTAATACAGCTCAACACCTTATTTGCCCTTGATGCTGCCGACTGGCATTGCTTGCTACAGCCAAGTTTATCATCTACAAGGACTCCAAGGTCCTTTTCCATAATGGATTTGCCTAGTGCAGTCCCATTAAGGGTATAAGTGGCTTGGATATTTTTACATCCCAGGTGCATGTACATATTTACACATATTTACTCTGGCCCTTTAAGAATTCAAATTAGACTATTCACCACCAAAAACCTGCCGAATTGCTGTTTAAGTCAATGGGAGAGGTGCAGGAATCAATTTGGAGATGTTTGCAGCCTTCTTGACATTTGAGATTTTTTTGGAGAAAAAACTCGAATCCAGTTTGAGCTAAGTAAATTCGAATTTTTGGGTCGTTTAAATTGTCCAAGTTTAAAACATTTGATTTTATTAATACATTTCGACTAGTCGAATTTCGAATTTATGGGAGTTTAGGGGAGTTTAAAAAAGCTCATATGAATTCGAAATTCGACCCTTGATAAATGTGCCTCTAAAAGTATACCTTTAATGCAGTTTATTTATCATCGAGTACAAGGTATTATTGTTTTATTAAAGATAAGAAGCAAATCATTAAATTTAGTTAAAGATCTATCGTAGGAAATCTTTTTTTAGTTAATTTAAATTGAATAAAAGATAATAGTCCTGCTACGGCAATTTTGGTGCTTTGCAATGGTGTAAAATTTGATTTGTAATACATTTTAGTGAATACATTCTGCCATTAATGCTACTAAATTGCGTTTCAGCGTATAGTTATTTTTTACAAACGCAGCCTTCTAAATCTGGTGTGACAGATATTTATTTATATAACTTTATATTGCCTGGGAGAAACAACTGAAGCATGGCAAAATCCTCCCTATTTTTAAAATAACTTTATTCAATTATGAAACATGAAATAATGTAATATACATGTACCCTGAGAATTAGAAATGCAGACTCATGGAAATAGTGAGAGCTACAATAAATATCAGCTCCCGGAGATCATACGCATTGTGCTCATCCAGAATGTCCTGTCCTCTGTTTAGGTCTTTCAAGCTTCTAAATGGCATGTTCATGATTGTTGTGATTGAATCTATCCATCTTTTTTGTTCGTCGTTCCTTTCCTCTTCTCCCTTCAATTTTTCTGAACATAATTTTCTTTTGCAATGAATGGGTCGTTTCATATTTCCAGAATAAGACTGCTTCAGTCTGGTCAGGTGTGTTTCAAGTGAAAGGTCTATTTGTTTTTCCCCTTGCCGCCAGGCATTAGTACTTGACTTGTCCAGCTTCTTCATTGTCCAGAAAGAATCACATAAACTACCATAGCTGGGACAATTATAATCTTTTTATTGGCATCAGTACATGTAAAGATCTTTTTTGATAATACAAAAAAGGAAATGGTGCAACCAACCTGTGTGAGCACTACTGAAGTAAAAACTATTTTGTGAATCAAATATGAAAATAGGAGAATATACTCACAGTTCGCCGCAGTCCAAAGGTGCATATACATTTTCAAGACCAACAAGTGTGAGTTCCTCCAGAAATTAAACAAATTACAAAAAATGTATTAGGACATATTTAAGGCATGACCTAACGCGTTTCATGCCTGTTCGGGCACTTACTCATAGGCTATGGCTAAGGAGCCGATGAGTAAGTGCCGAACAGGCACGAAACGCGTTAGGCCATGCCTTAAGTATGTCCTAATATTTTTTTTGTAATTTTTTAATCACTATCTAATCTAATTTTTGAAGGAACTCACACTTGTTAATCTTTTATGATACCTGTCATGCTTATTCTTCCAAGTGCCAACCTGCATTGTGTTTCTTGCTTGATCCTTTCTTGTTAATAATTGATCTAAGTAGGGAAAAGCTGTCTGCTACATCTATATTTTTACCATCAACTCCTGTTGTTTGCCTTTTCTGTTGTTATAACCTTTGTCTTGCAGTAATCAAGGCGGGAGATGATAAGAGACTGAATAAGTGTTTTGGTTGATTCTGAACTGAGATATGTTCGTATTCGGGCAATGTTGGGCAATTGAATACAACAAGATTTTACAAGTGTTTGGATGTGTGGTAAAAAAGACAGATTTGAGTCTAGTATAAATCCTAGGCAGCGTGCCTGTGTGGTGGAATGAAAGGTGGTGCTGTTTACTGTGAGTGATATCTGAAGGACAGGGGAAGATCTTGGAGGAAATATAATGAGTTCTGTTTTTGAAAGGTTCAGTTTCAGGTGGCGTTGTGACATCCAGGAGGAGACAGCAGAGAGACAGTCTGTAACTTGGGAAAGGACTGAAGGAGAGCGGTCAGGAGCAGATAAGTTGGGTGTCATCAGCATAAAGGTGATACTGAAGTCCAAATGACTGAATATTCCTAGCGAAGTAGTATAGAGTGAGAACCGAAGAGGGCCTAGAACAGAACCTTGAGGAACTCCGACAGAGAGAGGGAACATAGTAGAAGGAGAGATAGAGAAGGCAACTTTAAAGGAATGGTCAGACCAATAAGATGTAAATCATGAAAGAGCAGTGTCACAAATGCCAGCTGAGTATAGAATGTCTAGGAGGAGTGGGAGGTCAACTTTGTCAAAGGCTGCAGAGATATAATGAATCCTTATTGAAAGCACAACCAGCCTATTGGTTTTATTTAATGTTTACATATTTTTTTTAGTAGACTTAAGATATGAAGATCCAAATTATGGAAAGATTCCTTATCTGGAAAGCCTCAGGTCCTGAGCATTCTGGATACCAGATCCTATACCTGTACTGTAGAAAGAGTATACAAGATTGCAACCTAGTAGAGACAGAAGGAAAATGAAAAGGATATGTACTTTGTGTCCACATTTTTTTGACAATTTAAATCTTATTTACTTATTTATTTTTACTATATTTTTTATTTGTTATAAACTGCAAGCTGGCACATATCAGCGCAAGATCTTCTCATCTGTTGGTGACACAGCAACAACACTGTATAGTTTTCTGTTCTCCACCTGTACAGAACATAACCTCATTATATATTTATATGCCAATATGTGAGAGGCCTGCTTATATGTAAGGAACTGTATAAATAATTGGCTAGACCACACCTTGAATATGAGGTACAGTTGTGGGCACCGTCTGTTAATAAGACATTAAGTAACTTGAACAGGTTCAGAGAAAGTTGAGCTGCTGAATATGTTGGTGCTTTGTAATTACAATTCAATAATAATCCACAGAATTGATGGGGGGCAGCAATATATTCCCCTTATGAACATTAAGCACATTATCAAAATGTGACATTAGAGCTCACCACAAAAAAACTCACCTAGGGATGAGTAGAAAGTGGGTAAATTTTTCTTTAGTCACTCTAGTTTCTGTTCATTAGCCAGTAGTGTTGAGAAGTGGCATCCCTAATTTATTTTGCATCAGCATAGACTGTGGGTTTTTTTAAAAAATAGTTTTGCCCCCTTTATGTCAAAACTCCACCGTGTAACATCACAATGTCACCCCTCTTGATTCTGTCCCAAATGGCAGCACCTGGGATGGACTGGAAGAAAAGCAAATTTTTTGTATGTTTGAAATCATATACAGTGTGATTTTTGGGGCAGAATTATACATAAAGGGAAATGCTAAAGGATTTGCCGCAGTGCTGTATTTTGCCCACATTAAAACTTTCCTAATTGTCAGGATAGGGCTTTATTAAAAACATTATCAAAATTAGGGATGCACCGAATCCAGGATTCGGTTCGGGATTCGGCCAGGATTCGGCCTTTTTCAACAGGATTCGGATTCGGCCGAATCCTTGTGCCTGGCCGAACCGAATCCGAATCCTAATTTGCATATGCAAATTAGGGGTGGAGAGGTAAATCGCGTGACTTTTTGTCACAAAACAAGGAAGTAAAACAAAATTTCCCCTTCCCACCCCTAATTTGCATATGCAAATTAGGGTTTGGATTCGGTTCGGTATTCGGCCGAATCCTTTGCTTAGGATTCGGGGGTTCGGCCGAATCCAAAATAGTGGATTCGGTGCATCCCTAATCAAAATGAAAGGTGTCATTTCATTACAATAAAAAACTATTCTGTTTTTTAAGCATCAGCACTGGGCTCCAACACTCTTCTGAATTGCAAATGGGGATTTAGGGGCATGTTTACTAACATTGGAGATAAATATCTGGAGAGATTTCTGGAGATGTTGCCCATAGCAACCAATCAGATCTTTGCTTTTGTTTTCTAACTTGGCTGTGGCTGTTTAAATCTAATTGCTGATTGGTTGCCATGGGCAACATCTCCAGAAATCTCTCCAGATATTTATCTCCAATGTTAGTAAACATGCCCCCTAGTGTAATATTGTCCACCTCCCAGAACAAATGGAGCCATTGCCTCTGCTCTATTGCTTTCTTTTAAACCAGTGCTATTCTTGGCCTACGTGGTGGAGGGCCGATAAAGGAAGCCAGTGTTGACCACTCCCAGTTTTTAAACCACACCCACTTTGAACCACAACCAAAAAACAACAGGCAGAGTAGAGCACACACATGTGAGCATAGGACAGGGAGCATAGGACAGGCAGAGTGTGGCACACACAGAGCATAGGGCAGGCAATGTATGGCACACGGAGCATAGAGCAGACAGAATATGGCATACAAGGAGAATAGGGCAGGCAGAGTATGGCACACACAGGGAGCATATGACAGGCAGAGTATGGCACACACAGGGAGCACAGAGTAGGCAGAGTATGGCACACACAGGGAGCATAGGGCAAGCAGAGTATGGAACACACAGAGAGCATAGGGAAGACACAGTATGGCACACACATAGAGCATAGGGCAGGCAGAGTATGGCACACACAGGGAGCATAGGACAAGCAGAGTATGGCACACACAGGGAGCACAGGGTAGGCAGATTATGGCACACACAGGGAGCATAGGGCAAGCAGAGTATGGCAAACACAGAGAGCATAGGGCAGGCAGAGTATGGCACATATGTAGCATAGGGCAGGCAGAGTATGGCACACACCAGTTCATACTGTGCTACATACAGTGGCACAATGCTGGTGACCCTTCAGCAGTTTGTTTTGAGGTGTGAACTTTTGAAAAAATTGGGCACTTTTGGTCTGGGTCTGAGGTGTCCACAACTTTACAAGTGTGAACGGTGCAAGGCTTTAGGGGTAGAATAGAACAATAGTGTTACAGTGTTACAGGTATGAATAATGAAGGGGGTGTGACCTTACTGTCTGTATTTGTGGTGTAAGCAATTCAGGGGCCAGTTTCTCAGTACTGATACCTTTTAAGGCTTACACAAGGGAAGCATCCAGCAACGGGCCGCCAGTTGGACAGCACTGTTTTAAATCTTTCTGTATACAGGTTATTGTGCAGCCATATCTCATTTAGACTGGATAGATATAAGCTTCAGAAAATATAGGGCTCATTAGTAATCAGTTGAGTAGTGACTTGCAGATGCTATTGATTTCTATAGAACCATGCAGTATGCAAATTAACTGACTAGTAATCTGCTTCATAGCCTAATTCTTTTTCAGGTGTCTTGTTGTTAAATGTTGTTAAAAATAAAAGCCCCTCCCGGCTATATCACCGGCTTCTACTATCTGGTCCTAAACCCTTCCTGATTACTCAAGAGGTGGTGGGCTAATAAAATTACAGGTCTTACACAGGAGGACTGGGAGGAGGCGATAGACAATGTGTACTCCAGTCTTATCTCTCTAAAGGATAAATTGATACAGTATAAAATTATACACCATGTATATATAACTCCCATAAGCCTTAAACAAATGGGCCGAATCCCCCTTGACAATTGTCCTAGGTGTCAGCAACCAGGCGCGGACTTTTTCCACCTACTCTGGGAATGCCAACATATTTTGAACTTCTGGACGCAAGTGGTAAACTATCTAGCAGATAACCTTGATTTCCCAAGGGTTATCACCCCATCCGTTTGTCTGTTGGGGGTCTTAGAAGAACTAGTCCAGCCAAATATCCCAGAATTGCCTACCGTATCCTCCTTTTTTACGCAAAGAAAACAGTAGCAATGCACTGGATGGGCAACCTATCACCTTCTCTTAGAGCTTGGATGCAACTGGTTAACAGTGTACTACCCCTTTATAAACTTACCTATGAGTCCAGGGGCGCACCCACGAAATTTGACAACATATGGGGCCCATGGGCTGACATAGAGCCGAACCCCCCCCGACTGAACAGTGATTGCACAACCCGTCTAGGACGAAACGGTGGAGGTTCAACTCATCCTGTGTTGCCCGTAAGGTCACTTAGGCGTTATACCAAAAGTCCATCTCTATCTCATAGAAATGCTTATTTTATTATGCTTGGAGTCAACTTGTGTGTTACTCCCATTTCTCGTACCTTGTATGAATCAGTCTGCTCTACTGTTTGTTATGTATGTATAATCTGTGTTTCAAAAGGAAATAAAACTTACCTTTAAAAAAAAAAAAATAAATAAAAGCCCCATCTAGAAGCCTGCATTAGCATGCAACGTTCTTCATGTTTATTAGCATTTATCAGATCTAAGTCAGGGATTTCCAAACAGCTTCTGTGGAAATGCATGTCTCACAACTAACAAGAGTTCCTATATGCATTCACAACTGAATGCGTACAGGATACATGTATTGCTTAGCTGGGCAGAAACAATTACAAATGCATGTAGAATGTATTGAAGTACTGTAGAAAGAGATTTAGTACTTTTCAATGAAGGGGTATGTACTTTTTATTGGTTTAAGGGTCAGCCCCCTGTAAACATTGCAGCGGTCATTTATTGAAAAAAATATACACACCACGTAGCAGGAGTGTATCTGTATGATTAAAAAATAATCCTTTTTTTCTAACATTAAAAATAGTTTATGGAGTGGAACCTTAAGGCTTACTCGTTTTGTGGCTTTCTGAAACTTCTTCAGAAGCAAACTTATGATCCCAAACTTAAGAACCCCCCAATATACAAGTATCAATATAAAAACAAGCTACCATTTGTCAGCATATCAATATTAATTCATATACCATATAAATCTATAAAAGGTACTTGAACACAGCTTTCAGTCTCTAGTAATAGGAAATAACTCATAATAGTAACATGAAACCTCCCACTCTCTATTCCAGAAACGTAACTAGAGTGGGGCGGGCCCTGGCGCAGGACGCGCAGCCGGGCCCCCCGCCCCCTCCGTACACCCAGAACTGGCCAGGAATATGCAGCACGCGGACTGCGGGGTGCGGGCCCTGGCCCGCTCGCACCCCCTGCTCCCCCGGTAGTTTCGCCACTGCTCTATTCATACCATCAAACAATTCAATAGTCTTTAAATAATAAATCCAATATACTTCCTTCTTAAAGGGATCCTGTCATCGGAAAACATGTTTTTTTTAAAACGAATCAGTTAGTGCTACTCCAGCAGAATTCTACTCTGAAATCCATTTTTCAAAAGAGCAAACAGATTTTTTTATATTCAATTTCGAAATCTGACATGGGGCTAGACATTTTGTCAATTTCCCAGCTGCCCCTGGTCATGTGACTTGTGCCTGCACTTTAGGAGAGAAATGCTTTCTGGCAGGCTGCTGTTTTTCCTTCTCAATGTAACTGAATGTGTGTCAGTGGGACATGGGTTTTTACTATTGAGTGTTGTTCTTCGATCTACCAGGCAGCTGTTATCTTCTGTTAGGGAGCTGCTATCTGGTTACCTCCCCATTGTTGTTTTGTTTGGCTGCTGGGGGGGGGGGGAAGGAGGGGGTGATATCACTCCAACTTGCAGAACAGCAGTAAAGAGTTGTTTTGCATTTGCATTTTTCTTGGAATAAAAAGTTACCTCAAAGATTTCTGTTCTCATTTTGGATGTATAAATATGGCAATTATATCTTATAGAAGGTGGCTGATTCGACAGCTTTTCTTAATATCTTCATAACCCTCAACTCAAGGTGAGGTTGCATCTCTTATATAGAACGATTTCATTGTCTCTTGTATCTAAATTCCTTCACTAATGTGAACTAACTTTTTTGTATGTGGCCTGTCTGCAGTAGCCACTTACTGTACTTGCTGTGTAATATAGGCCTTGGGGAGATTATATTTTTTGGGATAAAGGAGGAATTGTGGGATATACAACATACACAGGTTTGCCGCTTTTTCTACAAAAGCAATATTGGCTATAAAATACCAGTCAAGCAGCAATCTTACTGTATGTATACAGTATATCTACTGTTAAAGAAATGTATCCTGGATATAATAAAATAAAAGACTAGTACAGGAATGGGACCTGTTATCCAGAATGCTCGTGACCAGGGGCTTTCTGGATAACGGATCTTTCTGTAATTTGGATCTTTGTACCTTACGTCTACTAGAGAATCACGTAAACATTAAATAAACCCAACAGGCTGGTTTTGCTTCCGATAAGGATTAATTATGTCTGTTTGGATAAAGTAAAAAGGTACTGTTTTATAACAGATAAAAAGGAAATAATTTTTTTTAAAATTTTGATTATTTGGATAAAATAGAGTCTATGGGAGACGGGCTTTCCGTAATTTGGAGCTTTCTGGATAACAGGTATCCGGATAACAGATCCAATACCTGTACTTCTTTTTACTAGGGGCAACAGGAAAACTCCCGGTGGGCCCAGATGTCAGTGGACCCACCTGCATCTAACCATTTGGCCTGTTTCACGGTCACTTTGTATTTCTGTATGGGTACAAAGAGGCAAAATAAAAGGAAGAGTAGAGTAAATGATAGTATGTAAAGAGAAGAGAATAGGAGAAATAAGAGGTTGAGTGAGCAGAGGAGTTAAAATTGTTTGGAGAGTGGGCCTATGGTCTTAAAGGAGAAGGAAAGCTACAGAGGCATTTTATTGCCAATAGATTAGCTGCAATAGTGCAAGCTAGAATGCTATATTTATTCTGTAGAATGTTTTACCATACCTGAGTAAAAAGCTCTAGAAACTCTCTGTTTGTTTCGAATAGGAGCTGCAGTATTAATGTGGTGTGACATTACTTCCTGCCTGTGTCTCTCCCTGCTCTGGGCTCAGATTACAGTAGAGAAGGGAGAGGGGGGGGGAGAGGAGCAAACTGAGCATGCTCTTGCCCAGGGCAATGAGGTTTAAGCTGAAGGCAGGAAGTCTGATACAGAAGCCCATGTGTACACAATAGAAGGAAAGAAATGCAATGTTTCTTTTGACAGGGGACTCAGAGCAGCACTACTTTGGGGGTTTACTGGTATATTTAGATGGACCTTTCTGATAAGGCTTACTTAGTTTTAACCTTTCCTTCTCCTTTAAGGCTTTCTGGTGGATCCCTGACATCCGATACTATGAGGCAGATTTATTAATGGTTGAATTGTAAAATTGAATTCAAAACTGATTTTTTTGATTTTTTTTTTTTTTTTTTGGTCAAAATTCTCATATTCGAATTGTGAATAATCCAAACTTTATTCAAATTTCAAAATCGAGATTTATCAAACCTTGACCCTTGGAAATATTCAAATTCGACTATGCGCTACCTAAAACCTCCCGAGTTCATGTATAAGTCAGTGGGATTGGTCCAGTGACCCATTTGTAGATGTTAATATCCTTCATGTTTTTTTTTCGGAGAAAAAACTTGATTCGGGTTTTTGGGTCATCAATATTCACTTGAGTGTTAGATATTCGATTTAACGTCCCAATCGAATTTCGAGTATATTCGAATTTATTAGAGTTAAAAAAAAATCACATGAATTCGAAATTCGACCTTTGATAAATGGGCCTCTAGATGTTATTAGCAGTTGATTGTATAAATGTGGGATCAATAAATCCTAATGTAAGCAATCAGCACTGCAGCACACGCTGCCCCAAAAAAGACTGTCTAATTTTAACACAGAATTAGGGTCAGCTTTGATGGTAACATTCATTTAAACAACTCTGGGCCAGTGCTACAGCAGATTTATCTTTTATCATAATCAGCAATCTGCTAATATGCTGACATGTCCAAGAAAGAATGGCAGTAGTGTAACAGTACACAAGAACAAAGGTTGCAATAGGGCACTTTTAATAGATAATCGAAATCACTGAGCCAGAACACTTTCCCTATGGTTGGATGGAGTTATAGCAACTGCAGATGGAACTAAATAGCTTTCTGCAGGTAATCAAAATGGCAGCTGACAAAGCAGCTCTGTGCTTTAGAACAAACATTTTAAATACAAATCTTGCTTACAACATTGGCTGTGTTTTAGAAGTACTTTTTTTTTTTTTGCTCAGTAATTTGGACAGAAATCTTTTTCTGTGAAACTCATATAATGAATGATTGGTGCTGCTGCGTATATTATGGTGGCTGAGTAAAGCATGTAATTCCTTAGGTCAATGTGGAATAGATTTTTGTTTACATAGAAACCATAGAATTCAAACTTGCCCTTTATACACTTTGTTAGCCAAGAGCTGCATACAATGTTTTATTATTATTAATGACAAGGTTCCACTGTTGGACCACGGCACAGGATTTTATGTAAGTGCATTCAGGGGTCACATCGGATTGACACAGTTAAATGTAGTTTGGCTAAGTGAATATAAAGACAGGAAGTTGCTTTGTTTACAAGAAATCGACTAACCACATTTGCAGAAAAACACTAAAAAAAACCAATAGCTACTTTCATTTTGAGCAAGACACTGTTATTTAGTTATTATTTTGTTATAACAATTATACAGCAGCCTTCAAAAAGTACTTTTTTATTAAATTAGATTTTGGTAGCAAAAACATGTGATATTTTGGGGCTTCTGTCCCTTTATCAAGCATAAAGTTCACAACAATAACAGCAGTAGTTAAAGCTTAAGTCCAACCCACCTGTTAACATCCCCCAAGTACTGGTGCTTTCAAGGTACAATCTTCAATCATATCACTCAATTGAAGTATGGCAAACGTATACACAGTGGAAGCCTGTGCTAACATTAAAGGGATCCTGTCATCAGAAAACATGTTTTTTTCAATACGCATCAGTTAATAGTGCTACTCCAGCAGAATTCTGCACTGAAATCCATTTCTCAAAAGAGCAAACAAATTTTTTTTATATTCAATTTTGAAATCTGACATGGGGCTAGACATTTTGTCAATTTCCCAGCTGCCCCTGACCATGTGACTTGTGCCTGCACTTTAGGAGAGAATTGCTTTCTGGCAGGCTGCTGTTCTTCCTTCTCAATGTAGAGCTGGCCATACACGCAAAGATCCGATCGTACGAATCAACGTACGATCGGACTTTCCCATCTCCCGACCCTCCACTAACCATTCAGATCAAAGTCTTTACCATTCTGATCAAATTAGAACAGATCAGCCAATGTTCTGCCCCTGACAGCAATCGTACGATACTTATGTCTGACAACACTAGTGACAGTCTCCCTCTGAAAATCGTACGATCGGCAATACACGCAGAGATATTATCGGCAGGCGACAGAAATTTTCTAACCTGTCCGATCGACCAAACGACCGATCTCCGACGGACGAAAAATGTCGGGACTCTCCACACATGGTCCGAAAATCGCACGAATCCACGATTCGTACGATCGGATTTTTGCGTCTATGGCCAGCTTAACTGAGTGAGTCTCAGTGGGACATGGGTTTTTACTATTGAGTGCTGTTCTTATATCTGCCAGGCAGCTGTTATCTTGTGTTAGGGAGCTGTTATCTGGTTACCTTCCCATTGTTCTTTTGTTTGGCTGCTGTGGGGGGGGGAAGGGAGGGGGGTTATATCACTCCAACTTGCAGTACAGCAGTAACATACCTCCCAACATTTTGGAAGTAAAAAGAGGGACAAAATTTTTTTCCCGCACATAGCAAAGCAATTTTTTGGACCACACCCCTTTCTGTGGCCACACCCCCTAATTACCATGTTTGTTTTACAAAATTTGGCAAGTTATGAAAGTTTGAAAATATTTCTCCTTATCTAAACTGTGTTTTTGTGTCTCAAAAATTGTTAAAAAGTATCTTATTTGCACCTGTTAGGTGTTCTGGGCTCTCTGCTAAAAGGCAATTAAGTGAGAAACTTTGTTTCTTTTTCTGGCTGTTCAGTGCATAGAAAAGAGGGACTTTCCAGTACAAATGAGGGACTGCGGGTTGAGCTGTCAAAATAGGGACTGTCCCTCCGAAAAAGGGACAGTTGGGAGGTATGCAGTAAAGAGTGATTGAAGTTTATCAGAGCACAAGTCACATGACTTGGGGCAGCTGGGAAATTGACAGTATGTCCAGCCCCATGTCAGATTTCAAAATTTAATTGCTCTTTTGAGAAATGGATTTCAGTGCAGAATTTTGCTGAAGCAGCACTATTAACTGATTCATTTTGAAAAATGTTTTTTTCCCATGACAGTATCCCTTTAAGTTCTAGACATAGTACAGGTTATACCATATGCACATTCCAAGTTCTGATCATGCTGAATCAAGTATATACCATTTTATGGTGGGTGCAGCTCAACTACAGAATCAAATAAAAGCATGTCAATCAATGAGGACTGAATCATAAAAAATGGCATGCATTTATTTGATTCTGTAGTTGAGCTGATTTCGTCCATCTGATATTGTCCACCCACCCTAACATGGTATATATAGTTAGGTCCATAAATATTTGGACAGACAACATTTCTTTTTCAAATTTTGGTTCTGTACATTACCACAATGCATTTTAAATGAAGTGAGTGTGTAATAAAAGGCTTTAGTTCCTCACATATATATGCAATCTTTTTGTTCAACCCATTGAATTAAAGCTGAAAGTCTGCAGTTCAACTGCATCTAAGTTGTTTCATTTAAAATGTATTGTGGTAATATACAGAACCAAAATTAGAAAAAAAAAGTTGTCTGTCCAAATATTTATGGACCCAACTGTACATTGCACAGTTGGGATTTGATAGTCTGTAAGGTGTTTGCCATATAGGCCGTTGTGGCAATTACCCCATTAAAGGAATTGTTTAGTATAAAAATAAAAACTGGGTAAATAGATAGGCTGTGAAAAATAAAAAAAAATGTTTCTAATAAAGTTAGTTAGCCAAAAATTGAATTTTTGCCCAGTTTTTTACCCAGTTTTTATTTTTACACTGTGGACTGTTTAAAACTGTGGACTGTAACTATAAATAGGATTAAGTTGTTGCACTCACAAAACAGTTGCATTGAATTTTATTGAATGTAATGAATAAAGACGGATGTTTTAACTTCACATTGAACTAAGCAATCTTTGACCTCAGGAGTGTGCTGCAACCTTTGGTTCTTCTTTGCACAAGTTTCCCCCTTAGCGACAGACTCGGGCGGCAGCACCCGGGTCACACCACGAAGTGGGTAAGCTTTTCCATATACGGCTTTTAATGGGAGATTGGAAACTGGGATAACATTTACCATGGATGGATTTGCCTAACTCATTAAGAGCGGGGTTCGGGGCATAGTGCACCCAAACCACTTTCTTTAAACGTTGAGCGTATATTGAATTTAGCAAGCTCCCTAGCAATATGGTTGGTGGTGCTTAAGTTCATATATATATATGAATATACCTTCTTAATTCTGAGGACAAGTGCAGTCATTACAGCTACTTATTTCTTGAAAGCATAAACTATACGTTTTAAAAAAAAAAAAAAAAATACTGGTAAAGAAGATCCGGAGATTTACACTTGAGGTACATTTACAGCAGCATTGGGTCCGTAGGCAAATGTGATCAGGGGTCACAAAATAATTCCCAGCCATGTGTGTAATTTATTTTTCACATGCTTGGTGCATTTTAAATAATACAAAAATAATGGTATTAAACAGAGATAATGTCCTTTCTTTTTCATTAACTGCTTCAGCTCTAGCAAGTGGATACACTGAGCATATTTTGTTCTTAAATCATTGAAAAATGTGCACGTTTATTTAATTAGTAACTGAACATTTTATTTTACAGTTCTAGCTCGTTTTATAGGAATTGTTCGCCATCCAAAAACACACACGCTTACTTTTACAGCTGGAGCCATCATAAGCAATTAACTAAGGAGAACATCAGACCATGTATTACACAGATGAATTGGTCCCCTGAGATCTTATTTTTTTATTAATCAAATTGTTATGACAAATTTAAATACAAATGTGGCCTGGGAAAATACAGTATATAGCAAGTGCTTGCCTTTACATTTTAAAAGGAAAATACAGCCATTTGTACAATGGACATAGTTTATAGAACTAGCATTGTTTTTTTATGTAAAAAATGTGTGATATTAGTGCTAGTAATTCAGTTTAATTATTCTGCCTATGATGTCACTATCTAACACCCTTTATCACCTCTCATTTAATTCTTGCTGTACTAATGCTATGGTACATTTATGTTTTATCAGCAATCTTTTAATATGCTGACATGCCCAAGAAAGGGTGCCAGTAGTGTAACAGTACATAGCAACAACGGGTACAACATGCTCCCAGCTTTAAATCATATGTATAATGTCTGACGTTTATTTACATAGTTAAATCGGGTTGAAAAAAGACAAAAGTCCATCAAGTTCAACCTGTCCAAATGAAACCCAGCATTCATACACACACCCCTCCATACCCTCACATAAATTATATATACCCATATCTATACAAACTATAGAGTTTACTATCAATAGCCTTTGATATTATGTTTGTCCAAGAAATCACCCAAGACACTCTTAAAGGCATTAACAGAATCAGCCATCACAACATCATCCGGCAGTGCATTCCATAACCTCACTGTCAAGAACCCCCTATGTTGCTTCAAATCAAACTTCTTCTTTTCTTCTAGTCTGAAGAAGTGGCCTCTGGTGCGGTGATCCTCTTTAGGGGTAAAAAGGGAATTCTGTCATGTTTTTATGATGTACTTTTTATTTCTAAATGACACTGCACTGCAAATAATTCACTCTACAATATAAAATTTCATTCCTGAACCAGCAAGTGTATTTTTTTTAGTTGTAATATTAGTGTGTAGGCATCTCAGGTAATTTTGCCTGTTCGTGTGCTTTCAGAAAGAGCCAGCACTTTAGGATGGAACTGCTTTCTGGCAGGCTGTTGTTTCTCCTACTCAATGTAACTGAATGTGTTGCAGTGGGACCTGGATTTTACTATTGAGCGCTGTTCTTAGATCTACCAGGAAGCTGTTCTCTTATGTTAGGGAGCTGCTATATGATTACCTTCCCATTGTTCTGTTGTTACGCTGCTGGGGGGAGGTGATATCATTCCAGCTTGCAGTACAGCAGTAAAGAGTGACTGAAGTTTATCAGAGCACAAGTCACATAACTGGGGGCAGCTGGGAAACTAACAATATGTCTAGCCCCATGTCAGATTGCAAAATTAAATATAAAAAAAAACTGTTTGCTCTTTTAAGACACTGATTTCAGTGCAGAATTCTGCTCGAGCAGCACTATTAACTAATTTGTTTTGGAATTTTTTTTTTCCCATGACAGTAACCCTTTAAGTACTCATCACAGAATCACTGTGGTACTTGCAGGGCCACCATCAGGGGGGGACATGGGAAACTGTTGTACCGGGCCCGGAGGGTAAGAAGGTCCCAGCCTCGCCACACTTACTTGATTAGCCAGGCCCCCTGCTTTCAGAGAGCTGCGTACCTCGGAAGGGAGGGTGGGAGCACAGGTGGAGGCATCTTTGGTCTATTCCCTTCCATTATTGGTCACAAAGTTGAAGTCCCTGTTGAGCTGCTCAGGGATTGGATAGCTGAGGTTTGAACACTTGTACCTACTTTTGTAAACTACAAAGCTATAAGAAATCACTAAAGAGTTATTTATGTAACTATACAAAGGTGCCAGACCACAAGTTGAGTGCATTAATACCAGTCTTAGGACTACTTCCACCAGTCTGCCCTCTATCTTCATCTGCCCTCCATCCCTAAATGTATAATATGTTGCCCCGTACATTACCGTCTCTACTGAAACTGACTAGACTAATATGGTCAGTGACATCCTTGATATAAAGATACCCAAATATCAGTATCCTCTTGATTTGGTACCATGGTTCACGAAATCATTCCCAGCCGTGTGTGTAATTTATTTTCAACATGCTTGGTGCATTATAAATACTAGAAAACACACTGTATGTTTTTATCCAAGTTTTATTTACTTGTGCCATTTATAACACAATCCTCTTTCCTTAGTTCTTCTGTCACAATCATCCATTTTACTGAACATCATCACTTTACCCAAAACACTGTATAATAGATTTTATACAAAATCAAAAGCCTTTCTTACAAGACATCAATTTTAAGCAGTAGGTAGAGCCTTGTGTCTCCTTGTACTCCTGGCTTACACACTCTGAAAAATACACAAGCTAGGGGAATTAATGTGCAGGGCTGCTGAATGCAACTATTACTGCTTAGTTTTGGAGGTGAGACTTTTAGCTATCCATTCTGGGATCGCAGAGAGATCGCCTTTTGGTGACTATTGTAAATTCTATAGTGGCTTATAGCTTCCCATGCTTACAAATACACTGTCTGCTCTAGTAATGCAGGTTCCCCTTTTTTGTGTGGGGAGGAAACTTTATAAGACCACTATTTACTTACCTCACTGGTCTTCCTCTTTGTAAATAAGGTTGATCAGCTCCCTATCCCTGTCTACCTTATGCTTCTGTAACAACACAAAAATAGTGGTGAGGGAATCTGTTCCTTTTTCTTTGCCAAAAAACTAGCATAACTGTGAAGTTACAGGAGTGTAGAAACATTTTCAACAACAAATCGATGACTGTAGAGTGTTCCTCTGTTCACCTGAAATGAAATATAAGGCAATTTAGCAATGCGTTCCTTTTATTGAAAGGATGTTGTTTTCAAACATTCTATTCCATTTAATAACATCCTAATCTGTTTTTCTTATAAATTGCTCTGGCATTTCTTACATTGCACCTGTAGCATTTTAGTACAATCTCTTGATCCATTTAGTTCCCACATTGCTATTACCTTTATGTAAGCCAGCTATTCTAGGTCATATTGATTATATAGTATGTGCCAAATCAAACACACTACCTCTACCGTACATAGTATTTGGTATGTTTATTTTGAAATTTAACGTCACTCTTAATGTTTCTCCGTCTCTTTTCTGATACATTAGATTCTGTGGGGACTCCTGTATTAGCTTACACGTGTACATAGTATTTGGAATGCTTATTTTGAAATTAAACAAATCACTCCTAGGGGGTTATTTAGTAAAATCGGAAATTTCTCAATTTGAAAAAAAAAAACCCACCAAGACACTTTTAACTTTAAATTCGCAAAGATTTTATTAAGAAATAACTTACCTATTCTCCGCTTGCGCTCCTCTTCAGACACGGCGACAGGTCGACGATCCATTGTGCGGCGATCTCCTATAGAAGGCAGAGAAATCGAGCGCCACACGATGGATCGTCGCCCTGTCAGTTCAAACCATATTTTTTGACTTGCATATTTTTACCATATTTAGCATTAAATTTATTCCAAAAAATCTTGTGCGGGAAAATACTTGATAAAATTGTGAAAAAAATCTGAATCGTACTATTTGATTGGATTTGATGCCCAAAAACTCAGATATTTTTGGATTATCGCCCCGAAAACCACAAATGAATAGAATTATTGTATGAAACCCAGCATATCTTCCAATTGTAAACTGCACATTTGCCATTGACTTCTACATGACCTCGGCAGGTTTAAGTTCTTTTTTATTCTGTCATTTACCAGCATCAGAGTTTAATAAATCATGCATTTTATTACAAAAAAATAATTTGTTTTCCCCTTTAAAGCTCCAACCAGAAAAAATTGGAGATTAGTAAATAACCCCCCAATGTTTCTCTGTCTCTTTTCTGTTACATTAGATTCTGTTGGCGCTCATTTTTTAGCTGACACAAAACACTCTGGGGTAGTGATGGGCGAATTTATTCGCAAAATTGCAGCGAAAATTCACTGGCGTCAAAATATATTTGACGCCGGCGACAATTCTAGGCGCCCTTTGACTTTAATGAGCATCAGAATTCTCGCCAGCATCGGAATTGTCGCTGGTGTCAGAAATGTTTTGACGCCGGCATCAAAATTTGCATTTCTCAAATTTTTTGGCGTTTCGTAAATTTCGCTGGAAATTCGCTAATTTTTTGGCTCATTGAAACAGGAGAAATTCGCCCATCACTACTCTTGGGGATATGTATTTAAAGCCTCTAAGTCTGCCCAGGGGCAGTAACCTGTAGCAACCAATCAGCAGGTAGGTCACATGTTTAAAAGCAAACATCTTAATGGTTGCTACTGGTTACTGCTCCTGGGCAAACTTAGTGCTTTTTATTACATGTTGGGTCTATTTTTAATGCTAAGCTCCATTATTTTCCAAAGCTTGCCAGGCAGTAGCAAAAACGTATGGGTATGCTCTGGATGTCAGTGAACTGGCATTCCCTGTGTTGATCATGTTGCTAATCTTTCCTACATCCTGAGCCTTTAGCTATGTGATTCCTCTAAATTAGCATCCACAGTACTAAACCTAAAAATAGCACTTGTATTGGCTTTGCTGTAAATACTCTATTTGAATAATTGGGCTCATTCATTACCACAAGCACAGTTGTGAGCATGGGAAAAACATTGCAGTTGCTATGCAGATCAGCACTATTCATGAAAGGTACCTCTGTCCAAGGCTTCTCAAGCTGTTAATGTAGAGAATTTATGCTTCGTTAGCCGCTTCTTCTGGTGGGAGAAATCATATTGATATCATAGTTACCCTTTAAGCTTTAAGTTTTAAATGCCAGGGACATTCCCAGGGGCAAAATTTGAAGAATTTCAATTGTCACTGGAAACCACCTCTGGTCTGGGGCAGCAGTGGACCACCAGGGCTTTGACTTTAAAGGAAAACTAAACCATAAACATAAATATGGATAGAAATGCTAAATTGTATATACTGAAGTTATTGAACCAACCTTAAGGTTCAGCATATTTATAGTAGTAATGATCCAGGCCTTCAAAGTTGTCACAGGAAATCCCCATCTTGGATTTTGTTAGGAGTGTCTGTGACACGAACATGCTCTGTGTGCTTTGAGCAGCTGCTGAGAAGCTAAGCTTAGGGGTCGTTGCAGATCTTCAAGCAGAAAAAGAGGTTGGCCTGTGAAATAAGCTGATGCCACAGGATTGATTATTAACTTCTGATGCTAATTGTGCTGGTTTATGAGCTGCCATGTACCAATAATCTAAATTCTAAAGTATGTACTAATCAGCCTTATGTTTGTTATGACATTAATATTATGTATATTCAGTGTAATGTTCATCATCTTATAAGCTCAGTAACGGACAACAGCACAAACTATGTACAGTGAATCAGTAAAAAATAATATGGGGAGCAGAGGGGTATCTTTAGCGACACAGATCTGTTCAGCTAAAAGGCTGTGGTTCCCTTGGGCTTATTTAGAACCCCAAAACATAATGTACAACATTTCTACCCTGCTTCTTTAGTTAAGCTTTAGTTCTCCTTTAAGGGTCCCCTCACAACATACGCCCCTCCTCCCCCACGAGTGAGTGACTTTTACCTCTTTATTTCAAATATTTGACATGGTAAGCCCTAGTAACCAGGTAGCATTTACTGGTAAGCTTTACAGCAGAAATGACTAAACTTGCCCTATTGTACTTATATTGCACTGTTAAAGGATATTTGGTAGAACTGAAAATGTTTTCAGTTATAGCCTCATTTAGCATTGAAAACTAAGAAATTAAATGGAGACATTTGCAGATCTGTTAATTATTAACTGATTATTAATAAAGAGTATATTTGTAAGAAATTGAGATGTAATAATAATTCTGCATATATAATTTGTATGTATATAGGCATGTGTACTTATCGTTATTGTCTCAATTGCTTGGAAACATGTTCCTTGGCATTAGCCATATCAATAACATTTTGAATTTGAATCAGTCTCACAGTCATGTTCGAGCCAGTGAACTGTTATTCTATTATTAAAGGTCAAACGGAAAACACTAGTGCACCAACTGCAAGGACCTTTGAAGTGGCCTAGATGTGCCAGAATCAGAGAATTTGACTGCATCCGGAAACTTCATCTGACAGGGATTAGTAAGAAAGTCCCCCTCCTAGTCAGGAAATAGACAAGGCCGAGAGGCATGCCATCTTCATTCAGGAGCTTCCTCTTGTCACTTTATTTAGCAATGAAGTATAAGGTTACATGCTTTGCTCTAAGCCTTTTCCCCTGTAGACACTATATAAACTGACTTTACTGCCACTTAGGGCAAGTATAATAGACAGCATATATAGTTTATGGCATGCTCCTTGGTCTTTGTTTTCTGTGCTTGTAATCTTTCCAGCAATTATAATTTGTTATTTGTTTAGCAGTATTTGTGACCTTTCTATGCATCCAGCAATCTCCCAAAATAATATCATCCAGCAATCTCCCACATTATTACTATATGACAATGTTTATTTTTTCTCACTTTTTATTCATACTAATCTAGATTTCACCACTGTCACATAAAGACATGCTGATCTGCACTTGCATCAGTCTCCTTTCTCATAAAGTGTTACAAAACCACAATGTACTTTAAGTTGAATGGAATGATACCAGGTGAAAATTCATCAACTCAAAATCTGCCAAATTCTCAAACATAGGCACATACTTAGCCCCGCACTAACATTAGTGAATATCAGTGTCTAGTCATCAATGGAAATTGAAGTTCAGCGCTTTTATTGTTGTTGAGACTCTCCATTCCTACCCTGCTTCATAATGATACTTCTCCCTGACATTCATTTGATGCCATATCTCTGTATATTTGTGAAAGTCAATTGCCATGATTGGATATACAGTTCATTCAGACATCCGATTAAATGACGGAACAGAAACTTGAACTGTAAGATATAGAGGAAGTCTAATACACTTACACAGTTAGGGTGTTATTTATCACAATTCGAAAAGTTCTCACAATTTTCTGAAAACGACTCCAACCAAATCCGCACCGGTTTCCCTCCCTATTTATCAATTAATTTTCTCGGAAATTTCTTAAAAAAAAAACTTGATAAATTGGGAAAAATTTGAATACCGCAACTTTTTCAGATTTGAAGCCCGAATACCACAACTTTTTCGGAAACCCAGAGCAAATCGGGATATCTTTGGGACATCTGCCATTGACTTTTACATGAACTCTGCAGGTCTGAGTTTGAGTACTTTTTTATTTGGACTTTTAACACCATCAGAGTTTAATAAATCACAAAAAAATTTAGGGATTGGTTATTTGGAAACCCATTCCAGAAGGTTTTGAATTACAGAAAGGCCATCTTCCACAGACTCCATTTTAATCAAATAATTTCAGCAGCATACTGTGGGGGTCTCGGTCCCCCTGGCCCAATTCCACCACCAGTTAGGCAGAAATTGCACCACACACCTAGCCTCTCAATTATCCACGTACAGTGCTTGGGGTATAGGAGGACGGCCCCTTACGTGAAGACCCCTTATCAGGAAAAACTGAGGTCCCGACCATTCTGGACAACAGGTCCCATACCTTTATATACCCTACATACTATGAACCTAAAGTTTCATTGTATCCCTTATTAAAGCTGGTTTCTGATCCCCTAATATCATAGCAATCCTACATGAATTTTAATTACTCCCATCTAGGGATGCACCAAATCAAGGATTCGGTTCAGGATTCAGCCAGGATTTGGCCTTTTTCAGCAGGATCCGGATTCGGTCCAATCCTTCTGCCCGGGCGATTGATTAGGGGGTTTGGCCAAATCCAAAATAGTGGATTTGGTGCATCCCTACTCCCATCATCTTGTTGCACTGTATCACAGTAACAAATAGCACCTCTGTAAACTACAGTATATAATCAGTTAACAAGAAAATAGTATACTGTAGAACTTTAGAAGAAGAAATTATTGTATTGTTTTACTAACTTCACTGGAATAAATGCTGATATATTGCTATTCGCTACCATCATTTTAGAAAGCCTTGCACTGCACAGATATTTCTTTTTGGGAAATGAATTTGTCATGCATTGATATAATGTCATTTACTGTTACCTTGTCACCACTTGAAAAATATTTCTGGCCAACTGCATATATTTCATAACCGTGCATATAAATGCTTTTACGAAAGGAAAATGTTCAGGGCAGTAAGCATTAGGCAGAAGATATGTTTCTTGTATTTGCATAAAAAAAAACAAAATTCTATTGACTGCCATTTTATTCATTTGTTATGGTTTGAATTATTTAGCCTTTTTCTTTGCCACCTGCGGCCAGATGTTGAAGGCCTACATATCAATATATATTCAAGGACAAACATATGATGTGCATTGTGTATGAGCTACATCTCAGACTAGTGGTTTAGAAGACCACTATAGTTATATCATGGCAGAATCCTACAAATTAACATTTACGAGGTAAAGGTGTTGTTCACCTTTAAACTAACTTTTAGTATGATGTAGACAGAGATATTCTGAGAAAGTTTGCAATTGGTCTTCATTTAGCTTTCCTTTCACCAGCTTTTTAGTTTGGTATTTCAGCTGCTACCTGGTTGCTATGGTCTTTTTTTCCATAGCATCCAGGCACTGTGTTTGAATAAGAGACTAGAATAATTATAGGTGGGTGACTGAATGTGATCCCCATTTGAAAACTGAAACGAGGTAGCAAAGAAAGGCAAATACTGAAGATGGGCTGCAGAAGTGCTAGGAATAAGGTATTCTATAACATACTGAAAGTTAATTTAAAGTTGAACAACCAAAAGAAGTGTGATTGTGTTAATGGACCCCATAGAGGCATATGTGTATTGACATTGGTTGTAATGTGAACTGTAAAAAGGAATTAGCAATATTTATCAGTGGGTCTAAGGAGCACCTGAGTCAATCTGTAAGGATTAGCCATTGCAGTGACATACAGTATGGTGATTTATCAATCTTATCTGATCATAATTTTGTAACTAAAAACCCCTGTTTTTAGTAAAAATTATGGTTGATCCCAATGGTATTAAAGGAGAAGGAAAGCTACAGAGGCATTTTATTGCCAATAGATTAGGTGCAATAGTGCAAGCTAGAATGCTATATTTATTCTGTAGAATGTTTTACCATACCTGAGTAAAAAGCTCCAGAAGCTCTCTGTTTGTTTAGGATAGCAGCTGCCATATTAGCTTGGTGTGACATCACTTCCTGCCTGAGTCTCTCCCTGCTCACTTATAGCTCTGGGCTCAGATTACAGCAGAGAAGGGGGGAGGAAGAGGAGAAAACTGAGCATGCTCACGTCCAGGGCAAGGTGGTTTAAGCTGAAGGTAGGAAGTCTGAAACAGAAGCCCATGTGTACACAATAAAAGGAAAGAAATCCAGTGTTTCTTTTGGCAGAAGATTCGGAGCAGCATTTCTTTGAGGGTTTACTGGTATATTTAGGTGGACCTTTATGATAAGGCTTAATTAGTTTTAACCTTTCCTTCTCCTTTAAGCTGTGAGTCTAACTTCTCCCAAGGGACCTGTTTATCTTATATTGTTACAATTACTTATCTCAAAATTTTGCAAATGTTACAAAAGTATCTTATCTGAAACTGTGGATGTTCTGGGCTCTCTGCCAAAAGCCAATTAAGTTACAAACATTGTTTCTGTTTTTAGCTGTTTAGTGGAGAGAAAATCGGGACTTTCCAGTACAAACACGGGTTTGTGGGTTGAGCTGTCAAGTGCGGGACTGTCCCGCTGAAAACGGGACAACGGTCTGCATTATATAAAAGTATTTTAGACAAACCAACACAGAACAAAAAAAGTGTTATTGTAAAGAAGAGAATTCCCTTATCTATGACAAAGAAATACTAAATATGTTCCTGGAAGCTTAGCAGAAGGAAAAACACTTCAGCGTGAGCGGAACATTCTTTCAAAGTGACTGAAAATTCATAATGGTTTGTTTAGAACGTCTATAAAGTAATGTAAACTGTAGCAAGGCATTCTTTTCATAATGTACTCCTGCACAGCACAGGGACTTCAGGGGTCTCAGTGTCACATATTTTGTGTTAAACAAATGTCTGCACACTGCAGGTTTAAGAAATATGATAAAGAAGGATAAAAGTATAATTTATAGTTAGTCTCATGAGAAAAGAATGACTGTAACTCTTGCTGACAGGGAATGCAGGTATGCATCTTATATTCAGAAGAGCACACATAACAAGCACATAAATCCTGACAGAAGAATTAAATCACAAGACCAGCTCTCCAAACAGACTGAAGTAGGATGCTCATACAGTATATTACCATTCATCTCAGGCTCACAGCAACAACTCAAGATGTGTTTATATTCAAAGGTAGTTATGAGCTGATTATTAGAATATCAGATACTGAGAGGCTTTTTATTTGAAAAAAATCCAGAAAAATCAATTGTCACAATATTCCTCGGCCAATAGGTATTTGTAAAGAAAATTATAGCAAAATAAGGTAGAAGGAACACTGACAGTCTCCAGGCTTAATATTAGCATAATGCTTATACATACGTCCCAACATGTCTGAAATAGAAAGAGGGACAACATTTTTGACCATGCCCATTTTGTGGCCACACCCCCTAATTACCATGTTAATTTTACAAAATTTGGCAGGTTATGAACGTTTGAATACATTTCTGTGGTATTTATGTGTTATTAAAGGGCAATTCACCTTCATTAGCAAAACTGTAATAACTGAAAAAAAAACACAGAAATATGTTCAAACTTTCATAACCTGAAAAATTTTGTAAAATGAACATGGTAATTAGGGGGTGTGGCCACAAAACGAGCATGGTCAAAACATTTCTTGCACCATCATTGCTATGTTTTTCTCAGTGTTTGCAGGGTGCTGGGTACTCAGCCCTACCCTGAAGACAGCTCTGACATGTAGAATGACAGTATACTCCCTTGTTCAACATGAATATGGCTTGTTATGAACATACTTTTTGTTATTGTTGTAGCCCACCCTTGAGTGTGCTTTAGCTGTGTATTGTTGCAGTGTGTGCCCAGGCTAAGGCTGCTAGTACTGTGCCACTGACCTACTGATACTTTAGGCACTCCCAGTACCTTGGGTTGTTCTAGGTGAAAAGAATCCATCACAAAAAAAGGTTTCTTGCAGTAAAATTAACTGTTTTTTATAGTAGAAATATTCTCAGTTGCTTCAGGTACAGCAAAGTTAAATGCAGGAATCAATCCCTCTCAAAGGGCAAATAGACAGCATACAAATTGCCACACTCCTGGGTAATTCCCTCCTGAGCTTTAAGTGCTGCTCATTGGGATCCTCAGTCTGGGGTCTCGTTTATTGGCACCCTACCTGGTCCTCAACTCACCCAGTGATGTCCCTGAGCTAGTGGTTCACATACCACAGGGTATTAACCCCACTATTTCTCCTCATTGAAGTGACAACTGCTCGCTAACTTTCCTGAACTGCTCTCTCGCTCTGTAATAAATCTTACTACCACTATCTAGCCTAATATAGATACTGATAACTGAACCCTGAGCTATAGCTGCCTGAGTACACTATAGGTGTCCAATTACAGCGGGAACTGCCTGAGTTTCTATAACTAAACTCAGGGTTCCTACATTGTGTTAATTAAGTTTAAGTCTATGGTTTTTGTCATTTCTTGAGCTAAGCAGGGCAAACTACTACTGATTAAAGCTACTCCATGTTTGGTCCTTGCAAGGTAGAAAATAAGATTACCAGAGCACATATTCACCAGCATAATGGGCTCCTGCTTTTCTGTAAGCCGAAGGATTTGGATTCAGCCGAATCCTCGTGCCTGGCCGAACTGAATCCGAATCCTTAAAATCATGTGACTTTCGGTCACAAAACAAGGAAGTAAAAATGTCTTAGGTGCGGCTCTTTTTTTTCTCCATATACCATTTGCATATGCAAATTAGGGTTCAGTTCCATATTCTGACGAAACTTTCCACAAAGGTTTGGGGGTTCAGCCGAATCCAAAACCGTGGATTCGGTGCATAATAAATAAGTCCTAATAATTGTTTCATGAAAAAGTCCACCAGTGTTAATAACATAATCGAATAATTGACCTAACTGCACAAAAGTGTTTTACAAGGAAGATGGATAAATTAACACAACCTTTGTTTCTTCCTTCTGTGGATCAGAATATGGATAGGCCAATGCACTGTATAGCTTGCAGTGGTTATGTAACTATTCATCAAACCTTTGTTTTGAGATAGGAAGGTAAATATTCAGTGTAAATGTTATACAATCTCCTAAGCATACTTTGCAATAGCATGAAATAGCTGATGAATATAATCTACTGTTCCTTTCAGCTGTAGGACAATGGTACAATTTATGGAAATAGGAATCCAGACAATCATTCAGAGTATAGTGATTCCCTAATTCCATCAAAAGCATCTAAATGAATAGTAAGAATAAAAAAAAACCCTCCCTTATATTAAGCAGCTAGGAGTGTATCTTGTTTTGGTTGTGAATACCTGCAGTAAGAATAGGCAAGTATTTCTTTATATTATTGTGAAAGTCTAAATATGGATTGGAGCATTTTCTAGTACCTGGTGTCAATCAGGACTTACAGAGTTAATACTGCATTCAGTTTGTCAGACAGCATCTGGCATTGCTACAAGTAATTAATTCATAAATCCAGTCTAGTGAGTTTATGGCACAGAGCAGAATCAGCATGTGACCCACACTGTTTCTTTAAAAACAACAACAAAAAATAAATATGTCTGAGTTGCCTCCCACCCTTCTGTTTTCTTCTGCAAATCTCCCCCCAACCAAATGTATATTATTGTTATGGTTTACTACATTTAATGAAAGGTGTGCTGTATACACATTGGGTATTACTGTTAAGCTATTACTACCCATGTCACTAATTTGTCTCATTGTTTCATCCTTCTACCCTTTCTTCCATGAGACCATATGGGTCATGCATTATACTGTGCAGTGTTAGTTTTTGTAAAAGTACAACAATGTATATTCCTGAGTATAAAGGTATAGTCGTGAAAGGTAGATTTAGTTCTTTTGACATGTAGATTGTAATTTTTAAGGGGCTTCCTCTTGTACCTCTTAAAGCATAGAATTCTGTCTAAAATGTAAATGTATATCGTATAGAGCTATTTATGCTCTGTTATTATACTGTTCCTTGATGATGTGCTCTTGGAATCCACAGCATTGTACATAAAAGTAGCATTATATTAATAAAAATATCCATATGTACTGATATATTGGGTTTTCTTTAAAGAAAATTAAAAAATACAGTGGGGCTCATTTGCTATTGTTAGGCATAGAGCAAGTTGCAGAGCTGTACCCATTTAAAGGGAATGTCAACCCAAAAATAATTTTTGCCTAATAAAAGATAACATAATTCTAAGCAACTTTGCAATATACTTCACTACAAATTGACTATGGCTTTTAATTTATTTGTATATGTATTGATAATGAAAGCAGTGTTTGTCTGTCCTGTCTGTTTTGTCTGTATCTAGTGCAGCGTTATGGGTCAGATTTATTAAAGGTTGAATTGAAAATTAGAATTTTCCAATTTTTTTATGTTCAAACTCTCAAATTAGAATTTTGAATTATCCAAACTTGATTAAAGTTTTAATTCGAATTTCGAGATTTATCATACTCTGGAACTCAAATTTGACTATTTGCCACCTAAATCCTGCTGAGATCACATATAAGTCAATGGCAGATGACCAGGGACCAATTTGCACGTTATTAGCCTTCCTGACAGGTGAAAAAACTTGAATCGAGTTTAGTCACATTTGATTCAAATTTTATTAAATAACCCCCCAATAAAATTTCGAGTATATTTGAATTTAAAGAAGTTTAGAAAAAGCTCATGAACATGAATTCGAAATTCAACCTTTGATAAATATGCCTCTATATGTGCAATTATGATCAAATTAAAGTTACCCCCTTTCAAAGCAGCAAAGTCTGGTTGGGGGCAGTGGGGTTCTGTGACATCAGGGGCTGGACAGATGAAGTTTAGTGGGGGGCTAGTGACATCAGGGGGAGGGCTGTGATGCAGCAATTGGCTGTTCAGTGCATCATTCACATCATGGCCTAATTTCCTAATTTTTTCCTAATTTTGAAATTCAGACAGGCAGATTTCACCTGGGCAGCCCAATCAAAAACTGGGTTTCCTTGTGAAAAACCAGACAGGTGGCAACTCTAGCTGAGTTCTGAGAAAGAAAGCTGCATTGTGGGTAAACATCACAGGGCATTGCATATTATATATATATTATATGTAGCATATATATATATATATATATATATATATATATATATATATATATATATATATATATATATATATATATATATTCATTCATATTTTTATTTATTTATTTTTTTTTTTCACTAGGGGCTCTTTTCTAAAGTGCACTACAGGTATGGGATCCGTTATAATTACGGAACGGCCCACAGACTCCATTATAATCAAATAAGCCAAATATTTCTTTGTAATGATAAATCAGTACCTTGTATTTGATCCAAAATATGAAATAATCAATCCATAGGGCAAATACCCTAACCGGCGAAAATTCGCCAGCGACAGCTTCACAGCAATCGCAACACTTCGCATTACATTACTCAAGCCCAGGGACCCTTAATAACTAAAATAGAGTTGTTAATATGCCCTATGCACATGAGCTCACTATATATAGTTTATTTGCCATATGTTAGAAAATGGAGGGGGGAACCTGGTTACCCCAAAAAAAATTTACGGACATTTGCAGGCTATGATACTAGAAAAATGTTGCACTTAAAATTGAGGAAGTCCTATGCGCTTCACCTGGTCTGATGCAAGGTGAAGTCAAGTCTGGCAAATCAGGTAACCTTCAGTAAAATCTGCATCTTAGTGAATTTGTGGAGTTACGTCCGTTCGCCAGAGTGAAAATTTGTCTGTCGTTAGAGTGCGAAGCAACGCTAGTGTCTATCTCCTTCGCTAGCGAAGTGAAGCCTGTGCCCGAAAATCGGCAAAGTTCTGAAATGACGTCACGCTGGCAAGTTTTCACTAACGTTAGTCACTGTGCCCTTTAGGGAATCTGCCCCAATATTGGAAGAAAAATCTGATTATTGTGGTTATTTAATGTTTAATGTTTAAATGATTTGCTAATAGACTTAAGGTATAAAGACCCAAATTATAGAAAGGTCCGTTATCAGGAAAACCCCAGGTCCCGAGCATTCTGGATAACAGGTCCCATATCTGTAGTATGTGCTCTTATTGAAAACAAGCTGAAGGGAAATGTGGCATCTGTACAGGGTTCTGTGCCTTGCTGTGTATTATATTTGCATGATTAATCTGCAGTATGTGCAGACATCTTACTACTCATTTTATATGCTCTGTAACTCCTAATTATTCCCATGTGTTTTAGATTGACATCAGTTCTATTTTTATCCTGAAACCGTATGAGACGTACATTTATATAATGCGCTATCTGACTATTGTACATAAATGAATTTTGCTGTGTGTTGAAATGCTATGTAAGAGAGGGCATTTTCTTTACTGCACTAAAAATAACACACAGGCAGCAGTGCCCTGACGGCTACAATGTGGAAGCAGCAGTATAATATAACAAATAATCCGTTCTCTCCTCATATGTGCATGTAAGCCTGCAAGTGCTAGGCTGGGGCTAAGCGTTAGAGCTTCTTTTATCGACATAAAGGGGGTTATTTAACAAAATCCAAAGATATCAGGTATTTTCTGTAAACTACTACGACCAAATCCACACAGGTTGTTTCCCCTTATTTATAAACACTTTCCTGTGCGGGAAAAAACTTGAAAGAATCCTGAAAATCAAATCTTACAAATTTTCGGCCCGAAAACCACAAAATCTTCGGATTATTGCACGAAACCCAGCGCAGATCAGGATATCTTTGCCACTTCTCCCATTGACTTATATACAACCTTGGCAAGTCTGAGAAGCCGGATTTTCAAATTCTGACTTTTCCATCCTCACGGTTTAATAAATCCCGAATTTTTTTTCCGAGTTTTTGGCATTCGGACTTTAAAAATAAAATAACCCCCATAAAGTGCATTTTTGTTGCAGCTCTGCAGAAAAAATGAGTTTATGAAGAAGAGGGACCCATTAGAAAAACAATGAAATGAGGGATTCTAGATATTAAACTACAATACCAAGAATTCCTTGGCAGTGTTGGTTGTTCAAGGGATGCTGGGACTTGTAGTTAAAAATAGCTAGGGTGACAGGTATAATCATGGACAGGCCAAACGTGTGGGGTTGCTTAGGACCAGCTCTCTGCCCCTGCCTTGTGCACAGATGATGAGCAAACATTCACCCCACCTACATGCTGCACATGCACGAGCACACACATGTGTCCCAGCACACACATTAAAACAGGCAAGAGGTAAGGGGACAAGGGGTGGGAACAAGGGTAGGCGAAAGAAGAGGTACGTGTCTTCCCCCCCCCCCGCTGCTGCACCCTAGGCACATGCCTCTTCTGCCTACCACTAGTTCCGCCCTGGTTATATATAGTGAATAAAGTACCCCCTATTGTAAAATATAAGGATATTATAAGAGGCAGAAGGCCGAGTGCATTTATACTGGTCATGGAACTCCAAGGTTACTTCTAATATCCAACAAGGGATAATTTATTTATTATAATACACAAGTTGATATATGATAAATTTTGATATTTGGATTTTTGAATTTGGACTATTCCCTATGTGAAATATACAAAAAATAGGTTGAAATCCAATTTGTTTTTCATTCGAAAATTCACCTCGACCTTTGATAAATCTGCCCCCTAATGTACTAGGGGATGATTTAATCTCTTATTTAACCCAAACTAAAAAGATTAAGTAGCATTACATTAAAACCAATCAGAGAGTCAGAAGTAGAGCTATAATATATATACTTGTGCAGAGACATCCCATAGTGGCAAAAAAACTTTGATGCCAAATATTACTCTTGCACATCCCGTTCTTTGAAATCTAAAAAACATTATATGCATATAAGTACAGATGTAAGAACTCTTATCCAGAAAGATTGGGACCTGGGGTTTTTTAGGTAAGGGATTTTTATGTAATTTGTTTAACCATACCTTAAGTCTGATAAAAAAAAAAACTTAATAACCCCAATAGGATTGTTTATTTTTGCCACCAATATAGATTTATGCAGCTTAGTTACCATCAAATAAAAGTTACTGTTTTATAACCACCATTTTTTAGTAAAAAAATAAAACTCAAATTTTTTCCCAAGTCCTGCCGAGTTCATGTACGTATAAGTGAATGACAGATGTCCAGCTGATCTATGTTGGGTTTCGTTCAATAAGTCAGAAAAAAAAACAGAAAAATCGCACAGGTCTTTTTCTGCACAAGAAATTTTTGTGTAAATATAATGATAACTAGAGGCAAATATCTGTGCGGATTTGGTTGGAGTGGTTTACAGAAAATAGTGAGAACATTTTGGATTTTGCTATATCCTGTATGTCCCTGCCATACAAATAAAACAGAGTAAACAAGGGTTCATTTAATTTGTTGTATGAAGTGTAGTGAGTGGAGGATGTTTATATCTGCTAAATGCTTACAATTAACTAGTACAGAAAAAAAGGCACCAACCTTGTACTTTGCAACCTATAGCAAGAGAACTCACTGGATATGGCAGCCACTTTAAAGGGATACTGTCATGCAAAAACATGTTTTTTTCCAAAACACATCAGTTAATAGTGCTGCTCCAGTGGTATTCTGCACTGAAATCCATTTCTCAAAAGAGCAAATAGATTTTTTTTTATATTCAATTTTGAAATCTGACATGAGGCTAGGCATTTTGTCAGTTTCCCAGCTGCCCTAGTCATGTGACTTGTGCCTGCACTTTAGGATGGAACTACTTTCTGGCAGGCTGTTATTTCTCCTACTTAATGTAACTGAATCAGTCTCAGTGGGACTTGGCTTTTATATTAAGTGTTGTTCTTAGATCTACCAGGGAGCTGTTATCTTGTGTTAGGGAGCTGCTATCTCATTACCTTTACATTGTTGTTAGGCTGCTGGGGGGGGGGGGGAAGGGGGTGATATCACTCCAACTTGTAATATAGCAGTAAAGAGTGATTGAAGTTTATTAGAGCACAAGTCACATGACTGGGGGCAGGGGAAATTGACAAAATGTCTAGACCTATGTCAGATTTCAAAATTGAATACAACAAAATCTGTTTGCTCTTTTAAAAAATGGATTTCAATGCAGAATTCTGCTGGAGCAGCACTATTAACTGATTCATTTTGAAAATAACATGTTTTCCCATGACAGTATCCCTTTAACCTAATCATTTGTATTGAACTACATAGATATAACTACATAGATATAATGAGGCACATGGGGCTAACTGTAGGCCTTTAGCCTAAATTGTTTGTGGAGTTTCTGTAGCACAAGAAAGCAGGCCTAAACTACGTGTGGTATCTAGCTCACAGACTCAGGGGAGCTCCACCAATGAGGCGAATTGCTTCAGGCAGCAGTGCCCCCCTGGTTGCCAGGGGCGGCAAAAATGCAGCTACCGGTAACTAAGAGCCGAATTTCCGCTTTTCAACCTGGAAATTCGGCTCTTCTAGTGCAGAGTGAGCAATTGCGCTCTCTGCACTAGCAACGTGGAACACCCCCGACTCCTCCAACGAGACATGTACCGCCCGACCCCCTCCGGCGCTGAAGAGGTGAGTGCCATGGGGAGGGGTGGGGGCGGTAAAAAGGAAGGTCGTCTCAGACGGCAAAATGACCTGGATCGCCCCTGCACAGACCTAGAAATAATCTAAAGATCAACAGAAAAAAAATTATCAATTCCCTGTGCCAGTAGCATAAAAACCGTCTCACCCAGAATGTGCAGGCGCAGGATAAGAAACACATACAGAGCTTTATATTTTAGGAAACTGACCTGCAAACTTTGCATTTCACAGGGAACATAACTCAGGGAATTGAGATATGTATCTATAAATTGTACCTCCCATTATAATGTAACATGTGGAGCAAAAACATTCATACTGTATAGAGATCCTGTAACACTAGAGACAGGGCCGCCGTCAGGGGGCACAGGGGGTACAAGTGTACCGGGCCCAGGCCTGAAGGGGGGCCCAGCAGTGCTGAACATTTCAAAAGAGCCGGGCCCCCCTTGACAGCGCCGAAGCCATGTCGCCTCCTTCCGAAGTCCCGAAGTGCCAAAAAAGCCAAACAGCCGAATCTGCAAAAAGACCCAAAGCCACGAAAACAGCCGAAATTGTAGTCCTGAAGTGGTGAAAAGATCCAAAGTCACAAAAAGGAGGCGAAGTTGAAGTCCTAAAGCCACGAGTTCAGTTCCTCTGAACACCAATGTGTGTTTTTTTTATTTTTTAATCCCCTTGCCACCAATGTATTATTTTAATACTCTATAGGCCCCTGCCACCAATATTTTTTAAAAAAAATATTATTTGGGGCCCAAATTTGTTTTAACTTGTAAGGGGGTCCCTGGCGCCAATGTTTTTTTAAAAAATATTCTTTGGGGCTCCATTTTTTTAACTTTTAATGGGGGCCCTGGCGCCAATGTTTTTATTATTTTAACTTATAGGGGGGACCTGGTCCCCAATAGCTTTTTATAACTTGTGTGTGGGGGGGGTTACCTTTTTTAGTGCTAATGACTGTGATGTGGAGTGGGTGGGATCTGGGGCAGGGCTTGGAGGCTGGGTGGGCAGGAAAATTTTGATGATTTCTAATGGTGGCCCTAACTAGAGATGTATATTTATGCAGTTGGATAGAACATTAATTAGCATCATGTATAAAGAGAATGCCAGTGTCAATTATTGAACATTTTTAATGTTCTGCTTTCTGGTCTCTTTTCACAGTGAACATAAAAGCTAATATGGTTTGAGGCTATAGATTAACGAAGAGAGACCTCACTAAATGCTTACAATCTTTGGGAATATGTACATGATCTCCCGGTGAAGTAACTTGTATAACTACATTAAACCACCTTGGTATCAAAAATGATATGCCCAGAGGCAGAGGCCGACATACGTTTACTTATTGCTTGTATAGAAAAAGGGAAGAGGCAAGCACTTAAAATAGGAAAATTAATAAAGTGATCCTAAAGAAGAAAACAGGTACAATTTTTAAGCCATCTGCCATATAGTTGGTATAGAGCAGGGACCCCCCAACCTTTTTTTACCCGTGAGCCACATTCAATTGTAAAAGAAGCTGGAGAGCAACATAACCATGCAACAGTTCTTGGGGGTGCCAAATATGAGTTGTGATTGGTAGCCCCTATGTGGACTGGTAGCCTATAGGAGGTTCTGTTTGTTAGTACACCTGGTTTTTATACAACCAAAACTTGCCCCCAAGTCTGGAATTCAAAAATAAGCTTCTGCTTTGAGGCCACTGGGAGCAACATCCAAGGGGTTGGAGAGCAACATGTTGCTCGCGAGCCACTGGTTTTGGATCACTGGTATAGAGTATATATTTATGGTTTTCATTCCTACTTGGTCACTACATGCATGTTATATTTTCTCTGTTTTAGGAATATTCAGGATGTCTGTGTAAAGGTAATATTAGAGACACCAGCAGCATGAACTAGCAAGATGGTCATTTGCACCATAGAGTTACTTCTCTAAATTTGCACAACTTAGCTTTCATGTATCACCATAACCTGATCTTTCTAACTCCACTCGAGAGCATTGGACATTAGTTCATTCCAGCCACATCCTTTTACTTCCAGCCATGTACTTAATACAGTACAGTACAACATGTATAAGAAACACGAGACAGTTATGCTTTATATGTGGTGCTAACTAATAAGCCAATAAAATAATAGTTTACTACATTACAATTTCATGTAAACATGGCCAGCTGGCAGATATTGTTGCTCTGCAATTTCCAGCATAACACAAACTTCCTGACCAACAGTAAGAAGGTTATTTACTAAATTCCAAAAAATTCCTCACTATTTTCTTAAAACCACCTTGACCAAACTCCCATCCACATGTTTAGCATATTTATCAATAAATGAACTTAAAAAAAATATGGTGCGGGAAAAGATAAAATCGTGAAAAAATTCAAATCGTTCATATTTTTCGGATTCGAGGCTCAGAAAATAACAAATTATTTGGATTATCGCCCGAACACCAGTAATTATTCAGATTATTGTACGAAACCCAGCGCAGATCAGGACATCTTCCAATTGTTAACGGGACATCTGCCATTGACTTCTACAGGCTTGAGATGGAGCATTTTTTTATTTGGACTTTTAGCAGCATCTGGTTTCAAAAATCACAAAAAAATATTTTGTGATAAACCCCTGGTTCCTATATCCAACCTAACAGTATCAAAGTCTCCATCATTATATTAGAAATCTCCCTTTTTCCGATTGGAAGCCTCTTTTACAATAGGTTGAGCAAAGGCACATTATATACATTTTTTTGTATCCTCTTCTTGAGCTGTATAGGGTCATTTTAACCTCCCCTTTGCTCTAGGGTTTATTTTATTTGTCTTTGGGAATCCTTCCAAAGTCCTCTGGGTCCTCCACTGGCAATATGCTATCATACTGTTCTAGTTTAGACTAGTACATGCCTAATACATGAGGTAAAATAACTGAATTACTATATCAATCCCTAAGTACGTCACCAAAAAGAAAATAATATTTTTAATGATGTAATGATGGCAATGCAAGAATATTTGTTGGCATTAAAAAATGTCTCCATTAGCCTCCTTGCCTAAAATGGAATCTCTCTGTTTGGAATTGGCCAGTATATAGGCATGCTGTATTCAACTGGACTTTTGCTCAATCTGATGGCGGTGATAGTTTCACCTGTCCATCAGATATGGACATATTTTTATTATTATTATCAAGGATTTATAAAGTGCCAAAAGTTTACAGGAAGGATGTACATATGAGACATAAAGATTACATACAAATACTAACCAAAATAGAAGATAAAGAGGTTCCTACTCATTAGAGTTTACCTATGGTTCATTGTTCATAGCTGCCAGTATTTTATTGATGTTGCATTTGCTCTCTGGTTATTGCTTGCATGAGACCCTGACCCAGGCCCGGACTGGCAATCTGTGGGTTCTGGCAAATGCCAGAGGGGCTGCTGTATGGTTCCATAGAAAGTTACCACATAGTGGGCTGGTAGGGGGATGCTTGGGCTGGTAAATGGGTTATTTGGGACTCTGTGTACTTGGAATGGCAGGGCCTATTTTGACTCCCAGTCCAGGCCTGCCCTGACCTCAGCTCTTTTTCCACTTTGGGGCTTTTGTTATTCCTGCTTGTATGTTAATCTGACCTCAACTCTCTTGGTACTTTGCCACTGCTTTGTCTGCCCAATTCTACTGCTGAACTTGACAGTGATTACTCAGCAAATTTGTATTGATGCTTCTCATAAAAGCTGTGCTCTGGTGGTACCCTGTCGGTAAACTTAAGTACCCTTGTGATGAATACATACAGTAATGCTTGAAAGTTTCTGAACCTGTTCAAATTATTATTATCAATATTTTTATATGACTTATTTAAAACGTGATCTGTTTTTTTAAACAAATTATAAAAGTAGATTATGGGAACAAAATTAAACAAATGAGCCAAACATAATACTTGTAAACTGAGAATCCTACAGGTTTGTATACTTTTGCCTCATACAACTACGTCACTTTGGATAATCTTCCCTGATAAATAACCAAACAAATATAATATTTTTGACTCATTTGTTTAATTTGGTTATTATTATCTAGCTTTAGGATAAACAAATTATATTTTGCGGCAGATTTATCAAAAAATCTAAAGATTTTTTCCACAATTCAAGTTTTTTTTGCACCCAAACTCACACATTTGAGTTATATTTTCGAAAACTTAAATTTCTGGTATTTAATAAGCAAAAAAAATTTTGAAAAATGTGAAAATTCGCCATCTAAAAGCTGGCGAGGACACATAAAAGTCAATGGGAGTTTTAGTTGTAAGGTAAACAACCCCTTTAAAGACGACCTGTCACCAAAAAAAATTATTCCAAATCCTGTTTAGTGTTAGTATTATTCCAAATCATGTTAGTCAAGCAAAATAAACTTTACTTACACTATATCAATTTTTTTAATCTTTTTTTCCTTCAGTCAGGGAATTCATAAATATACCAAGCAGACAGGAGCCATTTTGTGGACACTGTTATTAAGGCAAGCCTTGCATCATCTCAGAATCTTGTTGTGCACCAGAATTGGGGACCTGATGTCTATCCCCATGCCCCGGTTACACAATTAAATGGTAAAGAGAGCGGGGGAATGTGGGGAGAGCAGTAAGTGCTGAATGGAAAGTGAAAGTAACTGGCTGACCCGCCTCTGTGCCTAAGGCATAGAGGAGGGGCAGGCAATATTTGATTGACAGCTGAGATTTTTAAATGAGTTTACAGCTTTAGTTACAGCTATGAATGCTTTAATGAAAATAAGGATTTGGGTTTCATGTTTAATTTGAAATGGACATTTATTATACAGCTTTTTATGTCTGGGTGACAGGTCCCCTTTAAGGGTAGAACTACACACGCGCTTTAACCTGCGATAGCATCCGTTCCGACGCACTGAGATGAATCGCAGGTGTCACGTCGGATGCAGCGAATCTTAGGTAAGTAATAGGAATGTCGGACATAGCTGCGTGCATATGACATGACTGTCGGATGAAGACATGCATCGCTCGCATCCAACATTCCTATTACTTACCTTAGATTCGGCGCATCCACCGCGATGTCTGCGATTCATCTCATCGCGTCGGAATGGATGCTATCGCAGGTAAAAGTGCTCGTGTTTTTCTATTCTAAGAGGAATATTAATGAGCTGGAAAGACTTGTCACTAAACTGGTAAAAGGAATGGAATTATCTATGGGGTATGCTATTAAGGTTAAGGTTGATATAAAGGCTTTACTATTTTGCATGTTCCTAGTTTTCCAGTAAAAACTATGAATTTTCTTTCTTACCATTAGGAACTCCATCCACATCATTGTTCTATCAATCAGTCTGTCTGCTTGATAGACAAACTACTCGATAGGCCAATGACAAAATTGTTTTACTTGCTGCTACAGCAGATATCAGTTTTTCTGTCAATGCTGCTTTTTTATGAAATGTAACAAGCTGATCATGCTGCCAACTTAAGCTGCAAATTAGATGTGGAACCATTTGGAAAGTACTTAATAACACGGACAATTCTCAGGGGAAAGACTGGTTAAGTATTTGGAATTCATGGCACATACAGGTATCCAGAATGAATTACTTGTTATCTGATGCGCCTTTGACCGTTCATTAAATCTTCCTTGTGCAGAGGGCAGTGACAAGTCACAGAAGGCCAAGCATTTGGCTGAGAACCTGTCACTTCTTATTGATTTGCCTGTTATTTGTTTCAGATCACTTTGACATTATTTCCCTAAAACTAGGATTTGCTACACTCTGCCAGGATTGGCGTATAGTCTGTGCTGTCATAAAAAGCTGAAAAAATGGCAAATATGCATCTAATTACATGAATCTTACATTGTAAATTAAACTGTTAACTTGGGAAATGTGGAAACTTATTATTCATAAAAACCCTTCTTTCCTACATTTGCCCAGAAAGCAAATTTCATGTTAAGTTATGACTACAAGGTTTAAACTCTAAATAATGAAGCATTTGTAACTCCTGTATTTGTCAGTATTTATTTTGCAATCTGTATGTTCCATAAATGTGCTTTTACAGCAGTGTGAAATATGTTGTCACTTTATATTGTTATTATTATTGTTGTTATTATTATTAATAATAATAATTGTTTTTATATTTAACCCTTTAAGTGCCAGCAGAATTTCACATTTTGGTTACGCGAAATGCCAGCCGTTTTTGAAACATTTTGTGCTCTCTCACTTTAGGGGCATTTTCTGAGGGGAAACCTATAGTTTACCTAGGAAAACTATACATTGTTTTTTTCGGTAGAAACTGAGCTTTCTAAATCTGCCTGAGTTTTCATGTATTTCCACCTGTGCAAAAAAATTTATAGTGCTAAATACCAAAAAAAAATGAAAAATTACCATTTTTCATCGTATATCAATTTATACCAGAAAAATATTTCATTTTACGGATGAAAATCCAACTGATTTGGAAAGCCTTATGTCTCTCGAACGTGCCAATACCAGATATGTATAGTTTTAGGGAGATTTAGGACTTCTGTACCTCAAAAACTCCCGGCAGTATATTGCCGAATTTTGAAAGCACTAAGGCAGAAAACGGCATGCTTTAGATTCCAAGGCAAAAAATCCTGAAACCGTAGGTTTACCCCAGAAAACCATACATTTTTGAAAAGTACACATTCTGCCGATTACAAAATGGGTAACTATGTCTCTCTACTCCCAACTACCAAACATAAAAGCTTGTCTGAACATAGCGGTTTTTCAAAAAAAAATTCAAAATTCTGAAAAATCATTTCAAAGGTTTTATTTTGCTGCTCCGCATATCCCAAACTATATTAGGTACCAAGAAAAAGCACCTGAAATATGATTGCCAGGGGTCCACTGAACAGTTTGATACCCATTATGCATAGGTTTACCAAAGTATCTGGCATTTAGAGACACCAATATGAAGTTAGCACATCCAAATTGATCAGGACTTTACTTCAGCTACTGAGAAAGCAACACATTGACTGCATTTTTTGTGGGGTAAAAACACAGAAATATATGTTTACCCCCCAAACCCATATATTTTTGGAAAGTACACATTCTACCGAATCTAAAATGGGTACCCACGCCTTTCTGCTCCAAACTACTGAGTCGCAAGGCTTTCCCAAAATTGTCGGTTTTGGTGAAATATGTGAAAATTGCCTCAAACCTTCAACTTCCCAGCACCATATCACCCATGTATCATTATGCACTAAGAAAAAGCACCCTAAATATGATTGCCAGGGTTCCTCTGAACATTTTGGTGGCCATTGTTCATAGGTTTACCAAAGTATCTGGCATTTAGAGGCCCCAAAATGAAGTTAGCGCATACAAACAGTCCAGTGGGTAACTTCAGCTAATGAAAAATCAACACATTGACTGCATTTTTGTGGGGTAAAAACACAGAAATATATGTTTACCCCCAAAACCCATATATTTTTGGAAAGTACACATTCTACCGAATCTAAAATGGGTACCCATGCCTTTCTGCTCCAAACTACTGAGTCGCAAGGCTTTCCCACAATTGTCGGTTTTGGTGAAATATGTGAAAATTGCCTCAAACCTTCAACTTCTCAGCACCATATCACCCATGTATCGTTATGCACCAAGAAAAAGCACTCTAAATATGATTGCCAGGGTTCCTCCAAACAGTTTGGTGGCCATTGTTCATAGGTTTACCAAAGTATCTGGCATTTAGAGGCCCCAAAATGAAGTTAGCGCATACAAACAGTCCCGTGGGTAACTTCAGCTAATGAAAAATCAACACATTGACTGCATTTTTGTGGGGTAAAAACACAGAAATATATGTTTACCCCCAAAACCCATATATTTTTGGAAAGTACACATTCTACCGAATCTAAAATGGGTACCCATGCCTTTCTGCTCCAAACTACTGAGTCGCAAGGCTTTCCCACAATTGTCGGTTTTGGTGAAATATCTGAAAATTGCCTCAAAGCTTCAACTTCTCAGCACCATATCGCCCATGTATCGTTACGCACCAAGATAAAGCACCCTAAATATGATTGCCAGGGTTCCTCCAAACAGTTTGGTGGCCATTGTTCCTAGGTTTACCAAAGTATCTGGCATTTAGAGGCCCCAAAATGAAGTTAGCGCATACAAACAGTCCCGTGGGTAACTTCAGCTAATGAAAAATCAACACATTGACTGCATTTTTGTGGGGTAAAAACACAGAAATATATGTTTACCCCCCAAACCCATATATTTTTGGAAAGTACACATTCTACCGAATCTAAAATGGGTACCCATGCCTTTCTGCTCCAAACTACTGAGTCGCAAGGCTTTCCCACAATTGTCGGTTTTGGTGAAATATCTGAAAATTGCCTCAAAGCTTCAACTTCTCAGTACCATATCACCCATGTATCGTTACGCACCAAGAAAAAGCACCCTAAATATGATTGCCAGGGTTCCTCCAAACAGTTTGGTGGCCATTGTTCATAGGTTTACCAAAGTATCTGGCATTTAGAGGCCCCAAAATGAAGTTAGCGCATACAAACAGTCCCGTGGGTAACTTCAGCTAATGAAAAATCAACACATTGACTGCATTTTTGTGGGGTAAAAACACAGAAATATATGTTTACCCCCCAAACCCATATATTTTTGGAAAGTACACATTCTACCGAATCTAAAATGGGTACCCATGCCTTTCTGCTCCAAACTACTGAGTCGCAAGGCTTTCCCACAATTGTCGGTTTTGGTGAAATATCTGAAAATTGCCTCAAAGCTTCAACTTCTCAGTACCATATCACCCATGTATCGTTACGCACCAAGAAAAAGCACCCTAAATATGATTGCCAGGGTTCCTCCAAACAGTTTGGTGGCCATTGTTCATAGGTTTACCAAAGTATCTGGCATTTAGAGGCCCCAAAATGAAGTTAGCGCATACAAACAGTCCCGTGGGTAACTTCAGCTAATGAAAAATCAACACATTGACTGCATTTTTGTGGGGTAAAAACACAGAAATATATGTTTACCCCCCAAACCCATATATTTTTGGAAAGTACACATTCTACCGAATCTAAAATGGGTACCCATGCCTTTCTGCTCCAAACTACTGAGTCGCAAGGCTTTCCCACAATTGTCGGTTTTGGTGAAATATCTGAAAATTGCCTCAAAGCTTCAACTTCTCAGTACCATATCACCCATGTATCGTTACGCACCAAGAAAAAGCACCCTAAATATGATTGCCAGGGTTCCTCCAAACAGTTTGGTGGCCATTGTTCATAGGTTTACCAAAGTATCTGGCATTTAGAGGCCCCAAAATGAAGTTAGCGCATACAAACAGTCCCGTGGGTAACTTCAGCTAATGAAAAATCAACACATTGACTGCATTTTTGTGGGGTAAAAACACAGAAATATATGTTTACCCCCCAAACCCATATATTTTTGGAAAGTACACATTCTACCGAATCTAAAATGGGTACCCATGCCTTTCTGCTCCAAACTACTGAGTCGCAAGGCTTTCCCACAATTGTCGGTTTTGGTGAAATATCTGAAAATTGCCTCAAAGCTTCAACTTCTCAGTACCATATCACCCATGTATCGTTACGCACCAAGAAAAAGCACCCTAAATATGATTGTCAGGGGTCCTCCAAACAGTTTGGTGCCCATTGTGCATAGGTTTACCAAAGTATCTGGCATTTAGAGGCCCCAAAATGAAGTTAGCGCATACAAACAGTCCCGTGGGTAACTTCAGCTAATGAAAGATCAACACATTAACTGCATTTTTGTGGGGTAAAAACACAGAAATATATGTTTACCCCCCAAACCCATACATTTTTGGAAAGTACACATTCTACAGAATCTAAAATGGGTACCCATGCCTTATTGCTCCAAACTACTGAGTCGCAAGGCTTTCCCAAAGTTGTCGGTTTTGGTGAAATATCTGAAAATTGCCTCAATGCTTCAACTTTCCAGCATCATATCGCCCATGTATCATTACGTATCACAAAAAAGCACCCAAATTGTGATTGCCAGGGGTCCTCCAAACAGTTTGGTGCCCACTGTGCATAGGTTTACCGAAGTATATGGCATTTAGAGGCCCCAAAATTAAGTTAGCACATACAAATTGTCCTGTGGGTAACTTCAGCTAATGAAAAATCAGCACATTGTCTGCATTTTTGTGGGGTAAAAACACAGAAATATATGTTTACCCCCCAAACCCATACATTTTTGGAAAGTACACTTTCTACAGAATCTAAAATGGGTACCCATGCTTTTCTGCTCCAAACTACTGAGTCGCAAGGCTTTGCCAAATTTGGCGGTTTTGGTGAAATATCTGAAAATTGCCTCAAAGCTTCAACTTTCCAGCATCGTATTGTCCATGTATCATTACCAGCATAAAGCATCCTAAATATAAACATACGGGTCTACTAAATAGTTTGATGCCCAATGTGCATAGATATACCAAACTATGTGGCGCACAGAGACCCCCAAATGACAATATGTATAGACATTTTCACGGCTGACGCGCTGGCTGCTGCAACATAACCACCCGGTGTGTGTATTATGCGACATTAGACCACCTAACAGTACAGAGACCCCAGAAAACCATATATTTTCAGAAAGTACACATTCTGACGAATCCAATATGGGTAAATAAGTGTTTCTACTACAAACTGCCAAACTGCAAAGCAATGCTGAACATAACGGTTTTTATCAAATTTCTGAAAATCGTCACAAAGCTTGAATTTTACCCCATTATATGCCCCACATTTCGTAAGTTATCAGCATAAAACATCCTAAATATGAACGCCAGGGGTCTACTGAACACTTTGATGCCCAATATGCATAGATATACCAAACTATGTGGCGCACAGAGACCCCCAAATGACAATACTGTATATACATTTTCATGGCTGACGCGCTGGCTGCTGCAATATAAGCACCTGGTGTGTGTATTATGCGATATTAGACCCCCCTAACAGTACAGAGACCACAGAAAACCATATATTTTCAGAAAGTACACATTCTGACGAATCCAATATGGGTAAATAAGTGTTTCTACTACAAACTGCCAAACTGCAAAGCAATGCTGAACATAACGGTTTTTATCAAATTTCTGAAAATCGTCACAAAGCTTGAATTTTACTCCATTATATGCTCCACGTTTCGTAACGTATCAGCATAAAACATCCTAAATATGAACGCCAGGGGTCTACTGAACACTTTGATGCCCAATATGCATAGATATACCAAACTATGTGGCGCACAGAGACCCCCAAATGACAATACTGTATATACATTTTCATGGCTGACGCGCTGGCTGCTGCAATATAAGCACCTGGTGTGTGTATTATGCGATATTAGACCCCCCTAACAGTACAGAGATCACAGAAAACCATATATTTTCAGAAAGTACACATTCTGACGAATCCAATATGGGTAAATAAGTGTTTCTACTACAAACTGCCAAACTGCAAAGCAATGCTGAACATAACGGTTTTTATCAAATTTCTGAAAATCGTCACAAAGCTTGAATTTTACTCCATTATATGCTCCACGTTTCGTAACGTATCAGCATAAAACATCCTAAATATGAACGCCAGGGGTCTACTGAACACTTTGATGCCCAATATGCATAGATATACCAAACTATGTGGCGCATAGAGACCCCCAAATGACAATAGTGTATATACATTTTCACGGCTGACGCGCTGGCTGCTGCAATATAAGCACCTGGTGTGTGTATTATGCAACATTAGACCCCCCTAACAGTACAGAGACCCCAGAAAACCAGATATTTTCAGAAAGTACACATTCTGACAAATCCAATATGGGTAAATAAGTGTTTCTACTACAAACTGCCAAACTGCAAAGCAATGCTGAACATAACGGTTTTTTATCAAATTTCTGAAAATCGTCAGAAAGCTTGAGTTTTACCCATTATATGCCCCACATTTCGTAAGTTATCAGCATAAAACATCCTAAATATGAACGCATGGGGTCTACTGAACACTTTGATGCTCAATATGCATAGATATACCAAACTATGTGGCGCACAGAGACCCCCAAATGACAATAGTGTATATACATTTTCACAGCTGATGCGCTGGCTGCTGCAATATGAGCACCTGGTGTGTGTATTATGCGACATTAGACCCCCCTAACAGTACAGAGACCCCAGAAAACCATATATTTTCAGAAAGTACACATTCTGACAAATCCAATATGGGTAAATAAGTGTTTCTACTACAAACTGCCAAACTGCAAAGCAATGCTGAACATAACGGTTTTTTATCAAATTTCTGAAAATCGTCAGAAAGCTTGAATTTTACCCATTATATGCCCCACATTTCGTAACGTATCAGCATAAAACATCCTAAATATGAACGCATGGGGTCTACTGAACACTTTGATGCTCAATATGCATAGATATACCAAACTATGTGGCGCACAGAGACCCCCAAATGACAATAGTGTATATACATTTTCACAGCTGATGCGCTGGCTGCTGCAATATGAGCACCTGGTGTGTGTATTATGCGACATTAGACCCCCCCTAACAGTACAGAGACCCCAGAAAACCAGATATTTTCAGAAAGTACACATTCTGACAAATCCAATATGGGTAAATAAGTGTTTCTACTACAAACTGCCAAACTGCAAAGCAATGCTGAACATAACGGTTTTTTATCAAATTTCTGAAAATCGTCAGAAAGCTTGAGTTTTACCCATTATATGCCCCACATTTCGTAAGTTATCAGCATAAAACATCCTAAATATGAACGCATGGGGTCTACTGAACACTTTGATGCTCAATATGCATAGATATACCAAACTATGTGGCGCACAGAGACCCCCAAATGACAATAGTGTATATACATTTTCACAGCTGATGCGCTGGCTGCTGCAATATGAGCACCTGGTGTGTGTATTATGCGACATTAGACCCCCCTAACAGTACAGAGACCCCAGAAAACCATATATTTTCAGAAAGTACACATTCTGACAAATCCAATATGGGTAAATAAGTGTTTCTACTACAAACTGCCAAACTGCAAAGCAATGCTGAACATAACGGTTTTTTATCAAATTTCTGAAAATCGTCAGAAAGCTTGAATTTTACCCATTATATGCCCCACATTTCGTAACGTATCAGCATAAAACATCCTAAATATGAACGCATGGGGTCTACTGAACACTTTGATGCTCAATATGCATAGATATACCAAACTATGTGGCGCACAGAGACCCCCAAATGACAATAGTGTATATACATTTTCACAGCTGATGCGCTGGCTGCTGCAATATGAGCACCTGGTGTGTGTATTATGCGACATTAGACCCCCCCTAACAGTACAGAGACCCCAGAAAACCATATATTTTCAGAAAGTACACATTCTGACGAATCCAATATGGGTAAATAAGTGTTTCTACTACAAACTGCCAAACTGCAAAGCAATGCTGAACATAACGGTTTTTTATCAAATTTCTGAAAATCGTCAGAAAGCTTGAATTTTACCCATTATATGCCCCACATTTCGTAACGTATCAGCATAAAACATCCTAAATATGAACGCATGGGGTCTACTGAACACTTTGATGCTCAATATGCATAGATATACCAAACTATGTGGCGCACAGAGACCCCCAAATGACAATAGTGTATATACATTTTCACAGCTGATGCGCTGGCTGCTGCAATATGAGCACCTGGTGTGTGTATTATGCGACATTAGACCCCCCTAACAGTACAGAGACCCCAGAAAACCATATATTTTCAGAAAGTACACATTCTGACGAATCCAATATGGGTAAATAAGTGTTTCTACTGCAAACTGCCAAACTGCAAAGCAATGCTGAACATAACGGTTTTTATCAAATTTCTGAAAATCGTCACAAAGCTTGAATTTTACCCCATTATATGCCCCACATTTCGTAACGTATCAGCATAAAACATCCTAAATATGAACGCCAGGGGTCTACTGAACACTTTGATGCCCAATATGCATAGATATACCAAACTATGTGGCGCACAGAGACCCCCAAATGGATATATAGTAGATAAAATGTACAAGGCAAAACAAAATAAGGCAGTAAAGAGTGAAATGAAAAAAAATCCAATAAAACCACAAAAATCAATGTTTTTTTTTCCAGACTAGTGTTATCGGCCGTCAGAATCACAGTTTGAATATTTTAGCTGGGCCAAACAGGTTATACGGCTAGAAACAAGTGAACACAACATATGCAGAGCTGAAAATGCAATAAAATGGCTAAAAATTCAATAAAATGGCTAAAAATGCACCAAAATACCCAAAATTGCAATATAATCACCGAAATAACATACAAAAGATATTGCACAGTACGGTTAGCGAATACGCTATTCGTAATGGCAATAAAACATTTTTTTCAGCAAAAAAAAGAGACGATGCGATAAGAAAAAAAAAAAAAAAGCCACAATGCCATGTATGTGCGTGTGCGTGTGTACAAATGGTAAATTACATGTTATGTGCGCGTGTGTGCGTGTGCACGTGTGTGTAAGTGCAGTGAGTGTAAGTGACCCCCCCAATCCCCAAAAATGTATGTGTAAGTGTGTGTAAGTGTGAATCTAAGTGTGTATTACTGTAATAAGTGTGTGTTGGTGTGTTTGTGTGTGTAATTGTTGCACTAACCTGAAAAAGTCGCTGAAGACTGTTGCACACGATGTGGAGGGGTCCCAGGAAGACATCTGCGACGATCTGCGTGTCTCTGTGCTGTGGGGGCGGAGCTGGATGGCGCGGTGTAGGCTGCAGCAGCAGGACACGTAAGGAACACGTGCCTGCTGCTGTTTTTGGGCCCCTGGGCGATCGCGCCCCAGGGGCCACTCGATCCCCTGCTCTGCTCGTTGCCTAGGGGCAGGGGATCGAAGCGGAACGGAGCGAGCGGCTCTAACAGCCGCTCCTCCGCTCCAGAACCCGGAAGTGCTGCAGAACGTAGAATCTACGTTCTGTGGCATTTCAAGTTACTTTTCCACAGAACGTAGATTCTACGTTCTGTGGCACTTAAAGGGTTAAAAAAGTAGTTTGACCATAATATTGTTAATTTCAGTATTTTCATGGTATCATTTTATTCTAAATCATTATTGTATCTTCATCATGTGTTAAATGAAAGTGGGAATGACATAGTACAAGTAATATCCATAAGGAATTTATTTTATGAAAGACTATTAAAGGAACATTCACACCAAAAAATGTTTGGTGTGAATGTTGCCATGGGTTACTGCCCAGGTGCAAATTTGCCCAGTGATTATAAATAAGCCCCTGTGTGTGTAAACAAAATAGGGGCCTCAGATGCCAAGCTCCACTAGGGCAGGGACTAATGAGTATAGGTATGGGATCTGTTATCTGGAAATCCATTATTCAGAAAGCTCAAATTATGGGATGGCCTGTAGACTCCATTTTATCGAAATAATCCATATTTTCAAAAATTATTTCCTTTTTATCTGTAATAATAGAGTCGTACCTTGTACTTGCAAACTAAGATATAATCAATCCTAACTGGAAGCAAAACCAGCCTATTGAGTTAATTTAATGTTTGAATGATTTTTAAGTAAATTTAAGGTATAAAGATCTAGATTATGGAATAATCCATTATCCAGAGAATCCCAGGTCCCGAGCATTCTGGATAACAGGTCCCATACCTGTATAATGTCTGTAAAGTGCTACAGTATATGCCAGCCCTTTATGAAGAGTATCCCAGGAGTACAGAGAGGGGGTGTCACATGCACATTTTTACTGTATATGTGCACAATGTATAATCAACTGGACATTGTGTGGAACATGAGACATTCTTACCTCAACAAATAACATATTGTTTTGTAATTAAAACAAGCAAAAAGTATGTTCAATACAATCCTATGCATTGGTAATGTTAAACAAGGGGTATAGAACAGTATAGAATGTAGAAGAGCGAAAGAGATTACAATGACTTATTATTGGTTTGCCCAAAATGCAGTGCTGAGCAGGTTTCCAGTACTATGAAATGCTCCAAAGTCACTGCTTAGTTAGGTGACTGGGGATGTTCTCAGTATTGCCAGCCAAAAAGACTGCATTGTCAAGGCCACCCCCTTGTAAACCCTCTTGGCATGTGTTTTGCTTGATCTCTGATGGAATTACCTGATTTCATTGGACAGACAGGCCTGTGATTTTGGGGTAAATGAATAGCTGACCGAAGTTCTGTATCTTTGAAAACCTCTAGATATGTGTTTTGTTGTGTTTCGTCATATGGAATGCCAAAATGTAATTGATCAGGTAGCTTTGCAGGCTTCCGTAGCTTGGAACCTATGTATTGACAACAATAAGTAATTGCTGACCACCTCCCAGAAGGATAATCACTGAAATGTTTCCTGTAGTCCATGCCTAAATGGAACAACAAAAAACAATAGTGGTAAAGGAGATCTATTGCTCACCAAACAATAAGGCTAATAATCCTACAACATTTGTTTTGACTGTACCAGCCCAAGGCCAACACAGCCCTTTAGCAGTGAAGATCTGTGTTGGTGAAACTGCCCTTTGTAGATTTCCATCTTCTCTGCAGGTTCAGCATATACACAGTGTATAGTATGTATACAAAGCTGGTTAGCAATGCATTCATATCCACACCATGTGGTAACATAGAAACTAATGAATTCTGCATAACAATTGATTAATAAGTGGTACCTTCTATGACAGATATAACTTCACTGAGCATGTGCAGGATCACTGGCAGGGCCGCCATCAGGGGGGGACAGGGGGGACAAGCGTACCGGGCCCGGGCATGAAGGGGGGCCCGGCAGCGCTGCATTTTTTGAAGATCCGGGCCCCCCTTACGAGCGCCCGAGCCGTACGTCTTGCCTCTGTGCTGCCGAATGCGGAAGTGCCAAAAAGCCGAAGCCGATGCGCCGAAAAGACCCGAAGTCACGGAAAAAGCCGAAGTCACGAAGCGCCGAAAAGACCCGAAGTCACGAAAACAGCCAAAGCCGAAGTCCTGAAGCAGCGCAAAGACCCGAAGTCACGAAAACAGCCGAAGCCGAAGTCCTGAAGCGGTGAAAAGACCCGAAGTCACGAAAGGAGGTGAAGTTGAAGTACTGAAGCCGTGAGTTCAATTCTACTGAACACCAGTTTGTGTATTTTTTTTTTTTTTAATCTCCTGGCCACCAATGTATTATTTTAATATTCTATAGGCCCCTGCAACCAATCTATTTTTTTTAAAACATGTTTTTTTGGGGCCCCAATTTTTTTTTTAACTCGTAAGGGGCCCCTTGCCACCATTGTTTTTTTTTAAAAAAAAAATTAATAATTTTCTTTTTGGTGGCCCTAAATTTTTTTAACTTGTAAGGGGGCCCCTGCCACCAGTTTTTTTTTTTTTTTTTTCAAAAAAAAATTATTTTTTTTTTAAATTTTTTTTTGGGGCCCCAATTTGTTTTTAACTTATAAGGGGGCCCCTGCCGCCAATTTTTTTTTTCAAAAATTTTTTTTTTTTTTTCAAATTTTTTTTTGGGGCCCCAATTTGTTTTTAACTTATAAGGGGGCCCCTGACGCCAATGTTTTTTTTTTTTTTTTTCAAAAAATTTTTTTTTTTTTTTCAAATTTTTTTTTGGGGCCCCAATTTGTTTTTAACTTATAAGGGGGCCCCTGCCGCCAATGTTTTTTTTTTTTTTTTAAAAAAAATTATTTTTTTTTAAATTTTTTTTTGGGGCCCCAATTTGTTTTTAACTTATAAGGGGGCCCCTGCCGCCAATGTTTGTTTATTTTTTAGTTTTTTTTACATTTTTTTTTGTTGGGGCCCCAAGTTTTTTTTAACTTATAAGGGGGCCCCTGCCACCAATGTTTTTTTTAAAAAAAAAATTTTAATTTTTTTTTTTTTGGGGCCCCAATTTTTTATAAGGGGGCCCTGACCATCAATAGCTTTTTACAACTTGTGTGGGGGGGGGTTACTTTTTTAGCGCTGATGTCTGTGTGGTCTTTTAACTGCGATGTGGAGTGGGCGGGAAATGGGGTGGAGCTTGGTCGTCAGTGTGGGCGGGGCCCAGGGGGGCCCCAAAAATTTTGTTGTACGGGGCCCCGTGATTTCTAATGGCGGCCCTGATCACTGGCACTCAAAATGTAATAGGGCTGCCGAACTTCTGGGCTGTTACTATTCACTATATAATACAAAAGCATTTCTGCAAATGTTCTTGTTTTTTAAGGCTTTAGTTCTCCTATAATATGATCCTAAAATAGGCAGTATTACCATTTTGCTTTTTTTTACACATCTGTTTTATTCCTTTATGAAGAATTTTTGCAGAGTGCCCACTTTGCCCATTCACTGAAAGGGTCATTCAAGGCCCAAAACATGTTACTAATCAAGCTAGCATGAGATAACACTTTAGAAATTATCTTAATTCATGTTTTCTTTTAACTGCAGCATAAATCACAAAAGAGTTTGCTCTGCCATATTTTAATTAAGATCATTTGCATAATTCTATTCTCTTCGACAGAAGTGTGGTAAGCCACGGTATGATACCGCACTGAAAGATAGATGTCTGGTGCAAAGCAGATAACAATGTGTACAAGGAAGTATTGAATTCCTGAAAAGGTATATTGACTTAAGTTCTTATGTGGTTGCCCTCAGCATTCTGCTAATAGTGCGAGGGTCATTTTACTTCTGATGAGTTTATGAATAATATAAGAAAACTCCAAATGCTTCAACATGGACTTTACTTTCCCACTTCTAGACAGACCTAGGTGACCTTGCAGTAAGGTAACTGCTTCTGGCAGCAAAAATAAAAATTCATAATTTATACAGAAATTTAAAAATAAAGGTTGCGGGGATACAAATTCTTATTAATTTTGGGTACCTCTTTATTATATAGATTGTATACTTTTTCTTTTGGTTATTTCAGAGCCCTGCAAAAAAGAATTGGTGGATACCCTTATTTACTTAATTAACAGGTATAATATTATCCTAATAATTACTGCAGAGGTCTGACAATTGAGTTAATTAATTGCAAAAATAAGTGTTTTGAGAGAAAAGTACCCCGCTTGTAACTCACATATCAGGTAGCATTGGTCACTATAGAATATAGTTAGTCCCTACTCAGTGGTTTAGAAATTATAAAACTTCTCTATATATTAAGGATTTTTAAATCAATGATTCTCATACATTAGAGAATCAATCTAAAGTGCAATGCATTTAATTTAGTTAATTATTAACTAAATTAAATGCACTGCACTTTAGATTGATTCTCTAATGTATGAAAATCATTGATTTAAAAATCATTAATATATAGAGAAGTTTTATAACTTCTCAACCACTGAGTAGGGACTAAAGGTCCCCATAAACGCAAAGATTTTTCTTGCCGAACGACCTATTTTAGCGAAATCCGACCAATCCTTCGAAATTATCGTGCGGTGAGTGGGATTTCGAACGATCGTACATCTTAAAATTTTTCGGCCAACATCTGTCAGAAAATTGATCGGCCAGGTTAAAAAATCTTTATTGGCCCAGTGCACTCTATCTATGTTTGCAGGAACAAGCAGGCAGCTACCCTTTGTTTTCCTGGCAAATGGTCTTTTTAGTTGATGGACAATTCGTATGATGGTACGATCGTTTCGAGATAATCTTGGTCTCATGATGATGATCGGATCTTTTAAAATCTTTACATCTATGGCCAGCTTAACTATCGTCTACAGTGACCAGTGCTACCTAATATATGAGTTACAAGTGGGGTACTTATCTCTCAAAACACTTCTTATTTCAGAGCCCTGTAAAAATATATTGATATTTTCAAGCTGTAGCACTGATTCTGATGTGTACTGTAGGTGTTGTGGAAATATGCATGTGTCTATTTTAATTCAGTGTAAAATATATATATAAAAGGCTTGCTGTGTCTGGGAAACTACTGCATGATCATTTAGTATTGAGCTGACTTTGGTTGGTTGCTAGGTGTCATTATGGCAGTTTAGTGAACTAGCTGGCAGTTAATATTGTAGGAGTGAAACAGCTGATAATTAAATGCTTGTGTATTCTGGTTGAAAGAATACAGTTTTGGATAGGATAAAGCTTTGCTTTCGTATATATTTGGGAAAATGGTCCTCATGGAATTTCAGCTCTAGTTGGGAAAGAGGTAATTATGTTTTGGTTGCAAAAGATCCACATTATTTTCAGAGCAGTTGTCAAGTTATTGAATTCTTTGGTGTGTTTTGGTGACAGCAGATGTTTAGAGATTGTTTACAAGAAAATACAGGTTTGACAAAAAGGGATTTCAGAAGCCTCAAGCAGTAGAAATAAAAGACGAGCAAGAAAATTGAATTAAACTCAATGACTTTAAGCTTTTACGAGCACGCCATGTCTTTTATGTTGTATGTGAGCGGGGTGGACAAGGATCACTGCAATTTAATTTTACCAGCCTACAAGTTGGTTACAGTGTTAAAACAAATAAAGAAGAAAAGGAAAGAAGTTAATGGTGTGGGTTAGTGCCATATAATAATTCATGGAGTAAAGTCTACTAAAAAATTGTAAAACTATCCTCAAATCCTAGGCATAATAATAATAAAAGGTTTATTAATATTAAGAATAGAGCACTGGTTGCTATAAATTAATTTCAGGATGTGAAAAGGATTATCAGCTGTGGCAGAGGCTGAAGAGGAGATATAGTGCTATAGTAGTAGTGTAGAAATATGAACAAGGTTCATAAAGCTAAGGCTCCTTCACTTACATATGTTTGACTAAGTTACTCACATCTGGCATTAATGGATAACTACCCACAGTGCACCACTGCTACTTCTGACTGCTAATAATGTCTATGGTAGACTGGGAAGGAGGGTATCACTGCGGAATGCACTAGGAACCCTTTCTGGGTGATACTTCAATGTTAACCTCAACATAAGCAAATATTTTGGGAAATTAACTTATTGTTTCTACACTGACAAATCCTTTTGCTCTTAAAATATGGTTGGGCCCTGTGCATCCTCTGCAGCAGTAAGTAGTTGATCAGTTGATCGTATATCTTCATCACCACTGATAGTCCCAGTGGTGGAAGTTGGACAGTATTAAACCAACCATATTGACAGTCATTGCCCTTTTGAATTCACAATTGTAAAAATCTCCTAATCTAAATTCATTTACATTTTTTTTAAAAAAAAAGACGAATAAAGCTTTCCAGCAAATACACACTGAACGTGTGTGGATATTATGAGTAGTTAAATATTCCATACACCATACCCCAGGTATCTAGCATTTCAGCCTGTGGAATCTCCAAAAGGCATTGTTCCCTAGACATTTTGGGGCTGATTTATCAAAGGTTGAATGTTTTTTATTACCTCGAATCTCGAATAGTATCTTATTTGAGAAGAAAACATCTTAAACTTGATCGAATATTACCAACCCGAAAACACGAATCGAATTGTAATCAAATTAGTCTTAACTCGAATGTCAGGGAGGCTATTAGCATCTTCATATGGGTCACTGGACCTCTGCTACACAAACTCGGCCGGTTTTAGGTGGCGAATAGTTGAATTTGAGACCCAGGGTCAAGGTATGATTAATCTCGAATTCAGATTATTCCCAAATCGAATTTGTGAGTTTTGACCAAATATCCAACTCGAAAATTCGAATTAGAATTTTCAATTCGAACCTTAATAAATCTGCCCCTATATATAGCAAACGGGGGAATTATGTTTTTTTTAATTAAACTTGACCGATAAAATGCTGATGAATAAAAATGGCATTTGCTAGTATTAATAGCAATGAGAACATTACACCTTCAGCTTTCTGTGATGTTTATGTTAAAATACTTTCTTCATAATTGAAAGCTACTGGCTTGTCCTTTCAATTAGTGAATTTGGTGCGTTCCTGTTATTTTTCTTGTTTAGTTATAGAGATAAACAACATTTCAGCTATGACAATGTCTTTTTGAATAATCCTCCTATAAAGACTGGCCTAATAGCAATGAATGTGATATTCAAGTCACTGCCTGATCTGGCCTCAATACCTGGGAGACTATAAAAGAATAGCAGACTCAACACTATAGGCTGCATGGTTATCTGCATTACAATGCAACTGGCCAAAGCTCTTATTTCAGTGTCAAAAGATTATTCAACATATGTTTTGCAGGATTAAATTGGTTTCTATGATGGAGAATTATCTTTTTATATGAGTCTGACTGTACATTATAGCACATATTTCCTTCGTGCCTGGGAAATTATTGTTAGCAAGCTTGTAACTAGCAGGTTTTACCCAGCAAACCAGTGGAGGAATAGTTAAGTTATACAAACTGTTAATAGCTACAAAACACTAAGATACATATTAGCCTCTAATCATGTCGCTACAGTTCATTAAACCTGTCTTTTCTGCAGTGCTCTGTATGGTTGTTTGTCTCTATGAGCTTACAGCATGAGGTAGAATAACCCCCTTTTATTTTTCTTTGGCCTCCCCAGGGATATGCAGCAGTCTTTGCTCATTCTTCCCTGTCTGCAAACTGGTCAGCCGTAGGGATGGTTTATATGGTATGCCCCTACTTTTGCTGTAAAACTTTACTGGATGTGTCTGAAATCACAAAGAAAAATGACTTTGTTCTCAGCCGAAATGCTTCCAGCCCAGTCTTAACTCAGTTTCCAAACCACTGAAAGAGAAACGCCTTAGATGTTCAATCCATCCTTCATTCTGTGTACTAGCTTGTCTTTATTTAAACTCTAACAAAAGGCAAAACCAACTCACTGTACAACTTAGTAACTATGGCTTTGGGTTGGATTTTTTCTTAGCACTGGAGCATTGTAGCAATATGGATGTGGCATTCACATATTACAGAATATAATTGAGGACTGTAGGATTTCTCAGATCATTTACTGTGAAGCATCTGTAGTGTATTCCCAAATGATCATGCTTGTGTTTGATACAAGCTTGATACTGCTTGATACTGTTTGATACTGCTGTATTTTAGGCAGTGCACTCACCTTCAAGCCCTATGTACAGGAAGTGAAGTAGTGTGTGTGTGGTAGGAAGTGACATCATATGCACGCACATTATGTCACTTCTTACCATGCACACACTCTATGGCCCTCCAGATACCCCTCCTCACCCCCTTCCTCTGTCACCAGATTTAGTAGGCAAGTAATTAGCGGTGGCCATATAGGCACTCGAGGATCACCCCCCAAAAAGGTGTCGCCCTAGGTACTGGCCCTCGAGTGCCTAAATGGTATATACGACCCTGTATGTACCATAACATATAGCATTAACATTGCTTTTATAGTGTTGTGTGCATGAATTGAATTCTAACCTGATAGTGTGTATATTTGCCAGTGTAAGTTTCTCTTAGGTACTCAAGTTTTCTCTCAACACACACACAAATACAGTCATGGTAGCTAGATCATGGTGAAAATATCCCTTAGAGAAGGGATCCCCAGTCTTTTGAACCTGTGAGCAACATTCAGAAGTAAAAGGAGTTGAGGAGCAACATAAGCATGAAAAATGTTCTTGGGGTGCCAAATAAGTGCAGTGATTGGCCATTTGGCAGCCCCTATGTGGATTGTCAACCTACATTGAGGCTCTGTTTAGCAGTGCACCTGGTTTTTAGGCACCCAACACTTGCCTCCAAGCCTGTAATTCAAAAATAAGCACCTGCTTTGAGGCCACTGGGAGCAACATCCAAGGGGTTGGAGAGCAACATGTTGCTCACCAGCTACTGGTTGGGTATCACTGTACCTAGAGTGTGTTGTATGGTAGATAACTCAAATAGTTAGCTACACAAGTGTAGGTACTGATTTGAATGATGAGCAATCACTGTAAAAAGCCCTGCCTAAATATGCCAGTGCTATGTAAATAAAGGATAATAAATAAAATAAATTCTTGCATATTACTTGTTTGTATTGTACTCAACTGTATAATAAGGTGGCATTTATAAATACTTCATAACAATAATATAATGAATAATAGATACAGTATATATTATTACCAATATACTGCAAAAAAAAAATAAAACACAGGACTGCATTCGGTGGGGCTTTTGGAAGAAATGCATAAAAACCTTATAATGTGAATTTATAAAGCTATTTCTTAACTCAAGATATTTCTTTTGCGGTGCTGTGCCAATGACACAGGTTGAAAGGATGATTTGATTCTACTTTTTCCCCATTCACAATAACAAATAGCTGGCAGGAGTTTAATATGAACTAATCATAATTGTACTGTCCAGCACTGAAGTGTACTCTAATGGTTACTGATATCTTTTTAAATAGCATTTTGTGAAATCAATTTCAGAACATGTCTAGTACAGTGACATTTTGTCAGGGTACACCTATTAATGTCTCAGATTTTATTCACAGTTGAAGACATTCACTTTAATAAGCTGGTTATACTGCAATTTGGAAGCTAAAATGTATACGTCCAATAAATATAATCAGTATTATGAACTGAGAAAATACTGAGAAATGGTATCTAACTTTGGTGCCCTTTTTTTATAACTGAATTCCAATTTGGAAATATGTTTTAGAATTGTTTTTTGTCCTCCAACATGTTTTTCCTTTTTGGAATCTACATTCTCTTCATTTTCACATGTCTCTTCTGTTTTTCTTTCTTATAGAACTGACTCCTTGGAAAGCAGAATGTTAATGCTGGACGGGATGCCAGCAGTAAGAGTTAAAACAGAGCTCTTGGAATCTGAGCAAAGGGTAAGCAAATGGCTCTTATAAAATGCTTTTAAAAACTGGAATTTTATTTTAGTGGCTGTGTTTGAGAGCTGGTTTGGAACAATTTATGAACATAGGAAGGTATAATTCCAGGTTTTCAAGAAGATCAAGACGTAGTTAACTACAACAAAACCCTCTCAGGCACATCTTGATATCAACTTTTCCCTTTCACGGCTTTAATTGAGGCTTACAATGTCAGTGGGGGGCTATACATTTGCTAGGCACCCCGAAGTGACTATTTTTACTTACCTGACACCCTAGGGTTTTTCTAGCTAGTTTTTCTAGCGAGTACTTTTTAAATATTTGAATTATTTGATTAAAATGGAGTTTATGGGAGACAGCCTTCCCATAATTCGGTGCTTCGGAGTTTGCTATACCTGTACTATATTTCCCATTTAATAGAATTAGGTAAAGAAGTAGTGGAAAAGTTACCTGAGCAGAGAAAATAAAACCATTGTCATTTTCAAATACATATTTCTGAAATAAACCTGTTTTTAATCAATTCCTTCTACATAGCCTTCCACCAGTTCAAAGTCAAGTTTTGATCCCTATCTCAAAAAAACTCAAAATAATAGCCAATACCTGACTCTATGCGAACTGTTCTTGAAGTTAAATCTGGCCTTTAGCTGTCCCTGAACTACATCTGCTATGCAAACTATTACTCGTATCTGAAGGATGGCAGTTGCTGCTAATAAATGGACTGTTCACCTTCAAAACACCATTTCAATTCAAGTATTTTCACATTGCTCATGAGAAATAAAGACTATTTTCAGTTGCTTTCCACCATTTATTTTTTTTACTGTTTTTCCAAAATTGAAGTTTAAAGGAGATCGACAGGCTAAAACTAAGAAAGCTTTATCAGTAAGGCCTATATAAATACACCAGTGAACCCTCAAAGTAATGCTGCTCTGAGTCCTCTGTTAAAGGAAACACAGCATTTCTTTCCTTCTATTGTGTACACATGGGATTCTGTATCAGACTTCCTGTTTTCAGCATAAACCTCCAGGGCTAGGGCTTGAGCATGCTCAGTTTGCTCCTCTCCCCCTCTCTCCTCCCCTCCCTGCTGTAATCCGAGCCCAGAGCTATGAGTGAGCAGGGAGAGACTCAGGCAGGAAGTGATGTCACAGCAAGCTAATATGGCAGCTACTATCCTAAAGAAACAGAGAGAGTTTCTAGAGCTGTTTACTCAGGTATGGTAAAGCATTCTACAGAATAAATATAGTGTTGTAGCTTGCACTATTGTGGCTAATCTATTGGCAATAAATTGCTTTGGTAGCTTTCCTTCTCCTTTAAAGTTTAATGTTCGTGTCTCTCTAGTGTTTCAGTCAGGCAGCTTAGTGATCCAGGTGCAGATTCTGAACTGTTACAATTTGTTACATTTAGTTGATACATTTCTCAGTAGCATCTGTGGAATATTAGCAACTATTATATCAATACTAACAGCTGCCTTTAAAGACACTCAGGGATTTTGCTTTGCAGGGACAAAGATAAGAAATTTATCAGCTAAATGTATCAATTTAGAACAGTTTACAGAGTCAGCAACCACCAACCTTTGGAAAGACATAAAAAAGTGAAAATTTTAATTTATACTTATACATTTTAGAATAATAAATAAATATTAGAAAATCGGCCACAAATAGAAAGTGATTGAAAAAGGTATTTTTAGTGCATATGGTGAACAATCTAAAACAAACTGAAGTGGGAAATGTGTTGGAAGGTGAACATCCCCTTTATGGTATAGGTGCAGCAGGTATAGATGCAGTTGCCAGACTAGAAAAAATCCTGGTCTATATACAGCTGGCATAAGAGTCCCATGAGTAGCATCCAGACGCCAGATACCCAGAAGTATCATAAGAAGGCAAAGAAGAATCACTAGCTCACTTTTAACCTTATTCTCTCAGGTCTGGGAAGTCCTAACTGGCCTGGGGATTGTTTCCCTCCGTAGCAGAAAGACATATACAGTTAAATAAAGTAATACTAATATGGTGCCAGTTGACCATATTTTGATGTAATCAGCTTGTTAAGACAATATACAGTATCATTGGCGGAACTACCGGGGGAGCAGGGGGTGCGAGCGGGCCAGGGCTCGCACCCCCTCAGGGCCCCCCGGCAGTCCGTGCGCTTCTGTGCGGCGCATATTCCGGGTGTACGGAGGGGGGCGGGGGCCCGGCTGCGTGTCCTGCGCCAGGGCCCGCCCCCCTCTAGTTACGCTTTTGTACAGTATATTAGAGATATTGTGGTAATGTTATAAATGGTCTTACGTTTGTTAATGTAATCAAAACAACCAAGCAGCATTTAGTGGTCAGCTGTTTGAAAACATCTCAGTGGTTGCTTTCTGTTACTAGATGTGGGCAAATGTTAGACTTTTTATAACATTACCCTGTTAATTTACTTAGGGGTTGCCTTTAAAGTTTGCTAGCAGAAAGCTGTACTTTAAATAGCAGCAAACGTTCTAGTATTACAAATGGTAAAAATCTATTTTTTTTTCGCATTGCTGTACCATTATTTTTATCTAGACCAAATCAATATCGCATTAAATGTAGAAAAGAAATGTAAATGTAGAGGTTTGGGATCTGTTATCTGGAAACCTGAAAATACGGGAATGCTATTGTCAAAAAAATTTTACCGTAATACTTTTTACTGATTTTCACTAAAAACAAAGCAGTACCTTGTACTCACCTAGCATGAATCCATACTGATTGCAAAATAATAACTTTTTTAAAAAAAATGTATATTTATTAGTAAACTTAAGGCATTGCGCTTCAAGTTATGAAAAGTCCCCTGACCCAGAAAAGCCCAAGTACGTCAGATAATAGATCCCATCATTCATGATAGTGGACAAAAGCATTTTACTTCATTTCTCACTGTGTCCTTACAGAGAAACATATTGAACTCACTAAAAAGAAGGGGAAATAGATTAGCCAAGGCATGTGTGTCTTAAAATCTGCCATGTTTTCCACAGGTTATATGTCTCTCACCTTCATGAAAACTTTCACAAAATGTTCCTGTGTTCATTTTTTATTAAGTTTTCCCCATAGTCCAAAAAAATGCTTTTGAATAATTTCTCCCTGCTAAAACAGGATTTTTTGGTAAATCTACTAACCTTTAAAAAAATCTGCCCCATATTTTGCCTTCATAAAATCAACCAAAAAGCCCATCGCATTTGATTATTTTATCTTTTTTTGTGCTACCTTCAATTCTATTTATAAAAAAATACGTAATCTGAAAAGATCAAACTAAATTCAGTGCTATTCACAACCCCACTTTTGCTGACAAAGTGTGAATATGTGAAAACAGATTGTGCTCTTAATACAAAACTATTTATATTTGGTTTATTTGTTTACAAATCTGGTCTTTGTGAATGGACTATAAAATATAGTAAACAGACATATCCAGAAATCTGAAAATATACATGAGTGTATTCACATAGACACAAATGATCACCAGATTAGTTTCATGTGAAAGCAAAAGTATAGTATGGGAAGTGGGTTAATGCAATAGGTGGAATGTGTTGATATTGTTGGGTTTCTAGACTAAATTTGGAAGGAATAAAGAACATTTTGCTTGTAGCAACAGTAACATTCCTGGCTCTTTTATTACAGTTGCTTTTGGATGTGTTATATATTTCCAGTTACTAGGTAAAATAGGCAATGCTAATATGGTGCCAGTTCGCAATATTCTATGTAATCAGCTGGTTAAGACAATGTACAGTAGATTAGAGATGTTGGAGGTAAATGGTTTTAGGTAACAAAGCAGTATCAAAGCAATGGTTAGCAGTTAGTGGTCAGCTGTTTGAAAACATTTCAGTGGTTGCTTTGGGTTATAATATGTGGGCAAATGTAAGACTTTTTATTAATTTACCCTGTTAATTTACTGGGGGGGGGGCATTTACAGAGGAGCCTTTATGTTATTGTTAATATTGCTAATATTTATCTGTTCCAAAACATGAGCACTTCTAAACAGTCGCTGTGGTGATGGCCAAGGTACCAGACATGAAGGTTTGCTAGAATTCAAATGTTTAGTCATAAATCAAGAATATTATATTATTATTTTAGTCCCCACTCCGAACAACAGCCAAGTTGATGTCGAGGGAGGGCTTCCATCTTGATTGTAGTGTCCTTTATTATTATGTCTTTGTTGTTCTTAAGCAAGTGAGGAAATCATTTCAAATCATTCAAGTGTTATGGTTTATACCAGTCACACACTCCAGTTTCCAGTCACCATTTGATTTAATGAGACACATCTGCTTGGAATTGGGACGATCCAAGAAGAGTGCTTGACCTACATTTAGGGGCCGAAAAAAGGGTCAAATATCGAGGGTTAATTAACCCTCGATATTCGACTGGGAATTAAAATCCTTCGACTTCGAATATCGAAGTCGAAGGATTTTAGGTCAAATAGTGCGATCAAACGATCTAAGGATTATTCCTTCGATCGAACGATAAAATCCTTCTAATCAAACTATTCGAAGGATTTTAATTCAACGATCGAAGGAATGTCCTTCGATCAAAAAAAGTTAGCCAAGCCTATGGGGACCTTCTCCATATGCTAACATTGAGTTCGGTAGCTTTTAGATGGCGAACTAGGGGGTCAAAGTTTTTTCTTAAAGAGACAGTACTTCGACTATCGAATGGTCGAACGATTTTTACTTCGAATAGTTCGAAGTCGTAGTCGAAGGTCGTAGTAGCCCATTCGATGGTCGAAGTAGCCCAAAAAACACTTAGAAATTCTACGTTTTTTTACTTCAAAATCCTTCACTCGAAGTTAGTGAATCGGCCCCTTAAAGGCGACATATAGTCAAAAGTTACCTTCCAACAAAAATACCCCACTCTGATAAAGAATTGTTTCCCTATTAAAAAAAAATGTGTTTTACCTAAATAAATGCTTTTAAAAGTCAGCAGTGCAGAGATCTGCTCTCTTCAATGTCCAGGTTAAAATGAGCAAAGGGCATGTTTTAGCATTTTCAGCAGGAAGCTGTCATCATTTCTAACAGGAAATAAACAGAGACTCTGTCTGTTCAGTCTCACCCACAGACATCTGCTTCATTCACAGACCTTTCATTCATTTTAATGTGACATAAATTTATCAAAATCATATATACTGTCTATGGGCACAATGTATAAAATTAAGTTACATGTGTCCCTTAAAATTAAAAAACAATTAAAAGACAATCCCAAAAGAAAATCTCCCTAGAAAAGATAAGAGAAGGTATTTTTTTTACAAGAAAAAAAAACTCGTGCTTTGATAAATATAGACCATTTCCCCCGCTGACATTCTTTTTACCCCCGTGTCTATTAAACCTATTAGGGCAAATCCAATATAAATTTGAGCTGTTCACCTGTTGCCTTAAACAGAGATAGTTTGGTGTATAAATGCATTTTCTATGTCCAAGGGGCAAATTTACTAAAGGGGCGAAGTCATTCGGCACTTCAACGATTTACTAACAGTCTCTGTCGTAATTTCGCTAGCGAAGGAGATAGACTCTGGTGCTTCGCACTCTAGGCCATCTTCATGAACAAGCGTTGTCCAGGTGAATTTACGCCTGGCGAGTGTTGCGATGTGTGTGATGCCAGTGCTGGAAAATTTGCCCCCAAGTGTCAGTCTAAGGATTTGAAAAGCCAAATGTGAAGCAGAATACAGTTCTAGGGTGGGATTCCGTTTCCATGGCAACTAAATACTTCAGCTGGAGAAAATCTGCAATGACGAAAGGGTGGAAAGCAATTAGAGAAAATCATATCTTTGCAAAAAGAAGGGAAAGCACATGCTTTTAATATTCTGCATTTCCTTTGTGATTTAAACAGGGATTCAACCTAAATCTGAGCACTTCAAACCCAGTTCATCAAAAATTTAGTAGCAGTTGAGAAAAAATAGGAGAGAAACATTCAAAACTGTTTATGTTCTTTTAATAATTTACTTATTAAGGAGCTGTTTGGAATGAAGTGCTATATCTGGCAGATCCCCTGCTCTCTTGCTGTACATGTGTTTTACACGCTAAGCTTTACAAGACAAAAGCAACTAAACAGACTGATGTAGTCTAGCATACAGCGTGTCTCCAGCATATATTGCCAGTTATATGCCAAAAAAAGTTCCATTAGACAATATTTGAAAAAAATGAAAACGTAATGATTCTCGCATTTGGTTGTTTCAACTGCAACAATATGAGCTAAAGTCCCTAAACTGAAGCTGCAATTACAGAAAAAAATCGTACACTATAAATGCAAACTCTTTCTCGTGGTTCATGCTTTAATTGCAGCCTGAGCAATATGCTCTTTGGTAGATTTCTATGAATGCCATTAAGGTAAGATCCCTCTAAAATTATAGCTAACATTCAAATTCGAATTTTCAATTCGACCCTTGATAAATCTGCACCTTAGACATCAGACTAAATAATATAAAGGATAGATGAATACCCTTCAAGCAAGACCTTGCCTGTCCATGGATGCAGTACTTTCCAGTCCTTGCATGCAAGGTTTTGTTCCTATCAGGGCATTATCTGTAAGGAGTTTGTTCTTCTTCCATCTCCCTGTTTCTTCTATGGACTCAGATTATAAACAGTCTCTGTAAAGCGCTGCAGATTTAAATCCATATATAATAACTGATGTTACCTGGAGCCACCTTTGGATGTGCTAGAGGCAGGTAGCTTGTGCTTCTGCAATAAAATGAGATAAAGACATTTGCCAGAATAAGTTGGTGTGTTTCTTCCCTATACATAACCTAGAGGCAGGTAGCCTACAGGAAGGGGAAGCAAATGCCCAAAAGTAGGCAGGGTACCTTAGTGAAGTTGTGGAAAAGGGAACTCTTGAATAATGGCTTCATATGTGCCATGCTGCTCTGAATTATGAAATAATCAGTGTGAGTTACTACCAGCAGTGTTCCACTGAAGAGATTGTATTGTTGGGTAGTTATTAAGGTGACACATGCCATACTGTAGGGACTGAAATGGTTATGATTCAGGCATAATGGGTAAAATCCGTTTGATCACTGGTGCTATAAGAGATTGAGCGTAATAGCAAATCAAGTGATTTGCTATTATGCTCTGGATATTCTTTGTGCAAAAGAAGTGCATTTTCCTTTCTGTTATGGTTGTATACTGTAGATCTGCTTTTCCAGTTTAAGAATCACTGATGCCCAAGACTCTTTGTGAAAGTGTAAGCATGAGTTTAACTTGGAGACCCCCCCACCAAAACTACTGCAAGGGCCCAGCCATATGTAGCAGGGGCGTACCCTTAAAGAAACAGTTCAGTGTAAAAATAAAAACTGGGTAAATAAAAAGGCTGTGCAAAATAAAAAATGTTTCTAATATAGTTAGTTAGTCACTTATTGGTTACTGCCTGGTAACTAATTAGTGGAAATCAAGAGAGCTGCAAAGCAGGAAGTAATCTTCTCTTATGTTAGACATCCAGTCACTCCAACCTTTATACATTACATATTTGGCTAACTAACTATATTAGAAACATTTTATCTATTTATTTACCTAGTTTTTATCTTTATATATCTTGGTTGCCGCAAAAACGAGGTGATTAGTCGCCAAAATCTCCCCAAAACCCCAGTGACATTCAAAACTGTTTATGTTCTTTTAATAATTTACTTATTAAGGAGCTGTTTGGAATGAAGTGCTATATCTGGCAGATCCCCTGCTCTCTTGCTGTACATGTGTTTTACACGCTAAGCTTTACAAGACAAAAGCAACTAAACAGACTGATGTAGTCTAGCATACAGCGTGTCTCCAGCATATATTGCCAGTTATATGCCAAAAAAAGTTCCATTAGACAATATTTGAAAAAAATGAAAACGTAATGATTCTCGCATTTGGTTGTTTCAACTGCAACAATATGAGCTAAAGTCCCTAAACTGAAGCTGCAATTACAGAAAAAAATCGTACACTATAAATGCAAACTCTTTCTCGTGGTTCATGCTTTAATTGCAGCCTGAGCAATATGCTCTTTGGTAGATTTCTATGAATGCCATTAAGGTAAGATCCCTCTAAAATTATAGCTAACATTCAAATTCGAATTTTCAATTCGACCCTTGATAAATCTGCACCTTAGACATCAGACTAAATAATATAAAGGATAGATGAATACCCTTCAAGCAAGACCTTGCCTGTCCATGGATGCAGTACTTTCCAGTCCTTGCATGCAAGGTTTTGTTCCTATCAGGGCATTATCTGTAAGGAGTTTGTTCTTCTTCCATCTCCCTGTTTCTTCTATGGACTCAGATTATAAACAGTCTCTGTAAAGCGCTGCAGATTTAAATCCATATATAATAACTGATGTTACCTGGAGCCACCTTTGGATGTGCTAGAGGCAGGTAGCTTGTGCTTCTGCAATAAAATGAGATAAAGACATTTGCCAGAATAAGTTGGTGTGTTTCTTCCCTATACATAACCTAGAGGCAGGTAGCCTACAGGAAGGGGAAGCAAATGCCCAAAAGTAGGCAGGGTACCTTAGTGAAGTTGTGGAAAAGGGAACTCTTGAATAATGGCTTCATATGTGCCATGCTGCTCTGAATTATGAAATAATCAGTGTGAGTTACTACCAGCAGTGTTCCACTGAAGAGATTGTATTGTTGGGTAGTTATTAAGGTGACACATGCCATACTGTAGGGACTGAAATGGTTATGATTCAGGCATAATGGGTAAAATCCGTTTGATCACTGGTGCTATAAGAGATTGAGCGTAATAGCAAATCAAGTGATTTGCTATTATGCTCTGGATATTCTTTGTGCAAAAGAAGTGCATTTTCCTTTCTGTTATGGTTGTATACTGTAGATCTGCTTTTCCAGTTTAAGAATCACTGATGCCCAAGACTCTTTGTGAAAGTGTAAGCATGAGTTTAACTTGGAGACCCCCCCACCAAAACTACTGCAAGGGCCCAGCCATATGTAGCAGGGGCGTACCCTTAAAGAAACAGTTCAGTGTAAAAATAAAAACTGGGTAAATAAAAAGGCTGTGCAAAATAAAAAATGTTTCTAATATAGTTAGTTAGTCACTTATTGGTTACTGCCTGGTAACTAATTAGTGGAAATCAAGAGAGCTGCAAAGCAGGAAGTAATCTTCTCTTATGTTAGACATCCAGTCACTCCAACCTTTATACATTACATATTTGGCTAACTAACTATATTAGAAACATTTTATCTATTTATTTACCTAGTTTTTATCTTTATATATCTTGGTTGCCGCAAAAACGAGGTGATTAGTCGCCAAAATCTCCCCAAAACCCCAGTGTGGCCTGACCCTAATAAAAGCACCCCTGATATACTGTATATAGTGCTACAAACATGCCTTATAATAGTATATATATATATATATATATATATATATATATATATATATATATATATATATATATATATATTATATCACATCCTGTGTTAATTTCTTAATTGTAGTTTGATCTATCTCAGATATTCTGGCATGCATGTTTTCTTCATTGATGGTATGGTTTTAGTTTTATCATGGGATTTGTTGGAAATAGGCAGAGTTTGGGCATGGGCACATTATTTCTATTTTTGGGAATTCAAATGGGGGTGTGCACTCCAGGGGCGCTCCACCAATGAGGCGAGTTGAGACACTCGCCTCAGGCGGCAGCGCCCCCCTGGTTACCAGGGGCGGCAAAAATGCCGCTCCTGGTAACTAAGCGCCGAATTTCCGGTTTTCAACCCGAAAATTCGGCTCTTCTAGTGCAGAGGGCGCAATTGTGCTCTCTGCACTAGCGTCGTGCAGCGCCCCGACCCCCTCCTGCACAGAAAATGTGAGCGCCGTGAGGAGGGGTCGGGGCGGCAATGGAAGGCTGCCTCAGGCGGCATATAGGCGCAGATCGGCGCTGGTGCACTGACATGTATGTTAATGGTATGTCTTCACTGTGACAAAAAACTTTAAGATTGTCTATCCTAACAGTCAACATTTCCATCAGTAGCTGCAGCCATCAAGACAGCAATAAAGAAAATAGATGTTTTTCAATGTTTACATTGCATATTTAAACAGAAGACATTTATCGTATATCTCATTATTACAGTTATCATTTAGCATACTGTATATTTAGTCTATACAGAGACATTACTTGTAATACATTTTTGCTAAGCCAACACTCATGCTTAGAAAAATCATGCTTTTATAATCCCACATGATTCTCATTTCAAAATGTTATAATAACAGGTGTATAGATTTTGATGTTTTTCCTAAATAAAGTCTTGATTCAAAGTGAAGACATGGTCATATAAGGGTTATTTTATGTATATGGAAATAAACATTATTTAATAATCACCCAAGCAGTTTTAATGTTTAATGCATCAGAACCGTCAAGGCCCTTGCATTTTGTATTATTTTAGTGACAGTTGACTAAAACTGGCCATGGTCTAATGAGAGGTTTTTGAGGAGAGGCCACCTAGGCCCGGGCCTAGGGTGGCAGGATTTTAGGGGGGTGGCATGCTGCCCAACCATTCCCACATTGGTTCAGAAACACTGGGGAGGCGCAGGAGATACGGTTTTTAAAATTTCCTGTATACCAATCCCCATTGCTCTGGTCCTTGATGATGAAAATTTGATTGAATTTTAGGTTGAGGATGGGGCGACGAGGGACAGTTGGCTAAGGGGCACCTGCTATGTAAATCTGGCCCTGGTTGTTCCTTGCTATGCATCAAAATGACCCAGAGCATCGTCTTTGACGTGACACTCTCTCTATGGGCCTTTCAGTGTGTCTGGTGTTCATTGGGAAAATGTGCAATTAGCAGACCACTTGACAGAGCCAATACATAAGTCCTCTATGACATGAAGAATAACATAACATTTGGCTCTCAGTTTGAGAAGAAAGCCCTACTTTAGCAACTTTACTTTTCCACACTGTAATGGTTTATAATATACCTTCCACTGGTCCTGTTTTTAAACTACACTGCAGAGCTAAAAAGGAGTGGGGCTTTGGACAGATCAAGGAAGTGGCAGAGTGTGTGGGCAATTCAAATGTTGGGATATATGTAATAATAAAATTAAATAATTATTTAAATCAGGAGCAGTGGCTGAGCAGTGCTGTCACCCCACAGAAAAGAGTGGCGTGGGTGGTAAATGTTCCTGACTATCAGGAAAGCTTTATCACATTTCTGACGAATGAATGTCTAAAAGGCTTTGCCGGTATGTATTGCTGTGCTTACTCCATGTTTGGAGCATGAGTATGTCAGTTGGAAGGAGCTTGGGAGTAGAATGCAGCCAGGTGAAGTGGTATGCCAAAGATTTACATATATTCATCAAATAGGAGACATATTTCACTGCTGCGATTTGATAAATCAGCCCCGTAGGGTGACAGTATGACCTAAATTTCCATTGCAAATGTAATGCTAATCTGGGCTAGCCACACCACAAATAGTTGTCCAGCCAAGGTAGGAGCATGGGTTACATTTGGACTCTCTCTGCAGGATCCGGGCCGTCACTAAGTGGAAGCTATCCCTTTAAGGTGTAGTGCAACTACAACACACAGACTACTGTGCATACAAAAAATCATTGGGTGCCAGAAGGTTCTTATGATGCAAACAAAGAACTGTTTATTAGTCATAGACAATGTCTCCAGGTTTACTCACATCCAGTGGTTAGAGGAAAAAGGCTCAGGCACATCTCATGCAGCTTTACACATGCTGACACTCCCTTAGGACAGACTTCCTCCCTTCCTGCTGCAAATAATCCAGGTAATACTCCTCCCTTCCTTGCTTTTTAACTGTAGGTCCCCAGATAAAATACAATGGGAGCTGTAGTCCTGCAACATTCAATAAACAGGCCCCTTTGCAACAGAAATACATCCAGGTTTCATTTTTTTATTCAAATAGAGACACAATTTAAAAGATGTTTTATATATAGAAATAGCTTTAGGGTTATAAATACTGACCTTCCTATATATTTATAATTTTTCCCTTTTAATAACATTGGGATCAACCATCATTGGCAAGTAGAATACCGGCCACATGGCAACCCTATGAGTGTGTGGAAGCAGAAAATCCAAATCATAAGTGCAAACAACTTGCTACAATGGTTTTAGCTTTGCAAATTGCCTTGGCTTGGAGAAAGAAGTTGTGTGGTGTTAAACATGCACTATATACATAAAACAAATGCCTAGACTTGCTTATTGGATTTAAAGTACCTTTACGCCTGTTAACATGGCAAGCAAAGTTTTCTCTCCCCCCAGTGGCTATTTATAAGTAGTGCAACCTAATGTTCTGTATTTCAGCAAGACTGTTTCTCATCTCAGGTTGATTTGATTATGGATATACAATTAGGAATGTAAGAAAGAGGCCCAACAGCTTCAATGACACTTAAAACTTTGTGTTAGTATGACAGCTTAGTGACCAACTCATTGCACTCATCCATAGAAAGTTTGCATCCATCTTTACATCCAACACATTTTTAAACCCAGTGAGTCAGACATATTGTAAATAACTGTTGTTATTATTTTTAGGAGTTACATATGAAGTACCAGATCATTTTTAGGAGTTACATATGAAGTACCAGATCATTTTGCAGTACTGTACCATAGATGATGCACATATACCGTATCATAGTACTTTTAAAGACCATAAGAAATGGGGAGTATGGCCTGTAGAATATTATGGCTGGGCCAGATCTAGGTGTGGGCAGATTAGGCTTTTGACCCGGATGCATCTATGGAGGATAACAAGTTGGAAGTAATTTTAGATCTGGAGTCGCCAAAAATGTTCAGACTCCTAATAACTTGAAATATTTAAGCACTGAAAATAATCATATCAGATTTTGGAGCTTCTAAGAAGGAGTATATGGCAGAAGCCATTCTGTTTCTAAGAACAAGACTTTAGTTAATTTTGGATTCTATTTAACAGTTATTCCACAGCTGTATGCCAGGTTCAACTAATATGAAAGTTCTTTTAGGTTTTCCAATCGTTTTTGGTTAATTAGTTTAACTTTGATTTTGGTTCAGAATTACCAAAGAATGTGGTTTTTATTTTTGAGCTTTGGCAGTGATAAAATGCCTTGTGAACTTAACTGCTATCAATCAACATGAAAAATACATTAGTATATTAAAAACAAAGGAGTCGGAGGATTCATGTACTGACTCCACAGACCTGGTTACAAGTGCTGTATTCTTGCAGTCTCAATTCTTATTTCAAATCAACCTTCTTTTCAATAGCTCCCAGCTCTATGGGCTATAGATATGTGTGGGCCAGACCAAAGCCCGTCAGACCCGCAGGGCAGGTTTTGGCCGACTTCCACAGTACTTCCTCGTGCTGTGGGCAGATTCAGGCTGGACTTTAGCCTCCATTCTCTGCCTTCTTCTGCCCCACTTCTTCCTCTGTGCACGCCTTTTATATACTCGCGCAAGTCTCGACCCTTTCTTGGCGTCACAGCAGGGCGGGAGCAGGTATATAAAGATGGGATCATGCTGGTTAGGGTCGGTGCGGGCACTTGCACGTCTGGTTTCTTTACATGCTCAGCAGGGCTAGGGATAACTTTAATTGTTGTGCCTTTTTTATAGCTAAACATAGGGCTAGAAATTGTATTGCCCGCCTCCTTGGTTTCCTGTAAAAATTCCCCAATATGAAGCTAAGATAAATATGACAAAAGCAGAAGAAAAATGCTGATGATCATTTTTACAGAACTGGGGGACGACAAAAAACCCCACAACTTTATAACATAATGTAATCTCAGAAAAAATTGATTTTGATGTTTGTAATCTCTATAGAAAGAGCACATTCTGGGAAGTGGGGAAATAGCAAAGCATGATCTAACAACTCTTACATTCTTATTTTTATTTGTGCTTTTCTTGACTTATTAATATTGCGGCAGTGTTTCTAAAAATGAATTCTCATTTTTTCCTTACAGTCACCTAAGGTCCACACTTACCCCAATATGGAAGCTGTTCCTCTCTTACTCAACAGTGTGAAGGCTGAGCCTCCCGAGGACTTGTTATCCACTGATCATTTTCAAACACAGACAGAACCAGTAGACCTTTCAATAAACAAAGCTAGAACGTCACCGAGAGGTGTTTCCTCATCTCCAGTTTCTATTACAACCTCAGCAGCATCACCTTCTTCTAACTCTTCATCTAGCCGTCCAGCATCATCTCCAACAGTGATAACACCTGTACCTTCATCGGCATCTGTGCCAACAGTATTAACTCCCGGACCTCTTGTGGCATCAGCATCTGGTATTGGAGGTCAACAATTTTTGCACATTATTCACTCTGTTCCTCCTACAAGTCCTCTGAACTTACAGTCCAACAAACTTGTGCACCGTATCCCAGTTGTGGTGCAGTCAGTCCCTGTAGTTTATACTGCTGTAAGATCACCAGGGAATATGAATTCTACTATTGTAGTACCTCTATTGGAAGATGGAAGAGGTCACCTTAAAGGTAAAAAAAATTATGTAATATTAAAACTGTTTTATATTGTAATTATCACCAAAAACTGTAGGAAGAACATGGTAGGTGTTGTCAATGCAACCATCTACTATGGTATAGTATTTCGACACAGGTGTAGGTCTGGGCATAGCCCATTCATAATAACTAATCTTCATGTTATCAAACAAATTAACCAATAGTAATGCTCAACCCTAAGTCACCCATATTAGTATTTATCATGTCCACTAAGAATGTTCTCTAAAAAGGAACAGAGTATTGTTCATGCAGCCCTACATAAAAGCATTGGTTCTAAATGAATAAAATATGTCTGCACATAAAACTGGGATGCCATACTATTAGAGAAGATATGTCCATGTTTAAAATAAGCAACAGTAGAATGGAGCTGTAGTAATTTGTGGTATTAAACATTGTGCTGGTATCTATATTTCAAGTTTGGTGCTACTGCACCCACTTTGAGCTTAATATTTTTTGTTATCCACGTCTATATTTTTGCTTAGATTTTAGACTGGGTAAATGATAGTAGTTGGTGTAATGTGATGTATTTGTGGAGCAGAAGAAAAAGGACCTAGGGCCATTGCAGCAAAATATATATTCCAATAAAAAGATTTTTTGATTGGAATGCTATTTCAAATCGCAGATAGGAGATGCTGGTAGGACCTAGCCATCAAACGGGTTTTTGATTTGAAACAGGGGACCAATATATGCTACCTGGAGCACACTCTGTGATTTAAATTAGATAACTGAAAAAAATGTAGAGCTTGTGATAGGGATGCACTGAATCCACTATTTTGGATTCGGGCGAACCCCCGAATCTTTCTTGAAAGATTCGGCCGAATACCGAACCAAAATCGAATTTGCATATGCAAATTAGGGGTGGGAAGGGGAAAACATGTTTTACTTCCTTGTTTTGTGACAAAAGTTATGTGATTTCCCTCCCCGCCCCTAATTTGCATTTGCAAATTCGGATTCGGTTCGGCCAGGCAGAAGGATTCGGCCGAATCTGAATCCTGCTGAAAAAGGTCGAATCCCGAACCGAATCCTGGATTCGGTGCATCCCTAGTGATTATACTTGATGGAAGGGATCTAAGCATACTTAATATATACCCATACAGGCATGGGGCCAATTATCCAGAATGTTTGGGACCTGGGGTTTTCCAGATACAGGGTCTTCCCATAATTTGGAACACTAGACTTTAAGTCTTCTAAAAATCATTTAAACATTTCTTAAACCCAAAAGGATAGATTTGCCTTCAGTAAGGATTCATTTTATCTTATAGTATACAGAAAAAAAGGAAATCATCTTGTAAAATTTGATTAAAATGGAGTCTATGAGAGATGGCCTTCCAGTGATTCAGAGCTTTCTGGATAACGGATACCATAACTGTATTTGATTTGGGGTATTTTTTTCAGTTCATTGCATTCATTGAATGTCTCTTTATATTCTGTTCTTGCAGTGACCTATAGAAGCAACTTACATAAAGTATTCATGTAACAAATACAGCTAGAAAAACTATGATGGAGATCAGTTGGCCAGGAAGTTTGTCATTATTATTACATTTATAGCGTGCCAGGATTGTGCATAGAATAAACAGATGAGCAACACATACAGGTGGTACAAGTTATGTGTTGAAATTGAAAGAATTCAGTTTTTTATATGAGATAAGTTGATGAAGATTCATCCAGGTCATTTTATATCTGTAGAAATAAGTCAAATCAACTGGACTTGCTGTGTTTTCTTCTTGAAGACGTTTCACCAGTCATCCAACTGGCCCTAGGGCCCACGATCGGATCAGCCCGATATTGCCCACCTCAAGGTAGGCATATCGTAGGGAGATCCGCTCGTTTGGCGACATCACCAAACGAGCGGATCTCTCCATGTATGGCCACCTTAACACAAGATAACAGCTCCCTGGAAGATCTAAGAACAGCACTAAATAGTAAAAGCCAAGTCCCACTGAGACACATTCAGTTAAATTAAGTAGGGGAAATAACAGCCTGCCAGAAAGTAATTCCATCCTAAAGTGCAGACACAAGTCACATGACTGGGGCAGCTGGGAAATTGACAATATATCTAGCCCCATGTCAGATTTCAAAATTGAATTAAAAAAATCTGTTTTCTCTTTCGAGAAATGGATTTCAGTGCAGAATTCTGCTGGAGCAGCACTATTAACTGATGCGTTTTGAAAAAAACAGGTTTTCCCATGACAGTATCCCTTTAATATCCTTTATACCCCTTTTTATAGTTGAAGCATCACTCTTCACAGCATGACTGACATTCTTCTGTGCAGTTGGTCAAATGTAAAAACTATGGAAATTGCCAGTGAATGAATTTACAGAAACACAGGGACTGTCCTTAGAAATGAATGGCAATTGGCATCTATGCTTCTAAAAGCACCCAGTAACCTATTAGCCCAGACACCGTGACCTGTATCATGACAGATAAACATCATTACACATTTCTGCCCAGATATAAAAAATAAAAAAAACATTTTTAATCACTCGTGAATGTGCTAGAATCATGCCTGTGCCTAGTTTAACTCCACCATAGTAAGCCAAAATGTTTCTGCTTTCTGTTATTCCTTTCGTGAAATGGGTCTCTTGTGGAGAAATTGATCGGTATTCATTGAGGCTCATTTATTAACACTGGGCAAATTTACCCATGGGCAGTAACCCATGGCAACCAGTCAAATTGCAGCATTCATTGATTTTAGGGATGCACCGAATCCACTTTTTTGGATTCGGCCGAACACCCGAATCCTTTGTGAAAGATTTGGCCGAATACTGAACCGAATCCGAACCCTAATTTGCATATGCAAATTAAGGGTGGGAAGGGAAAACATTTTTTACTTCCTTGTTTTCTGACAAAAAGTCACGTGATTTCCCTCCCCGTCCCTAATTTGCATATGCAAATTAGGATTCGGATTCAGTTCGGCCAGGCAGAAGGATTCGGCCGAATCCTGCTGAAAAAGGCCGAATCCCGAACCGAATCCTGGATTCGGTGCATCCCTAATTGATTTACTTGCAGCTGGCTTTATAAAGCTAAACACTGATAGGTTGCTATAGGTAACTGCCCATGGGCAAGTTTGCCCAGTGTTGATATATGAGCCCCATTGCCAATGTTAATTTCCAAATTAGGAAAATTCCCTATGATTGACACGGTGATCAGCAATCTCCATCCCATCACTCCATCCCTGATTTCACGACCCCACCCCAGGCGCATCACGGCCCTGCCCACATTACATCGCGGCCCAGTTAATTCTATTTGATGTCAGTCATTTGCATAAGTCCATATTGGTGACAAAATAATCTTATTGGGTTTATTTAACATTTAAATGATTTTTACCAAGGTATGGTGATCCAAATTACAGAAAGATCACTTATCCGGAAAGGTCCCAAGCATTCTGGATAATAGATCCTATACCTGTATATTATTTTTTATTGATATCCTTCTGGATGATTGGTCTGTGCTACAGGTTAGCTGGGTCATATTTGTTGTTAATTTAATAAAGGCACAAAAATGAATAGTGCGGCTCACCGTAAGGGCCTCCACCCATGCTAAACCCACACTAATGTATATATTGCCATTGGATATCCTAGATGGATATTGAATAGGAATAACTACAGTATGTTGCCAGGTGCCCACCAAGCAATCATTGTCCTTTTATTTATTATTTATGGTTGATATTTGCACCTAGTCAGTAACCTATAGCAACCAACCAGTGACCAGTTTGTTCAGCCACTTTCAAGTAGAACAATAAAAGTATAAATTTAATTGGTTGTCATGGGTTACTGCCATGTTGAAGATTTACCAAGTTTTGTGGTAAATGTGCCTTTTGTGTTTAGAATTTTCATAGTTTTTTTTCCATGGTATGTGCTATAATCACACCTAATCTATTCACAGCTCTCCAGTTTGACTGATTGATATATTGTTTTTCCTCCTTTTCCTTAGCACATATGGATTCTCTAGAGCTCTCGCCAAGACTTGTAAAAAGTGACAGTGATGATGACGACCTGCCAAATGTGACCTTAGACAGTGTTAATGAAACAGGATCCACAGCTCTATCCATAGCAAGGGCAGTACAAGAGTGAGTATCAGAAGCCCTGAATGGGGAATATGACAAATCTTCTTCAAAAGACAATTTAACAGCTGCTTTTGTGGGACATCACATCATATGGCATAGAAATAAACGTCACCACTTTAACATGGTGTCATGTTAGCTTATACAAATATAACTTATGCAAATGGGCAAGCCAGGTAAAATTCAGGCACAAACAAGGTTATAGTGTAACCATTTTTTGGCAGACTCTTTTAGCATAACTATTACACCCGGCCTTAATATGTGGACAGTACTGGGAAACTGGGATTTTTACAGTGCAGTGCCTCTATCTCTCTCTGGGTCCTCATTTGCTCCCATATACCCCTTGGGGCTTCCAGCAAACCTCAGGCCTTTCTCACCTTCCAGCCAATCAGATCTCTGTCCTTCCTGTAACCAGTCTGGATAATGTCACAAGCTGAGGCAGAAGGGGTTGCTTTGGCCTGAAAGGAATGCCGGCAGAACAGGGGAGGTGTTCTCAGATACCTTACACTAGTTTGGAAAAAAAGACTAAAGTAAAAACTAGTGATCACAAGTGCTGCCTTCTAAATATCATTTTATACCACTTTTTAGATATTCATTTTGCCTTGCACCATTGACTTCAGCTGGTTTATATTAGCTCTGAGGTCTGGTATAAAATAAAAATATGACAGTAAGCTCTTTGGCTATTTTTGTGATCCAAGTACAAAACTATAGCTTTATAAATATATCAACACACCTTCATAAATACAAGGTAAAAGATTTTTTTTTCATAATTCTATAGGCAGTTACTAATTCCTTTCCAAAACTAATAACTATAATCTGTCTTTTAAAGGGAAGTTCATCTTCACCTTAAAAGAAAAACAAACCCCTTATTAAAAAAAAAAAAATACCCCACATAGACCCCCCTCCCTCCTCCGCCCCCAGCTTCCTTGGGCAAATGCTGCTAACTTTTTACTTACCCCTCAGTGCAGATTCAGGGATCGGAGTTCATGGCAGCCATCTTCCGGATTTTTGTGTCTTCTTCCAGTGCTTCAGCAATTTCCGTCCATTTCGACACATGCACAGATGCACAAACCGGGAAATTGCTCCAACTGCGCATTCGCTGGTCTCATTCTCAGATTACAGAATCCCGGGAAAGATGGCTGCTGTGAACTCTGATCCCTGAATCTACACAGAGGGTTAAGTAAAAAGTTAGGGGCATTTACCTGGGGTAGCAGCTAGGCTGGGAGGAGGAGGGTCTATGTGGGGGGGGTAGAGTTTTTTTTTTTAATTAGGGGTTTGTTTCTCCTTAAAGCAAGATGTTCACATTGGTATTTTATGGTATTGCATCTTCCACATTGTGGGTCAAATACACTAAATGGGGTGCATTATATTAAAGTGATAATTATAATCAAAACAGTCTTTTGAGTCACTGAGCAGTTTGGTAGACAAAAAGTAATTCTGAAAGCATCATCTGGTCTCGAGCTGGACACTTCCAACTTGTTTTTTTTAAATTGCCAGGGTCACAGATTCCCTGATGCCCACATGTCTCTATCTGGAAGCTACAGATAATTTCAGTTTGTACAGCCGTTTGTTTTTTTTCCAACTTCATAGCCTACCATTGCCCAAACATTTGCCTACAGCATCTGACAGTTGTGGTCCACTGCATCCAGCTGAATGAAACAGAAATTCTCACAAACCCTCTTGTCGCAACCTTATTCTCAATTAATTGAATAAATGTGCTTTATGCATCTTGTGGTCCAGATGCATCCTCAAACTGGGTTTCAACTGTTTATAGAGTTCTGATCACAATTCAGTAAATGGGGGAACAGATTTCATTAATAAGAATGTTTATACTTAAAAAGGTAGTAAATTCAGCCTTTGAATTGGTTGGTTTCACCCAAAAACTTGACTTCTTGATCATAGTAAGGATGATTTATTTAATACATTAAAGCTCAATTTATCGTTAATCTAAATGTTGGTTATTTGAGTGTTGATATGATGTTTCTGGTAAGGCATTAGCTGAATTCAGGTATACTGAAACAAGTACCAATGCACTGTAAATACTGTAGCAGATGTAAGCTTCAGTCATGGCAACATATCTGCTATATCCAGGTTAAGACAGTTCTTTGGCCATCCAATTAAATATTCAGTAAGACATATGGTACTTTATAGTTTGTTCAAATTGTGGCTTAATCACATTAACGTTGCTGTAACTTAATATTATACTTAGATGATGAATGCTGAATAATCATTTTGCTTATCTTAGCATCTAACAGACAAATTAATCTCAGCGAGTGCTTCATTCATTTGACATAAAACAGATTATATTAAGTAGAAACAGACTGTTGCTGGAGAAAATTCCGTACTTCAGCAATAAATGTAAATGCCACAACTGTGAATATATCTGATATGTTTTCAGTAGCTGAAAAAAAAACACATAGGGGGTTATTTATTAAAGTATTTTTTTTACTGGTCGGACTTATAAAGAGGAAAACACCATTTTTTCCTGAATAAATAAAGTACTCCATCTCAGACCTGCCGAGTTAATATAGAAGTCAATGACAAATGTCCCGTTGACATTTTGAAGATATCCTGACCTGCGCTGGGTTTCATTCAATAATCTTAAAATTTTGTGGGTTTCAGGCGATAATCTGAAAAAGTCGCAGTTTTCGTGACAAACCAGAAAAAACACGATAGTACATTTCGAATTTTTTCACCTTTTTATCGAGTCTTTTCCCACACAAGAAATTTATTGATAAATGGGAGAGGGAGTCAGTGTGAATTATCAGTTATCAGAAAATAGTGAGAACATTTTGGATTTTGCTAAATATCTCCAAAAGTTGGGGTATTATGAAATATTGTTTGGGTGTACAACCACCAGAAGCCATAATGTTCCTGATCATGTCTCTTAAGTGGGAACTTTTGGTAAATCCCCAGGCTTTTAGGGTCCCTGATTTTCCAAGAGCAGTGCCAAACAGCAGAGGAGGACTTTCTGAGCGCTTGCTTTCCCAAAATAATGCTTCTTTAGCACTACAGCCTTATGTATTCATGATTGTTGTTTTACTTATGAATATGGCATGAATCCATTAAATGCCACAAAGTTGCTTGCCTGCACAAAGGTCCTAGTTCATGAGTGACGTTATTGCCCATTCTCTTGATTTAGTGCAAGGCAAGGCTCTCTACCCTATAGGCTTGCACACACTTGTATCATGAGTTGGGTGCAATGACTTGCAAGTAACATGAGTGGTCTATGAGTCGTCTCTGACGCTCCATGTCACATTTTTTAGATTTCAGGTTGAAGTGATACAGAAGAAAAATTATTTTAAAAAAACACACAAAAAACTTTACCCCCCCCTATTTTTTGTTACTTTATTTTTGTTATTTATCAAATTGCAATTTCAATACCGCATCAGATTGCAAACATGTTAGTAGAAGTAGAAGGAAATAAAAAGAAAAGTCATAACCAAAACCATCCTTCAGGGACAATAACAAATTACTGGGGGGGAATAACAATGACTGTTCAGCATATAGATTCCAAGGGGTCCATATATCCATAAATGTAGATATTGTGTCCTCTGTAGATACCATCATCTTTTCCACAGTGAAGATTTGTTGGATTTTGGTTAAACAGAGCTGAAACTTAAGATTGTCCCTCAGCTAAAGTGAGCCATGAATCCATTTGACTGCACACAAAAACATGTCTACAGAGAGTATTACCTGCCTTATTCAAGCCTTTAATGGTTAAATTAAGAAGTAGATGAAGTGGTGAATTTGGAATATTGTAATTTAGGAGCTGTTTCAGAAGATCGGTTTTCAAGGTTTTTTTTCCAGAATTGTTTTGCTATATGTCAAGACCTCTAAATGTGTATCAGAGCACCAGTGTCTAAACACCCTCTAAAACAGGGAAAATAGTTACTGTAAGTCTATTTTTTGTTGCCTTTGATGGGTCACAAAGTAAAATTGAAGAACTTTTTATTGTGAAACTGCTCTAATGACAAAAGTATTAACACAAGTAAAGTGTGAGTTTTTGTGAAGCTATGAAACAGGCAGTTATGAAACAGGCAGTTAGGGTAAGTAGATGGAGTCTTGCCTTTTGTTAAAATTTACTCTTTCAGTATTCAATATTGTGGGGATTCCAATATCTTGACATTCTGCTAATCTGAGTTAAAAAAGACAGTTTGATTGTGTTACCCACGATCATGTTTGGTTGAATAATTAATAGAGATAATGTATTTGCCATTCCATGAAAATTCTAGAATATATCCACTCCCCATTCATTTCTATTAAAAGGATAACTGATGAAAATGAAAAATGGTGAAATTTGAATTGTTGGCTGGAAAAGCTTTGATAATGCTATAACCTCGCATTAGCCTACAAAATGTACAAATATCTCACCTTGAGCTTTGATAAATATTTCCCCCATTTTACGTTTCCTCTAATGTTTAATAACATGTAACATACTTTAACAGTGGAATCCGCAATATAAACGGTAATCATTCTATAAGTTGTGTATTCTGAAAGCTAAAAGGGTTCACTAATGAAAATATGACTTTTTTATGATTAATTCAGGGACACCACTTGGAGGCTACTAATGTAGAGATCCTAAAACTCTTTACGCCTAGGGTAGGGGGACGTAATAAACAGAGAGGGTGGGGCTCAGTTGCACAGTCACAACCATTAGGTTGTATAGGGACCCAACAATTTATGATAGTTACATAGTTAAATCAGGTTGAAAAAGGACAAAGTCCATCAAGTTCAACCCCTCCAAATGAAAACCCAGCATCCACACACACACACCTTCATACTTTCACAAAATGATGGTGACCAATTTTGGCAGCTTTACTCAATCCCATTTCAAAGCCTGAGACAGGCTTGTCCATATATCAGCAACCACTTTGGTTACCATTGAAGAAAAAGGCATTTGGACAAAAATTGAAGGTTTATTTTCTGTTCAAACTTACACACTCAAACAGCAGAGACTTATAGTACTTAAAGCAAGCTGCGCACAGTTGCTGCTAATATCCACTTTCAGTTGAGATGCAAAGCTCAGCTCACCTATAAATAAATACATCTGTTTCAAACAGTGAATTCAGTTATGCTATCAAACACTTAATATAAATCAGTTACTTGGCAGCTTATACGTCTAATGGTGCCAATTGCAGACTTTCTTACGGCCATGTCATCATCTTCTCATTTCACGTTGTCTTATTTAGCTGCTAACAGAGATTTGTCTTCTTTCATCTTCACTTAATCTGACAGATGTTATTTGCATATGAACAAATAAACTGATTAAATGTACAAACAGAAAATGGCATCATAGATTTAGTTTTTATTCGGTCATGTGGTATTGGCACCAAGATGCACAGTTACATGTTGGCCAATTTGTTCCTTGAGTTTGGAATTTGTGTCTCCAAATTCCCAATCAAATCTTTTGAAGTACATGTAGTTCAAATCTTCTGCTCTCTGTGTAATGTAGCTGTTAGTTGTAGACCTCCCTCAATTGCCTATTGAATGGGTTACCATAACTCTAAATAAATTCTCAAATAAATCTGCTGATGTTATTCCTCTATAAAAGGAATGTTGGTGAATGATTGAGAAATTGCAGCAAAATATCTTAATGTCCTATAATATACTGGTATGGGTGACTACAGAGAATCTATTTTTATCCATTATTGGAACTATTACATTATTTGCATGAAAGCAGCTACATAGTGTGGCCCTCTTGTTGTTTCAAACCATTGTCTCTCTTTTGGGCGGTTACAAATGATTAGAGGATTAGCGTAAAGAAAATGTAATGCCAAACTCTCGGGGGTAGCGTCCTGCATCAAATTGGGTACCTACGGAATACCTTCAAAGCGTTTCAGAAAGAAAATCCCTGTTTCTGAAGGCATGGCACTGATCATTTGCAGAAGTGATGTCACTTCCTGTGTCAGCGAGATCATGTTCATACGGGTATGGGACAGAATTATTCATAAGAGTCCATATATGGTGTAAGCAGCAATAAGCATCACATTTGTGGTATAAGCAGCAATTAAGTCAAAACCTTGTGTAGCTACAGGATCATTTTTTCAAATGCACAAATGGAAGTGAGGCTGCAAAAGGTTACAGACAAAGAGAATATTTGCGTTGTGTTGGGGCACAGGTAGATCACAACAGCACAGTGCTGAGACAAAGAAAAATTTTCTAGGCTGGTTTACAGGTTTTACATTTTAGGAAGATGAGGAGCACTGGTTTAGGGTTTACAACTTAGATCACTTAGGGGGGCCTAACCACATGCCACCCTGGTAATTCCACCTTCCCATGCTTTTTAACTAAGCAATAAAGTATTCTTATGTGATACATTTAAGCCAAACATTTTGCATAATGATCAGTACACACCAAACCCGCCATTATTCAGTTATTTCAATATCTTGTACACCAGTGGCAGGACTGTACCCACAGCTTTATTTCTTACTTTACATATGTGCCATGAATATATTATACTCCACTGGGAAAATGTCATGAAAGGTGCAAAGTTTGGTGCAGGTCTAAACGTCTATAGCAACCAGCCAGCAGCAGAATTTACTGGTCATCTGCACATTTTGTTTTTTTTTCCCCATCAAATAGCATTACTAAAATTGCTATTTCCTAATAGAGTAGGAAAATGTAACCATCAAAATAAGTTGCTTTAATGAGATGCAAGATTACATTAAAATATTTCATGCAATTAAACAAAATACAGATGTCTTTCTATCACTTGCTCTGTGAATTGTTCCAAGTTTAACCTTTTATTTGAAAACAGATTTAGTATTTAGCATTTTTTTATTTGACATGAATAACTATAAAGCACATAAGTCCAGTTTGGTATTTAAAGGGGGATTACAAGGAAAAATGAATATATCATTTTCATTTCATTTTATGGAAATCAAAATAACTTTCTAAAGTTTCAATTATGAACTGGTTCTGACAAAATCAAGTTATTCTTTGCTCCACAATCTGTTTCTCTAAATGCAGGAGTCAGAATTTGATTGACTGTTAAGGTGGCCCTAGACGCACTGATAATATTGTACAAAACAAATTTTTGTATGATATTTGGTGCGTGTATGGTGAGAGACGAGTCAACCGATATCGGCAGAAGACATGGATATCTGTCGGCTCATCGATCAGGCTGCCCAGAAAATTTTGATCAGGCACCTCTGAATGTACCCGAACATCGCCCATTTTTAGTGCTAAATCGGCAGATACATGTAAAATTCTATTGTTTCTATCTGTATATCTGACGATTCAGCTCTACATGTGTGTATTGAAACAAACGCTCTTTCTTGGAAAGATTGTAATTGTAACATCTATGGCCACCTTAAGGTCTAATTCATTGGTGTCTGCCCTATTGTCTAGACCAGGAGTCCCCAACCTTTTTTACCCATGAGCCACATTCAAATGTAAAAAGAATTGGGGAGCAACACAAGCATGAAAATGTCCCTTGGGATGTCAACTAAGGGCTGTGATTGGCTATTTGGTAGCCCCTATGTGGACTGGCAGCCTACAGGAGGTTTTGTTCGGCACTATACTTAGTTTTTATGCCTAGCCTTGAATTCAAAAATAAGCACCTGGTTCAAGCACACTTGGAGCAACATCCAAGGGGTTGGAGAGCAACATGTTGCCCACGAACTACTGGTTATCAACTGAGAGGGGGATAGCAAAGAGTAACTTGACTATTTCAAAAACAGTAGAAATACTATTAAGTGATAATTGATTATTATTGAGGAAGTTTCTTGCAATTTGCATTTTAACAAAGGAAAAATTTGCACATATATTGGTTTATTTTGTAACACACAAGAGCAAAGTATGTGATGCTTTGCCTAGTATGCAGTGGACAGATCAAATCCACTGCTGGATCAGAAATGAGAATGTTTTTCATGGCTAAAGAGGTGGCAAACTAAATCTCCAACATCCGCCACAGAGAATGTTTTGCACACTCCGACGCACCATCAGGAACGACTATGAATAAAATGAGCCCACGTATTGGCTGACGTATGCACCAATATGGAGCAGGAATTGGTTTTCTATCACAGTGAATCTCAGTTGGGGTTGCCTCCTCAATGCTGAATATTCTCACACTAACATTAGTGGGCCAGTCAGCAAAGCAGGGTGGAATCAGCAGGAGATGGGGTGGTGGGGGGGAATAATAAGCAGAAAATGTGCTGTTCTGAACCATGGGGCCAATCTCTAGTAAAATGTATGTACGTTATTTGTGATCAGGAGAAATACTGCTTTCAAATGTTTTAAAATTTACATTTTATATTTCAAAAATACTAAATGTCGTGATGATTAATAAGCATGGCAATCACGCTGATTAAATGATTTCTTAAAATAAGGTTTAAAGCTGATTCCAGTTCTGATCATTAAAGGAGATTATATTGCTTGTTAAGATTGCCCAGACTGACTTGGGGATAGCAAGCATTTGCTGCCACCCTCTGGCAACGAGCAGATAAAAATGCTGTATATATTTTTGTTGCTGGTATAGTAGATTCATTGTGCTTTCCAGCTCCCTTGAATATTCACATTTAATTCACTACACTAAGCAGCTCTGTTTTCTTGCACACAGCATCTAATGTCATAGATACATTTATGATATGGAGTTGTAGGGTGTTATTTAATTAAATTTTGAATGCCAAAAATTTTAGTTTCTTTCCCTATAAAAAAAGTTTCTGTGGTTTGTGCTGGAATTAGCCCAAAAATCCAACTATTTCAGGAAAAAGCCAGAAAAATGCATATGATTCTGGTTTTCACTCGATTTTTAGAGTTTCCCTCTGATCTGATGAAATTGTGCTTTTTTAATAATAAATAAGGTTAAGTTGTGGATTCTAGTTTGGTCAGAATTTTTTTTTTAAAAAAAAATCGGAAAAATTCGGATTTTGATAAATAACCCCCAGTTCATTTTCTTACCAAACAGAGAGTAATAACTTATTGTTTAAAGCGTACAATAAATATTATAACATTACATATGTTTTCTATGTACTTTTGGTCAGTGTGGTTGGGCAAGAGGACATTTAAATGGATATGATGTATTACTTAAAGGCGCATGTTTCTGTTTTGCAGTTCCGTCTCACCATTCAGTATTGAGAGCACAAGACGTCAGAGGAGGTCAGAATCCCCAGACTCAAGAAGACGGAGAATACACAGGTGTGATTTTGAAGGTTGCAACAAAGTCTACACAAAAAGCTCTCACCTGAAGGCTCACAGAAGAACCCATACAGGTATTGCACACAAGGAATTTCTATTGCCTGCTGCTCTTTTTGCTTCTCTCCAATATATTCTGCTCAGTATATCACTTGAATATAAAATACCTCACAATTTCAGCTTAGAACAAAATGTCAACTGCTAAGTGGAACGTATGTATTTGTAATAGATAATTATTTAAATGAAGAAGCACCGTGAGAATGAGGCTGGAGTTAAACACCTGCCAGCAGATCTTTTCTCTGGGAAATGGGACACAATACAGACAGAGAATGAAAGGTGGGATTCAACTTAAGGGTCAGTGTTCCCTGTACTTGGCATTTACCAGGTCTGACCCTGGACTATTACAGTTCTACCTGAGTCCTGACCCAATAAAGAACCTGACATGGTTACATTATGCTTCATAGGCTATAGCAAATAGAGTGTGACAAGGTTGTCATCTAAGTTTGTGTTTTTCAGGGGACATAATAAGTTGAGAAACCAGAAATACCCCTGGCTAATACTCGCCCCCGCACTGGCACCCTGCAGGCCTTTGCTGTAAGAAATAGGCAAGATCTATTCTAGTTTGAATGCCAAAAATTTGAAATATTTGAGTTTTTTTTAACTATAAAATCTTAATATTTTGTGGGAAAAAATAACTTGAATTTTTTAATATTTATTATTCCCAGAGGATGGAAAAAGTCTAAAAAACCAGCGTCTCAAAACTGCCGAGGTTGTATGTAAGTCAATGGGAAAGGTCACTATCCTGTTTGGAAGTTTCTGTGGTCCGCGCTGGAATTAGCCCGAAAATCAGACTATTTCATGCTTTTCGGACAAAAATTCTGACTTTTCAATTGTTTTGTGTTTGTCCCAGATAAAATCATGATTTTTTTTAATAATAAATAAGGTCCATTTGTGGATTCTAGTTTGGTTTGACTTTTTTCATTTAAAAAGTCAGATAAATTCAGGCTCTGATAAATAAGCCCCCCATGTGATCAACCCAGCAAGTGTTCATTGAACAATCTCTCCAGGTTCATGGATCAGACCGGGGACCAGGAACATTCAGTACATGAGTTATACTTTATGGAGGGTCCTCACACACTAAGCTTGTCTTCCCTGAAGCCTGCAAGACCCCTGTCATTTGTGAGTGCACTGGCAGAGTGCCCTCCTCTCCCCATAAACTCTGCCCCTGGTCCTCTGTCCAGAATACAGTGTCCAGCATACAATGTCCAGCATACAGTGTCCAGCATACAGTGTCCAGCATACAGTGTCCAGCATACAGTGACCCAAGGCTGCCTCTAACCTGGTACATTCCTTCTGCAGCATGACTTAAATAACTTCATCTTTCAGATGATAAAAGTGAAGCATTTGAAGTAATGATTGTGTTTGCATTATTAAGGTTTAGCCTTTACACAAGAAGCTATCTCACAATGTCACCAGTTCTGAATAACCCCATATATAGAAACGGAAAAAAAATTAAAGCATGTGATGAAATTTACTGAAAACATGATAACTAGGGAGCTCAGTTATTTCACTAACAACGCAAGATGATTACATTTCTCAGTTAAGCTGGCCATAGACGCAAAGATCTGATCGTACGAATCTAGGATTCGTACGATTTTCGGAACGTGTGTGGAGAGTCCCGACATTTTTCGTCCGGCGGAGATCGGTCGTTTGGTCGATTGGACAGGTTAGAAAATTTCTGTCGGCTGCCGATAATATCTCTGCGTGTATTGCCAATCCTATGATTTTTTCAGTGGGAGACTGTCACTAGCTTTGGTCGGACATAGATATCGTACGATTGCTGTCAGGGGCAGAACATTGCTGATCTGTTCTAAAACTGATCTGGTAAGACTTTGATCTGAATGGTTAGTGGCGGGTCAGGAGATGGGAAAGTCCGATCGTACGATGATTCGTACGATCGGATCTTTGCATCCTTGGCCAGCTTTATTCTTGACGGTATTGTTTAGCAGATCTTATATCCAGATAAGGCCAGTAGATGGTGCTACAGAACAACAGTTCCAGAGAAAATAATTTCAGCGCGATTACAAAAGTTTGCATTTTTTTTTTTAACTTAAACAATAGCCATTTCATTTACCATTTGCTTACATCATTGCTGTTTTAGCATTAAATGTGGCTTCAGCATTGTGATACTACAGAGCCTGGGGATATGAGAGTCATTTTGAGGTTATTAAACCCCTGACAATCCATGAGAAGAAGCTCTTAAAACTTGTCTTTGCCAGTAACTCGCATCCACAATGAAATATAAAACAATGACTAGTTGAGTGAGTGTGCGACAAGATAAAAGAAACCACAGCACTTTGGTATGGTTTTGCTTTTCATCTCTTGTTTTTTATGGGATAAATGCAGTACATCAGTAAGACATAGCGTAAAGCCAATGTTATGTTATATTGTTTTGTAATATAAATTATAGCAGCAATCATTTTTGCTCTACTTTGATTTGCTAAACACTTTTGTTTTTTTGCTGCAGGGAATAAATTAATTGTTAATTACATCTTCTTGGCATATACGTTAGTAGGCAGAGGCACGGTGGTACAGTACAGCACGAAGGGAAAAAAACAATCGTATTAATAATTATATCTATAGAAATTATATATATATATATATATATATATATATAGCTTTTAATGTTTATATATAAATATATATATATATATATATATATATATATATATATATATATATATATATATATATATATATATATATATACAGCTTTCTTGTCACTTGTGCAATGCTGAAAAACACATTAGACATACCAATGTTCTAGGCCATATGAACAGGATATATACAAATAATAATAAATGTACATATCTTAATACAAAAGACACAAATACTGTATATGGTACATCTGTCACAAATCAAACTGTTGTATATTGTTAATCTAATTATTAAAAGAAAACTATATCCCCAAAAAGCAACAGTTTATATCCTATTAATTTGCATATTAAAGCATCTTGCCAAACTGGAAAATATATTTAAATAAATATTGTTCTTTTACATCTCTTGCCTCGCACCCCATTTTGTGATGGCCTGTGTGTTGCCTCAGAGATCACCTGACCAGAAATACCACAACTCTAACTGTAACAGGAAGAATTGTTTAAGCAAATGACACAACTGTCTGTTAATTGGCTCATGTGACCTTACAAGTATAATTTGTTTGATTTGTTTGTGTGCACAGTGAATCGTTCGATCCCAGGGGGCGGCCCTTGTTTTTAAAATGGCAATTATGTATTTATGATTACCCAATGGCATATACTACTAAAAAGTATATTATTATGAAAATGGTTTATTTACATGAAGCAGGGTTTTACATATGAGCTGTTTTATGCAATATATTTTTTACAGAGACCTACATTGTTTGGGGGTATCGTTTTCCTTGGTGTAGCTGCAATTTCACTGTTTGCCTTGCTTAGCTCAAGAAATAATTGTGATCAAAACAATATGCATAAAGCGTGTTCAGCACAAGCCCTGTTCAGTGCATTCATGTTGAACAAGGGGGTATACTGTTTGTTTAAGGTGAAAATTAAGACCCTTGATTTTTGATTTCCATTAGATTTTTATATTTTGAAAGCTGTATAAATCTTTTTCATGTATATCTGTCTCCACTTTATCCCGATTAAGCTGATTTTCTGATGCAAGACAGCAAATAAGCTTTGCATATTTATTAAGTCCTGTTTTAACTAATTAAGAGAAAACAATCAGCAGCTCTCAGACATTGTAGCATTTTAACTCAAAAAGAGCTGGCTCAGGACTTTCTGCTTTGTCAAAATAGTAGTTATAAACACATATAAACAGAGGCTCGTGGATTCAAAAAGTTAGACTTTAGTAGGGGCCATGTAAATGTTTAGATACACTGTACTGGCATGTAACTCTCTGTCATGTGACTCTAACATATAAATATTTGATATTCTTTTACAACACACAAATACACTGGAAAAAGTAAGCGCACCGCTACATTTATCAGTGTAAATACCTACAGTTACTGTAGAATCAGGTGCAAATGATTAGAACATTTTTAAGAGGATCTTAGAGGAATCTGTCTTATTTTAACTTCAGGTGTTTAGTTTGGTTTGCTCATTGTTGTTGGAGTGTGTGGAATGACCATGACTAAACTGAAAAAGATTTCAAAAGAAAGTTCTACATGGGAGGTGTGCCAGAAGAAAACCGTACTCACACGTGTAGCAGGAGTTCACTTTCTTGACTTTCAAAAAAGTGTAAACGCTAAAGGAGCAAATATATTTGCTTATAACCACATTGTAAGGAGAGATCCTCAAAGAAAATGCAAAAAACAAGTGAAGGGGAAATATGTAGGTTATAGTGTTGGTCCACATCACTTTAAAGATTTCTATTTAGCCCTGTTGACTTTAATAGGTTACACCAGCATTGGTGTGGTATCAATTATGCTATACAAATACAATGTAACTTTTTGGATTTTGCCTTCTGGTTTCAGAAACCATGCTCAGAGCTGTCAATCTGGGCTCATGAAAATGCAGGGGGCCAAAAAGTCACACCATTAGCACGTGCAAATGTTCTCCTGAAACCACATGCACATTTGTATCCCTTTAAAAAAACACAAAAGGGACATTGTTTCCACTGAGTCTGTGCTTTATTAATTACTGAAATGCTATTTATGCAAATCAATGGCAGAACTGGTGTTAGAGGAAGGATGGGGCAGGTTAATGAATAAACTCTATTGAACCCCAATTTCAGGAAAAAAAAGGTTTCTGGATATCTTGGGCAAATGCTCATTCTGCTCTATCTTAAACTCTGATCCTCGGACATATTTCTCTGGCAGAAATTGTATTTCCTCAGATACCAAGGGAAACGGCAGCAACAAGATTGCTTCTCTCAATCAAAGACACTTACCTGAAACCTCTTGGCACAAGAGAGGTCTAATCACAGAATGTAATATTACCGAATGAGTGTCATTCAAATAATCCTTTGCATGTTTTATCTTCAAAAGTAAGATTTCATCTATGAATGGCACAATTAAAAGTAACCACAACATTCTCAAAGGATCAAAACATTGGCAGTGAAAACCTTTTATTCCAACTCTCCTCTATAAAAGGGCCATTAGTGTACACAATTATTTTTATAACAACTGGGCAAATCCCAGCACATTGAGTCATTTCTTATCACTCCTATATGGTAGGCTTATTTACTGTTAACCCATTACAGTGCAAGCTGGAGGTAAATCCTAATTTGCTGCTATTAACGGGGTAAATGGGTAATCAATAATCCTTCAAAGATCTATTTATCTACATGTCATCAGGGATGCACCAAATCCACTATTTTGGATTTGGCAAAACCCCTGAATCCATTGTGAAAGATTAGTCCGAATACTGAATTGAATCTGAATCCTAATTTGCATATGTAAATCAGAGGATTTGCATATGCATGCATAGTTAAGCTTTTTTTAACTTCCCTGTTTTGTGACAAAAGGTTACTAAAGGTTTCAGTTTGGCCAGGTACGGGGATTCAGCTGAATCCTGCTGGGAAAAAAAATGCTGAATCCTTGCCAAATACGGAACGAAATTCTGGATACGGTGCACCCCTACTTGTAACAGATAATAAAAATAAAATATCCTATACAATGAATTATTTTGTTGTTATCCAGATTTTAAAAAAAAAAAAACAATTCCTTATTTGGTATTTCTTGATGTGCTTTCATCCCTTTAGTGAATTAGTTAGAAAATAAATGATTACTTTTTTTACAGTCCAAGATATATAACATATAGATATAAATGTATTATTGTTTTTTATTTACCCCTATTTAAATGTCACAGGTTTAAGAAATAACATTATCATTCTCAGACCAAATATTAAAGCCTCATTGAAAATAAAAATAAAATATCATATACAATGAATTATTTTGTTGTTATCCAGATTTTTTTTTTTTTTATAAAAAACAAATCCTTATTTGGTATTTCTTGATGTGCTTTCATCCCTTTCATAGTGTATTAGTTAGAAAATAAATGATTACTTTTTTACAGTCTAAGATTCAATATAAATAACATATAGATATAAATGTATTATTGGTTTTTATTCACCCCTATTTAAATGTCACAGTTTTAAGAAATAACATTATCATTCTCAGACCAAGTATTAAAGCCTCATTGTGCCACTGTAATACATTGCATTTATTGTACTGGAGTTGTAAATACTCCTAGTTGTGCAGACATTCTCCTCTGTGTTCTTTGGAGTGTCATAATACAGTATATAGATGACATAAAACCCTGTTATTGGTGTTAAACATATAATATTTCTGGGAATTGCCTGTTCTGTAGACCCTGCAGCTGTAGAACAGTTTGTGTGTACACAGCCGCTTCAAAAAAGATTTTATTTTTTTGTAGAAGTTAAAACTGTAAATTATATGTAAAAAAGAAGTTTGACATTTTTAGGATTCTAATGGTACAGGGGCATATTTAGCAAAAATAGTATTGTATTTAAATATAATGCAGAAACTTGAGTAATCAAGTCCACCCTGACTGTGTTTAATGGATGTATGGAATGGGTTCATCTTGATTGAACAAAAATTTGTGATAATGTTCTTGAATCCAACATTCCTTGTGGTCTCCAGCCATTTTTAAGACTCGGGTAACAGCTCTAAAAACTGAATATCCAATTCCCAAAATCAGAATATCCAATTTCCATTTAATTCAATAGGGATACAAAAAATCTAAAAATTGTAGATTTGCCTGAATATTGAATCATTTACATACGATTGCATGTTTACATTTGAGGGGGAAAAAAAGGAAACAAAAAAATTGTTGCATTCAGTTCAGATGACCAATTTATCAAAATATGAGTTTGTACTATTTTCACGATTAAAGAAAAAATGCTGTGAAAAATATAAACGTGAGAATATTTTTAGGAACCTTCAGTAGTCTGTATTTAAAGGAAAAATGCAAGTTGACAGAAATTAAACTCAGTAGAAGCTGGTAGGGTTTAATAGTCAATGGGGGAAAAGGTCTTAGTCTCAAAACATGTTGTGTAAAGGAGTTTTAGTTTAACAGCACTTGCTTGGAGATGGGATCGACCCGATCGAATCCAAAAGCATTGGGAAAAAAACTGTGCACCAAATTGAATCATGCAACTTTTGACCCTCGCCTTGTATAACTTTTTCAAAAAAAAACTAGCCCAAAACCCTCGAAGATTATTAAGGCAAGAAAAATCTTCAAATTGTTAAAGGGACATCTGCCATTGACTTTTACATGATTTCCACAGGTTTTAGCTGAAACTTTTTAGCAGCTTTGGAGCATAATAAATCTTTAAAAATTTTAAGTGTTTTCCCCTCTAAAAATTCAAATCTTTCCCCTTTAAAAACGCGATCAGACAAATTAGAGGTTTAATAAACAGGCCCCTAAGTGTTGGAGAAGAAAGTTACCGGTACTCAAGTTTTGTCGCATTTGTTTATTTTGGTGCTTGTATTTTTTTTTCTCAACCTTGAAAATTAAGGATTTGGATTCAATTCTGTTGACTGATTCAAGTCTGTTCAATGGGACTGAAATTAATTCAAATTCCTCAAAAACAATAATGCTAAGATTTGGGCAAATCCTAAACTGAATCCTGGATTCTATGCATGCCTAATTTACCCGTGTCTTGGTAGAGATGGAGAGATGAAACTCGTGCCTTATTGAACACAAACCTCTGACCTCAATCTTTCATGCGTGTGTGCCCCACAATGTCTGACTCCTTCTCCAAATCTGTGTATCTTATGGTCAGCCAACATCACCCATTTTTAACCAACTAAAGACTAGCCGAGGATGTTGGGAGTGGAGATCTCCAACAACCAGAACACTGCAGGTTGAATATATATCATAAAGGAGAAGGAAAGGGTAAACTTAAGTAGATTTCTATCATAAGTCTGGTGCACTCATAACTTACAAAGCGTAGTTAATGCTTTCTCCCTGGTGTCTAGAAGAGGGAACAGCGCTCTGCAGAGAATGTAGAATTGGACTCGATGACGTCACAAATTTTCAAGGCAGCTTCCTCCCTGCTGCCCGAGGCAGCCTTGAGGCACATTGGGCTCAATTGCAGTTTAATGCGCATGTCTCAGAGCAGCCTTTCTCCCTTGTAAAATGACACGCATCTAAATTTACCTATGCGCGCGTCATCATTGACCCCTGTAACCACGCCTCCCAACCAAATGTATTGCAAACTAAGGAGATGCACAATTGTTTATTTTTTAATTATACTGTGAATAGCTAGCAGGCAGCTTCAAGCGCTTGCGGTTTGCTGCGGGGGGACAAAACATTTTTTAAAAGCAGGCTAAGGTGAAATATGCAGCCCGAGCATTAAACATTGGAGGACAGTGGAAAATACTTACTGTGTACGTGTTAACAGTTATTGCGCGCTCTTGCTGCTCATGCTGCTTTTGCTAGTGAGCGATTTGTCACATATGATGTGGTCGGGGGAAGGTTTTTGTGGCGCATGCACATTACTGATGTAGAGGCGAAGGAAGTCTCATTTTTTAGAAAGATGGCCGCCACGATCTACAGTAGCAGAGCAGAAGATCAAACTTCATTTTCTGCTTTTCTATGGAGGGAAGAAAATATATGGAGTCCTATAGAGGGAGGTAGTGCATGAAATTTACCTTTCCTTCTCCTTTAACACAGGTTTTTTTTTCCATGGCATCTATAGATTATCATTAGAGTTTTGCAATATTTTTTATTATTTGTACCTGAAAAATAGGTGCCAGCTTACATTTAACGGCAGTATTTGTGTTGGTTGGTAAACATTTAAGAGCGATTGTTTAAAAGCTTTTTGATTGTATCATTCCATGCTGTGACAGGTCGAAGTCTGTTTGCCTTTCCTTTATTACACAGTAACCACACATATGTTAAACAAAGCTAAAGTGTTTAATGCAACCGAAACCAAACTTTTATTGTAAAACATCACAGTGCCATTATTTAGAGCTTTTACTAACCTTTTAGAGTACTTGGGGTTACAGTTTGAGAAGCAGCTGATTTTATAAATGACAAGGTGTTAGCCAGGAATTACAGGCTCCTTTACTGTGATATCCGAGAACACTTGAGGCATTTACATTAGGAAATACAGTATCCTCTTCTCTGATATTTGAAATTACTTAAATTAACTTATACTTAATATCCAGTCACTGTGCTATAGTTTAGTAGCACACACACACACATTAGGCAAAGGGCTTGTATTTTAGATATCCCTGAGAAAAGTTGAATAATCCAATTTTAGAGGAACAGTTCAATATAAAAATAAAAACTGGGTAAATACAGTAGATAGACTGTGCAAAATAAAACATGTTCTTGATATAGTTTTAGCCGAAAATGTAATGTATAAAGGCTGGAGTGTCTAACAGAACAGAGCACTACTTCCTGCTTTTCAGCTCTCTAACTCTGAGTTAGTCAGTGACTTGAAGGGGCCCACATGGTACTTAGCTGTTCAGTGAGTTTGCAATTGATCCTTATTATGCAGGTCTAATTCAAAAGCAAACAGTTATGAGCCATGTGGCCCTCCCTCAAGTCACTGATTGGTTACTGCCTGGTAACCAATCAGTGGAAACCAAGAGAGCTGCAAAGCAGGAAGTAGTGTTCTGTCATGTTAGACATCTAGTCACTCCAGCCTTTAAAGATTGCAGTTTTTTCTAACTATATTGGAAAAAAAATTATTTACCCAGTTTTTATTTGTATACTGAACAATTCCTTTAAATACTGAAAGGCTCAGTTACTAAAAATGTTAGAAACATAAATGTAAGAGAAAATCCTCTCTCTGCACTTGCATAATTGTTTTACTACAGAATTTCCAGGCAAGGCCATGTTTTTCGAGCATGTTGAAGTCGTGGAAATTCTTTTCTCAGGCAGTGTTGTGGAGGGTTTTGTACACAAACATATGGCATTCTTTGCTACATACACCCAAAGGATGAAAATATTATGATAAATATTAGAAGTTCTGCTCCAAATAAAGCAAATCATTATTTGTGAAAACTGTTGTAAAAACAGGCAAACACGAAGAGGTGAGAAATGTGTTTTTAAATATTCCAAGAATGTTTAATTTATTTGTTAAATGATTCACTTTCTTTTTTAAAATAAACAATTCCAGCTAAATCTCAGACTAACAGCCTTTAAGATGCTAATGATTTAAACCAATATAATCTAGTGACATGGTCAAGTGCAACCGTTGGCATACCATTACACAGATTACAGAGACCAGATATTTGCTTTCGGTAGACCAGTAAGGCTTATGGCTCATGAGGTACCTCAACGGATGCTCAGGGACAATCACATCAGCCAAAACACTCTTCCCTGCCTGTCTTTGGTTCAAAGGAATGGTGATGTGACCAGCTGTTATTGACCGTGCCTGCCGTAAGCGTCTTTTAACATCCACCAAAAAGGCTAACAGCAGATTGTTGTGTAATATAGGGCTATATTCAAAGCATTATGTGATTGGTGATTCATACATAATGATCACATACACCCTTAAAGGGGAAGTAAAATCTAAAATAGAATAATGCTAGAAATGCTTTATTTTGTATACTAAACTTAAATATAAACTTATTGCACAACAAGCCTAATAAAACAAATTATTTATTCTTTCTAAGTTGGCCACAGGGGGTCACCATCTTGTAGCTTTGTTAAAATTCTTTGCAAGACCAAGGGGCAAATTAACTAACCTCCGAAATTTCGCCAGCGAATTCTTCGCTCACAGCGCAACACTTCATCAGGTGTAGATTTGCCAGGACAGTGCTGATTCACTAAAATCCGAAGTTGCGTCCAGGGCACCAAATGCTGGCGAAGTTGCGCTAGCGTTACTGTGCCAAGCAAAGCGAAGTTGCACTTCTGTTGCCTAATTTGCATACGACGGGAAGTTAAATTTAAATGGACGTATATGTTGCAGCAAATACATTACACTACACAAGCCCACAAAACCTTAATAAAAGAAAATAGAGGTGTTATATTGCCCTACACATGAGCCCAGTGTATAGTTTATGTGCCATAGGTTAGGAAATGTAGGGGGGAAGCAGGTTACCCCAAAAAATCTTTACGCTCTTTTGCAGCCTATCACCTTGAGAAAAGGAAAAGATGCCAGCGTTTTTTGGGACTTCCTTTTGAGGAACTCCTATCTACTCTATTACAATTTGCCTGGTCTGAGGTGGCAAAGGCAAGTCTGGCGCAAGAAGTAACATTCAGTAAAATCCACATCTTAGTGAATTTGCATAGTTACGTCCATTCGCCAGAGCGCTTACTTGCTAGGCGTTATGTAGCGAAGTACCGCTAGAGTCTTATCTCCTTCACTAGCGAAGTTACACCAGCGACAGTTAGTAAATCAGCGAAGTACCGAAATGACGTCACGCTTGCAAATTTTCTCCAGCGTTAGTTACTTCGCCCTTTAGTAAATTTGCCCCCAAGACTGTGCACATGCTCAGTGTGGTCTGGGCTGCTTAGGGACAGTTATACATTATCAAAACAGCACAAGTCAAATAATATCTGCCAGAAGCCAATACAGCAAGACTGATTAATAATCAGAATATACAGACTGCACTGGGTCCTGTGTCATGTAATGTAATGTGGATTTAATCGTTTTTGTATTGTTTAATACAAACTTTTTCCAATTTTGCAGAACCAGCGGCTGCAGCAAAATAATCCTCCAAATAGAATCCCAGTTTATCTGTTTAAATCTGGCTCCATGATCTTTCTCCCTGCAGTTGGAGTTGGAAACTGTAAAGGGGATGTAAAGGCAACAATAATATCCAATACAAATCTACACAATCGCTGTCTGCTCTACAGGGAAACAAACAAAGTTGCTTGAGTTCTGCACGGCTGGGAAGTCAGGTGGGGGGCTCCCCCTGCTGTTCATAAGTATGATTGTTTCCTTGCAGAGCAGTTGGGGACGTCTGACAATTCCTATCCACAGCAGTAAATGAAGGAAGAATTTCACTGCATACAGTCAGGTTTCTTATAAAAACGGTACACCTTTTTTAATTAAAGTATATTGGAGATAGGGTTCTTTTTCATTATTTTTTTGCCTTTACATGCCCTTTAAGTGCCTCTTCTTAAATGTAAACAAGCTCGGCTTGACCAGTTTTCTTTATAACTGAAATCTCCTGGACTATTTCATTAATGTCCCTTTGAGTGAGTGGTTCTCTCTTATCTCGTGAGCATACAAATTCAAAAACTGTAATGGAAATATCTCTCTACTTATAACCCACTGCTCTACTTCGTGGCCACAAATCATTGTACTTTATTTATTATAATACACATGTTTAAATGAGTCATGTGACAAAACTGACATCACTAAGCTCCGTTTATAACTGATAACATCAGTTTATAAGGATATCATTTACAAGATATTCATGGCTTTTGTGTATTATATATACAAATATTGAATCATTTTTTCTTGTGCACTTACATTGTTTTTGTTTCTGTTTTAGGAGAAAAGCCCTACATGTGTACCTGGGAAGGATGTACCTGGAAGTTTGCACGTTCAGATGAACTGACACGGCATTTCCGAAAACACACAGGGGTGAAGCCATTTAAATGTGCAGACTGTGACCGCAGCTTTTCCCGTTCAGATCACCTGGCATTGCACCGCCGAAGACATATGCTGGTTTGAGTCTGCCATCAGGCAAGGAGTTACAAAGAGCTGGGTCTCTTATGTTTCATGACTTCAGCAGGACTGAATGTCATCCTCAGTGTTACAAAAGCGAGATTTCCCACCATATCCAAAGTGAAAGGATGGACAGTGACGGACGTGCCGTGCTCATTACTAAATATATCCCGAAGCATGGAAACTACATGAAATATCAATACCTCACACCACGAGATAGAAAGCAACTGTATCATTCGGTGGCACCGAAGCAATGGTTTTCCCTAAGCCTTGCAGTTTTTCCATTTCCCTTAAACAGTGGGTTTTGCAAATGATCTTAGGATTGTTTTCTTGATCTCTGAACTTTAAAACAATATAATTTTGGGGGGGGTGCTTTTTGTAAAGTGGATGTAAGCAAGCAGTCGTTTGTGAGTACACGTCGGAGGAAAACATGGCAAGAAATGTCAACAAATTTCTGTTGGTGAAATGGATTGAGCAGAATAGTGCTCTGCGATTCTGCAATAACTGGGACGGTAATGGCATCTCAAAGTCTGAGCTGTGCAGGAATCATCATTGCCTCTTTACATAATGTGATAGTTCATCATTTACATGCCAGGAAGGCTGGCGGCGTTGCATTTACAGTTAAGTATGACATGTGGGTTGTGTATGGAGCATTTCTCTTCTATTTATATTCAATACAAAGGCCACAATATATGCACAGACACTCAGAAATCCTGTTTAAAAAAAAAGTTAATTTTAATGTGAATTATTACTTATACTGGCCAGTGAGAGAGTGGTGTTCTGCCAGAATGGGTAATATATATGTATATAGCAAGTGGATAGCACAATTTGAAATGAATGCACTTCTTGCTGTTAAGAGCAATAATGACTGTCCTCTATGGCTGGATAAAAATGATCAAGTACTTATAAAACTCTTTTATATTACATCACCGGAGGCCTTTGTTTAAATCTGCTTACATTAAATATTAATATCTTTGGATAAAATGTTGCATTTGCAGACGGAGAGCAAAGCTATTGTGTAAATAACTGGCGCTCTAAGGAGGTACCCCGAGGGAAATGAACGCCTGCACTATTGCAGGTTTTCTTGGGCTGCAAGATAATGCCAATTCGTGCCAATTTCTAGCAGAACAAACCTCTGTGTTGTAAAAAGCAGAGATTATTATAGGGTGGAGGTTTTGCTCCATTTATATACGAGGAAACATTTTCTTGTAGATAGAAAGTGGTGTCGATTTTACTCCACTATTGTGTCTGTTCATGTTTGGGAAAATGTCGACACATTGCAAGGATTTAGATTAAAGGGCATGTAAAGTCTAAAATAGAATAAGGCTAGAAATGCTGTATTTTGTATACTAAATATAAACATGAACTTACTGCACCACAAGCCTAATCAAACAAATAAATTTTGCTTTCAAAGTTGGCTACAGGGGGTCACCATCTTGTAACTTTGTTAAAAATCTTTGCAAGACTAAGACTGTGCACATGCTCAGTGTGGTCTGGGCTGCTTAGGGATCATCATAAACAAAGCTGCTTGAGTTCTGCATGGCTGGGAAGTAAGGCGGGGGCTCCCCCTGCTCTTCAAAAGTATGATTGTTAGGGACCATCTGACAATTCCTATCCACAGCAGTAAATGAAGGGAGAATTTCACTGCATACAGTCAGGTTTCTTTTTCATTAAATAAAGTAAAATGGGATTTTATCTTTTTGCCTTCACATGCCCTTTAAGGAGAACGCCAGCTTTCAAATATGAAGCTTTTTCTTCACCCCCATTGCTTAGGGAAACGGAAGCTCATATAACAATCTGGTGTTATTTATTATTATTGTAACTATTATGTGTGTATCCTTCTTTGGTGTACACATTAAACAAGAGAGAGAAGAGTAACATCAGATAAAGTAAAAGTGGCCATACACAGAGAGATCAAATGAGCGGATCTCTCAGCAAAATGCCCACCTTGAGGTGAGTGATATCGGGCTGATCAGATTGTGGACTCTAGGGCCCAACGATCGGATCACAATGAAAGGAATACAGGCGGTCAGAGCGCGGGACCGTATCAACAAGCAGATACGGTCTGCAGTCTGAAGGGTTTTTTAGCCCTTCCTGATCGACATCTGCCCAACTTTTGGAGGGCCCCATATATGGGCCAATAAGCTGCCCACTCAGTCTGTCAGCAGCTTTTATTGGCCCGTGTATGTCCACCTTAAAACAAAACCTGTATTTTTTACAAAGAGTGAAAAATTAATGCATGCCATTCTATATGCATAGGTTTGTATCTAAAAGTTTCATCACTTGGCCCTTGCTGTATTTAGATGGATACAATGCAATAATAATGATGAAAGCATCTTTTATGTGGTCCCAATGCCACTTTCTCAAGCAATATAGTATCTTTAATGCACTGATACAGGTTTTTAGTGCACACCATAATCTACATTTCACTTTATGAATCTGAAATCCTGCTTTAGCAATATTCAAGTAGTTTTCTTTCTATACCAATGATCAGATGGTTTAACTCTAAAATATCCCTATTATAACTATTTTTGCATGACTACCCTGTAATATGGCTGATGCTATTAATGCACATTTCAATCTGAAAACAACCAACACCACCAACAGTACAAGAGCTTTTTCCATTTCACATGTATGGGATGCAGGCACGACTTGGGCACCTTTTAACAAGCTGAAAAGAGCCCTGTGTACAATCAGCCATAAAGTGATATTGATATTAATGGCGATGACATCAACTTTTCCTCCTTGATTATAAAGTTTAGATTGTTTTGTTAAGAATATAGATATGAAGACATATGCATCTTATTTGCTGCAGACTTTTTCATCTTGACAGGAGGATGGCCCCTTGTCTTCATTGGAAATGTCCATTAAAGGAGAAGGAAAGCTCCAAGACAGTTTATTGTCAACAGATTAGCCACAGTAGTGCAAGCTAGAATGCTATATTTATTCTGCAGATTGCTTTACCATACCTGAGTAAACAGCTCTAGACACTGTCTCTGTTTGTTTAGGATAGAAGCTGCCATATATGCTTGGTGTGACATCACTTCCTGCCTGAGTCTCTGCCTGTTCACTCATAGCTCTGAGTGCAGATTACAGCAGGGAGGGGAGGAGGGAGGGGGAGAGGAGCAAACTGAGCATGCTCAAGCCCTGCCCTGGAGGTTATGCTGAAAACAGGAAGTCTGATACAGAAGCCCATGAGTACACAATAGAAGGAAAGAAATGATGTGTTTCTTTTGACAGAGGACTCAGAACAGCATTACTTTGAGGGTTAACTGGTGTATTTATATAGATATTTCTGATAAAGCTTACTTAATTTTAGCCTTTCCTTCTCCTTTAATGGGATTAAAATCTTGATCTTCTCTTTCCTCATTGGCAATTTTAATTATGAGGCCTGCAGTGATCCCATGGTTTAGAGATATGACTGTGCTGTTGTAAAGTTTAATATTCAGACAGTACCTGCACATGTGGTGTGACTAAGCAGGGTCTTGTGTGCAATTTGTTGATATTTACACACTTTCATTGTACACCACTGCAGAATAGGTTATGTTTAAGGGGCCGATTCACCAATGGTCGAATATCGAGGGTTAATTCACCCTCGATATTCGACTAGGAATTGAAATCCTTCGAATATCGAATTCGAAGGATTTAGCGCAGGAAATTCGATCGATCGAAGGATTATTCATTCGATCGAACGATTAAATCCTTCGAATCGAACGATTCGAAGGATTTTAATTCAACGATCGAATGAATATCCTTCGATGAAAAAAACTTAGGCAAGCCTATGGGGACCTTCCCCATAGGCTAACATTGAGTTCCGTAGCTTTTAGCTGCCGAACTAGGGGGTCGAATTTTTTTTTAAAGAGACAGTACTTCGACTATCGAATGGTCGAATAGTCGAACGATTTTTAGTTCGAATCGTTCGATAGTCGTAGTCGAAGGTCGAAGTAGCCCATTCGATGGTCGAAGTAGCCCAAAAACACTTCAAAATTCGAAGTTTTTTAAATTCGAATCCTTCACTCGAATTCACTCGAATTTAGTGAATCGGCCCCTAAGTGTTCACTCCTCACTGACGTCCTTAAATTTTTTTTGCAATTTGCAGCCACCATCTTTGATTTTATCAGTGACAGATTAAGTTTCAGTGATAATGTTCGGGTCATGTGGTTAGCTCCATCACTTTGACCCTTAGTAAATGGGCTCCTGAATGTTGTTGAACAAGCACAAACAACGCCGTCTGTAAAACAATATCAAAATAATTTTAGGATAAAATATGGATATGTCTCTGCAAAATAATAATTATTCTTTTATAATTATACTTTTTAATCTCTGTTAATATCTGTAGCATATGAGGAATAGCTGACAGCTACTGTGGTTAGGGAGAATCCAAGGTCACAATCTAATTCAAATTACAATTCAAGGAAGTTTCACAAAAGTTTTCCACAAGTTTTTCAGTTTTCTATATAAGTGACCTTTCAACTACAATTGGAAAAAATTCAATTTTATTTACTGAACCCAAAAAACATGGAATTAATGTATGTAGGTGTTCCCTAGCTAATATCCTAGCACCATACCCTAGAAAAGTCATAATATTTACTAAAATATGAACCGGGGAGATTCTAAAGTATTCCCACAGTGCTACGCAATATGTTGGCGCTATATAAATACATGTTAATAATTCCTAGCAAAAAAAATCTGAAAACCTCTAAAAGTCCAAAATGATTAAAAATGGTTTAATAGGATCAGCACAGATTGCGTTGACTTTTACTTTGTGCAGTTTTGTATTGGTTCTTTGTGGTTTTTACACAATAAATTTCAAATTTTTTAATAGAAATTTTAAAAAAACTCAAATTTTTGGAGAAAAAATAGGATTTGTGATAAAAATAGAAATCCATATTATAGTAAATTGGCCCCTTACAGTTAAGGCTAAAACAACTAGACTTTGGGTTTTCTTGAAAATGTTTCACCATTCATCCTCAGAAAGTCCATTTCCTTCAGACTTAACAATACTGAATACTCTCCTAACAGTCAAGAAAGTGTTGACAAATTTACATTGACAAATTTACTAATGAAAATGAATGTGTCATATTGTCAGAATATGTTTTCCTGTTTAGTGGGGTGTTGAAGCCCAGCTGCAACTCTGAGCTTTAACACCCCTCAGAATTGTTAATGCCTAGTGCAAATTAATAGTTGGCACTGTTTGAATACATTTTCCATGTTGGAGCAAATTCTTCCAGCCAAAATCTTGGTCTAAGAGCATCAATACTTTTTACCAAGAGCTAAAAATACCAAGGCTTATTAAATCAGCCACTGTTTTTCTATTGTATCTTACTTGTTATTTTCACTCGGCTTCACTCTTTATTGCAACATTAAGACTGAAAAGGAAAAAATGTATTATTCTTATAAGATAAGAGTTCTAGAAAAAAACACACATTAAACAGGCATGTTCCATATATGTACTGTAGGTATATTTTCTTAGTGGACATAAATACATTGGGTGTAAATATTTGCCTAACTTTAATCATACCGTATATTTACATAGCAATAACAATAAGCACACACTAAAAAGGAAAATATTCTAAACAGAGTTTGAGAGATGTTGTAACACTAGAAGAAAGGTTCTACAAAAATAAAGAAAGGGAACATGTAGAGAATTTAAAGGAAACATAAAAGTTCTGTAATAATACATCCAAATTTTTTTTTGCATTTACAAGTGTAATCATGAAAAGTTGTCTAACATAGGAACACAGTTACTGAAGTTTACAGAAATGTAAATGTTCAGCCACGTTCCATATACATCACACAATGTGTATTTAACCTTAACTAAAGGAAGATATAGAATATCTCAAATGACCTTCACTCATTGAGGTTCTCATGCTGTCAGTGTTGAGATTGCTGTACCGGGATGATACGAGTCAATGGGACTATTTCCAGTTGCTTTTGTACTTGGTCACCACATCAGCTTGGCTTTAGGTGAGGTATAAAAGGGTTTGCAAATAGGATTTCTGAAAGGCTGTGTCAGTGAACACTCTGGTTATTGGTGTATTCTTGGATCATGCTCCCCATATAAACATGCACAAACGTTAAGGGACCTTGTTCATTTGGAATGCAGGACATTTATACAGGCTTTTGAGTGTCTATTTGTCATCAATATAGCTATGCAAAGTAAAAATCCATTATACGGATGTCTTTGAAAGGCGGAAAAATCTGCATGCCCAAGTTCCTAAACTCTTGTGTGGTTTCTTCATTCGGCTTCCTGAAAATATTTATTTTTTCCACCAAGCGGGTTTTTAAAAACAAAAAAAAAATTAAGTGTGGCACCATGGTTTTAAAAAACTTTTTTTGGGTGGGAGAGATCATCAGGAAGGAAAGGAAACAAGGTTTATCATGGACAAGATTCAATTTAAGATTCAGTTCAATTGAGAAGAACTTATCTCGCTATTTATCATGTGAAAACTTTATTGAAGTCTACGGGGAAAAAAAAGTGGAACTGAATTTGGAGAAAAGTTTTTTTTTTCTCCACGAATTGAATCTCGTCCATGAGTTTTCACGAGATAAACCACGTTTTCTCACTGAATGGAATTGAATCTGATCCATTGTTTCCTTATAGATTTATAATATGAATAAAAGGACTTTCAGTATGTTTTCATTTCTCAAATGACCAGTCCTTTTCCTCTCTATATTCCCGGGGTCATTTATTTCAGTACTTTTCTGAATTTCTTAATATTAGCACAAACCATAATGAAGGCACAAAGGTTAATGTATTTCTAAATGTTAAAGTGTGCATTATAATTCATGTTGTTCTTGGGAAGCACATAAAGTATATATTAAACCTTCTTAAAATAAGAACAAACATAAATCCTTTGCCATTACTACATTGTCAAATGAGTTGTGTATTTAGAAACAATGCTGGGGATTTCTTTTTGTGACTGTGGTATCTGTGACTTTTTCCAAGTAATCCATTAACCAGCAGGCAAACTAGAATTCATTTTTCTTTATGTAGACAAGCACAAAGAATGACTTAACACGGGCTATAGTCCTGCTTTTAGTTGGACATACTGTACTATACAGCACACTTTCCAGCTTAATTCCACCCATCAATAAATCATTGATCTGTTGTTGACTGATCCTGGAAAAGATTTCTTGTGTAAAATGCCCATTGATATGAATATTTTCCTAAATCCGTTTATATTATATCAAACTTGTGGATTAACAATGCTCAGAACAATACAAATTATTACTAATACAAATGAGTGTCCACATACTGACAATAATTAAATGTTAACCATAAGTACAAACTTGAAATTGTATTAAAAGATAAATAGTAACAGAGACTTCAGTATATTTTATACGAGGTTAAATATACCACTTTCTATTTTTGTTACAATGACACTGATTTGTCTAGGGCAAAATACTGCCCAATGAGGTGATCCATGCCCTGCCCAATTATTATCAAATTCATTCTCCCCACCCCTTCCAATGCATAATTGCTTTTGTAGGTTTCTAACACAGGTCAACGCAAAAATATTTAAAAAAAAAAAAGTGATGGCAGGTCATAAACTATTTTACTACATATTTGATATTCAGTATAAATTTTTAAATGTTTTAACAGTTATTAGGCGGAATAAGCAGAACAATATAAGCTAATGTATGATTGAGCACAAACAGAAAGAAAGAAATCACTTACAGTGGAAACCTTATAGACTCCCTGAAAAGGAACTGGTGATTCCTAATGATGGCCTAACTATTACTAGCAATATAGCACTTAGAAGCTCAGTTTTATGGAGAAAAACTATATACAAGGTGATTTCACAGAGACAAGCAAGCATGCAATATGTGCATTTCTGAGCCTTAAAACTGCCCACTTGTCTTAAAGTCTATTCTAAACGACATTGTCAATATCCATTATTTATTTTGGTTTTAAATGAGATTTTTTTTTATTTTAAACTGAGATGCCAGCTGGTCTTAAACAAGGCCAATGACTTCATTGTAATGACTTTAATTTGAAATTAATATTTGGAATTATGGGACTGATTTATCATCAGCGTTTAAATTTGAATTTATTTATGGTGATTTGAATATTTTTGCTCTAAACTCATGAATTTGAATGACAGTTTCCAAAACTAAAAAGTGCAAAAAATTAATAACATTTGTGACTAAAACATTGGCAATTATGGGACTGATTTATCATCTGTGTTTAAATTTGAATTTACTTATGGTGATTTGAATTTTTTTGCTTTAAAACTCCTGAATGAAAACTCATGGGTCTCATTTATCATCAGTGTTTAAATTTGAATTTATTTATGGTGATTTGAAACATTTGCTATGAAACTCATGAATTTGAACTTTCCAAAACTCAAAAGTGCAAAAAATGAAAAGATTTTTGTGTAAAACCCATTGGAAAAGATGAAGAGAATACAAACTCAACATTTTTCCACACAGTTTTTTTTATCACGTTTTTAGATTTGAATTGTTAAATAAACAAACATTCGAGTTTGGTAAACATTGAGTTCATTTCCATTTAAAAAAAACTGAAAAATTCATGAATTTTGATAAATAGGCCTCTATATAAATGTAGTTAATAGCAAATTTGAGGTTCTTACATTATTCCATTTCTTTTCAAATCTGACTGCAAAGAAACAGAGTGAAATATTATTTACTTAATACCAGTTATGTTTTTGTTTCTGCTAATTTCTCTAGTTCTTACCATAACAAACATGGGAACCAAATTAGCTTATCTTCCAATTTCATTTTTCCCACTGTTTCTTTATGACAATTTAAATGTTTTGCAATTGGATTTTGTACTACAAAAAATAGCCGGTACTTCATTTAGCAGGTAAACGTTACAAAACCAGCATAAGTAGGAAGTGTAAGAAATGTGGAAATGTTCATTGTTTTCTATTGAATTCATTTTACTAATTACAATGACAAACTCTCCTTTATGGAAATCATCTAATAAATCTAATTTCCTGGTGTTCTCTGCATTATATACTTGTAGTGTTTAGACAATACAGTATCTTTGTTATAAGTTAATAATATTCTGTAAGTGTTGTTATTGTATTTATGTAAAGTGTATGTATTGTAAATATAATAAGAGCTTTTTCTTTTAATGTACTATGATTGTTTTACTATGACACTGTCAAAAAAAAAAAAAGAGAGAGCGAGAGAGACGTTCTCAATAAAATTCTGTCGGAGGATGATAATTCCGGTCTTTGCTCAGAGACGTAAATTAAGTGTTATTGTTTTAAATAGTGTCTCAGACATTTAATGTTGGTGCTTTGCTTTTCTGTATTCTACTTTCCTATGAATTGAGCTGTGAATTGAATTATAGTTTAAACAATTTAAATGTATGCATTTGTATTATTATTTGAATGGAGGCATGAAGGCAAATAAAGCATTTTTGTACAGTATAAAAACTAAGCTTTAATTTTATTCTTCTCTACATTCTTCTCTACTCATTTCATTTTATGCTTTGACACTCTTACTGTTATTTTTAGAGATAAGTCCCTAAAACATTTGTCATGACTGTAATGGAATGGAATAAAGGGAAGATATATCTAGCTGTACAAAAACAATTATGCATAAATAGAAACATTCCATATCGGGGGTGATTGTGCCCACATACCACTGGATATGAGAAAGGGAGAGTGATTGGACTCTGCATTAAACTTGACAACGATTAACATTGTTTATAATGGTTCTAGCCACAAAGATTTATGAAAAAACAACAGCAAAGAGAAAAGGAAAAGATTATGACCTGTCACAGCAGTCATGGGACATCTAACAAATCCTTATAAACATATAAAAAAATATATCTAGAGCAACCATAGGATGTGGTTGCTTATCACTTAAATGTTATTCCCAATGTGTTAAAATGCATGTTACATACGGGTATTCTCCCACAGGTGACATTAGAATTGTCATTACATACATATATTGCTTATGAGAAACACTGGCAAATATGATGTTAACTCCTTTTATAGGAAGACCCTGCCTGAGTCCAGACTTATGCTGCTGAACTTGGCTTAAGAGAAATGGTGCATAGGGAAGAATTGAATCTACAGTACCCCACAAGGTATGTGATTGCCATATATTTATTTACCCAGAATACACCATACACCCAATTTGTCCACCACGGAAGCTCTAGCTATGTGGAGTCGTGTGTCTTTTGACTTGGCCTGGGGTAAAGGTACCATGGGAGATATATAACAAATCTTTGGTCAGGTTCGGCATATATTTAAACCATCACACCATGTTTTACCTACAAAGTATGGTTGACAAAGCATATTTTTGGATAACCTAACAGTAGCCCAAGTGGATCAATAATTAATTTCTGCTTACAAAAATGGCAAATTACTTAAATCTAATCTGGCAAGAGACAAGAAGATGGGAACAATCACTGCCCTTACTTCTAGCTTGCTAAATAGAGGGTCAATGAATAATTTGCTAAGACTTTAGTCAGGGCCTAGCGGCTCCAGTAGTTTGAAGTTAGGACCAAGGAGAAACCTGTATGCAGAAAAGACCAATTTGGTATATCGAAGGTGTTAAAGAAGAACTCAACCCCTCACTAATAAAAACTCTTACCCAGTACCCTACATAGTCCCCCCTCCCTGCTCTCTCCCCCTGCATAGGTGATATCTATAAGTGTCCCTAATCCTTTATTTGTCTATAAGTGCAGAGTAAGCGCATTGGCGTTCGTGGGTGCCATCTTCTGACTTTTCTGATTTCTCCGGGAAGTGAGCGCTGTATTGGCACATGCACAGTTGGAGCAGCTTCTGATTTGTAGCAACTGTGCATGCGCCAAAAGCGATGGAAATTGACGAATGGAAGGAAGAGGGCCGGAAGATGTAGCTCATCTGTGCTTACTTTGTACTTATAGGCAAATAAAGGATTAGGGGCACTTTAAGATGTTTTCATGGGGAGAGCAGGGAGGGGGGACTATGTAGGGTACTGGGTAGGGGGTTTCTATTTGTGGGGGGGTGTTCTCCTTTAAGAGAGGTTTTAGTTGCATCCAGGGCAGGCAGCAAGTGACAAGTACAAAGCAAGAGGCCAGAACCAATGGATCAAGGCATAACAATTTAGCACCTAGGAACTTTAGCAAGACAGACCTATTATCAGGCATTGAGGTTTTCGACATGATAATGTCAGTGCACGGCCATGGGCGCAGCCATCTTGGCTATATACAGGTGGAGTGCTCCTGACAGGTTTGTATTGCCTGTTATGCCCCAGGTCACTTTGGGGTCTCATCTTGCATTGTAAATTATTTGTATTGTCTCTCAGTTTTCTGGCCCACACCATCTTAGTAAAAATAAATTGGGATCACTGGTTATTAAATGGGTTTCATTGTTTTCTATGCCTCTGATAATAAGCTGTAGCTTACTAAAAATGGGGGTCATTGTTTGCATATATCCAACATATTATTTGTCTCAACAAGTGAACCTGTTTTTTTCTTTTTATTCAGAATTTGGATTTTATTTGTATATTATCATGATGTTATTATGTACCAAAATAGAGAAGGAAAAGAGCAGCAGACTGGAAAATAGATAAAAAGAAAGAAGATAGAATAAGATTATTCCTGCCCTAATAACAGAGCATTACAAATTCATGCAAGAAAGAATTATTTATAGTGATGAGCGAATCTGTCCCGTTTCGCTGAAAAATTAGAGAAACTCATTGCGAAAATTTGCGAAATGCATTGAAGTCAATGGGCGTCAAAATAATTTTGACGCACAACAATTTTGACGCGAGCGACAATTTTTATACATGTGGCTCTTTTTGTCTTTTGGGTCCAAAAACCCAGCTACCAACCCAAAGGTTTGCATCCTATATATTCTTTTAACAGTTTTTTTCCCAATTAGTGATTGTGTGTGTATGAACACGCACTCATATTGAACATTAAGGGGGTTATTTACTAAACTCAGAATACAAAAATCACGAATAATTCGTGATTTTTTTTTTATATAAAATCAGACTTTTAAAAAATCACTAATTTTTTGGAATTTATTAAACCCTGAGGATGGAAAAGTCTGAATCAGAAAATCCGGCATCTCAGACCTGTCGAGGTTGCATATAAGTTAATGGGAGAAGTCGCAATGATTTTTTGGTGTGCGCTGGGTTTCGTGCAATACACTGAAGTTTACGGAGTTTTGGATGAGAAGTCCATAAAAAACGCGAAATTCGTGATAATCGGATGCAAAAATCTGAAAAAGTTGTGAAAATCAGATTCTTCCCCGCAAAGCAAATTTTCGGTACAATTTAATAATAAATAAGTGTAAAAATCCGAGTGGATTTGATTGGAGTTTGTAGCAGAAAATATTGAGATAAATTCAGACTTTAATAAATAACCCCCTAAGCCTTTTTAACTGATGTCTTTTGACAAAGATGTGACTGAAAAGAAAACATCTGAAGCTATAATGGTTTCCTTATGTGCACATTTGGTGTATGTTAAATAAACCACAAATGATTACACAGTTTTTTACACTATAGGGACTCTGAGCATGTTTAATAGATATTCCGCCCACCACTACATGTGATATTGGTTTTTTTTAATGCTATCAACATTTATTTTCCCACACATACAAATGTTTGAAGGAATGTTTCTTACTGGATCACACTTGCCAAGTTATAAATCAAGATTTTCATGTGAACTGATAAAACACTATTTTAGTATGGATAAATGAAAGTAAAGTGCTAAACAATTTTCATAATTAATGAGCCAGTGTCAATAAGGTGAACGTCTCTTTGTTATAATATTTAGCCATGTGGACATATCTAAATAAATTAATATTGAAACCTTGTTTTTATAGAGGTTTCTGAGATTTTTTCAGTGCCTTCATTACAAAAATGATGAGAGGCAAGACACACTAAGGAGCATATTTATAAACATGTATTGTTTAGCTGACACAAAATAATGCCCAAAGAATTGGTGAAAAGTTAATACAATATTTATAGACCTGCAGAATTTAGAATAATGTAGAATTTCCTTTGGTGTACATTGCAGTGCATTAATATATCCTTGATAATTATATGTATGTATATGTAATTTCCATAAATTAAAGTTGACAATAGAATTAAAACAGTTATACAGATATGGGACCCGTTATCTGGAAACCTGTTATCGAGAAAGCCCCGAATTACAGAAAGGTTGTCTCCATTTTATAAAAATAATCCAAATTTCTAAAAATGATTTTCCTTTTCTCTAATAATAAAACAGTATCTTGTACTTGATCCAAACTAAGATATAATGAGTTCTTATTGGAAGAAAAACCAGCCTATTGGGTGTATTAAGTTTTACATGATTTAAGGTATGAAGATCCAAATTATGGAAAGATCAGTTATCTGGAAAACCCCAGGTTTTCTGAATAACAGGTCCCATACCTGTGTAAATAAATTATACACTGCACTTTTAAAAGTCTATTGTAATCAATGGCAACAACAAGAAGCGAGTATAACAGCTTGTAGGTGTGGATTTATTATCACCCACTACTCAGTTGGCAATCCACTCAGTTTGTGTCTGTCAGAGAATATAACAAGTAGAAAATTCAGTTAAACTATTTACTTACTCTATTTAAAACCAATATAAAATATGACTGGCCAGTCTATCATTAAAGGGATTCTGTCTCAGGAAAATATTTTTTTTTCAAAAATGCATCAGTTAATAGTGCCACTCCAGCAGAATTCTGCACTGCAATTAGTTTTTTTAAAATAACAAATTTTTGTATGTTTAATTTTGAAATCTGTCGTGGGGCTAAACATGTTGTTAGTTTCCCAGGTGCCCTCATTCATGTTACTTGTGCTCTGATAAACTTTAGTAACTATTTACTGTTGCACTGCAAGTTGGAGTTATGGCATCCACCTCCAGAAGCGTAACTAGAGGGGGACGGGCCCTAGTGCAGGACGCACAGCTGCCCCCGCCCTCCTCCCCCAGTAGTTCCGCCACTGTCCACCTCCCTTTCCCCCACCAGCAGCCTAACAACAGAGCAATGAGAAGGTAACCAGATAGCAGCTTCCTGACACAAAATAACAGTTCCCTGATAGATATAAGAACAACACTCAAAAGTAAAAATCCAAGTCCCACTGTGACTCCTCCAGTTACAATGAGTAGGAGAAACAATAGCTTATCTGAAAGCAGTTCCATCTTGAAGTGCTGGCTGTTTCTGAAAACTCAGGATCAGTCAAAATTACCTGAGATGGCTGCCTACACACCAATATTACAGCTAAAAAATATATCTGTTGGTTCAGGAATATCATTTTATATCGCAGAGTGAATTATCTGTAATGTAACCAGTGTAATTTAGAAATACAAACTACACTATTAAGATCATGACAAAATCCCTTTAACATACATACATCAAGTAAAACATAGTATAAACAGAAGCAATGTATATGCAATGTTTGCTGATTACAATCAGAGCTGTACCTTATGGTAGTCCTTTCCCTGCACCTACATTTAGCCAGCACCACTTTGTGTTTAGTGGAGCCACTTCCTTTGGCTCTGTCAGGACTGTCAGGAGGGTAGGAGCCACTGGAGAAGAGCTTAGCAGTTAGAACTGCTTTAGTGTACAGCAGGGGCTCACAGGTGGTATCAGCAGGCCGTGTTAGAGAAGAGAAGAATCCGTAGACAGGCAGAGATCGAAGGGCTGGCGGAGTTCAGGCAAACCGGAAACAGGCCGAGGTCAGAAGGCAGGCGGAGTACAATCGGTAGTCAAACAAGCAGGGTCGATGGGCAGGCAGAAGTCAAGCGGTGGTCAGAAACGGGCCGAGGTCAAATCCAGGAATCAAGTTCAAAACGAGTTATAACAGCAAAGGTTCAGGAGCAGGGAAAATAATCACCAAGCACTGTTTGCTTTTTCCGACGAGAATAAATAGGGGCAGATTGGCGCCAAACGTAAGGACGCAGCGTCAGGACGCCGTGCGTCAACTTTAGCGTGCCCGCGACCGTCGCGACGTGCGCGCGTCCGAATGAACGGACGTGCGCCCGCGCAAAGACGCGGGCGCCGGAAACAGACGCCGAGAATGCGCAGAAACCTGCACACCCCTGCGCCTGCGCCCAAGAGAAGACTGAGCTGCAACCAAAGGTACCTTACATTGCCCCCCCCTGAGGGGCGGCCTCAGGACGTCTAAAGCAGGCTTGTCAGGATATCTCCTATGAAAGGCTGTGGTCAACCTCGGAGCATGAACATTGTTCTTTGGTTCCCAGGAATTCTCTTCATTTGGAAAACTTTTCCACTTGACGAGGTACTGCAACCTTCTGCCACGAATTCTGGAATCCAAGATCTTTTCCACTTCAAACTCAGCCTCGCCTTGACAAGAGATAACTGGAGGAGATGGAGAAACACGACCTGGAAAGATGTTAGGCACAAATCTTTTAAGCAGAGCAGCATGAAACACAGGGTAAACTTTAAGAGAGTTAGGAAGTTCTAATTCAAAGGACACAGGATTAATGACCCTCTTGATATGAATGGACCCAGAAACTTTGGAGCCAACTTCTTGGAAGGAGAGGCGAGCCGAAGATTCAAAGAAGAGAGCCAAACCTTGTCACCAATCTTGAATTCGGGATCCTTCCCCCGTTTTCTGTCTGCGAAAGTTTTGAAATTTTGTTGAGCCTTACTTATCTGTTCCTTCAAAAAAGACGTATTTTGTTTAAGAAACTCCAAACGATCTTGTAATGTAGGAAGGTTCACCTCAGGAAGGACGTCTGGAAACATGATAGGATGAAAACCCAGATTAGAAAAGAATGGAGTCTGGCCCGTACAAGAGTGCATAGAATTATTATAACAGAACTCAGCACATGGAAGAAGTGACACCCAATTGTCCTGCAAATAGGAAGAAAAAGTACGAATGTATTGCTCCAGCGTCTGATTAGTCCTCTCGGTCTGCCCATAGGTCTGTGGGTGATAAGCTGAAGAACGAGACAAAGAGATACCAAGGGATTTACATAACACAGTCCAAAACCTTGATGTGAATTGGGTACCACGATCAGAAATAATTTCTTTAGGAAGTCCATGAAATTTAACTATTTCTTTAATGAACACATCCGCAGTCATGGCAGCAGAGGGTAGCCGGGGAAGAGGAATAAAATGTGCCATCTTGGTAAGGCGATCGACGACCACAAAAATAGTATTACACCCATTCATGGCCCCATGCCTGACTTGGCATACTGGACCCTCTTTCCTGGCGTCTTTCCCTTAATCTTCTATCAATCTGAATGGCAAGAAGAATCAACTCTTCCAAAGAGCCAGGAAGACCCACTCTAGCCAACTCATCCCTGAGTTGATCGGACAAACCCTTGCGAAACTGATGCCGGAGGGCCCTGTCATTCCACAAGGTGTCTGGTGCCCAACAACGAAAGTCCGTCACATATTCCTCCACAGGTCTACGGAGTTGACGTAAATTACTAATAGCCGCTTCAGCAGTCTCTACTTTATGAGGATCCTCATAGATCTTGGATAACGCCTGGATAAAGGAATCAGTGGAGGCAAGAAGAGGGCTATTCTGTTCCAACAAACGATGGGCCCAGGCTTGTGGTTGTCCTTGCAAAAGGGAAATCATAACCCCCACTCGGATCTGATCTGTGGCGTGAGAGTGAGGCTTGAGGGTAAAGAGGAGGCGACAACCATTAATAAAAGTTCTAAAAGTCTTGGGATCGCCAGAAAACTTGTCGGGCATCGCTACCTTGGGTTCCTCATGAGATGCACTAGCAACTGCAGTTCCCGAGTCCGACTGTCCCGAGGAGGAAGGAGGCGAGGCAGCAGTGGACATCCGAATGTCTTGAAGTTGTCCTTGGACATTCTGATAGTCTCCTCGAAGATCTCTCACAACGCGGGTCAGAGCAGCAATCTGTTGAGACAGATCGACTAGAGTTGGCAACTCTTCTGACGGCTCCATTCTGGCTTGGTGATTCTGTCAGGACTGTCAGGAGGGTAGGAGCCACTGGAGAAGAGCTTAGCAGTTAGAACTGCTTTAGTGTACAGCAGGGGCTCACAGGTGGTATCAGCAGGCCGTGTTAGAGAAGAGAAGAATCCGTAGACAGGCAGAGATCGAAGGGCTGGCGGAGTTCAGGCAAACCGGAAACAGGCCGAGGTCAGAAGGCAGGCGGAGTACAAGCGGTAGTCAAACAAGCAGGGTCGATGGGCAGGCAGAAGTCAAGCGGTGGTCAGAAACGGGCCGAGGTCAAATCCAGGAATCAAGTTCAAAACGAGTTATAACAGCAAAGGTTCAGGAGCAGGGAAAATAATCACCAAGCACTGTTTGCTTTTTCCGACGAGAATAAATAGGGGCAGATTGGCGCCAAACGTAAGGAAGCAGCGTCAGGACGCCGTGCGTCAACTTTAGCGTGCCCGCGACCGTCGCGACGTGCGCGCGTCCGAATGAACGGACGCGCGCCCGCGCAAAGACGCGGGCGCCGGAAACAGACGCAGAGAATGCGCAGAAACCTGCACACCCCTGCGCCTGCGCCCAAGAGAAGACTGAGCTGCGACCAAAGGTACCTTACAGGCTCTATATAAAGCTACCGGTATCACCTGAAAATGGCTGTGCGCTCCACTAGCAGGAGAGACTCTGAATCATTCCTTAATACAACAGTCACTTCTAGAAGACCTTCAGATTTCTCATAGCCAATATCACTCACTATTGGTCTGTAGTAGCAGGGAGTTTGAGTCATCCCAATATTGTCATATATTTTCACTTAGATATTAGTCATTAATCCTTTATAACTTTGCCATTTTACATGACAACCAATGGTGTTAAATATGGCAATGAAAATAGTATTTTATGCTGCAGTTTACACTAGCTAGCACTCCCTAGAGCTAAATGAAACCTTAAAGAATGTCATACAATATGGTGTAATAGATGCCATTGATAAAAAGTTTAAACTAAAAGTTTAACAATTTTTTTGGCACACTCATTCGAACAGGATCACCTGCCAACTTACTCAGGGCACTTGGGATTTAACAGATCGATGTCCCCTGTGTGAGGACAGGACTTGTGTGCTATTGCTACTTAGGAGCAATTTTCTTTGCCAAGGAGAGGTAAAATACATCCGCACTACCTGGCATATATACAGTATATCCGCCAGCAAATGAATTATGCATAATTGATCTAATCTGGCATACTTAACACAATGGGATCCAAATGTTTAAATAAATTGCAACATTGGGAAAGTACATGTAGCATGGATATCTAAGCCGGGTTATGGGTATACAAATAAGACCTAAAAGGTATAGAGACACGGTTTAACTGGGCACAGGGATTTGCAGAAAAGTGTCGACTGACAATACCGCAAGTTCTGGGAGTTCAGTTGTGCAGACAAGTTCAGTCTGAGCCTCATTAGTATCCAGTTGGCAGAGAAACAAGGTAACTTGCTCTCAGACTCTGCTTTAAAGAATTAACCACATATAACCCTGCACAAACACACATAAAAACACAATCAAATGGGTGCTTCATTTTCACCTTAAGGCATTTGGGTCATCATACCTTTATCAGAGTACCCCTTTGTGTGTCCCTCTTTCTTGTGTTTCAAAAACCAGAATTGAAACTTAAACATATGAAATAAGTATGAAGTGATTTAGGCTAAGCACTCAGGTTTTATACAGTAAGTAGGAGCAAATATTCAACTTGATTGAGTTGTAGTTTTATTTTGGGTGAAAAGCATAGGGTAGGTGAGTGAGAGTTATCCCGGTGATAATGCAGATAACTAGTATGCTATTATCATCATCTCATGTCATTGTTATTGGGTAAGTACAAAAAAAATCAAGAGAAACCCCAACTAAAGTTGTATAATATTTATTTATATGAATATGTTTAGCAAGACTGGAAGATGTTAAAGCTTTAACCTTTCAGCACCTCTGTGATTCACTGCTGGAGAAGCAAGTTCCCACATCCTTCAGCTGTGTAGGAGTTTGTGTGAGGTTTTCAGTGTTAAGAAAATTGTGCGCTTCCAGTCCTATTTCAATATCCCTTGCTTTTTGTAAAAACCTGAAGGTTTAATATGCCTTTTATTCTGCTATCACATCTACATGAAGAAAAGTTTTAGGAACAGTAACACCAAAAAGTGTTTTAAAGGAATGACAATACAGGTACACTGTATAGGATCCCTTATCCGGAAACCTGATATCCAGAAAGCTCCGAATTATGGAATGGCTGTCTCCCATAGACGCCATTTTATCCAAATAATCCAAATTTGAAAAAATTATTTCCTTTTTCTCTGTAATAATAAAACAGTAGCTTGTACTTGATCCCAACTAATATATAATTAATCCTTATTGGAAGCAAAACCAGCCTATTGGGTTTATTTAATGTTTAAATTAATTTCTAGTAGACTGAAGGCATGAAGACCCAAATTACAGAAAGATACATTATCTGGAAAACCCCAGGTCCTGAGCATTCTGGATAACAGGACCCATACCTGTATAACGTACTGTTGCTATGCACTGGTAAAACTGTCTTGTTTGCTTCAGAAACTGTACTATATGTTGATATAAACAAGCTGCTGTGTATCCATGGGGGCAGCCATTCTAGCACAGGATACACAGTAGATAGCAGATACGTTCTGTAGAATCCCATTGTTTACTACAGAGCTTATCTGAAATCTCTTGTGTATCCTGTGCATTCTTTTTTTTTTAGCTTTGAATGGCTGCCCCCATGGCTATACAACAGCCTGTTTATATAAACTATAGTGGAGTTTCTGAAGCAAACACACCAGTTTTAACAGTGCAGGGCAACACTACATTATATTGTCATTCCTTTAAAACACTTTCAGTTTTTAGTGTAACTCTTCCTTTAAACTAAACTTAAAAGAAAAGAGTAGAATAATATGCCAAGAATAACTAAACTAGGATTTCTGTATAAATTTTAACTACAATACATTAAAAAGTGGCCGATCAGCCTTCTCTTAGTTAAAAGAGAACAAAAATTACAATCCATGGGAAGGGGCTACCAAATGTTGGGACACCTCCCATGGGGGCAAATTCATTAACCTCTGACGCCAGCGACGGCTTTGCTCACATTGCAACACTTAGCCAGGTGTAGATTCGCCAGGACAATGCTAATTCACTAAAATCCGAAGTTGCGTCCAGGGTGCCGAATGCTGGCGAAGTTGCACTAGCGTTACTGCGGCAAGCAAAGTGAAGTTGCACTAGCGTTGCCTAATTTGCATACTGCGGGAAGTTAAAGATCAATGGACGTATATGTTGCCGTAAATACATTACATTACACAAGCCCGAGAAACCTTAATAAAATAGAGTTGTTATATTGCCCTACACATGAGCCCAGTGTATAGTTTATGTGCCATATGTTAGGAAATGTAGGGGGAAGCCGGTTACACCAAAAATAATTTACGCTCTTTTTCAGCCTATCACCCTGAAAAAAGGAAAATATGCTAGCGTTTTCGGACTTAGAAAATTTTTCAACTATTTTTTTAGGAACTCCTATCTACTCCATTGCACTTCGCCTGGTCTGAGGGGGCGAAGGCAAGTCTGGCGCAAGAGGTAACGTTCATTAACATCCGCATCTTAGTGAATTTGTGTAGTTACTTCCATTCGCCAGAGCGCAAATTCGCCTGGCGTTAGGGAGCAAAGTACCGCTAGAGTCTATCTCCTTCGCTAGCCAAGTTACACCGGTGACCGTTAGTAAATCGGCAAAGTTCCGGAATGACGTCACGCTGGGGAATTTTCGCCAGCGTTAATCACTTCGCCCTTCAGTAAATTTGCCCAAAATACTATAATGACTTACCGGATACCCAAGGCCAGTGCTTCTGTTACCAGAAAACTGCATGGCCTAGGGCACTCGTGAGTGAGCAATTGTTTTTATTTCTTCACGTTGGCATGCATACGCAGCAGAATTAAAAGCCAAACTTTGACAAAACAGATGCTTTTTCATTCTGCTGCAAATGGGTTGGCTGCTTGATTTTGAAGAAAGAAGTCATTATAATCCCTGGGGGTGCCCTAACATTTGGCCCCCCTTTGGACTGGAGCTTTCCTTCTCTTTTAAATACTAGTAGATATTGCAATTCACTAAAATAATAACCACAGTCAAAACATTAAAAAAATGCAGTACAAAATTAATTTGAGTATTAATGATTCAATTAAATAATAGTTGACATAAGGTGAGCAATAAAATACAAAAGAACAACAGCACAAAGGCAGTTTTTTCTCTAATTCAAATTTAAAATTTTCGGATATAGGTATTTAAACTTCAAATTCCTGGTTCTGGAAACTCGTATTCTATTACGAGTTCTAGTTAATAGATTTTGAACATACAAATGAGCTCTCCCAAACATTAATAAATCTGCCCCATAGTCTACTAGAAAATGATGTAAACATTAAATAAACCCAATTCTGCTTCAAATAAGGATTGGTTATGTTATGATTTGGATCATGTACAAGGTATTGTTTTATTATAACAGAGAGAAAGGGAATCACTTTTAAAAAAAATTATTATTTGGGTAATGGAGACTATGGGAGACGGCCTTTCTGTAAGTTGTAGCTTTCCAGATAACAGGTTTTCGGGATAACAGATTCCACCCCTGTAGCGTTTATGAGCTGTACAGCCCTCTCCCACATTAGCATTACTAGTGTGTGTATGTGAAGTATCTTTGACTTTATCTGTTGTTCCAGAAATTAGTTGTTTCTGTTTGAGACCCACTGACGCCTAAGATTCCTTCTGAAAGTATACATGAGAGTAATAGTTCAGCTTTGAGACCCTTTCTGGTCATTGTTTCAGAAGGGCCTAGCTGAGAATGTTGCATGTTGCAGTAGGAGTTAATTGTATAGTGCTGCACCCACAAGCGACTGTTTTTTTGTGTTAGAATAACTTCAACATGAGAAAAAAAATGTTCCTTTCCTTCTATTTAATCAGATTTTTATTAAGTGAGGCCATGGATTTTTCAAACTGAAAACAAAGGAGAAACAGATCATTCTGGCAGACGTGCGAAGACAACAAATATGATAGTGGGAACTATTATTTCATGTGATCTACACCTGCAGTATTGTGTTCAGGATTCTTTCCATGCTGTGTTCATCCCAATAAACAGACCTCCAGAGTAGCTGCCTTAAACCTAAATTTGATAAGCAGCCCCTAGGCTTAAAATATATTTTTCTTTTAGTTATTAGGCTGTCATCCCGGAATTTGATGAAGTTATTTATGCTGAAGGTATTCCGCTTCTGTCAGAGTTACTGCATTTTAATTTAACCCAAGTGATATTCCACATGATTTCCACTTTTTTTTTTTGTTGGCCAATCGTATCTTTCTCTCTACTTGTGCAGTCTGTCGGGATTTCCCAATTTTATTTCACTGAGCCTACAATATATCTCTACTTAACCCTACATTAGAAAGAGGTTGCTAGATGCTTTGAATCCCCCATCTTTTTTTCCTTGCACATTATGAATGACATAAAGGAATGGGGTCTGGCTAGGCCCCCCAATATGCTGCCCTTCTTGTGTGCAGTTCTACATATACAGAAAGCACAACTTTTGTGCTCTATTTAGGAAATGCAAAGAGTTGTTATGATGCACAACATGGATGCAAGGTGGATTTTTATTATCTTAATCCTCTGTTTTATGTAAGACCATTTTAGGGCATTTCATTTTCCTAGCATTTCTATGGAAAGAAACATAATGCAGATAAAAAAAATGCTGTAACGTATGAGGCCCCAGGGTAGACTGTCCCTAATCACACACAAAAGCTCTATTAGATTAATGTGTAGCTTATTTAAAGGAGTAGATCACCTTTAAATTAACTTTTAGTATGTTGTACACAATAATATTCTGAGACGCTTTGCAACTGGTTTTACATTTTGTAATTTTTTATTGTTTTTCGGTTAGTTAGCATTTTTTGTTCCGCAGCTCTCCAGGTATATCAGCAGCTATCTGGTGGCTAAGGTCTTATTTATCTGAGCAACCAAGCATTGGTTTAAAGGAGACACAGGAATATCAATATCAATAACAATAAAATTGTAGCCTTACAGAGCAATAATTGAATCTTTAACATTTCACCAAATAGCAAAAGGATGTGAGTTTTTTCAAAAAAGTAAACCAAAAAGTGGTTTAAAAGTTCTAATACAATACAGGTGAAGACCTAACACGTTTCGTGCCTATTGGGGCATTTACTCATGAGTAAGTGCCCAAATAGGCACGAAACGTGTTAGGTCTTCACCTGTATTGTATTTGAACTTTTAAACCACTTTTTGGTTTACTTTTTTGAAAAAACTCACATCCTTTTGCTATTTGGTATGTATATATGCACCCATGGGGGCAAATTCACTAAGACGCGAAGTTGCGCCAGGCGCAACTTTGCCGCACTTCGCCAGGCGTATTTTCGCCAGCGCTCCACAAATTCACTAAAATCCAAAGTTGCGCACAGGGGTAGCGTTAGTTTGCGAAGTTGCGCTAGCGTTAATTCGCCAAGCAAAGCGAAGTTTTTTATTTTGCCCTTCACATGTGCCCACTGTCTAGGTAAGTTGCCATGAGTCAGGAAATGTAGGGGGGAAGGAGGGGAGCCCCAAAATTTTTTTTGATCTTTTTCAGCCTATCACCCATCATGTAGAAAACACGCCAGCGTTTTTTTGGGACTTAGAAAAAATTTTGACTTTTTTGGAAACAATCCCTATCTACTCTATTGCGCTTCGCCAGGTCTGAGGTGGCGAAGGAAGTCTAGCGTAAAAGGCAGCGTTCAGTACACTGCGCAAGTTAGTGTATTTGCGTAGTTACATCGCTAGCGAAAATTCGCCTGGCGTAAGTGTGTGAAGTAACACTAGCGAATTTACACCAGCGTTCGTTAGTGAATTTGCGAAGTACCGAAAATGCCAAATGCTAGCGAATTAACGCTAGCGTTCGTCGCTTCGGCACTTAGTGAATTTGCGCCATAGACTGGGGTGAACTGTGAGTATTTTTAATTTTTTTATTATACTTATCCATGCTTTACTCTTATACATATTATACTGCTGCAGTGCTAGAGATTGGCTTACATGACTGAAGGAAGGATGTTTCTAATTGACTCTGGATTCTATGGAGGTACAGGTATAGGAAACTTGTTATCCAGAAAGCTCTGAATTACAGAAAGACCGTCTCCTATAGAATCAATTTTATCCAAATAATCCAAATATTTAAAAATAATTTCATTTTTATCTATAGTAATTAAGCAGTACCTTGTAGAAATAATTAATCCTTATTGGAAGCAAAACTAGCCTTTTGGGTTTATTTGTTTAAATGATTTTCTAGTATGATCCAAATTATGGAAAGATTCATTATACAGAAAACCCCAGGTCTCAAGCATTCTGGATAACAGGTCCCATACCTGTATAATATATAAATATTAAAAATTCTTAAGATGTTTTTAAGATACTTGTCTTGTTACCTATAACAACCAATCAGAAGCTAGAATTTATTGGTCACATCTAATTGGTTGCTATGGGTTACTAGTGCTGGGCAAATGTAAAACTTTTTATTATATTAGCTAATAAGTTACTAAACTGAACAAGGCACAGTATCAAACCAAAAGGTTAAGGGAAGAACATTATAATACTGTAAATAATACTGTATGTATGATTCACAGCAAATAAAGACATTGATTTTATTACAGATATGTTTAAGGTCATTTCTGAGTCACATATTTCCTTGTTTGAGTTGTAAGGCAGGGTCTAAGGGTAATGCTAAGACAAAGCCATAGAATACATACAGTACAAAGAAATACCTGCAAACATTACAAGCAGGGATTTCTCTTTGCAATCTCTGTTTCGGGAATCAACAGGGCCGGACTGGAAGAAAAAAGCAGCCTTGACAAGAGTATCAAAGCAGCCCATGTATTCACGTGGATGCAAAGCATGATATATACAGTATTTCCAACCCAAAGATTAACTGGCAGGGCCAGGCCAAGCCTATGGGCACCCTTGGTAATCCGGTTGGCTTACTCCCCCCCCCCAGCGCACGCGTGCACCATAACATAGGTGTAAGAAGGAGAAGTGAAGGGGCAGGGGAGGGAAGGACAGACAGGGGAGGGAACGAGGAAGGAAAGGACAGACAGGAGAGGGAGGGAGACAGGAGGGATGGACAGGGGAGGGAAGGAGGGACAGACGGGAAGGGAAGGAGAGGGGGACAGGGGAGGGAGGGGGACAGGAGACGGACAGGGGAGAGAAGGAGTGACAGATGGGGAGGGAAGGACAGGGGAGGGAAGGGAGGGAGACAGGAGGGATGGTTAGGGGAGGGAAGGAGGGGCAGAGAGGGATGGAAGGACAGGGGAGGGATGGACAGGGGAGGGGAGCACAGGGGAGGGAGTGACAGAGGAGCGAGGCAGGGAGGGACAAAAGTGTGAGTGACAGAGGGGATAGGCGATACCTGCAGAGGTGAGCGAATATGGGCTAGGGGTAGGCAAAAGAATCTTGAACAGGTACCTGCCCAGTGCCCCCACAGAGTTGCGCCCTAGGCAGGTGCCTCTTCTGTCTAACCCTAGTTCTGGCTGGACTAGTGTTTATTAATAGACATTTTAAGAGTCCATTGCCATATAATACCCAGCAATATTATACAACCTATGTGCTGGAACTGGCCCTTGCAACAAATATCTCACCTTAGTTTCTATCACAACTATTTTATGCACCCTGGCAGATAAAAGGACTTTAATTACCATGTGTGTCACAGGGCCAAAGTGTGGCATACTTGAAGAGACTAGAATGCCTCATGCAACAGTTCATTTACATTTCTAAAGTGAGTGACTCATTTACATATTAAAGACAGACCTAATTAGCATTTTAGGTGAGCAGTCCATTTACATTTTAAAGCAAGCAGCCCATCGTGCATTTGCCCGAACCCACAGATTGCCAGTCTGGGCCTGGGAAGCACCAATTTGTTTAAGTTTTAGATGCATTCTACCTTATTTAATAATTTAACAATGTTCAGATAAAAATAAATGCTGAGCACGAGGAAATGGATATTCCTATAGGTCTAGAGTTAAATGCCTGTGAATGGGCCGCTTAGGGAAAACCTGCACAACATAAACTGTGCCTTTAAAGCAATCATCATTGGTGTAGACTGGATGAATAAAATGGCACTTCTGATAGGATGTTCATTTTTATTATGTTATAGAATGGCTAATTCTAAGCAACATTTCAATTAGTTTTCATTTTGTGGGGTTTTTTTTATAATTTTTGAATTATTTGCCTTCTTCTTCTGACTCATTCCAGGTTTCAAATGGGGGTCACTGACCCCATCTAAAAACAAATGCTCTATAAGGCTACACATTTAGGGGCCGATTCACGAAATTCGGGTGAAGGCTTCGAATAAAAAAAAATTCGAATTTCGAAGTATTTTTTGGGTACTTCGACCATCGAATTGGTTAAATTCGATCGAATTTGAACTGTGCTGTCCCTAATGCCAGTTATTATATTCGTACGTGTTTGGTATATTCCTCACCTCCCCTGCTGTTTTATGTTTGTTAGTTCAACCCACTAGCTGGGGCCCTCCCCTGCTGTTCCTTAGTTTCAGTTGCTTTCAGTCAGTTGGATAGAGCTGCAAAATTACCAGTTCTTACCTATAGAACCTGTTGATCGTTTGGTCTTTCTGAACTCCTGAATCTTTGTATTGTGCAATATCCCTGGATTAAAGAACCACCTGATTATCAAGCAGTGTTTTATCGAGTAAACTCTCTGCCATCAATATATCTCAGCAAATTTACGCCGTCCAAACGAGCGAGGGTCTCAGGAAGGGTATCTTCTGCATAAATCGTGTTGGTGACAGAATAGTAAGAACTGCGTATCATCCAGCAAGATTCATAATCCAATCTCTGCAGTCGGATTATAATCTCTGGAGAAACTTGTGAGCCCATCCACAATCTACTCCGAGGTAACTCAAACAGCCCTCAAGCCACGTGCCTGCTACACTACAAGCTGTAAGTACAGCAGAACCTTCCAGAGAACCGTATTGTGTAGTGAAGAATCAGCATTTTCAGGACTGTGCAGCGTGAATCTGCTATCAAGTTTATTATCCCAGCAGCCTTGTGTCTATGCATTGCGGGCAATTAGCCAATCTGCTAGCAAGTTGTATTTCTGTGATATCTGGGTGCATGGTGAAGATCAGTACTGTCTGCTACCTGGTGTATCCCGGGATTTTACAAGTGTGTGTTGAACTGTATCGACATTAAGAGCAGCACATGTCTAAGATCCATCATCACACATCTGAGACATGTGTGGACTAGTCTCAGAGATCTCTCCTGCGTAGAGTGTGTTTCCCAATATCTAACTCTGCAATCAGCTTAACCGTTCAGCTACCAGCTCTATAGCCTGCATTGGACTGCTGAATAGTATGTTGCTAATTCACTGAGTGATTTGTCAGAAATGGATCCCTCACCAGAAACAGAGGAATCTATACCCGTTACTGCTGAAGCAGCTGACATACTAGAATCGAAACTGACCGCTAAACGCAGAATCAAACCATCTGTTAAACGCATAGAAACGTATGAGGCACGAAAGGATGAAATTAATGATGGTCTGTCTGACCTATGGAATAAAACAGATCACTGCATAACCGTCGCTGATGAGACAGGCAATACTTGACTGCAACTCACTGATGCACTAATAAGACTAAAGACTGCTTATTCTAACTATAAGAGACTTGCAGAGAAATATTCTTCCTTCTTGTCCAATGCCCGTATGAAAGAAGCAATACAAGAGCTGAATGCTTTTACTAGCATGGACCAGCAGAGACTAATTACTTTCCTGCAAACAACAACCAGGCTGGAGACCAGAATTGCACAGTTACAAGATAATGCATCCAAGGCCTCCACTTCCTCTCGAAGGTCTAAAGGACCATCTAGATCACTGCATTCCGTTTCACAGAAATCATCCCTAAGCAGCCAGATAATAAGGGCCAGAGCAGAAGCGGAGGCAGCCAAGGTCCAAGCTCAATGCATCAAAAGGGAAGCGGTGCTCAAGGCACATACAGATGCAGCCACTTTGGTTTGTCTGTTTGACACAGAATAACTAAACACAGATATCCCATTTATCTCATTTAACACAGAAAACTGCGTCACAACATCCCATCTAATTAAAGCATTCACCATTGTGAACAATGGAGCTTTGGTATGCTAATGAAAAGGTTAAATGCATTAAATGAGTTAAGATGACTTAAGATAACACAGTTTCTTCAATTACCCCTGAGTCATGACGCATTTAACTCACAAATCCAAGTGGCTTCATCTGTATAGCAAACACTCAAGCTGAGGCCGTCCGAAAACAAGCTGAGACTGAAGCAGAGGCCACTCGCAAGCGGGCGGAAGCAGAAGCACAGCTGGAAGTCCTCCAGAAGGAAAGAGAGGCAGCAGCAGCCATCGCAAAACTAATTGTTCTAGAACAAGCCTTTGAAGAGGAAGAGCTGGAAGTGAATTGTCCTTGTCTGACAACCCCAGCAGACCCAGTCATGAGAACTTTACGGTTTGTCTTAGATCAAGAAGTCAGAGGAACGACCTTTCCTAAAATCGTAGACCCTGCATACATTTCTCCAGGGCATCGAATCGAAGATCTTGTGTTTTGTTCCAGAGAAGCTCAAACAACTGAATTAGCCAACCCGCACACCCACCAAACTAAAGGGTCCAGTGAACCAGCTTATGCTACAGGACACACCCTTAGAGATGAAGGGGAAACAAAACCTACCTCTGGATCCTATACAAGGCAGCCTTCATCTTCTCCAAACACAAAATCTTTATCCGGACTAAACCCATCTGCAGCACCTTTCCCCCCTCCATACCAACCGTGTGTGCTTGCCACAACTCCTAAGGTTGAAGTACCAGAAGTAAGAGCTCATATAAAAACGGAAAGGACTGATATGTCTGAATTCGCCAAATACATGATTCGACGTGAGCTCCTCATCACTGGACTCACAGAATTCGACGATCGTCCAGAGCACTATAGAAGTTGGAGAGCCACGTTCAGAGCAGCAATAAAGAACCTGGACATCGAACCTATGGGAGAACTTGATTTGTTAATCAAATGGCTTGGGCCTAAATCAAAAGAACAAGCTCGGTTGCTCAAGTCTGTTAACATTGAGGCACCAGACAGGGGACTTATTTAGGTGTGGGAAAGACTAGAGCGAGATTATGGCAGTCCCGAAGTCATTGAACGTACTTTGCTCAATAGATTCTACAACTTTCCAAGCTTTTCCAACAAAGATAACCGCAAACTCCAAGAGCTAAGTGACTTTCTCCTTGAATTGGAAACAGCAAAGTCAGACCCACATCTTCCAGGGCTCTGCTGCCTGGACACTGCTTATGGATTGTATCCAATCACAGAAAAACTGCCTCATTATCTTAAAGATAAATGGAATATGGTAGGCGCAGAGTACAAGTCACTTCATCAGGTTCTCTTTCCTCCCTTTTCCTTTTTCTGTGGGTTCATCAGGAAAATGGCTAGAGCCAAAAATGACCCAAGTTTCCTACCTCCAGACCAAACCCAATTTATTACAGAACCCGCTACGTGGGATATAGCAGGACGGCGCAAGGATCTCAGGAAAACCGTCTCTGTCAGGAAGACCGGGTTTTCCTCCAGTAAACCAATAGTCACTCCAGATCCAAGGAAGGGGAAACCTACTGATCTTGATCCTAATCTATCCTGCCCTATCCACAACAAACCACATCCACTAAGAAAGTGTCGTGTGTTCAGAGAAAAGCCCTTTGAGGAGCGAAAGACATTCTTGAAAGATCATAACATTTGCTATAGGTGTTGTGCGTCCAGCGAGCATTTTGCCAAGGACTGTAAAGCTGCTATTACGTGTTCTGAATGTAACAGTGACAAACACGTGACAGCCAACCATTCAAGGCCCAAAAAGCAGGCTCCTTCCAATGGTGACTTCCACAACTCCTCATGGAATTACGGCGGGGAGAATGCTGAGGAACAGACTAATCCTGTGGCCACCAAGTGTACTGAAGTCTGTGGCAAGAAATTGTGCGGAAGATCTTGTGCTAAGATATGTCTGGTCAAGGTTGCTCCCGTTGGGCATCCAGAAAAAGCCGTAAAAATGTACGCTATCTTAGATGACCAGAGCAACAGGTCACTAGCAAGTCCCAAGTTCTTCAAGTGCTTCAACATCCAAAGCGAAGCTCATCCCTACACCCTACGCACATGCGCTGGCCAAATGAGTGTATCAGGGAGAACAGCTTGTGGATTTCAGATAGCACCTATTGACAATGATGACTACAAACTTCTCCCCACGCTTATTGAATGTGCTCAACTGCCAGACAACAGGGAACAGATCCCCACTCCAAATGCTGCACATCATCAACCGCATCTTAAGGGCATAGCAGACAAGATACCTGCCCTAGATGAGAGTGCTGAAATTCTAATTCTTTTGGGAAGAGATATACCAAGAGTTCACAAGGTGCAAGAACAAACCAGTGGACCAAGTGATGCCCCTTATGCCCAGAAGCTTGAGTTGGGCTGGGTTCTAATTGGTGAAGTTTGCTTAGACAGGGTTAGAAAACCATATAAAGTGAATACCTGCAATACAAACCTGATGGAGAACAGAGGTGAGCTCTTTGGGAAATCGTGCTCATGTCATTATCAGATAAAACCTAAACCCAACACGAACTTACAGATCATATGTGGATCAGAAGAGGACATTTGTTACAAGTCCTTATCTCCTAACTTCGGTGGCGCAATCTTTCATACCACCTGCAACGACAATAAAATAGCTCCTTCCATCGAAGACAAAGAATTCATCAAAATTATGGACAAGGAGTTTGTTAAGGGTGATTCCAATAGTTGGAGCGCCCCTCTGCCTTTCCGCAATCCAAGAGTCGTCCTTCCTAACAATAGCGCTCAAGCCAAGTTTAGGGTTTAGGGTTTAGTTTGACTCGCTCAAAAGGACATTAGGTAACAAACCTTTTATGAGAGAACACTTTGTTGCATTCATGAAGAAGATCCTAGACAACAAACATGCAGAACCAGCCCCCCCTTTGAAGACAGCAGAGGAGTGTTGGTATCTCCCATCTTTTGGAGTCTATCACCCACGCAAACCGGGTCAGATCAGAGTCATCTTTGATTCAAGCGCACAGTTTAAAGACGTCTCTCTAAACAACGTACTGCTTACAGGCCCAAATTTGACTAACAGTCTCATAGGAGTGTTAGTTCGGTTCAGGAAGGAACTTGTTGCATTTATGGCTGATGTTCAGCAGATGTTCCACTGCTTCCTCGTCCGAGAAGACCACAGGAATTACCTTCGGTTTCTTTGGCATCGCAACAATGATCTTGATGAGGATGTGATCGAATGAGAGTTCACGTCTTCGGAAACAGCCCATCTCCTGCAGTGGTTACCTATGGCTTGAGAAGGACAGCCAAGGAGGGTGAAACAGAATTTGGTCATGATGTTCGACAGTTCATAGAGAGAGACTTTTACATCGATGACTGCCTCAAGTCCTTGTCAACACCAAAGGAAGCTATCAACTTGTTGAAAAGAACCCAGCAGCTTTTATCTAGTGCTAACTTAAGACTGCACAAGATTGTATCCAATAAACGGTGGGCCGCCATATTCACTTGTCTAAGTATACGTGCTGTACACATTGAAGTGGTTGAATCTATGGACACATCAAGCTTCATTAACGCCTTAAGAAGATTTCTTTCTATAAGAGGTCCCGTGAAACTCCTCAGATCAGACTGCGGCACCAACTTTGTGGGAGCTTGTAGAGAGCTACAAATTGAAGTGAATCAAGTGGAAAAGCCCTCAGTCAACAGTCAATGCAAATGGAGGTTCAACCCACCTCACTCTTCACACATGGGTGGAGCTTGGGAACGGATGATTGGCATGGCTAGGAGGATCCTGGATTCCATTCTACTGGACTTTGGTTCCGGCCGACTGACCCATGAAACCTTGACTACGTTCCTTGCAGAAGTGACTTCCATCATTAACCCTAGGCCTTAAGTACCTGTTTCATCCGATCCAGACTTTCCAGTCATCCTCACACCAGCCACCTTACTTACACAGAAAACTGGACTGACTCCTACTCCTCCAGAGGATTTTAATCATCGAGATCTTTACAAATCCCAGTGGCGACGTGTACAACTTCTTGCAAATCGTTTCTGGGGAAGGTGGAGGAAAGAATATGTATGTCTATTGCAAGTACGTCGCAAATGGCAGGAACAGAAACCCAATTTACAAGAAGGTGATCTAGTCTTGTTAAAAGATCAGCAGACTAACCGTATTGGGTGGCCTATGGCTGTGATCACCAAAGCTGTTCCGAGCGAAGATGGAAAGGTTCGAAAAGTAGAAGTAAAGACTGCCAGAGATGGAGTTATGAAGACCTTCTTCAGGCCAATAACAGAGACTGTCTTACTTCTGCCCCTAGAACATCTCCGATGACTTCAATGACAGAAGCCAAGCTGATATGGACACTTAGAAAGACTTTTGAAAAGATTAAGTTCAATGTTTATTTTGTGTTTCTTCTCATTTTGTCTTTCAGGTCCCAAGGATAAGCCATCTTTAATATGGACATTATTTTGTTGTAGCATAATATGCAATTATAATTATATAGTGGTATCTACAGATACCAGACGGGGAGTGTGCTGTCCCTAATGCCAGTTATTATATTCGTACGTGTTTGGTATATTCCTCACCTCCCCTGCTGTTTTATGTTTGTTAGTTCAACCCACTAGCTGGGGCCCTCCCCTGCTGTTCCTTAGTTTCAGTTGCTTTCAGTCAGTTGGATAGAGCTGCAAAATTACCAGTTCTTACCTATAGAACCTGTTGATCGTTTGGTCTTTCTGAACTCCTGAATCTTTGTATTGTGCAATATCCCTGGATTAAAGAACCACCTGATTATCAAGCAGTGTTTTATCGAGTAAACTCTCTGCCATCAATATATCTCAGCAAATTTACGCCGTCCAAACGAGCGAGGGTCTCAGGAAGGGTATCTTCTGCATAAATCGTGTTGGTGACAGAATATGAACGATTCGAACGATTAGAAGTAAAAATCGTTCGACTATTCGACCATTCGATAGTCGAAGTACTGTCCCTTTAAGAAAAACTTCGACCCCCTACTTCGGCAGCTAAAAGCTACCGAAGTCAATGTTAGCCTATGGGGAAGGTCCCCATAGGCTTGCCTGTGATTTTTTGATCGAAGGATTTTCCTTCGATCGTTGAATTAAAATCCTTCGAATCGTTCGGTTCGAAGGATTTAATCGTTCGATCGAATGAAAAATCCTTCGATCGATCGATCGCAGGATTTGCGAAAAATCGTTCGACTTCGATATTCGAAGTCATATGATTTTAGTTCCCAGTCGAATATCGAGGGTTAATTAACCCTCGGTATTCGACCCTTCGTGAATCGGCCCCTTATTGTTATTGCTACTTTTTATTACTCATCTTTCTAATCAGGCCTCTCCTATTCATATTCCAGTCTCTTATTGAAATCTACACATGGTTGCTAGGGTAAATTGAACTCAGAATACCTATCTCTACATCATACAAGAGTTTAATTTAAATGTGAAAACCCCTTTAAGTTTAGCATATCAACAGCACTGCATATGTAGCCATCTGACTTGGCCACCATTCATCTGTGCTGTGGGTCACCCATGTTACTTATTTCCTAAAAGTAGAAAATTTATGAAAGTTTTAAAATCTTCTCAAGATTTTTTTCCCAATCTCACGTGTAAGAAATGCATGGTCTTATTATTTATTCTTGGGTATTTATTTTTCTCTTGAATTTTCTTGATTGTGAAAACGTTTAATCTGCCTCAGCAAGTTTGAGCACCTGAATTTTCAGATGAGAAAATCCCTGGTGTCAATGTGCTGGAAAAAAAGGTTTTTCATTGAAAATAGAAATGCAATCAAAAGTCAAGAAGGAAAAAAAAACAAAGTCTCCCTTCCTGTGGTGTTGCATGAAAACAGGTTGTGGATTTGTCAAATTTAAATTAAACGTGTTGTATAAATAGTTGTATAATATGAAATATGTGTAATGTGATTTATAACCACACATAGCAGTGGCAGACAGACCTCAGCTCAGAAATGTTCCTGCTAGCATGTTTGAGCCGAGGTCCACCTGTCCCTTCTAAGGGGGTTATTTATTAAAGGGATACTGTCATGGGGAAATTTTTTTTTTTTCAAAATGAATCAGTTAATAGTGCTGCTCCAGCAGAATTCTGCACTGAAATCCATATCTCAAATGAGTAAACAGATTTTTTTATATTCAATTTTGAAATCTGACATGGGGCTAGACATTTTGTCAACTTCCCAGCTGCCCCATGTCATGTGACTTGTGCCTGCATTTCAGGAAAGAAATGCTTTCTGGCAGGCTGCTGTTTTTCCTTCTCAATGTAACTGAATGTGTCTTAGTGAGACATGGGTTTTTACTATTGAGTGTTGTTCTTAGATCTACCAGCCAGCTGTTATCGTATGTTAGGGAGCTGCTATCTGGTTACCTTCCCATTGTTCTTTTGTTTGGCTGCTGGGGGGGAAAAGGGAGGGGGTGATATCACTCCAACTTGCAGTACAGCAGTAAAGAGTGATTGAAGTTTATCAGATCACAAGTCACATGACATGGGGCAGCTGGGAAATTGACAAAATGTCTAGCCCCATGTCAGATTTCAAAATTGAATATAAAAAAATCTGTTTGCTCTTTTGCGAAATGGATTTCAGTGCAGAATTCTGCTGGAGCAGCACTATTAACTGATTCATTTTGAAAAAAAAAAGTTTTCCCATGACAGTATCCCTTTAAAGTCCAAAAAAAATTTTTTTTACTATAAAATCCATCTTCAACCTGTCGAGGTCCTGTAGAAGTCAATGGCAGAGGTCATATTTGCAATTTGAAGATATTATTGTCTGCACTGTGTTTCATACGATAATCCGAACATTTTGGGCTTTTTTGATGATTTTATGGAAAATTCTGACTTTTTGGGCGTCAAATCCAAAAAATTTGCATTTTTCTTGCGACAATCAGGTTTTTGTATAACAATCCGAAAAAGTTGTGTTTTTTTTAATGCTAAATATGGGTAAATTGTGGATTCTAGTTTGGTCGTATTTTCTTTTATTAATTCATCAGAAAAAATCAGATTTTAGTAAATAACCCCCTGCGTGTACTTCAGGAAGCACATAAATGGTCACAGCATTTTGACTTCTGATGTTTTCTTCGTGATTATAAAAGAAAACAAAATACCCATTAGCCTTAGTATTTTCTCCTCTATAACTCTCTGCATTACTTTTATGTGCATCTAATTCTCAAAGAACATGGAGAGGGGAGATTATGCCTGCTTGTTGGTGTAGATGTCACATAAGTTTTAGATTTAGAAATCATAGATTGTAATTATTGTAATTATATTGTCAATTTTCCTTTTATGTGTCTTATAACTTATCTTGCTTTGTGTTAAAGAGAACGTAAATGATTAGAAAATAAGTGCAGTAAGGGTTTTGTTGAATACTGTTGCAGCTTACCTTCAGTTAGTCTCTGATTGGTCTCTGATTGCTTTTGTAGTGAACCAAGAATACAGGAGGTCCAGAATGGCAATGGTTAATTCAGTATGCAGGAACCTGGTGCCATTGTAGGTGCATTAGTCACATACAAGACAAATGTATTTAATCAGAAACAGTGTTGAAATATTTATACAGTAGAATATCCTGAAAAATTTGATTACAGAGCTAAGCATACTGTTTGTTAACGCCACAAGATTCATTTTATTTCCTTTGTCTCACAAAGCAACAGTTCTGATTTGCTGAGAATCCAAATATATTCATAAGATCTGAATAAATCTCATAGATTGCATCACTGCTATTAAATATCCACTATTATTGAAAATAAAACTTTTATTTGTGTCTCTACACAAATGTTTACTGTTTAACAAAGTACAGAGTCGTATTGAGGGAAAATGGTGATTTGTAGTCTCTCTGAACTCGAATGTATGGCGGCTGCAACAGGGATTTTACATTTCCACAATTCACATAAATGGAAGAACATGTTGCAAGGTAATCTATGGTAGGAGGCAGTAGTCAAAGGGTTAACAGGAATGTTACTGAAATAAGAAAACTTAAAAGGCAATAGAAGGCTCTTTACATACATTGTAAAATATGAACTGGGTATAGAAAGTAACAGAAGATTCACCAGAACTAATTACAAGTCTATAAAATAAAAAATATGTTTAAAAAGACACACATTGGCATAATAGTTCAGTTCTGATGGGGAACCTCTGAGCACTAAAATAAATTGGCGACTAACTGGTTTACTTTACCTAAAGAACATCTGGAATGGTTTGTGTGTAGGGAGACTTAAGGAAGCCTTGATCTATCTGTTAAACATGTGGGTGGACAAGCTGTCGTAGTCGTCAGTTGTCAGAATTATTGGGTTCAGGTTTAAAATAATGATCTTTAATGTTTTCATTTTATATTTTCATATTTAAGTGGAAGCTGGAGGTAAAGATTGTGAATTTGATATGGTTTTCAGTGGAATTCAAACTAGGCAAGCTATAAAACCACTTCCACTAATATTAACCATTTTAGCGCAGCCTGCAGTAGAATTTACGGCATTAGCATAAGGGTATATTTCTTATTTCTGGAACCACTATGATATACAACACTGTGTATTAGTGATGGGCGAATTTATTCGCCAGGCGCGAATTCGCCTTGAATTCCCGCAATTCGCCGCCGGTGAATAAATTCGCAAAACCGTTGTGAACATTCGCCAGCCAAAAAAAACATGTACTCCGGTGTCCATTTTTTCAGACGCCGGTGCATTTTCACCGGCGAATGTGCGCCGGCGTCCAAAAAACGGATGCCGGCACCATTTTGCGAATTTTACCCGAGAAGTTTTCGGCGATGCAAAACGCCCCAAATTCGACCATCAATACTGTGTATTTAATGGCAATAAAAGGCATTTATTAGCAATATAGTTTGCTGTTTGAAAGCAAACATCTCTTAAGGTGCTAAGAACTACAGTACAGGTATCAGATCCGTTATCTGGAACTCGTTATCCAGAAAGCTCCAAATTACGAAAAGGCCGTCTCCCATAGACTCCATGTCATCCAAATAATTCAAACTTGAAAGAAGAAAAGTGATTTCTTTTTTCTCTGTAGTAATAAAACAGTACCTTGTACTTCATCATAACTTAGATAGAATTAATCCTTATTGGAAACACACCAGCCTATTGGGTTTATTTAATGTTTACATGTTTTTCTAGTAGACTTAGGGGCAGATTTATCAAGGGTCGAAGTGAATTTCAAATTTTCTGATTCAATTTTTTTTAAAGCCAAAACCGCCAAATTCGACTAGGGAATTGTTAAAATCCGATTTGAGGGTTTTTTTAAAAAAAAAAATTAGATTTTCGAGATTTATCATACACTGGCCCTTCAAACTCAAATTTGACTATTCGCCACATATAACTTGTGAATTGCTGATTTAGCCTATGGAAGATGTCCTGGGATCAATTTGGAGTTGTTTGCAGCCTTCCTGACATTCAAATTTTTTATGCAGAATGAAAAACTCAAATTAAATTTGATTCGAGTTTTCAGGTTAATCCTATTCTATTTTTTTTTTTAAATAAATTTCAATTGGTTGGATTTTGAGTTTATGGGAGTTTTAAAAACTCCCATGAACTCAAAATTCAACCCTTGATAAATCTACCTCCCCGTGTTTGAAGATCCAAATTACAGAAAGATCCCTTGTCTGGAAAACCCCAGGTCCTGTATATTCTAGATAACAGGTCCAATACCTGTACTGGGAAAAACACTGCACTTGTTAATAAGATCATCGCAAATTCTGTGGTTTAACTAAGCTCATATTTTGCTGCCTGTTCCAAATGTATAAATACCTATATTTCTAATGTAAAGTAATGGTTCCTCTAAGTCAAATGAAGATAACAAGCAGCACCATGATCAAATGCAGATTACTCAATTATAATGGGTTCATGTTATAAAATGAAATCTGAGATACCATCTGAATGGCAATTCATTTATTGTGGCATGCTGCAATATATCTGTATACTTGGTGCACTTTGGCAGTGCAATTAGATATAAAGCAATCAACTCTTTCTATAATCCACGACTCAAACTGTTTGTAAACCTTCCAGCACAAATATTCTTTGAAAGACGGTCGCCCTTTGTAGCCGTAGCAGCAATCGTCAAGGTTGCGAAATATTTGTAACCACATTACTTTGAGAGCCTAACCACTTGCCTTCGGGAACGTATTGAGACCGATCTTCATTGATGGCATTTCTGAAACCAGTGAAAAATTGCCCACTTGGTTTTGTAACGGTTGCAGAGATCACAAGACAATTCAGTCTTTGTACAACTTATTACCATTAAAAAAAAAAAAGAAAGTGCAGCCTGGTGGAATTTTTACAAACATCAATGAATACACCGTGGGAACTTAATAAAGGGGAATATTTTATATAAGACTCTTCTTGCTCTGTAAAAGTTTTATTAGACATCCAGGTATGTTGTGCTTCAGGGAAAAGGAAACATGAGATTTTTATGTGTTGACAGAGAGTGGGTGTACTCACAATGTGATAAGCTGATTTAAGAAAGGCCAGCAAGCAAAGGACACATGCAACCAATAAAGCACAGAATCTCCTGTTGAAATGTTATTATTAAATATGGACTAGGGCCTTATAATGTCCAAAGCATCCACTAAACTGAACTCATATATATGAGTATATATAGTCTAAAAACAGTAAACTGTATATGATCCCTATCCTGGTGAAACATTGAGATGTACACACAATTTGGTACATTTCCATCAGTAGCCATTTAACTTGCCTGTATGTTTTTGTAATCCAGGAAACACTGGCCAAGACATGGGAAGATTATCAATTAGCAAGAACTGACCAAGACATACAGTAATTAAACTCAGAACCATGCAAGATAAGTATTTGATATTTACTTGACAATAAACAATTACATATTGTTTGGAGTAAATAAATATTTTCAGAATGTGCTTGTTTGAGTCTTTAAGCTGACATTACCAATGTAACATGGTTATTCCTTAACCAGAAACTATTTGACTGTTTCCTTTAAGAAAATTACTGACGCTATTTTATTCCGACAGAGATTTCCTATAAACTACAATGAAATATCCTTAACTCCTCACAATTTAAATACACTTTTCTGCAATAGAATACTTATGTTTGAATAGTTTTATGCTATGGTTGTGTAGGTTATTAGATTTATTATTATCTATTATTAGAGCTAGAGAGCTGTATCTTTAAAGGGATTCGATCATGAGTTTTAAACTGGTTTTAAATTGCAAGTAATTCATTCTACCATTTAAAATTTTAATCTTGAACCAATTCATTTATTTTTATAGCTGTAATTTTGGTGTGTAGGCAGCCATCTTGGGTCATTGTGCCTGATCCCATGTTTTCAGAAAAAGAACACCACAATGGAACAGCTTTCAGGAACTGAAGGAATTCAAGAGGTCTGGATTTTTAATTATTGAGTTTTATTCTCATATCTACCACTTTGTGAGTCATGGGAGCATTTTTAGCAATGCAGCTGTTATCTTGTTACCTTCCCTTTAGTCTGTTGATCGAGTTCTGGGGACAAAGTGATATCAGTCCAACTTACATTGTAGCAATAAAGAGTGACTTAAGTTTATCAGAGTACAAGTCACATGGCTTAGGGCACCTGGGAAACCAAGGATATGGCTAGCCCCATGTCTCAGATTTCAAAATTAAATATTAAAAAAAATTGCCCTTTTGAAAAGTGGATTTCAATGTAGAATTCTGCTGGAGGAGCACTGCTAACTAATGCATTTTGTTAAAAAAAAAAAACACATTAGCCATGGCAAAATCCTTATAAGGGCATTACAAAAGTAAAAGGGACAGTGGCCAGTGGCAGTTTAGGCATAACTAAAGGTAACCATAAACAGACTGCTGCCAATTCCAACCCTCTAGATCGGGGGTCCCCAACCTTTGTCCCTCAGAAAATAATAGGCTGCTTAGCTAAAATGATCTCAAATGCTTTAAAATGGCAACCAAAACCTGAAAGATGTGGAAGAAAACAGAAAACTACCATTCAAATGGATAGAAGAATAGCCAAGATGGCAAAGACAGCCAATGATCAGTTCCAGGAAGATCAAAGAAGGTCTAAGATATCGGCAATAAGCCCCCCTGCAAAGTTGCTGAACTAAAGACTAAAGCCTGAAGAGGCTACAATTTGCCAAAGAACACATTGACTGGCTTAAAGAGAAATGGCACAACATTTTGTGGACTGATGAAAGCAAGAGTGTTCTTTTTGGGTCTAGGGGCCACAGACAGTTTGTCAGACAACCTCCTAACACTTTAACACCATTTATACAGTAAATGAGTTTCTAAAGAAGAATGCAGACACTGCTTTTTTTTAATATTCCACTTTCTTCAATTTCCGTAAAGGAATAACAAAAGTTTGATGCATTTTTCTTCATGTTTTAATTAGAAGATGTGCAGTGCAGTGTTCCCAATGCATTTGCGTGTATGGAAATAACAGCTAATTATAAGGATTTTGAGCTTTATTCACTTATTTAAACACATTGCTATGATTCTGAACACAACTGTATATGATGTCATATCATCCACTGATTCTTTTCAGCACACCTTTCTTTTTGCTATGTGTGGCTGAAGGTTTTGAAAAAATATAAATATAGCCATTGTTTTGTTTCTGAGTTTTCACAGTAACTTGTAAATGAAACATCCATATTGGTGGAGAAAATGTATAAACTATATTAGGAATATGCTTACTTGAAACTTCTTAGCATATAATTATGTCAAAAAGCACACAAGCAAAGGCTGACTTATTTTAATATATCCAAATGAGACATACCTGCCAGGCACAGATTGGTCAAGAAAAAAGTGGACCTACAAAACAATCACCAAAACTATCTACTCATGCTTAATTTTTGTTAATGATATGAGTATCATGTTCAGTGAGTGATAGGAGTATTATGTTCAAATAAATAGATCCAAAGAGAAATGTTATATCATTTAAAAAAAAAAAAAAGAAAAACACTACTTCCACTGAAATTATCTCCTTAAGGGGGTTGTTCACCTTCCAACAATTCTTTCAGCTCAGTTGGTTTCAGATAGTTCATTAGAAGCCAATTACTTTCCTTGTGACTTGTAAAGTTTCATTCTTCACCTTCGTATGTCTTTCTGAAGCAGTTCGGAAGGATCACCAACTCTGCAACTGTTATAAATTGACAGATTTAGTTGATACATTTGTTGTCTTTGTCCCTGCTGAACAAAATCCCTGAACTTCATTAAAGGCAGCTGTTAGAATTGATACAGTAGTTGCCAATATTCCACAGATGCTGCTGAGAAATGTATCAACCAATGTAGCAAATTGTAAAAGTTTGGAATCTGCAATTGGATTACTGAGCTGCGAGACTGATATGCCAGAGACAGGAACATTAATGTTCAAGTTTGGAAAAATGGTAAATAAAAGATGGAAAGCAACTGAAAAAAGACTATTTCTGATGAACAATCTGTGGTTGGAAGGTGAACAACCCCTTTATAGTTATTTGTAAAATAATTGCTACTGAAAGAAGAATTTGCTTAACTTCTAGATATTGCAAAGTTGCTTATAATTGTGTTTTCTTTTATTAAGCAAAAAAAAAAAATATTTTTTGGGTTGACAATCCCTTGAAGAATGTGTGGTGGCTGGAGGGGGATTTAGAAAAGTGAATTAAACCAAAATTGCTTCTAAAAACTGTTGCAATAGCATGAATGGAAGAACGTTAGCTAGAAAGCTGGCACAGATTTGTCAGTCTTTAGTCTGAAGGGAAAAAAAGAACTTGATTGCAGAAATCACCCTACAACAAAACTCTCTAGCAAGAGAGTTGGTCAAATGACCTATCTAATTTTTATGGACTTTCGAATGCAAGGGCTTTGCAAAAGTTAATTTTGTATTACCTTTACAAGGGAAATTAAATCTTAGATCTGCCCCTAATTGATGAATAAACTAACCCGTGCAAACACAGCTTGCCTCCTCTAATGTGGAGATGTATGCTAGTTGAGAGCAAATGACCAAAAGAGGGGAAAAGCCTAATCTTTTGGATGAGAAAATCTGAAAAAATCGTGAAAATCTGTTTTTTTTCACGCAAAGCAAATTTTCGAGAAAATGTAATAATAAATAAGCATAAAAAACCCAAGCGGATTTGATCAGAGTTTGTAGCAGAAAATATTGAGATAAATTCGGAATTTGATAAATAACCCTCTAACTGATCTATTAAAAAAGGAACAGTAACACCAAAAACTGAAAGTGTATCAAAGTAATTAAATTATAATGTACCGTTGCCCTGCACTGGTAAAACTGCCGTGTTCCTTTAAATGGTGATGAGGAAAGGAACGTGCACCATAAACTAAATCAGAATCCAGGGTAGACCCCAGTTTCTCAAGAGAGAAATTGGGGGTGTTAAGATGTGTATTAGTGGGTGTGCTATCATGCTGATGCAATGCTATGTAACATGTTGTATTTCTCTCAAGGCAGAAGTGTTACTAAGTTTGACATTTTCGAGTTTTTCTCTGTCTGAAAAAAAAGGGAAGAATATATAAGATTGTGCTAACAAAATATACTGGTTATGCTGTCTCATGCAACAAAGGCACCATTTACACATATAGGAAAACATTTGTGTATCAGCAAATCAGTCACATTCCAAGTATAAATAAATATGTATCCCAAATTTTACGCTAATTACCTTTAAGTTACACAATTAGGTGTATGTATAAGATCGAATAGGCTTTCTTCTTGTAGTTGTAGATTGAGCCTACTCCCCTAAACACTGCTCCAGGCCCCCTTGGGGGAACTAGCCCAACAGCTTGGGGACGACTGTTGTAGATTATCTTCAAAAAACAAACCTGGAGAATGAAGGCATCCTTCTATTATTCTTCTCTCTTATTTCTTATAATGTATATAGGGTGACCTTTTCTCTTGCCTTAAATATGGTCTTTTTGAATATGGTCTTTTCCCACAAATACAGTACATCATAATCAAAGACATAATAATGAAAAATATCTAATGACAGTTTCACATCATAGGTAAAAATTAACTGACCTATAGAGAAAGGTAAAAAATGCAGGTAGAAATCAAATATAAAGTAAATAAATTATTTACAAGAATAAAGGGAAACTGTTACTAGAATAAAAGTGTTACTGATACCTGAATACAATGTATAGGGTAATTTTTGTATTTATTTAGGGAGAGACAGTTCTTGGTAATTGGGAGCAATTTATGAAAGCACTAGCAATGTTGCCTTGCTTCATAAAAAATATTCTACATATTCTACTGTTTCACAATCAGTTATCTCTTATCTGATGTCTGAGGTGATCTACCCACAGATGACAAAGACACAATATGTGTAGGTGTAACACTTTCAATAACAAAGAGTTCATGTGAATGTACCAGATTATGACTACTTCTTCAGGACCCCTGCTAATGAGCTCTCACTCAGCTGCCAGGATGCCAATGTTACTAAAATATAACTGTTCTTTCCTAGCCTCTTCTTGCGTGTTTATTTGGGTCTGCTTATCTGTTATTTGATATAGATGAATGGGTCTTATTTGAAATTAAACAAAAGCCAAACAGAATTTGACTCCTACA